>OZ038384.1:69347800-69947800 GCA_964036045.1 Eutreptiella sp. 'Long Island Sound 2002'
ATGGGCCACCACAAGCTCACAAAATGGTCCAAAAAACACTTGTTTTAGCGTCGCACATGGTCTAGGATCATTTTTTAGAAAAGTCATCTTTTTGCCCCCTACTGGACCCTAATGACCCATTTGGGCACCCCACCTGTTCGGTGCTTGAGCTTGCCAGCTTGCCGCAGCCTAGTGGGCCTAGGTATTGGGGTCTAGGGCGTCCCGTTAGGGCAATTCTGAGGGGTGGAAACCACAAAAAGTGGGGGGTTGCGGGTGGAGTAGTGCCCTCGGAATCGCATTTTGAGCCATGTAGCCAAGATATGGCCTATTCTTGGTTTGTGGCTGTCGGCATTTGAAGCTTCTGGGGGCCTTTTTGGGCCATTTCCGGGACATATCATTGAGGGTAGAGGGCCCGCAAAGAGCTCGTTGACATGGGGGAGTCAAGCCGCACGTGTAGTGTAGCCACCGTTTCCCTTCTAGTTTGGCCGTTTTGAATGTGTTCTTAGGGCTTTTTTAAGCCCAAAAAATGGCTGTTTTTGAGCCCTAAACTGCAGTTTTTGACAACTAAGGTCCGCCACTTGCGAATCCCGTTCCTGGCCAACCACCGTTGAGTTTCTTGCTCAAACTTTGTGTGATTGTACTTCACACCCATAGGTATCAATCCACCAAAATTTCAGCCGAATCTGAACCCCCACGATGGAGTTCTGATTATTACCCATTTCTCGCGCGTGCCTGCTGCTTGCTGCTTGCTGCTTGCTGCTTGCTTGCTGCTGAGCTGCTGCTAAACTTGGTAGGTCCACCCTAGACACTAAAAAGGGTTATAAAACCAAGACTGGTTCCACCAGCTCGGTGACCATCACCATAAACTTAACCCTAACCTTTGCAGCCAGCTAGTTTTGGCCCATGCCAGCCAGCCATGTTGATTGGGCTGAACAAGATACCCCAAATGCTTTTGCCATATGATTGCTCTCCATTTTGGACCCCAACACTCACTTCTGCCAACACTCACTCTGACCCTAGCCTTGGGTGAGAGCTAGGGCTAGGGTCACCGAGCTGGTGGAACCAGTCTTGGTTTTATAACCCTCTTTAGTGTCTGGGGTGGACCTACTAGGTTTAGCAGCAAGCAAGCAGCAAGCAGCAAGCAAGCAAGCAGCAAGCAGCAAGCAGCCAGCAAGCAGCACGCGCGAAATGGGGAAAAATCAGAACTCCGTCGTGGTGCTTCAGATTCGAGTGAAATTTTGGTGCATGATACCTATGGGTGTGAAGTACAATCACACAAAGTTTGAGCAAGAAACTCAACGGTGGTGGCCAGGAACGGGATTCGCAAGTGGCGGACCTTAGTTTCAAAAACTGCAGTTTAGGGCCAAAAACAGCCATTTTTGGGCTTAAAAAGCCCTAGAACACATTCAAAACGGCCAAACGAAGGGAAACGGTGGCTACACTACACGTGCGGCTTGACTCCCCCATGTCAACGAGCTCTTTGCGGCCCTCTACCTCAATGATATGTCCCGGAAATGGCCCAAAAAGGCCCCCAGAAGCTCCAAATGCCGACAGCCACAAACCAAGAATAGGCCATATCTTTGGCTACATGGCTCAAAATGCGATTCCGAGGGCACCTACTCCACCCGCAACCCCCCACTTTTTGTGGTTTCCACCCCTTAGAATTGCCCTAACGGACGCCTAGACCCCAATACCTAGGCCCACTAGGCTGCGGCAAGCTGCAAGCTCAAGCCCAAACAGGTGGGTGCCCAAATGGGTCAACAGGGTCCAGTAGGGGCAAAAAGATGACTTTTCTAAAAAATGATCCTCGACCATGTGCGACGCTAAAACAAGTGTTTTTGGGTCGTTTTGAGCTTGCGGTGGCCCATTTTGGTCCTCCGAAAATCCCAAAATGCCTTGAAAAAGGGCTGTTTTGGGACCAAAAATGGGTCAAGAATGGGTCAAAAACGCATTTTTCCAAACCTCACCCTAGACCATTTGGGGTGCACAAACGGGTGAAATGAGCCCATTTTGAGCCCATTTGGGGGCATTTTGGCCCCTCAAAAGTCCAAAAAGCCTTGAAAGTGGGCCTTGTGGTGATGGGGTTCACTTGCAAGCTGATTTCACTTTGTCAAGAGCCATCAATGCGCGAATCATTCTTGATGTCCCTCACCAGTCATAGCTGATGTTCCCTCCCCTGCCAGCTCGGTCCCAATATTCAGTCTTGATTAGGGCTAGGGTCACCAAGCTGGTGGAACCAATCTTGGTTTTATGACCCTCCCCAGTGTCTAGGGTGGACCTAACAGGTTGAGCAAGCAAGCAGGCAAGCAAGCAGCAAACACGCGCGAAATGCGCAAAAATCACAGCTCCGTCGTGGTGCTTCAAAACCATGGTTTTCCAAAATTGATCCTGGTCCGGTTGTGTTGCACAAACGGATGAATACAGCTCATTTTGAGCCCCTTTTGAGCCGCTCTCATCCACTTTCCAGTGTGTACCTCATTTGTCGTTGAAGTCTCCTAGCCCCCACGAGCTCGGTCCCAATATTCAATCCTGGTTAGGTGTAAGGTTAGGAGTAGGCTGAGGGTTGGGGGTGGGCGTTAGAGTCAGGGTTGGGTTTAAGGATAGTGTTGGGGTGCAAAGTGGACAAAATTTTCCTTAGGGCACCTTTGGTGTTCATGGAGCATCGGGCGCCTTTGGCGCCCATGGACGCTTGAGGGCGCCACCTTTGGCAACTACCTGTTGGCCGGAGGCCCCTAGGGGGGGGGGGGGGGGCAGGGGTAGTTGGCGTCCTAAGACCCGCAGAGTCGCCCCCCCCCCCCCCGGGACCCCTGGTTTTCGACGACCGGGTGGTCCAGGGGGAGGGTCGCTCCGCTTAATGTACGTGCTCTGGAGGTCTTAGCTCTGTCTGCATTTGCATTCTCACGGAGAGCCATGCCCCCTCGACTGGTGCCCGCTGTCCCTTAGTTTGTGCGCCGTAGGCTGTGGTTGGGGCACTGGATTCCCCCTTGTATACACAATGTTTGATCGCTTGTTACTCCCGGCAACTCCGGTCTATTGGTGGTGGCGGAGCACCGCTACTCCCACCCGCCAGGCTCTTCTAACGATAGCACAATACCAACAAACGAGGCAGCACAACTCTCACGACTCAGCCATTGGGCATTCGAAGACGTGTCCGTGTAATGTGAATGTACCATGTGCCCACAGCTTTGTAAGTAAAAACGCCACACGTGCCACCAAGTGTGTTCGTGGGACGCCCGCGGGGCACTGGTGCGCACAGTGTATCCGGCTAGATACCGACGCACACCAGTTCCGTATCGCAAGACGAACCATCAATGACAACTCTGCAGTTCCTTGGCAGCCGCCGCAATGGGTAGGTCTATCACGTAGCAAACCGCCGGATGCCGGACAGTTAGACACTGCGCCAACAGTATGACCTAGGTAAGCACCTCGCCACTGGATACCCCCCACTCCGGCACGATGCAGCGTAGGTCGCCTGCCAACTAGGTGTATAAGATGGCACTCCAAAGGCCACCATACTAGCAATTGTCATGAAAATGTGTGGCTGTGTCAAAAGCGCGATTTGGGACTCGCGCCGCGTCCTGTGCTACTGTCCGTAGTCTGAGGGAAGGAGGGAATTTCATAGATTCCAAGTCTTTCATCATGGCTCTTTGCTCCCGTCGGCCGGATGACTCGGGCACAGGTCGAGTGGATTTGTTACTAGCTGCTGTTAGAACGTTGCCCCCCACCCCAACATTTGTACTTTCACCAGGAGGGTACCTTCTTGCATACGGTAGTAGATTGAGCTGAACCGTGAGGCTAAAACCCAGGCTTTGCGACAACCGCATCTGATGCCGACAGGTTGCATCAAGGGTTTGCAACCTTCTCTGCCCAGTTTCTGCACAGATGGCGTGCAGCGGCATGATCTCAGCACAATACATAGCCGGTTGCTGCGTCAACACTATGCGGCACAACATGAAGTGACTTATGCCCTGGAAGTTGCATCTTACGCCTTAATTCTACGTGTCCTGTGTCGCCTCATGTGTGTGCCCTCTCATGGGGCGACCACCTTCGGATGGCTTCTTTTCTGCACGGTTTGGACACCCATGACGTAGACACCTCTACCGCGTGAGAGTGGTCGAGATGGCATGGGATGGGCATCGGGTATACAGTCCAAGTAAGCCTTTCCAGGCACACCACAGTGAGAGCCCCTCCACAGTGAGGGAGGGGAACCACGAACCATCCATAACGAAAGCCACATGTCGTATTGTCGAGAAAATGGGCAACAGCGGGGCTGAAACCCCGTGCCATGGAGAGAGATGCTCTAACGCCGCTGCCAAGGGGCAAGCGGCCAACCGGTGGCATGTGCATCACGTAGACTCGAATCCAGCATCTATCCACTCATGGATGGCGGCCGTTTGCCAGGCATGTACTGCTCTGCACATGGCAAACGGATCCCTTGCTCCACGGGTGCCGGGGGGAAAGAACTTTAGAAACCGAGGACATGCATGTAAAATACACAACGGTCGTGGTATGTGCCATGCGCCCGGCAGTAACGGAAGAGACCTCTGCGTACACAAGGCACGTCGGGATGAAAGCGCTGTCATGCATCACCTTGTACAACCCGTGCTGGGCGCTGGGCGCTACGGCGAACCATGACATTCGGGTGCCGCAACCGCTTTTGATATCCCTGCAAGAATTGGTGTATCACGACAACTACCGTTGGGTCTACCCCTGCCTAGCCGGAGGCCAGTGGCTGAAAAAACCGCGCAGAGGGGAGGGTATGCCAGCCCGTGACGGCACGCAAGACGGAGGCTAATGCCTGGTCCGCCACTCTCATGGCGTTGTACGCGGGGGGTCGTACATCCGCTTGCCAACAGCGCTGCATACATCTGGTAGGGGTAGTTGGCCGGGAGGCGAACCACGGCCGACGCCCGGGAAGCACGCCGGTTGGCACTGAAAAGTTTCATCTTGTCTAGCTTGTGGTAGACATGCGGAAACAAGTGGCGGCCAACCACGCGGATCTTGCCCCGTCCCTAGTGCACCGGCATACGTGATCCTCCCATGTACACTCCCTGGGGGTGAAAAGTGAGTCGGAAACCAACATAATAAGCTACCACTAGCAATTGCTTAGGTCCTGACGAAAAGAGGCTGATCAGAAGCCCGTTGAAGATTGGCGGCAAAGACCGGCAGACCATTCTCAAAATTGATGCACCACGCGGTGTCATCCATGCACCCTAGTCTGTTGAAGCCCCCCCCCCCCCCCCGCTCCCAACACGTACGGACGCGGACCAACGCAAGGAACACACGCACTTCGGCCACAACATAGAACACCATCGTGAATGCGGGGCAGCCTTGGGCCACGCCAGCTAGCCTCACACACACCCTCATGACCACCCATGTGCACCGTGGCATTAGTAGTAGCCAGGAGAAGAACGTTAACAACGGCATCCGGAAAGCCCGCCAATCGTAACAAAAACTTTTGTGTGACGCGTACTACTGCAAACTGTGTGCAAGGCAACACTGCGGCCTGTGCCAGGAGTGGGACATGCTAGTCGACGATGTGGGCGCCTATGAGCTTCCACATCGTGGTGAAATTCAGAAGGGGGCGTGCATTCGCAATAGCCCCACGTGGTGTTTTTCCGGGCAAGGCGTAGAAGGCACCTTGGAGTAGGATGTCCAGCGGCACCCCACCTGCCACGTTTCGGATGAAATCCACTACCCATTGTAGCTGTGCATTGTGCAGCCACTCCAGGATGCAGTATTCCACTAAATCTTTGTTAGCTGTGGACTTTCGGGCCTTCCGCAAAATGCGTCGCGAAGAGTCTACCTTGACGGGGTGGCATGACGGCCACACGCCACGGAATGACAGAGCGAAGGTCTGCAATGGTGCAACAAAGAACACAAATGACGGCCCCAAAACTGGTCAAGACCCCTTGCTGCCTGGACTTCAGCGGGAACCAACCGGCCGCTGACGTATGTTGGTTCAATGCATGGAGTGAATGGCTTACGTAACAGTCGGTATTAATCGGACTTCTGCGGCCCCGGGACGCCTCCCATGCGGGCAAAGGCAACCACCTCCAAGGAGCGTTCTAGCCCTACCACCTCCCATGCCTGGCGGACTGCTTTGCGTGCCACCACTGCTTTGCGAGCCGTTGACAAAACTAATCCTGGAACAGCATCAGGGGTGCACGGGGGCCCAACAACAGCATTTGCCGAGGCCGTCATGACGGCCACGAAATGTGGATAGGTGTCTCAGAGAGCCATTGGAGGCATGGAGAGCAAGCTCGCAGAGCCATCCGTGAAGAGTTGTTGTTGTTGTTGCGAGACAGTGGTGCCCATTTTGAAACGGGCTTGCGCCAAGGGGTTGCCTAGGGCGGACAAAGCCGGCATAGTGAGAAGGTGTAACCGCACAGGGTAGTGATCAGACAGAAAGACCGCCTCACGCTCAACAGAAACAACGCCAACATTCGGGGACGTGGCTCGGCTCAGGAAAAAATTTCAGCGCACCTACAAAACCTATGCACTGACCTATACGGGCCCCTGCATGCCATGCACAAAGGGCTACAGATGCATGTCGGCCACAAACTTTAGCAAGATTGGGGCAATTATAATTATAATTTGACTAGGGCAATTATGATTTCCGTGTGGACGGATACACAATCCGCCGACCATCCTAGGTTGCACTGGAAATCTCCCCCCAATAGCACTAGTCGCGAATGTGGACTACAATACGACCCTCGGCCGCTTTTGACCTGCTAACCCTAAACATAGAGGATACGGTAAAGACAAAAGTGGTGGCCTTACGCGAGCTGTTGCAGGGGTCTGGCGACCCGGCAGTAGTTCTGCTTTACAAAGTGGGTGTGCTGCCCAGTCGGTTTGTGTTTCATTGTTTATACTGGCGCACTTACATGTCGGTCTCTTCCTCCTCAGCTGTTGTGGCGGTACTGGTTCGGCGTGACTCCCAATTGCACATACGTGATTTTGCACACCATCTAGAAGGCAGGGCCATCATGCTCAAGGCCCCTTATCGTGGCACTCCTACCCAGATAGTCAATGTGTACATGTCCGCCAAAGGGACAGATAAAGCGTATCAACCTCCAGCTCTCTCAAAGCGGCCAGCGCCGCGTGTAATTTGTGGAGAGAGCCGCTGACTGGGCTTTGTACCCTCTGCAAAAACCGCCGAAGAGTGATGGGGTTAAATACCGTCAGCAGAAGAGTGAGGGATCCGGTAGTAAGTGGTGCAAAACCAAATTCATCTCTGGCGAAAACTTCAGGGGGTAGGTAGTACACGCAGCCTGACTCAATCGGAAAACGCGTTCCCCGGTGCCGTGTCGACGTAAGCGCGCCATGGCTTGCCCGAAAAGCTGGTAAACCACAAAATGGGAACTCCATTGAGCCCGGAGGCCTGTGTAGTCCAACAAACCGTGGGCCAACGTAATGTTGACCTAAGCGCCCGGCATGGGCAAAAGAGAAGCTAACGGTAAGGGGAGGGGCACAAACCCCCCCGAATCTCCGGTCATCAGGTACGTATCCCCACTGCTGATTCCCAGCGACGGGGGTAGGGTCAACACACAACGGTCGCCGGTGTGAGCGGCCCTGGGGGTTCTTGAGGGTGAAAGAACTCCCCTCCCGCAAGCCCGTCAGCTTTGTGGCGGAGCTAAAAAATAGAAGCCCCTAAAACTTTTTTTTTACATTGTGACCACTCACAATGACCATCCAAGCCATGTAAAGCATGCTTAAGGCAGTATTTGTGTGTTTCTTTGGGTGTGCATTGCTCAGGGTAGATTCTCTGCGAGGTAGACTTGCCAAAGGCAATAGAATTTTATCACCTGCCTCGGAGTGGTCAACCTGATGGGAAAATTATTTTCTCGTGCACAAACAAAGCCTGCCACAAGCAGACAAATGCACAGAGGAATTCCATTAAAACAACAAAACTCAGCAAGTCCCCCACCCACCCAAAAAAGCTGACCCCCCCCACCCCCCAGGGTACCTGCACGTTTCCCAAAACTGGGGGAAAACCAGACAAACCCACCCACCCATCCCCAGATGCACCAACTCCACCCCCCAGTAGAGTATCAACCGGCCACTAAGCAATCCCCTGGCCCCTGCTCCTCCTGGAATTTCGGCAGGCAGCAGAAAACGGTAACACCTGCAGCACCAGCAGCAACAGCAGCAGCTGAGACAGCCTGGGTCATGAAGCCACGGCGGGAAGCATCCTGCAAAATGCAAATCCACAATAACACATGCAACATCAAGGGAAATACGTGCACCGCGCCCACACCACACTGGTTTCACTGTTGCGTCGTGCAAACGCTGTACAGTCAAAGGCAGCCTCAACAAAAGGACACTGGCCAGATGTGCCTCCAAATGTGTCACCGCGTATCAATGAGGCGTGACATTGATCCCGCTGCCCTCCCACAACACTCCAATTCTGCTTGTGGGAGAGTTGTGTTTGTGACAAAAAACTGAGCAAATACTGAGGAGTGTAACGTTTGCATGCACACCATAAAAAACCTGAAATACCCCGCGCCACGCATGCGCACCACAGGACACAGAGCATGCTGCACACGTTTCCCTCAGTAACATGACAGGTTGCAAATGATTCCATACCATAGCCTCGTCACCGCCCTCAACACGCTCACCAGTGGTCGCGAACATGGCAACATCCTTGCGGGTGCAGATCTTGGCAGTGGGCATGGCACCGCAGATCTTCTTCTGGTTGGCGGCGGACACACCCTCACCGGCGGGGGTGTATGCAAGGGCCTCCTGGGTGCCTGTGAACCCAGCACAGTCAAACACGTCACAAGGTGATACATACATCTCTGGTGCATCAGGACAACTGCTGCCAAATGTGCTGTCCCAAAGACCTCTGATGGCACCTGGACTTACAGCCCATATTGAGCCGCTAACACCTAAGAAATCAGTGTCTGTGCCACCATGCTCTTTTACAACCACTGACCTCCCAGAATCAAAGAACATGAATATTGCAAGGACCAACAGGCGATGATGAAATTTTCATCAGGGGCAGGCATACGCCACACATGTGCCAACAGCGTACTGTTTGGTCGGAGAGGCTCGGGTTTCTCGGCTGCTTGGTCTTCACCTTTTGAATCTCAAAATTGACATCCGCAGTTGAGTCCACGACAGACCACTGACTTGGTACTGTTGGTATGTGGTTTGCTCGTATGAGCGGGGCCTCCCTGCATGCAGCCCAGATTTTTGCACCCTTTATACCCTCGTAGGTCATACATAAACACCACCCGAACCAGACCCAGACCAAACGCAGAGGGTTTTAGACTGAGCCCCCAAAAAATGTCCAGCGCAACTGCCCACACACACAGGCCTACTTCCTCCCACCCGTGGAAACAGTAAAATTGGCTAGCCAGCCCCCGGTGCAACCTCCATGTGTAACCTTTGTGTGTGTTTTGAAATATCCAAAGAAGGTTTCAGGGGCCTATTGGATGGGTATGCACAGGGGCAGGACCATGCAAAAGAAAACGCAAAGCGGAAACTTAGGGCTAAGCAAAACAAAGTGGACATTTACTGAGCACATTCGCTTCGCAGCATGAGGCATTCACACCTGCAACTCCAGCAACAATGGCAGCAGAGGCAACCGCCTGAGTCATAAAGCCACGGCGGGAAGCATCCTGCAAACCATACATGGACTGTGCAAGCATGGGACTCAAAGCATGATCATTCGACTATCCGTCATTCCTTGATGGTCATGCCGGCAACAGTGTTGACTATCCGTCATTCCTCGATGGTTAAAATGCAAATCCCAGGCCAGTATTTCACGACCTGAAAGCAGACGAGCATTCACACCATAGCCTCGTCACCACCCTCAACACGCTCGCCAGTGGTCGCGAACATGGCAACATCCTTGCGGGTGCAGATCTTGGCAGTGGGCATGGCACCACAGATCTTCTTCTGGTTGGCGGCGGACACACCCTCACCGGCGGGGGTGTATGCGAGGGCCTCCTGGGTGCCTGTGGAAGCAAAATCACGATCCTACATTCCAACCAGATTAGAAACAAAAATAATTATGCAGGGACCACATGTCATGAAAACACCGCAGCAAAATAAAAAATGCAGATGAATTTGGGTTTGCTTCGGGTAAGATCTGTGTTCTCCACACACATGGTGTGCATCCCTGCATGTCACATGGGTGGACAGCAGGAGAAGGTCCAGAAAATCAGCATTACGTGAGGAGGGTTGGTTTCGCAGGGAGAGAGAGCACCACCAACGGAGACATACCTGAAGAGGATAATGTCATAAACCAAAAAGCTGAGATCCCAATGCTCAACAATGAGAATTACGCCTGAAATCGGCCTATAGGTCAGCGGTGATCCACGCTGGCCCTCGCTGTGTGCTGTAGTCCAAGTTTGGTTATTCAGCAAGAATCAGCAGCTGGTCTTTATCCAGACCCAATTATGCCTACAGTGTCTGCAGCTGGGTTCTGCGGGCTGGTGGCCGACTCAGCATTTGCACTTGGCTTTGCACTGACCGTTTGGTGAAAATCATGGGCAAACCAGGGGAACTGAAACTCCTCTGTTTTGCAACCATGCACAGTAATACTGATGCAATGAACTGCCTGCACCCAACAAATCACAGGCAATTAGCAGGCAAATTTAGGGGTTGGCAAACACTGCCGAAGGTCACTTGGTGGTACTTTCCGCCCAGCTTGATCACGTTTGGGGTCCAATGGGGCCCCAAATCAAAAATGCATATAAAATGGGTCCAAGCACGCAAGCCTTGCGCACACTGGGGCTTGGTGTGGGGTGTTTGCACACCCCTTGAACCTTAGCGCCTGATGAACAAGGACGGTAGAATGAACCACAAACCTAAACAACACGCACCTGCAACCCCAGCAGCAACAGTCGCAGCAGAGGCAATAGCCTGAGTCATGAAGCTGCGGCGTGAATCATCCTGTCAAAGAATGCCAACATGCAGCCGGCCAAACTTGGAAGCATACGAAATAGAGTACAACGAGGGCCATCCATTTGAGATGAAGCACGGGCGAGATGTCCACTGCATAAGCACGACGCAACATCCAATACCATGGTCTCCTCCACACGCTCGCCAGTGGTCGCGAACATGGCAACATCCTTGCGGGTGCAGATCTTGGCAGTGGGCATGGCACCGCAGATCTTCTTCTGGTTTGCGGCGGACACACCCTCACCAGCAGGGGTGTATGCAAGGGCCTCTTGGGTGCCTGTGAAACCAGGTACAGAACAGCACCTTCCAGAACAATCTGCAGCCAAGGGATCCTCATGAAAGATCTGAACTGCAAAAGGCACAGCATATAGATTGCACAACCATCCGGAAACGGTGCCTCTTTTCGAATGCGGATTATCTCCTTGGGGACAACTCATGCGAAAGAGGCACCATACAACATGGGGGATGGCACAGCACCTACGACACCAGCAGCAACGGCAGCGGCAGAGGCCACAGTTTGTGTCAGAAAACCACGTCGGGAAGCATCCTGTGAAAAATAACCAACAAAAATAAAAAAACGACACCCACCAATGACTTGAATCGGCTTGTTTCAAGTCAGACAAAAGGCAAGGTCAACGACGGGCTGTCTGCTGCGGCGTGGCCGCAACTCACTTCGAACAAAATCCAGTCCCATATCCATACCATGGTCGCATCATCGCCCTCCACACGCTCGCCAGTGGTGGCGAACATGGCAACATCCTTGCGGGTGCAGATCTTGGCAGTGGGCATGGCACCGCAGATCTTCTTTTGGTTGGCGGCGGACACACCCTCACCGGCGGGGGTGTATGCGAGGGCCTCCTGGGTGCCTGTGGGTGTTTTGGCGATAGTCGGCAAGAAACCCCCCCCCGACACACACCCGCACCACAAGCCTTTGCAAAAAAGAAAAGCCTCCGGATGTGCCTGCACTAAGGCATGCTGTGGCCCTGCGCTGCCCTGCTGATCCTGACCCAAAATACCGCCCAATTCCTGGCAAAAAACCCTTGGCGCGCACCTGCATACCTGCAACACCAGCAGCAACAGCAGCAGCAGACGTAACAGCCTGGGTCATGAAGCCACGGCGGGAAGCATTCTGTAAACAGCAAATGTGAAAACCCAGGTAGAATTGTGCAACAGGCACATTTGGAAACGGATGCAGTTTGTGTGAATCAGAGCGGTCCTCAACGGGAAAAAAAAAGTTCTGTTACCAAGTTTTCCCCAAAACGCCTACCGGGCACTCCATGTGTTCAACCATTGGTTCCTAGCCCTTCACGTCTTCACCCAAGGGTTCTTAACTGTTCAAACATGACTTCCCAGCCCCACATGCGTGCAATCACTCATCCATATGTTCCTACCCCCACGTGTGTTCGGTGATAACATCCACTCCCTACCTGACACCCTGCACAATTGAAGAAGAACGGGAGCAATGTTTTTTTCATCAAATGCAGTGACATAGCGTTCGACCACCCAAATATTCCATCGCCGGTGGCGTAGCTAGAATATACTCTCTAAAATTGGTACACTTGCTGGAAGTGGGACTCAACACGCTGCATAAGCTCACCCTTTGTCCTTTTCACACTCAAATCATGCCTCCTGCAAATGGCCTCGAACTCAATATGAGTCCACTCATGCATACTACCCCTCTGCATTGCCTTCACCACTGCTTCATCCACGTCATACATGAACACAAACTGCGAGGCAGGGTTAGAGGTAGTAGAGACCACGGCAGGAGGGTTAGGAAGGTGAGAAGAGGAGCTACCGGCGACTTCAGCCTGCTGGTCTGAGTCCTCAATGTCCGTATCCTCATCCTCGTCCTCCAACCCAACCCCATACACAGCCCCTATCGGCGTCACGAGTTGCCCTCTTGGGGACAACCCACAAATCTTGAATGTCCAATGGAACCTCACTCTCTGCATCCTCTTCCAAAGAAACTTGCAGATCCTTGAACGCAGCAAACCCAAGCAAACCACCATCTTCGACCTCAACCACATGCCCTTGCTTGCGGTTGCGGGGGCGGAAAGGGGTCTTGCGAAGCTCATCGAACACCTCAAACGGTCCCCCGTCCTCTATAGTGCTTCCCCGTTGCACCTCACCCACAACATCTCACACATACGCTCCATGCTCTGGCCAAAGTCCGTGGCCGTCACGTAGCTCAACACTCTCTCACACGAACATGAGCTTGCCTCAACTCAATCCTGCACCATAGCACTACCAACCCACTGAGATCCATTGAAGCGTGTTTGCACATCTTCAATTAGAGCACGAAGAAACTTCACCCGGCTGCCCTTGATGAGGCTACTCCCCACCTCAACACCCAACGTTTCCTCTCACCCCCCCCCCCCCCGGAATGACATGACGCATGGTGTGCAAAAGTTGCATGCACATCACATTCATCAAACCTTGGACGGCGGCGACTCGTGCCCCCCGGATCGCGTGGACTTTCTTGCTCGTGGCACAAACCACAGCAAAGACATCACAAAAAAGGCCGCCGTGAACTTGAAGAGGGGGTGCAACAGAGCATCCAATAAGCCCTCAGTCCTCTCCCTACGTCTTCTCCCTACACCGGCGTCAAGTACAACCGCAAGCTTCTTGTGCCTCAAGACCCGGGCCCACGTTCGGCGGCAACCTTGACCCACAATCAAAGCACGTAGTCGTTGGTACGCTGAACCGCTGCTGCAGTTGCGCTGCCCATCCTTGGCCTTGATGCCACCCAAGCGACACAACCTGTTGTAGAACTTCTGGCCCTTACCCGCATGCAACGTAGCGTAGCAGTTAACCGTGGCCCGTTGCACGGGAACCAGGATAACAAGCGGGGCGTCTTGGAGGGCAGGATTTTCTGCGGGCGCGGCAGGGTTAGCGGACCGCGACGAGTGCTGATGCGTAGCACTTGCTGCGTGAGCATCAATGAGATGCCGCTCCTTTGGGGCAGAGCCTTCACACCAGGGACCCCATTCTATGGGAGGGTGCTAGTTGGCAGTGCATATCTATTGCACACCCGGAAATGGTGGTATGGTGCCACGGGTGCAAAGCGGCTAGGGGAAGTAGATGCCGTAGGGACGGCGTACGCTTTGCGGCCTCGAATGCTTGGAGGTGCTTGCCGTGCGAAATGTGTTGCTTGGCTTCGCCATGCTTCTGTGCCGGGGACGGAGTCCCCAATGCCCATTTGGTAAAATTGATGGTTTCATCGCCGGACCCATTGCACAAAAGGCATTGCAAACCGGTAGGGGATCGCACAGTGTACGCAAATGGCATTGAAATACCGGCATCCAAATTTGCCTCGAGGGCCTCCTCATTAGAATCTGACGGTGGAGGCGAGCTCCCAAGGTTGAACGTGACCACGGGACGGGGCCCAGCTTTGGCGGCCATTTTGCGGTCACAGTCGGCTCTCCTTTCCGCAGCCTGAAGCGCCCGCACCTCTTCAGCCACATCCTTCACGAATTTTTCGCGTTTTTTTATGATCCTTCTCCGATTTCTTGGTGCGACCCATGTTAATGAAAAGAAAACTCTATACGAGTGAAACCACCTACAAACACACACTCACATCCCATCCCCCCCCCCCCCCCCTCTCATGACCCCGCCTACCATCTACCCTATGTCACGGCAACTACACTGCATGCGAGACCTTCCACACAGCCGACATCTTGCCGTCACCCTCCGCAACCACTGAACGTGCTCAAATGCCCGCACACGCCGCGGCATATGTTCTGCCCATGGCTGCGGTCGAGCCCTGATGATCGCTTCTTCCTCATTGTTGAGGTTTTCCTCGAATTCATCGCAATCGAACGGGCACCGAACAAGCACAGGGGTCCACAGCAGCCCAACGCATCTCCTAGCCTCCCCATAATGGTAAATTAGCCGCATCAGTGTGCGGCTGAATGTGGACTCGTAGCGCACCACTGTCCGGAGCCAAATCTCCTGCCCTTCAACATGGCGTGCAAAGGTGAAGGCCATATTGCATGCACGCTGCACAGCGGACTCGAGCGGCACATCCCCCAATCTAGGAATCAAGGCTTCCAACATCATCGTGGAGACCTCAGTGACATGACCACTGAGGAAGGGTCCAGCATCTGCGGCCTCCGGCGTGGATTGCGAGTCCTAACCCCAACTCAAGGGGCCACGCAACAAAGCATGGATTGAGAGTCCCTAACCCCAACTCAAGGGGCCACACAACAAAGCGTGGATTGAAAGTCCCTCCTAATAGGGTGCGTTTTGGGAAGTCCTACCGGGAAATCCCCCACTTCCCGGGTCCATTTTCCTAGGACCCCCCATAGTGACCCCCGGGCCAGTGAGGGGTGATTTTTAGTGCTTTAGGTGAGGGAAGGTGGGACCTTTTTGAATTGGGTCCAAACTCCCCGATATGGTGTTTTGGCGGGGGGGTCCCATGGGACCGGGAAGTCACTTCCCGGTCCGCATGGACCCAGTAAGTCCTACTTTACGATGACTTTATGGTGGCACTTTCAGGTCTGAAACCCACTGACTGGTTTGACTTCCCAGGGGGTTCCCGGTCCCATTCAACCTCCCACCATACCTTGCAAATGAAGTGCAACACTTGCGGCCAACCATTGCTACTGTGTCACATGCGCGTTCTTTTGGTTTTTGGAAGCTCTCGACCTTGTTTGGCATCGAAGATTGCCAAACCGAGGTCGAGAGCATGCATATTTACAACGTGTTTCAACCCACGTCGGTTCAACAATGGGCGTCGCACTGACCACCCTTTGAAACAATTTCGCAATTCCACCTTAAACCGAGAGTTTCAGAACTCGGTGGGAATGCTACTAAACAAATAAATGGAGCGATGGCGCTCCATATAAAACCCGCTGTGGGCGACTGCCCAATGTACCCACACCGTGGGTTTCCATCTAAGCATCTCCCAAAACTGTCCGAGCCGTGCGGTAGCAGCCTTACCCTCCTCCACTTGGGCATCGGTTAGCCATGCCTTGTAGTGCCACAGGGTTTGTAACTTTGCAGCACATGTCGTCAGGGCATGTAGGACAGTGTGCACATAGTAGGGATGCCCTTGAACTCTTTTTTGTGGGTAGAACTCACAGATGAGGTCTACCACACGCTGTTGCCATATGGGGTTCATTAGCAAAAAACGCGACGATGTAATGTCAAACTGACCATCCTTCGTTGGCCGCATGGCGATGCGCTCTGAAACTGGGATTCGGGCAACCTCTTGGGTGAAATCTGCCCAAAGTTCCTTGGGACGTCCCACACATCCCATGCCCTACCCATCGGCTACCCACTCAGACACATTCGCGCTAAGGCGTTACAGTGTGCGGACCGCATTACATATACGCGCCAAAGCATGGGCGTAATCACCAACCCGGCGATCTGGAGGCACACATCGTACAAACGCCCCCCACCGTGGTGTGGGCGCCACCGCATTGGTGGGTTGCAATGATGAAGCATCATCACAACACCAACACTTCTTGCCAGGTGCATGATTCATGGAGGCCATCCCTTTACTGTCCCCGGTTTTGTGGCACCTAACCATGCCACTCCATGCCCCGGTACGAGGATGTCTAGGGCCGACTCCACCACTTGGACCTGAGCATTGAGGGAGGTGGTGTCGTCGATTGCTCGGAGAGGGTGCGTGTTGTCGCCCCCATCCATTACCCACCATGTTGCCCAATGATCACCCCACGCAGACATCACACCGCGTGGCACTTGTGCGCCACAATGGTGTGGCATCAAGGCACAAGACCAGTGGGATCTCCCCACACGATGGCATCTCAAACTCCCCGGTGGCCTGTGCCGGTTCCAAGCACGACATAACCACATCCCGCAGGGTGGCTGCCCCAGCTACGCGTGGCCGGCCCTCTGCCGGCTTTCCAACAAGCCGCTGGGCGTGATACGCGGTCAGCTGGCCCCTCATGTTAGCCACGTCTTGCCAACGACAGTGGCGGGGATACCGCATTGTCTGCTGGACCGACAGCCCCAAGCGCCGCGAACTACGCAGAACCTCAACCGCATCGCCGCACTTGCCTAACAGGGTGTCCTCCATAACCGTCGGGGGGTCCAGCGTGGCGCCGCGTGGTGTGAGCACACCGGTGCTTGACTTGTCAATGCGGACATCCACGGTGCCTAGTACCGCCCCTGCAGTGCGTTGCAATAGCTGCGAACGCTCCCATTGGTAAGGGGCTGTGACCTCCGAGTACGAGCGGCGCTGGTGGTGGCGCATGGCCCCCTCAAATGCGTCCATGGCTTGCAACATATTGAAAAACTAAAAGACAAAAATGACACCAGTAAGTACCCGTAAACCCCACCAGTAAATCACTTTCTAGTCAGAAAGTGAATCCAGTAACCCCCTAAACGGACCCAGTAAGTCCCCACTTTCATATCTGAAACCTAGACCAGTAACCCACTTTCTGAATTGACTTTCTGGTCTGAAACCTAGACTAGTAACTCCTTTCTGAATTGACTTTCTGGTCTGAAACCCCGGTCTGTAACCCCTTTCTGAATTGACTTTCTGGTCTGAAACCCCTGTGGAAATCACTTCCTCCCCCCCGTCAATGGCCCTGTCTGTCTGTCTATCTGTCTGTGTTGTGTTTGTGTCTGTGTCTGTATCTGTGTATTTAGGACTGCAACAATCAAAAGACCCGAACTAGCCCCTTCAATTGCATTGGGGCACAGCACCAGGCAAATTCTAATATTTAGGACTGAAACAATCAAAAGACCCGAACTAGCCCCTTTAATTGCATTAGGGCACAGCACCAGGCAAATTCTAATATTCAGGACTGCAACAATCAAAAGACCCGAACTAGCCCCTTTAATTGCATCAGGGCACAGCACTAGGCAAATTCTAATATTCAGGACTGCAACAATCAAAAGACCCGAACTAGCCCCTTTCACCGGGAAGTCCCCGGGAAGTCGGTTTCTGACCTCATGCAAAATTGTCCCATTGACATCCACCCCCCAGGAGGACCCAAAACCTCCAACTACCTTAAATTGATCGCAAAAAGAAAAATAGTAAGTTTCGTGCCGATTGGTAACCCCTACTGGAAGTAGTGGAAATGTCGTTTTGCAAAGGACTTCCCGGTAGGACTTCCCAAAACGCACCCCAAACCCCAACTCAAGGGGCCACGCAACAAAGCGTGGATTGCGAGTCCCTAACCCCAACTCAAAGGGCCACGCAAGAAAGTGTGGATTGCGAGTCCCTAACCCCAACTGAAGGGGCCATGCAACAAAGCGTGGATTGAGGGTCCCTAACCCCAACTCAAGGGGCCACGCAACAAAGCGTGGATTGAGAGTCCCTAACTCCAACTGAAGGGGCCACGCAACAAAGCGTGGATTGGAAGTCCCTCCTGACCCCAACTCAAGGGGCCACGCAACAGCAACCAAGCGTGGATTGCGAGTCCCTAACCCCAACTCAAGGGGCCCAAAAGAGGGCACAAATGCTACTGACCCCTGCATTCTCAGGGATCCCCAAACGAACGGGAACAAAATCAGAATTGGCTGCCTCGCCCCTGCCTTCTCGGGGGCCCACAAATGGGCGGAAATGCTACGTCATCCCTGCATTCTCGGGGCTCCCCAAAAAGGGGGGACAAACATGGCCCACGTCAGGCCAGTGCAAAAAGGCTCCTGAGGGCAGTCCTTAACCAAAAAAAAAAAAATCTGGTTCCTTAAGGACCGCCCTGGTGCAAATGTCAACACCAACTCCTCACGTTTGCACAGACCAGAAAGGAGCCCGCAACACCAGCCGTTTCCCCAGGACTGCGCCCAGTATGCGCCCACTCAGCGCGCTCCATGCACCCACTATGTGCCCTCTATGCACCCACTGCGTGCCCTCTATGCACCTCTATGCGCCAGCACACCCAAGCAGAGCAATGCAGTATACCATGGTCTTGTCACCACCCTCCACACGCTCGCTGGTGGTGGCGAACATGGCAACATCCTTGCGGGTGCAGATCTTGGCAGTGGGCATGGCACCGCAGATCTTCTTCTGGTTGGCAGCAGACACACCCTCACCGGCGGGGGTGTATGCAAGGGCCTCCTGGGTGCCTGAGAGTCCAAAAACAACGTCCCTTACAGGAGTCCGGGCAGAAAATACCGGTGCGACAAAGTAATGGTCCCAACCTTGAGCACCTGCCTCCTCCCATCACATACATTGGTATGCTGTGTGTGGACAGCACAGCAGACCACTTACCGTCCCCAGGGGTTGTCCACAGTATCAAACTGCTGGACACTGGATGCTTTGGAGCATTGTGAGACGTGGTTCTGATGAAAAGCCTCAGGGCTGGAGCCTCTGCTATTGTGTGGCGTCTTTTGTGGTGGCAGCTGTTCCCCTGCCAGGGTTTAAAGACTGCTGCTCCAGTGGGGAAGTGCTTGATGTGGTGCACGAACAGTGCAAAATGATTGGCAGGAACCGTGCCTTTTTCCTGCCCTTTTCTTCGTCACATGGTTGGCAGAGCGTCAGGCCACAGCCCGCTGTGTGTTGTCTCATATCCCACGGACACGAAAGCTTTACTGCCATTTGATGCTGTTTTCCGTGGCCCGAACAGACTATTCTGGGAGGGTTGGCACTCGGCCTTTCCAGGGATAACAGCACATTACCTTGGATAGTTGCGTGCATCTCAGCCCACGTTTTCAACCATAACGCTTGAAACAGGGGGGGGGATAATTTCGTGGGACAATTTCATCTTTCAGGAAGGTGGCAAAATTTGGGGGCTTTGGCAGTGCAGTGTGTGCGTGAGGCAGTGTAAGCTTTGGGATTTGCAGGGGTGGCGAAATTTCCCCTGGCGACCTATCCCCGCACGAAATTATCCCCCCCCCCCTGTATTCTCACTGAATAAGGGATCATGCACCAGGGGCTGTTCTCCACTGCAGACACAAGGCTTCCGCTCTCACGTCCACTGCGGCACCTGCAAGCACCAGGTCCCAACGCAAACGCAAGCACTCCTTACCAATATCTGTGGCCCCACCTGCCAAACATAGTTTCATTTGTAATTGGTATTGCAACTGCCTGGAAGCATTCAGGCTCCTGTAGGCACAATAGGTTTTCAATTTACGAGTGTGAATGAGAAAATGCTGGTTTTGTGCATGTCTTTTGTATCATCGTTTTTCGTAGTGGTTTGCATCACTGTGGCTCCCTGCCTACCCACCCCATGATTGTTTACGGCAGATTCAGGCTGTACTTGAGTGTGGTTTCTCGCTCCACCCTTTCCCCTCCTTAGGATTGGTAGGGTGTAGTGTGGGAACGAGTGAAGAGGGAAGGTTAGTGCGCCGGGCATGTGCCAGGCATCTTGTTAGGCCGAAATGCCCCTGGCCACCTTAAAACCAAGTGCTATCCAAGCCTTCCCCACCCTTGGGACCCCGAGGAGGTAGGTGTTGCAAAGCCGCTTTGATTCCTCTCCGCTCTGGAGACCCTGAAAAGGCATGTTTTGATTCTTCCCCAAATTGGGCACCCTGAGGCCGCAAGGGTTGCATAGCCGTTGCACTTTCTCCTGAGATGGCAGAGGTTACATAGCCAACAGTGAGTGGTCAGACGACGACACGGATTACGCAGTCATCAACAACGAGTGATCCCTGCGATAGTAGCGGTTGCGGAGCCATCCCCCTAGGGTATGGGTTACCCTCTGCATGTTCACTCGGCCGTGTGTCCTTGCATGCCTGCATCTCTCTCTCTCTCTCTCTCTCTCTCTCTCTCTCTCTCTCTCTCTCCTCCCTCCCCTCTCTCCTCTCTCTCTCTCTCTCTCTCTCTCTCCCCCCCCCCCCTCTCTCACCCGATTCAGCGTGTCACTATGGGTCACTGTATTTGGGCCGGCATTGCGCGTGAAAATTGTACATTTTTCCAGACTGGTCATTGTGGCGTGTTCTAGGGTATGGGGCAATTTCGGGCGGACAGGCTACAGCCGTTCAACAGTTGTATCCACCGGATGCCAAAAGGTGCCCCCCCTCCCCCCCCCCTGCCGGCACGCCAATCCCCAGACTTGAAACAAACGGTTTAGAAATCGTGTTTCATACGGCTTGCTGGACTTCGGGTATTTTCTGTTGGCCCTGCCAAGGGCCTGGTTTTGCTCGTCCTCCGTCAGCATGAGAATCCTGTTCCTCACACAAAGCAAAGGGCACAAGGTCTCCATTGGATTTGCATGAATTCGTGTGCTCGTAGAGAACAGATGCTGTCAGAGTGGGCATACCCGCAGCAGCGGCAGCAGCGGATACAACGGCCTTGGTCATGAAGCCACGGCGGGAAGCATCCTGTAGAGCACAATAAATATTTTTCTCCTCCCTCACAAAACCCAACAGATGAAGTGCAACTGAAACCGTGTGATCGCATCAACAGCATATCCACCCAAAACATACTGCGGCCTCCTTGCGCTCGCTGGTGGTGGCGAACATGGCAACATCCTTGCGGGTGCAGATCTTGGCAGTGGGCATGGCACCGCAGATCTTCTTCTGGTTTGCGGCGGACACACCCTCACCGGCGGGGGTGAGCGCGAGGGCCTGCTGTGTGCCTGATCGACAGAAATGACTCGGCGTTGGCGCCGCAATTACTTGCGTTTACCCGAACGTGATGCAAAACCATTACCCACGCTCCCATGTCCCACAAAAAATGCCAAAAGCGCAGGTGAGTTCCGCAGAATGAACCTGCAACACCGGTCAGCGCGGCAGCAGAGGCGACAGCCTGTTTCAGGAACCCACGACGGGAATTGTCCTGCAAACACAAGGAGCACGAAGTTGCACCATGCGTCACAGGTTGCACGCAACCCAAAACTGCGGAAAAACTTGATCGAAGAAATCATATCCGGCGTGGCAAGCCAGGAGCGGGTGCATACCACTTCGTCGCGCTGACCTGTGGTGGCGGCCAAACACCAAGCGGCTTCGTCCTGATGTGGTAGCAAAGCATGCCAACACCGAATTGCAAGCCAAACATTGTTTCTCCACAAATTGGCTGATCTCGAGTTGTACCCAAACTTCATGCAAACTAAAATTGCCGCAACCGAGGAGACTGCGTGACAGCCGAGTGATTGCAGTGCATGAACAAACCAGGGGGGCTTTGATACCTGGGCGTTCCTGCGTAGTGCAAGAGCAACAAGTCCCACGACTGCAGACCCAATCAGAGTTGCCCAACCAAAGCCGACTCCACCGAGTTGCGACACGGGCTGGGCCTATCAATATGAAGTCACATATGGCAGCATGGAGGCATCAAAAGGCTGCATTACCCCTACCGTCTCGGGATCCCCAAAACGGGGAGAAACAAAAGGCTGCTCCCGTCTCGGGGCCCGCAAAGCGGGAACGACACATAGCCCCCACTGTCTGCAGTGGCAGGCAGCAGTCCTATCACCAAACCCACTGCAAGGCGAAAGGATTCATGCACGAAAGTAATGAACGGGAGCTTGAAACAACCCCTAACAAGCTGAAAAGGCAACCATAGTCATGTTACGAGTGTAAACTGATACGAGGCTCGCTGTAAGAAAGGCACACCATGGTGGCATCTGTGCGAACAGCTCCGGAACCAACTTGAGGACGAGACACTTGACCAATGGCAGCCATGCTGATACGGCTGCTGGGAACCATTGGCACAGAAGTCGTGGTGCCAAAGGCGGGTCTCACAGATGTAGCCGATGGAGCATACAGGGTCGTGGATGGAGCAACCAGTTGTGTTGCTGCCATGTAACCAACAATCGAGCACACAGCAGCCACCGTCACAAGTAGACGGGAGGACACTGGGGTGCGATCCACAGGGCAATGGGAGGCTGACATTCTTCTCACTGGATGAAGTTAGGTATGGCCGATGTATACAGGACTATCACTTTGATGCAGGCACAGAGCCCAAAATTTGCTTATAGTGTGATGCGCACATCGTATCGCGTTGTCGGCGCCGGGACTAGAGATCAGCGCACACGCCAAGGGAACTTAAGGGAAACGAGCCTTTAGCCCGCGCAAATGCGCGGGTAGAAAATTTGGTGCTAGCATTCAATTTTTTTTAAGTAGTAGATGTTGGCCTCAGCGTTTAAGTTCATGGCTACATTTTGATTAAAATCTAAATTTTACACTAATTGTACACTGATGGCAACATTTTACACTCACGGCTATACTCATGGCTACCTTTTGCTTTCATGGCCACACTCCGGGCTACATTTCATACGCACCGCTACTCTCAAGGCTACATTCAAAACTCATGGCTACACCCATGGCTACATTTTACACTCATGGCTCCATTTTACACCAATGGCTACACCTACGGCTACATTTTGCACTCATGGCTACAGTCATGGCTTCATCTTACACTCATGCCTACACCCACTCATGGCTTAGGTCATTGCTACATTTTACACTCATGGCTACACTGAGTGCTACATATTACACTCATGGCTACACTCACCCATGGATACATTTTGCACTCATGGTGGTAGGTACAGTTACTTTAACAGTTACTTTTACAGCATACCCTTTACATGATACCTTTTATAGGATAGCATTTACACATAGGGCTACACGTAGGGCTACATTTCACACCAACGGCTACCCTCATGGCTTCATTTTACACTCATGGCCACAATCGGTGCCACATTTTACCTTCATGACTACACTCACCTATGGCTACATTTTGCAATCGTGGTTGCAAATACAGTTACTTTTACGGATACAGTTACCGCGTATGCTTTACTTAAATCTAAATGATACATGATAGCTTTTACATGCTCGCTTTAAGGTTTGGGTTCCCAACTTTGCATTTGTGCTTTAGGTTGACGTGATCAATATCACATGTTGTGTGCAACACGGGTGTACTGCACCAATGATGCAAGAAGGTCAAGAAGTTAGTCAAACATCTTTGATGTCGAGATACTTTTACACTCATGCTTGCCCTCACTCATGGCTACATGTGCCACTTTCCGAACGAAGCCGCGCACGGCTACGGCAAGGTGGTGCAAAGATTCCCCCTTTGTCTGTTTTTTAATTGGGGGGTTCCTCCCCCCCCCCTCCCCTCAGCGGCATCAGCACTCAAACATTTCCCCCCGCCCCCGCCCCCACTTGAGCCTTAGTGAGGAGTGCATTACCTCATTTGCATTTTGGTGCATTTTTTTGTCCGTTTTTCATATTTTTCAATCCATTTCCATTTGGGAGGTTTGGGAACCTAAAGTGACAGAAAATTTCGCACAATACCAGGTGCTAGCATGATGTACATAGAGTGCTGAGCATCACAGTGTTTCTGCATGTGTGTCTGTGCACATTGAGCTGCAGTCTGCAGAATCCCCCCCCCCCCCGCCCTCCGAGCCCACAGAAGTGCACAGGTATCTTGTGCCCTGGACACATACACCATGTTGGTGTGACGGCCCACCAGAGCAATTTACAAATCTGACCAGACTGATGCAGCACTCCCCGTTGGCAAGCCGTCAATTTGGTGTGGTGCTTACCTTGCATGCAAGTGACAGCGTCACGATAGGTGTGGGCCACACAAGATCTCTGTGTGGCTGTGTTGCTGTGTATATTGTTAAACACGGCATCCACATTTGTGCTGCCATTGGAATTGGTTTCAGGTTGGGTTGGTTTTTTGAAGTACTAGGGAGCATTGATATCTCCTGCACATTGTGCCGCGGTCATTGCTGTCTGTGTGCATGATCAATCTGCTCCCTCGCTCTCAAGCAAGCAAGGATTTGTTTGCCTGGGAATTGCCTGAGGCACTCCATTCAATGCACCGCATTCTATGGACGGATCTGCTCCCCATCCCTCCCCCCCCACCTACACCTTACCGCTGCAGACAGTGCCCAGTAGTCTATGGGCGCGATTCTGTTTGGGGCTGCAGGTGGTCGTATCACAATGCTACCCTGCACCACGAAGAAGGTGTCTCGTGCGTCATTTGCACAGAGGCATTTCCGGCGTCATCAAGTGGAGCTTGGGGACCTATGCAGAGAGTTCATGGGAGGATCAGAGGTAATGTCTGAATGTTGTACAGTAGGGCACTCGGCCACCTCGGCCAGAGCCCATGCACACATGATCACAGGTACTATCTGAATGTTGTACAGTAGGGTACTCAGCCACCTTGGCCAGAGCCCATGTGCACAATTTCATCTGCTGAGAGAACAGGGGTCTTCCTTCACTGGGGGACCTATGCAGAGAGTTCATCGCAGAGGATCACAGGTACTACCTGAATGTTGTAAAGTAAGGTACTCAGCCACCTTGGCCAGAGCCCATGTGCACAGATTCATCTGCTCAGAGAACAGAGATAACAGGGGTCTTCCTTCGCTGGGGGACCTATGCAGAGAGTTCATCCCAAAGGATCACGCGTACTATCTGAATGTTGTAAAGTAGGGTACTCAGCCACCTTGGCCAAAGCCCATGTGCACCATTTCATCTGCTCGGAGAACAGGGGTCTTCCTGCCTTTCATAGCATTCCAAGTTTGGATGGTGCATCAGAGGCCCACTTGTATCCGGGGTGTGACGACGAAGCTACTGACCCAAAAACGTGCCTAGGCTCAGCTGCTCAGGAGAATACCCAGACGCAGAGTGATCCAGCCAGGTTTTTTCTGCTCATTTCTTCTGCAATACATCGTGCCACCCATGTGCCTGTGCTGCAGTGTCTGACAGCCATAGTGATCAACTCCTGAGAACCTTGCATCCCAACCCATCCGTTCCTGCATTATATGCTCATTTTCTGCAGCTTTTGCAGTCTGCCCAGTCAGTCCCAAGTTCCAGATTCCTTGCTCAAACTTTATTCAGAGGCATTATTCGGTCACAAAGATGAGTGGTTTTGCCTCTTAGAGGTGGTTTCCAAGCACTACTCAGTGCATGCACAATTTTGCCCATAATTTCATGCTCAAGTTTTGCTCTTTCCACATGTCTTCAGATGGTGGGTCAGCATAGGCCAGCCAGGGTGCATACAGGGAGGGATGCTGGTTCTGTATTTGTTTGGGTCATGTGCAAAAATCCACGGCACTAAGCTGCAAAGTGGCAGGTTCCTATGCCATCAAGTGGGTTGCATCATCACTACCTAATGTAGTGTGTACTGCAACAGCACGTTCCGAAAGTGCTCATCCCTCTGCACTACGGCATCAGGCAGTCTTGTTGGCAGCAATGCCATGCTTTTCCCAGATGAAACGAACAGTGTGAATCCGTGGTTTCTATTGCATGTTGCCTGTAGGGGCAAGGCAGGGATGTGGGGGTAATGTATGCGTTATTTTATTTTTTTTTGCAGGTTGTTTTTTTTTTTTAGATCCTGAAGTCTGTTCCTATAACCGTTTTTTTTCGATTAGCAGCGGATTTTTGTTTTAGAGGGTTATGTAAAATTTTCGTCGCTTTGGACATTCTTTTTGGATGTGTTGTACCCCCCCCCCCTTTGTCGTTTTCCACCCTTGTCGCCCCCTGGGGGGGGGGGGGTTCTTGGTCAACGCAAAAATTTTCGTTACGGCTCGAAAGTTTGTGACGAACAACCCAATTCTCCCCGCCCTAGCCCAAACTAGAAGGAAATCATAAGGATGTATTTTACACGATTTGGAAATTAGTAAAACTCTACATGCTGGAGTTACGGTTATTTGTTTCCCTTATTATAGAGGCACACTATCTGCAAATCAAGTGAGGAGAAGGAGGAGAATGGTGAGTAATCAAGGATGTTTTTTTCATGCTTTGTACAAAAATGTGGAATTTGGCACAAAATCTGTCAAGGAAAATGAAGACGTCATTTGATGATGGTTGGGGTGGGTGTGTTAGGGATTCTTTCTGAGGGAAAAAAAGTGGGAAATTGTGGAATCGGCGTGTGTAAATGGCCGAAAAATTCAACAATAGGGCTTTGATGGGCAACAACATCCGGGGGAGTTTCATTGGTGAAACGGGCGGAAGACAAATATGGGAACATGGAGGGGCTGAAGGATGTGAAAACCTGTTCGGGGCCAATTAAATATTCTTTTTAAGAAGTTCAAAATTATTAAGGAGGATGCATAGAAGGTGTATGCTCCGGGAACCACTGCACAGCAACACACTTTCTCTTTTTTAGAGCGATACATGAAACAAAATTGAGAATGAAAGAACAAATGTTGGGAAGAAATGTTGAGCGACCGCTTTTTATTACCTTTTTTTTTTGTTTTTTGAAAAAAAAGTATCGAGAACTTAAAGGGCATTCGGAGGCAGTGAGTCAAACATCGACGATATAGAGTCATACAAACTATTTGCAATCATCGATTGATTGAACTGAATTTAAAAATCTGATATCTCTTTTTCAACAAATGAGGGAGTGCTACAAACTTTTTGAACGTACTAGCCGTTGGAACGGAGAAGTGGTCTGAACGAGTGCAAACATTGTCTAACAAATGACAACGAGGGGTGGAAAGTCTAGACTAGTCTAGTATTTGAAGGAAAAACAAATGATTTAGATGGGGTACAAAAGCTAGTACAAAAAAATGGTATCCACACACGACAGTTGAATAAAGACGCTAAAGATTTCCGAAATGGAATTACAGCAAAGTTGCTTATGAAATGAAAGCCGAAAAGTAAAAAAATGAAAATGTACAAAATAATTGTGTGGTAGTATATGATATAATAGTAATATGATAGTAATACATAATATAGCATAATGGTGCGTCTAGTGGAACTATCTGTTGCGTCTAACATTTTGTCATACTGTTCCGATAGACGTATTACGTCTTTTGGAACAGTATAGACTGTTCCACAACGTCTAGCGAAGTGTCTTACTGTTCCGGTAGATGTATCGCGTCTTCTGGAACAGCTCTCGCATCTTCTGGATCAGTATGGAATGTTCCAGCCTTAATAGTCTTACTGTTCCGGTAGACGTATTTCGTCTACATGCCCTTTTACATGCTCGCTTTCAGGTTCGGGTTCCCACCTTTGCGTTTCTGCTTCAGGTTGACGTGGTCAGTATCACATGTTGTGTGCAACACGGGTGTACTGCACCAATGATGCCAGAACGCCAAGAAGTTAGTCAAACATCTTTGATGTCGAGATACTTTTACACTCACGGCTGCCCTCACTCATGGCTACACGTGCCACTTTCCGAACGAAGCCGCGCACGGCTACGGCAAGGTTGGCCTTGGTATTCTTAGAACATACAGCAATGTGAGGTCCAACCCCTTTTCTTTTTTTTTGGTTAGAGGTGGGTTAGCGGTCCTTACGTTGAGGGGTCCTGCGCGCCTTGAGGAGCTTCCAAACCCTCTGCTTTGCGGTTAGGGGTCGTGATCCTGGAGGCTCAGCCTTTGTTAGGCGTCGAGGGGCAGCAGGGTTTCCGGCTTGGGCTTGGGCTTGGGCTTGGGCCTCACGAAGAGCTTCGCGGCATGCACGGGCCTTTGCAAACTTTTCGCGATGGAAGGTGCTGCTGTTGCGGAGAAGTGCTACCAGGGCCCGAAGAGGTTCCCCTGATGCCCAGAATGGCAGTGTAATAGGACTGTGCTGTGTATGGGTGCGCGCGTGCGTAAAGGAGATCTAAATCAAATTTGTGATAGACAGAGATTACAGATTTGATTGTTAACTTCAATGTTATTATGTGTTACTCTTTAGAGTCCGTGGATGAAATTATGTGTTGGATGATTCGGAGTTCAAGTCTGCGCAAGGGAGTGAGTGACAAGGTAGATCTGGAAGTCAAGAAAAGATACGCACCAAGGGAATCAAGGAATCACAACAATGACATCACAATCCACGGACTCGAAAAAAAAATAGACACCCAGGAAGTGGTAGGATTGTTTCCGGGTCGGGGGGGGGGGGGCTGAGCAATGCTCAGTCACTGTGCTGCGAGAGGGGGGGGGGGCTGGGCGGGGTTAGCTACCTACTGCCCACCCACCTGGTGTGGGACTTCTGCAGGCCCTAACAGGGGGGCTGCTGTCCTAGGCTGCTGCTACCCACTGCCCTATGGACCCTACCCGGCTTTCTTTTGAGGGACCCGGCATAGGGGGGGGTACCTGCCCTGACAGGGTGTCCTTGGGGTCCCTTCGTACCCTTACGTTTTTTTCGCTCTGACTGTGCAGCCAGCGACCAGTGCTGGTATGTCTTTGCTGTTGTTGGTGTAGTACTGTTTCGTACATGCTCTGGTTTTAGTTCGTTTTTGTTTGGTTGCGCGCGTCGATTGTCTTCTGTGTTTCTTTTCAGGTGGAGTTGCTGAAGCTGCTGGAGTCCCAACAGGAGTTAACTCAATGAATGAAGTAATTGATATATTGCACATTATTGTAGTGTACATTATTTAAGTGGGCTTCAGCACGCTGGCACTTCAACAATAAGATTCATTTATTTGTTTTGTGTTTGTTTGTGTACATGGTTTGTTTGTATGTATGGCTGTATGTTTTCTAACCTGCGTCCATTTTTTTGAGAAAACTGTTAAAGGTTTTCTGTTTTGCTGTTTCATTCCCACCCCTTTTCCCACCCTAACTAGAATTTAGCACCTCTTTTCCCCCCTGAGGTGCAACACAGTCAAATTTTGTTTTTTTTGTTTTTGCTGGATGGTGCAGCAGCACCAATCAGCACCGCCAGCACCCCCCAGACAATGTCTCTATTCTTGCTGTTATTGTTTTTTAGGACATTTTTCTGGGTGAAAAACCCCTGTGTTTACAGTTGGGTAGCAGATGTCAGTTTTTTCTGACACTGCAGGGTGCAGTGTGTGGGTGTCCGGGTGGTACAAGCATGCACTGTGTGGTCAGAGGGAAGCAGGGTTTGTACGAAGGGACCCCAGGGACACCCTGTCAGGGCAGGTACCCCCCCCTATGCCGGGTCCCTCAAAAGAAAGCCGGGTAGGGTCCATAGGGCAGTGGGTAGCAGCAGCCCAGTACAGCAGCCCCCCTGTTAGGGCCTGCAGAAGTCCCACATCAGGTGGGTGGGCAGTAGGTAGCTAACCCCGCCCAGCCCCCCCCCCCTCTCGCAGCACAGTGACTGAGCACTGCTCAGCCCCCCCCCTCGGCCCCCGAAACAGTCCTATCACTTTCTGAGTGTCTATTTTTTTCCCTTATCAGACCATGAATGGTCTTGGCAGGGGAGTGTAATAGGACTGTGCTGTGTATGGGTGCGAGGGTGGGTACAGGAGTTCTAAATCAGATTTGTGACAGATAGAGATTACAGATTTGATTATTAAATTCAATGTTATTATGTGTTACTCTTTAGAGTCCGTGGATGAAATTATGTGTTGGATTATTCGGAGTTCAAGTGCTGCGCAAGGGAGTGAGTGACAAGGTAGATCTGGAAGTCAAGAAAAGATAGGCACCAAGGGAATCAAGGAATCACAACTATTACATGACAGCAGCTGAGGTGGCGGGGAGGCCGAAGATGGCGACTAAGGTGCCGGGGACGGCAAGTGAGTTGACTGAGTGTGCCTAGAGATGTCTGATGGCAACAGCATGGGATGCCACAGAACCTCCTTTGGCCTCCATTCCCATGGGTGGGTGAATGGATCCACCTCGCTGTAGGGGCTACAGCTAAAAGGGTCGAAGCTAATTGCAGACATGTGTACCTACAAGGAGCACTGGGTGCACCGGACAGGGGAGTACTGCACCAGTGATGCAGAAAGATGTCCTTGATTAGTGCCCTACATATTTTGGTGAAATCCTGCAGGTTTTGAAGTTGAAAACCCAAACCAAAGCAGCAAGTAGAGCAAGAACAGGATGTGGATCAAATCAATGAATAGTTTTGAAATCCAGTGTATCACAGAAGGGCTGCAGATAGACAAAGCAGTTATCAATACAAAGATTCAATCACAAAACAATAAAACAAATGATTTTTATATGAAAGCTGGCATGACTCTTGCCTCCCCATTAGCCTCAAGCACTTCATGTGCACTCTTTTGGGTGAAATGGGGTCGGTTAGGAATATGGGGCAAAGGGGTTAGGCCAGACACAGATTGTGACGTGGCCAAGCAACTGAATTCAGAAACAGTTAAAAAGTAGAACCACAATAAGTGGTAGAAACAATTGAGTATAGGGGTCTTGGGGTGGGAATCCACTAGGCTTAGCCTCCAAGGCCTAAGGCATGAAATGCCTATTTTATTTCGGTATATCCTCCAAGAAGGAAGGTACCTATGCTCAGTTGAGTGGTAGGGGTGAACTTCATGGGGGGGCTAGGGTTATAACCCTAGTTACTTTGAGAAAGTGTACTCAGAGCTTCAAAAGAGTGGTAAAAATACTTAAGTAAGTCTTAGCATCAACAAAAGGGTTTTAAGGGGGGCTTGGCCTGGATCAAGCTCTCCAAGAAAGACATGGCAGTTACTTTTTCTTACTCCCCCCTGGAGTACTAGTTGATCAAGCTAGTAGGACCAAGGAAAAAGCCTCAAATATTCCCAAAATTACCTCAGAAAATGCTTTAAACCTACCAAAAACTTTCTATCAGTTCATAGAAGCCTATCACACTGTAGGTACCCTTGAAAAACAGTGTAATGTACCGTGAATGATGTCCCTTAGATGGGGCATTCCTCAAAAGTCGCCAGCGTGCGGCCAAAACCGTTGGTTGAAATTTGGGGGTAGTGGGGTTTGAACCCAGGACTCCCTCCCTAGAGCACACATGCTCGCCCACTAGGGTACAGTCGAACGCTCTAATGCGGACGGCCATCGCTGCATAAACTGCAATTCAGTAAACGTCCTGACCAAGGGCCAGGGCGGAGCAATACTCCCAATGGAGGACACAAATCTCCAGGAGCTGAAAAAAATAGAAAATGAAACCAACAGGGAGTGAATCCTGTGGTTTAGCGAAAGGTGTAGCAATTTAAGAAGTCAAATCGCTAAAAATTTGACGAAGCAACGCGAGAAATCGTCATTTTTACACTAAAACTTAAAGTCGCAGACAAGCGCAACAGAAGCGGACTCCAGAAAAAGGGTTGCGCAAGCGTAAACGGCTCTAGAAAAAGAAGGTATGAGCCGTAGTTTTTAAAGTTCAAAAGAAATTTTTGCATAGTTGCATCAAAATTTTTATAAACTTTACGGAAAAGTATCGAAAATGAACCCACACCACAGAGCAGGTGGACAACCCACCTCTCAGGTATGCCAGTGTCATTTCACACGCATGCATTGCGTTCGTGTTGGTTGCTTCGTTAAAACGTTAGGGTTGTCACCGCTGTGTTCGTTGGGGGTTTGGGCGCTCCTCTCCTTTGCTCTGCACAGGTCAAAACAGGAATGAAAGGTATGCTATGCGAATGGAGCGCGCAGCGCGCACGTAGGGTTGGAATATGCGCTGTGCTCGCGATGCATGTGCCTAATTTAGGCATTCACACGCTGTGTCGCTTTCCCTGTGCCCCAATTCACCCTTGTTCTCTCTTCACAGGTAAGAAAAGAAAGTGCTTGCTCGTGTTCGTGTTGCCGTAGCGCTAAAATAGGGTTGCTTGAAACGCTTAGGCTTGTTTTGCGCTGTGCAGTGCGCCACTCTCTCTCTTCTTTCTGCAGGAAACAAGACAAGGAAAGAATGCATGACACATAGTGCATTAATTGCTTAGGGTGGTTTATAGTTCGCTCCAGGTTTGTTTAAGCGCGTAGGGTTGTTTTGCGCTCGTGTTTTCCTCGGCATTCACATGATGCGTGGTGAGTAAGGTAGGTAAGCCCAGGAGGAGCTCACCTCCTGGTTGAGTCACGCTGTGATTGGTTGTGATGGGTTAAATTAGGAGAAAGAATGAGGAATTGGAAAACCAGTGCATACCTGTGCATGCATATGACGCATTAAAGGGTAGGCCACGCAAAATGCGCACGGTACAACTCTTGTTTAGGCTACCCAGGGACTCCACCCCACGTTCTATAAGAGAACGGGTGGAGTTTCTTAAGCTTGCTTGCTTGCACCTGGGTTTGAGAACAGTGTATTATAGGGCTACCTGAGAAGCGATAATACGTGGAGGTAGTCTTGGTTCCTCAGCCGCAAACCCAGGCCATCTGCCTTTGCTTTACAGGTGGAAAGGTAAGGGCGATTGGTGCAGTCTCTTTGAGCAGCGCTAAAATATGCTGCGCAGATCACACAAACAAATAACTGCAACTCAGGCAGGAGTGGTGAGTGCAGTCCGACCTCACCGCCATCCACGCTGTGCATGCACACTGAGCACTCCTTCCCTCCAAGCCCTGACAGGGAAACGCGTAGTGGCGTCCCTGTTAGTGAAGCGGTACCCAGAACCTATGGCCCATGGCCCGGAGGCCTGTGAGCCATCACACCCGTTATGGCCCATGGCCCGGAGGCCTGTGAGCCGTCACACCCGTGTGGAAGCCGTTGACACCGGCTGTCAGCGGGATATCCCTGTTCTCTAACCCGCGAAATCTGGAATCCGATTTCTAACCATTAAGTCGATGTGGAATTACCATAATTTTACTGTCTTGGTCGATTTGCGGTTAGAAATCCGTGAAATACCCGATTTGTACCGCGATTTCTAATTGTCGTGAAATCGCCGCCTGACGTCGCCCGTTCCGTGCAGTGCGATAGATGATTCTGTAAAACGATCTTTTTGGAAGTTAAGACTGAAACACTCTTCGAGTGATCCGCAATTTTTTCCTTGATAAAACGCATCGCGTCCCAGATTTTTCCCAGAAAATCTGGGCGGCCGAAGGCGCTTTGAACCCCCAAGTGAAATATTAAGGGTTACGAGCGTTCAAGCGCCCAAGGACGAATTAACATGCCTCATAGGCACTGAGAAAGATGTCCTTGATTAATGCCCTAGATATTTTGATGAAATCCTGCAGGTTTTGAAGTTGAAAACCCAAACCAAAGCAGCAAGTAGAGCAAGAACAGGATGTGGATCGAATCAATGATTGGTTTTGGAATCCAGTGTAACACAGAAGGGCTGCAGATAGACAATGCAGGTTTATACACAAAGATTCAATCACAAATGGATAATACAAAAGATTTTATATGAAAACTGGTCTGACTCTTGCCTCCAAGATAGCATTAGGCACTTCATGTACACTCGTTTGGGTGAAATGGTGCTGGTTATGATTGTGGGGCATAGATGTCAGGCCAACACAGAAAACGACTTGGCCAAGCAACTGAATTCAGAAACAGTTAAAAAGTAGGACCACAATAAGTGGTAGAAACAATTGAGTATAGGGGTCTTGGGCCGGGAGACCACTAGGCTTAACCTCCAAGGCCTAAAGCATGAAATGCCTATTTTATTTCGGTATATCCTCCAAGAAGGAAGGTACCTATGCTCAGTTGAGTGGTAGGGGTGAACCTCATGGGGGGCTAGGGTTACAACCCTAGTAACTCAGAGAAAGTGTACCAAAAGCTTCAAAAGAGTGCTAAAAATACTTAAGTTAGTCTTAGCATCAACAAAAGGGTTTTAAGGGGGGCTTGGCCTGGATCAAGCCCTCCAAGAAAGACATGGCAGTGACTTTTTCTTACTCCCCCCTGGAATACTAGTTAGCTAAGCTAGTAGGACCAAGGAAAAGGCTCAAATACTCCCAAAATTACCTCAGAAAATGCATTAACCTTACCAGAAACGTCCTCATCAGTTCATAGAAGCCTATCACACTGTAGGTACCCTCGAAAAACAGTGTAATGTACCGTGAATGATGTCCCTTCGATGGGGCATTCCTCAAAAGTCGCCGGCGTGCGACGAAAACTTGTGGTAAAAATTTGGGGGTAGTGGGGTTTGAACCCAGGACTCCCTCCCTAGAGCACAGGACCCCCACCCCCCACATCCGGAAAGGCGAACCCCTACACCTGGAAGACAGCACAGTCCACCTGGGAGTCACACAGGCCACGCGGCACCACCACATCACACGCCCAGGCAAGCTGGAAGAGCGCCTCGCCCGGCTACCCCAAATTGCCAGGGGGGACCTCCTGTCTACACAGGGCCTGGCGTACTTCATGCAAGCGGTGCTCAACGCGGCCATCGGGTACCAAGCCCTGCACCTCCCGCGCCCCCAAGACGCCCTACGCCACGCTCGACAGCAAGTGACGAAGGCATGGGCGCAACACGGAGGCTGGCCCACGTCTTTCCCCAAGGAGGCCATGATGGCCCACTGGCGCTACTACGGAGACAATACAGGCGCCCTGGTCGACATGGCCTATGCCAAACACGCAGCGCACCTCGTACACAGGGTGACACACAACCACCAACCTGCAGTTCGCGAGGCGGCAGCCATACGCATAAAAGAAGCGCAAATGGCCCGCAACACCTGCCCCCGGTGGATACTGGCGCAACACGGCGTCTCCACCTCCGTGGGCACTGGCATCTGGGCCCAGCTACAACTCCTCCTACCACACCACACGCACGCCATCCTGACAAACCACCACTGCGATCAACAGGGGCCACTTGTGGCCACGCACACCGACATCCACCGACACCCGGCAGGCGAGGTGGACGCCCTGCGCCCCGTGGGGGCCACCATCACCATAGTGTATATCACCCCAACACAGATGAGGATCATGGCCCAGTGCGACGCCCACCACGCCCCGTTCCTTTCCGACCCACAATGGCCAGCACGGCACGTCTTCCAAGCGTACCTGCGCGCATGTGCTACGAAGGCAGGGCGCGACATGCCGGGGCCCAAGGACATCGACACGGCGTACAAAGCCTTCCAGCGCCAGCACCCCCGGCCCCGCCCGAGCGAGCACGAGACCCCCAACGACGGCGGCACGACGCAGGAGGAGCCCACCCCGTCAGCCGAAGGCTGGACACCACCCACCATCCTGCTACTAGCACCAAACGGCCACAAACATGCTACCCGCACTGTCCAGCAACACCATGCCCCCTGGTCCATCCCCAAACACAATGCACCGGAGACCGATGTACCACCAGTCAGACACAGTGACCAGGGCATACCTCGCACATGCTGGCACTGCGGCCCGGCAGCCCTCGACACTCCGTGGCCCCTGCTACACCTCATCTTCACCCACTACCACACCCCCACCGCCGCCGCCACCGCCGACCAGCAGGCATGGCTCTCCCCCTGGTTTCACACGTTACCCCCAGACCACCCGGCGCACGTAGCCTGGACCCGAACACCCGCGGCGACATGGACGTTCACCAACGAGCGGGCAGACCCGGACAGTGTAGCCATAGACTACGACCGCTGCGACCCACACCGCGCAGGACCTCAGGAGGCACCCATAGGCCCCCTACAGCTCCAATGCCCCACCCTCCGCGGCGACAAAGACGACAAGGAGCGGCGACAGACCATCACGTGCCAGAAGTTCCACCCCAATACGGGACACCTCTTCCACCTGATTTACGCGTATATCACCCAGGGGCGCCCAGACAGGGGCCTCCTCCGCCTCACCCCATGAGCCCAGGCCATCATCACCCAGGGGATAGGCGTCTATGCAGCGCCGCTACTGCAACCCATGCAAATCAGCGTCAGAAACGCCCAAGGGAACCCCGTCTACGTCTATCACCCCAAAGCAATTGCCCGCCTACCCATACCCAGCGACACCGACATCATGTACTTCACTGACGCATCCGGCACCCAGCAGCGCACCCCCACAGTCAGTTGTGCCTCCGTGCGCATCACCCGGCACGCGGACGGCCTCCACGTGGAACACCACACCGGGGCCACCATCTTTGGGGCGTCCTCCCACGGCGAACTGCGCGCCACGGCAAACGCCGTCACCGCCACACCGCCTAGCACAACGATCCGGCCCCGCAACATCTGGGTAGTCGTGGACGCCACGGTCGACATCCACCTCACCAGGCGCCTCGCGGACCTGCCCCTCCACAAGGCACTCGAGTCAGGCCTCACCACACAAGTGTTGGGACTATGGATGGCCTTCAGGGGCATGCACCCCCAGGACGCCCTACACATCGTCAAACAGGAGTCACAGCGCTACGCATACGGCAATGGACGCGCAGACACGCAGGCCAAACACCAGAACACCAGCAACACCCCAGGGCTCGAACACGTGCGACTGGACGGCCCACACCACAGCCACCTGCAGCACCTGCCCCCGATACCCCCAGCCACACAGCCCCCCCAATGGATGCCCGAGGACACGCCGTACACAGATCGAGACAAGCAGTACCACTACCCCACACCCATCCAGCAACTGGCCACCACACTGGGCCACCGAGCGAACACCGAACTCCTCCGACGCCTTGAAGACTCCGTCCACACCCCCCTCTACTAATCCGCCCTGCGCCCGGATAGCCTCCCAGCACACCTACAAAAACCCCGACTCCAACTCGCCCTGGAACAGCTTCCCCTCCTCACCCGATACCACCGATGGTATGCGCGCCGCTCGATCCACGTCCCCGCAGGATACACCAAATGCATCTGTGGCCACGCGGAAGAAGAAACCTGGGACCACTTCAAGGTGTGCCCCCTGTACAGAGGACTGGACACCCTCACAGACTGGAACCCTACCCACACCATCGCACAGCACGCCGGATGGCTGACGCAGTCCCCGGCGACCCAGCAACTCACCACCGTCCTCAAGCAGACGGAGGTACTCGAGGCGGTCCGCAGGAGACTAGTCCCCACTGCCGTCTACACCTTGCTACGCACCCACGCGGAGGACCCCCAGGCCACGGCGGCGCACATGCAGCAGACGGCCGTTGCCAAGACAGCGGAGCAGCTCACATACCGCACCCACAAATACCTGCACCATGCAGCAACCCTGCCCCAAACAGACCAAGCCCACCTCCTCAAACTCCTGTTCTACCAACCATGAGAACCTACCCCGTGACATACCAACACGGAACCCCCACCACGCCTACGCACCATCCACCGAGCACAACACTGGCACGGCACACACGGGCACCATAGGCACCGCACACACGCCCACCAGCATGCGCGCGCCACCAGCCCCCATCCCCCCACGCCACCGTCCGTCCACAGGTACCACCAACCGCCAGCCACCGCATGTCCCCTCTGCGTACGCCAGCGGCTACCACAGACAGCCCTGCCCTGCAACCCAGACCACTGGGTCTGCCTGGGAGCCGCGCACCGCCTCACCCACTGCCCCCACTGCGGGGACCTCAACCCCCACCACCGCGAGCGGCCCGCGGCCCCAGCCGCACCCCCCCCCCCGCCAGCCACCCCAGCTTCTTCAGGCCACTCATCGACACCCTCCGGGACCACCTTGGAGGGTACTACGTGGCGGACGCGGCGGACCACGCATGGACCATGACCGTGGCCACGGGCAGCACACCCCTGCCCCCCCACAGCCCACCCTTACGCCACAGCGGGGGCGGCTTGAATGTTGCGGCTCGCCACATCCTCCTCGCCCTATACCTCCACCACCGTGACCTACACCTCCCAGACCAACAACTCCCGGCCCCTGCAAGCAGCAGCCCTGACGCCAGAAGCGTGGGCGGAAACGGCACCAGAGGAGATAGCAGCCTACCTCCGAATCACTTGCCGCAAGTTCAACATCGCCCTCGGCAGACGGAAAGGAACACCCTAGCCACTCAGCGCACTCCTCTACCCGGCACACCACCCCCACCCCGCACAACTGAAGCCCCCGGAGGGCTGAGCGTCCTTTCGGGACGCCCACCTGGCCGCCCCCGACAAGGCCACCGCCACACGGATGGGCCTCATGGACCAGCGCACCTACGTCAGAGGCCTCGAGACGCGCCTCCGAGAGGCACACCGCTGGCACGCCCGCTCCCCGTCGCCCCCACGGGGACAGGGCGGTTCACCCGCCCCCGACACCCACCAGGCCAAGAAGACCAAGACAGGTCAGGGGGCCCGCCAGCGCGCCCGCCAGCAGGGCGCGACGCCCCGACCAGGGCCCGCGTCCAGCCACACCGCACCACCCCACGCCCAGACCCCCGGGGCACACCAACAGAACCGCCCCCGCCAGCGCCCACCACCACCACCGTACCGCAGCACCCAAACCCTGCAGCCCAGTCAGCCACCGCCGCCCGCACACGTCCACACCATGCCAGGACCACCATACGCGCAGAGCCAGGGGACATGGCACCACCAACACCACCACCACGCCCCCGTCCCTCCCAACCCCTACCCCCTGATGCCCCCATGCTACAGCGACCTGCACCAGCTACATCCCCACCACGCCCCAGCACAACCAGGCCCCAGGAACCACCCACCCCACATGGCACACATCACCGCACCACACCATCACGTATTCCACCACCACCAGCCCCTACCACCACGCCCACCAACGCCGGGGTACCACACACAACCAGCACACCCTCAACACCACCACCACACGGTCCAGCACCACCCGCTGCCCCCAGTACACGGACCCACGACACACGAGCCACGGTACTACCCCATGGACCCGCGGGGAGCCGCGCACGCACACCAGCAACACCAGGGCCTAGTAGGAGCGCCCCACCACCACCAGCAGCCCCCCCACCCACACCCCATACCAGCGAGCACCATCCACCAGCAGCCACCCATTACATACGGACCACAGCCCCACCCGGACGCCCATGCGGCCGCCTCCCACCCACACCTCGGCACCACAACCAGTCAAGAACCGCACGGACCGCACGGCGCACACACACAACACCCACACGACCCACAGGGACGCCCAGACCCCCAGCAAGCACAACACCCACCCCCGCCCCCCCCACCACCAACAGTGCCACCCCCACACCACCCCCCCCCGCCCCCCCCCCCCGAGACCAGGCCACGGACGCAACACGCGGCAGCCAGCACCAGCCAATTGACGTCGATGCCCCCGCCGACACACGCCACCGCGAATCCCCCCTCCCGCGACCGCCACAAGAAACCCCATCACCGGACCCCACACGTGACAACGACGACCACCCCCCCCAACCCACACCACCCCCCCATCACACCCCGCACCACCAGCCGCCGCACCGGCCGAACCCTACGCCCTACACAACCCCGCAGCGGTACGGCAGCACCTCCGCGGACTCGGGGACCAGGACGTGCTGTGCCTCCGCACCTCCAGCACCACCCAGCGCATCCGGGCGACCACCCTGGTCCAGGCGGCCACCCTGGGGGAAGGCGTCCGAGACTTCCTCTTCGACGCCTTCTTCCACGTCGTCCGACACGACCGCCCCCCACGCGCCACCCCAGACGGCGAGAGCCCGCCCCCCGCAGGGAGCCGGATCTGGGTGCCCCCAATCGACTGGGGGCGACACCTAGTGGGACACCCCGTGCCGCAGGGGGACAGCACCCAGGGCCGCACCCGCTACCGCGAGCCCAACATGGCCCACCCCCCACCCAGCGCCACCCCCGACAACACCAAAGAGTGGGAGCGGGAAACATGGGTAGCCCGGATGGCCTCCCTGAGCAACTTCCGGCACCACATCCCGGGGGACATCCCCACCCCCGACGGCCGGCAGCCAGCCCCCTCCACGTACATGACACTCACGTACAATCTGCACTACACCCTCTCCACCACCCACTACCACGCACCAACTGACCACTGGGTGGTGCACGGCACCGACTCCCTCCTCCCCGCCGACTACGCCCCCCCCCCCCCCCACACAACCCAGGCCTCAACACGTACGCCAGGGGGGACGAGCCGGACGACCCCCACATCTGGGGCACGTGGGAACGCAAATCATTGGACACGCTGCTCTCCATCCGCAGCGGCAGCCAGGGCCTTGGTAGGGCGATGTATTGCCTCGCCAAGTGGACCCAACGGACCTGGGGGATCCCCACGGACCGGTGGCTGTGGAGGGTCACGCTGCGCCCCCAGCAGAGGGAAGCCCCCCCAAACCGCAGGGGACCCATCCCCCCACGCCCCACCACCCTACAGCTCTGCCCATACATGGTGGCAGCCCGCCTCATGGCGCTGCTGTGGCCGGGCCAACACACGCCCACCCAAAACTACCCCCAGCTCACAGAGGAGGACATGCCCGACTTCCAGCGATGCTTCTTCCGCACCCTCGACTACCTCCAGCAAACACACCCGCACGTCCTGGAGCAGATATGGCCACCCCCCGGGTAACCCACGTGCCCGCACAGCCGAGGTAGGTAGGTAGGTAGGTGCACTCGGTCGTGGAGAGGCGCCCCATGGTTCCCCCTGGCGTCGCCCCTGTGACGAACAGGAAGAGGCTCCGCGCGTGAAGAGGGGAGGCGGCTTACATCCCGCTAGACCTGACTGTTGGCCCCCAACAAAGCGGCCCCGGGCAACACGGGGAGGGCTGATCGCCGCCAGCGTGACGTGCTTGTCTCGCCGGGAGGGTGTGCCCCCGTGCTTGCGCACGTCCCCTCCTTTGGGCGGAACACTAGAGGTGCACCGGACTTCCTGGCGTATCCCGTTCCCAAGGCATGCATGCACGTTCTTGGTACTAGGGTTCCGAGGCGCTTGGGTGTCGCACGCTCCGCCTCGAGTCCCAAAGCAGCGCAGGCCTTAGGATGCAGCCTTACCCCCGGTCTCCGGATCTCGTTTGGCCGGGTCACCTGCATGGCACGGGCTGCCTCAGTGCCCGGGCTGCGGGCACTGGGTTTCCTACTGTTGTGCGGCATTTGTGTTTGGGTCCGGTTGGCGGTTGGGTGTGGGTTTTGTTAACCCCGCCAGTCCTGGCTGGGGTCTTGGGTGGGTGTGTTTGGGCAGGGTTTGTGGTGTTGTCCCTCTAGTGTCGGCTGTTTGTGGTGTTCGTGGTTGGGGTTCGGTTTCGGCCTGCTTATGGGACGTGTGTGGTTTTCGTGGGCGCCCCGGTTGCCCCCCTCCGTTTCCGGGTCCGGCGTGCGGTGTGGGCGTGTCTGCTGGGCCCGGGTCTCGGCTGTGCCCAGCCCTTCTTGGCTGGGTTGTCGGGGTGTGTTTTTTGCGCTTTTTTTTTTTTGGGTGTTCCTGTCCCGGGCCTTGTGGTCCCTGTCCCTCCATCCCCTTTCTTTCGGGCTGGGCTGGTGGCTCTCTTTTTTTTTTTTTCTGCTTGTTTCGGTGTCCCTTTTCCCGTTGGGCCGCTGTTCCTGGCTTGGTGTTGCCGGTTTTGGGTGGGTGGTCCCCCTGTGCCTCTTTGGGGGTCCTGTCTTCGGTGCCTTCTGGGGGGGAAATTTGGCCCCCTCTGGTGGTGTTGGCGGGCGGTTTGGCGGCTGTGGGCTTTTTTCGCGCCTTTTCCCCCTCCCCCCTCCGTTTTTCTTTCGGGGGGGGGGCTTGCCTGTTCCTCCCTCTGCCTTACCTGGGCTGGTGCACGCACTGGCCTGCATTCAGTGTTGTCTTCCGGGCTGCTGTTTTCAGTTGCGTTCTGTTTGGCCGCGTTCCGGCCCCATGGGTTGGGTGGGCTCTGTACACGGTGGGCTCGGCGCCCCTTCTTGCCGGGTTAGGTCCTGGCTCTGCCGGCTGGGCGGCTGCGCCAGGCGGCTGCTTGTGGTTTTGGGTTAGGGGGCTGGGGTTGTTCGTGTCCTTTTCCCTCTGCGGTGCCGGTTTTAATCTTCTGGGTGGTCCGCCACCGTTGTTGCCAGGCGCGCTGTGGCCCTGTGTGTGGCCTGCGGTGCTGGTGTGTGGCGTGCTGGCGCGGCGCCTTCCAGGGTGTGCGGTGGCTGGCTTCGGTTAGTCCTTCAGGTTAGGGTCAGTTGTGTCGTGTTGTGCCGCTCTGTGCCGCGTCGCGTCGCGTCGTGCTGTGGCGCGTTGCACTGTGGCGCGCTGTGGTGCGGTGTTCCGTGGTCTCGCGTGGTGCCGCGGTGGGTCAGTGGAGGTCAGCCTGGCCTGTGTCGTGGTGCGGATTCCGGGCCGGAGTGTGGCTGGCTGGTGGCTGGGGGCTGCGGCTAGGTGTGGGTGTCTCGCTGGGTCCGTGCTGTGGGGGCTTGGGCGTGCCGCTCGGGCTGGTGGGTCGGGTAGGTCGATCGCGTGACGGTCCGTGGGGTTGCCCTCCCTGGGGGCCTGCGCCTTGGTCCCGTGTCCTGTGGGGGTGTCGGTCCCTAGTCCTGGGTGTCGCGGCGGTGCCTTCGTCCTCTTCCGGTGCCTGTGAGGTGGCCCTTGTGGTGGCCGGGGTCGTCGCCTGGCTGTGAGGGCGTGATGGTGCGCCGTGCGGCGGCGCTCTCTGCGGCTTCCTCTGTGGGTGTGGCCCGTTCTCCCCGTGTAGGTGTGCCCTCCATTCTCCGTGTGGTTTCCGGTGGCCGTCGGGTGTGCGCTGGTGTGATCCGCACGGCGTCCGATGCTTGCTTCGGTGGTGTGCGTTGGAGGGTGCGCCCCCGGTTGTCGTGGGGTGTTTGGTGGGGGTGGGGCGGCGCTAGTCCCCCCGTCGTGGTATGCCCTTCCTGGGTGTGGGTCGTGGCGCCTGCCGTGGTGCCCTTTTCCTCCGTGCCTTGGTCCCCGCTGCCGCCCCTTCCTGGTTCTTGGGTGGTTTCCTGCCCCCATGTGGTGTCTCTTCCGGCGTCCTGTCCCTGCGAGTGCCTGCCCTCACTTGGGGCCCCTCCGTGCCCTCTTGCCTGAGTGCTCCTTGGTGCCCCTTGCCCTTCCCTTGCCCTTGTCCTGCCCCTTCCTGGTGTGGTGGCGGCGGGAGGGGCGGGGTGGGGAGGGGGCGCCGGCGGCCCAGGCCTGGGGGTGGGTGGCCTGAAGCCACTGGCGGAGGGCTTTGGGGGTGTAGGGGGGGCGGAGGCCCTGGACCGCATCGCGGAGGAGGGCCTCCCATGCCGCATGTGGCATGATGGCCTCCGGGGCGGCCTCATTGGGGTTTGCGGGGGTGCGGGTGCGCACCTCCTCGAAGGTATGCACCATGTGCACCCCTTCGCCCCTTCCCGCTCCCCCGGCCCACTTCACCCAGCGGCGGAGCTCCTGCAGAGCGGGGGGAGACCACCAGGCGAGGTGGGCGGGGGCCTGGGGGGGGGAGGGGTCCGTTCCCGGGGTCCTGGAGCGGCGGGGGGAGGACGTGGACCTGCGGTCGTGGCGGGGGTGGCGGTGCCTGGGGGAGCGGGAGCGGCGCTGGCGGGGGCTGGGGGTGGAGGACGGGTACGGGCGGAGGGGGGAACGGGAGGGGGAGGTGGACATGGGGCGGCGGTGGCGCGCTGGGTGGCGTCCGGGGGAGCGGGAGTGGTTGTGGCGGGGGCTGGGGGTGGTGGATGGGTATGGGCGGCGGGCGGAACGGGGGGCCTGGCGGGGCGTGTGGGGGGAGGGGGAGGTGGACGTGGGGCGGCGGTGGCGTGCCTGGCTGCGTCGGGGGGAGTGGGAGCGGTGGTGGCGGGGGCTGGGGGTGGGGGTCTTGTATGGCCGGTGGGGGGAGGGGGAGGTGGACATGGGGCGGCGGTGGCGCTTGTGGTGGTGCCCGGGGGAGCGGGAGCGACGGGAGCGGGGTCTCGGGGGGTCGTGGTTGCACCTTGGGGAGCGGGAGCGGCGTGAGTGGGTGGTTGAGGCGCGGTGGGATTGTGGGCGCCGTGGGCGAGTGTGCCGTGCGGGGGGGGAGCGGGAGCGCCGCCGTTTGCGGGACCGGACCTCATCGCTTGAGTCGGGCCAAGCCGGAGGCGTCGGCGGCCCCTGGGGTGCTTCGCGTGGTGCCGCCTGGTACTGGGGGGGGGGGGGGGGGGTCCCCCGTCGTCCATGGATCCGCCACGTAGGGGTGTGGTGGCGGCAGCGGCTGGTGGTAAGGGTCGAGTGGCTGTCCTTGGCGGTGTTGGGCCCGGGGGGCCCCCGGCGTGGACGTGGTGGCCGGGGGGATACGGATGCGGTTCCTGGTACGGGGGGGGTAGCTGGTACGGGGGGGGGTGGCCCCTGGCGGTAGGTGGGGTATGTGGGTGGAGCGCTCGGTGGCTGCCATCCCATCCGCTGGTGCTGTTCGTGCACGGGGGGTTGTGGCCCGGTGGGGTAGGGCGGTGCGCAGTGGTAGTGGTGGGGGTGGTGTTGGTAGTGGTGGTGGTGGGGCCGCTGGTGCTGGTGGTGTGGGTAGTGGTGGGGTTGGTGTTGCGGGTATGGCCCAAGGACCCCTTGTGGGTTTTCTGGTCCCCCTTGTGGGGGTGGGGGGTTGGGTATCGTGGGCAGTTCCCGGGGCTGCACTATGTGGTGGGCAGGGGGGGCCGGTCGGGGGCCGGGCTTGACGGTGACGGTGGTCGAGGGGTCCCACGTCCCTGGGTCGGTTTGGCCGGCGGTGGTGGTGGTTTGTGGAGGATGGATGACGGGGCGCTTGGTGACGGGGATGCGGACGAGGGCTTGGACGGGGTCGTGCTGGGTGGCCGCCTCTGCGGTGGTGGTGGGTGCCGAGGGGAGGGGGGCGCGGGTTGCGGTGGGTGGGGGGTCCTGGCTTGGGTGAGGGTCCGGGTGGGGGTGGTGTTGGGTGGGTTTGTGTCGTTTCGTTGTGGTGTTCTGTGTGCTCGCGTGGGCGCCGGCTTGGGTCTGGGGTCGGGTTTGGGGTTGGGGTCCGGTTCCAGGTTGAGGAGTACCTCTGTCCGGAGGTGTGAGGGCGCCGATGTTGGGTTGGGGGTCGTTCCCATGCGTTGCCGGGGTGCCCGAGTCGCCTGTGTGGGGGTTGGGGGGTCGGTGTCTGCGGCCCCGGCTTTGGCTTTTGCCGTGGCCTTGAGGATGAGGGCGGCGGGGAGGGGGGGGTCAGAGGATGAGGTGGAGGAGGTGGACGAGGCTGAGGATGAGGAGGAGGTGGTGGACGCGGGTTGGGCTGTGATGCGGGCGGGCTTGTGGGCGGCGGCTTCTGCTGCGGCCACGGCGGGGAGGATGGAGGGCATGTCCTCGGGCTGTAGGTTGGAGGCGGGCGGCTGGGGGGGCCCGGTCGTGACCTGGCGGCCCGGCGGGCCGATCTGGTCGGCAGCGGCGGGGGAGGGAGGCGCGGGGCTGTGGCCTTCTCCTTCTGGGCTTGGCTGGGCCCGGGTCCTGCAATGTGCGAGGTTGTGTGGGTTGGCGTCCGCGGGGGGGAACAGTTCGCGTGGGCTGCATTCAGGGGCGGGGGGGGGTGGGCCTGGGTCCTCTGGGGTGTGTGCGGGGGGCGTGGGCGGGCCACTGGATGGGGTGGGCGTGCCGCGGGGCGCGGGGCTCCTCTCGGCGGGTGTGTGTGGGTTGTCGAGTGTGGGGGGTGGTGAGGGGTGTCTGGCGGGTGGGTGTGTGGCGGGCGTGTGCGGGTGTTGGGGCGGGTGGGGGAGGCCCGTGTCGCGGGGCCCGGGGGTGCGCGCGATGGTGGGCGTGTGTGGGTCTCCGGTTGAGCAGCGAGAGGGGAGGGGCATGGGGGGGGATTGTGCGGTGAGGTGTGCTGTGTCGGTGTATGTGTCCGCTTGCCGCGGCGCGCTTGCGTGGGCAGTTGTAGGCCGGGCGGTTTGGAGGAGAAGCTTGCCGTCTTCTGCTGCCGCGGCAAGGATTTCGCAGACGAGCTTGCGTATCTGGTGGACCTCTTGGTCAGTGGTGGGAAGGGGGTATGCTAGCTTTGGGCTAAGACCCGCGCGGTTGAGGACCCTGTGGATGGCGTGGTACCCGCAGGTGAGGGACTGCTGCGGTCTGGGGGGGGGGGTTTGGTCGTGTGTCCGGGCCCGCCTCGACTTGTGTGTGGGCGGTGGGGATGGCCCAAACCCAGGGCACGGTCCCCGTGGGTGGCCAGCGGCGCTGGATCCAGTGGGTTAGGCAGAGCATGGCCAGTCCCAGGTGGTAGCCTGCCTTCCCTGAGGTGATTTGGGCCAGGGCACGGGCTGGGGGCTTGTCCCCTGGCTGGAGGACGCCCCTGAGGACCCTGTGCTGGGTGGCGGGGTCCCCTACTGCCCCTGGTGGGGCGGTCTCTGGGGCGAACATGGTGTCTGTCCCTTGGATGAGCCATTGCGGGCCGGGGGACGTAGCCGTAGCGGCTATCACGTAGTAGTGGCCGCGCTCGAGGACTGTAACCCAGAACTCAGACCATTGAGTCGCGATTGCTTTCTTCCTGGATTTTGTGCCTATTGCCTCTAAGGAGAATGCCCAGTGAATTCCACCAGATCCGAAAGAAAATGACGCACCGCCAGAGTAAATGAAGCGAAAAATTGTCTTTTCCGACCTCAGAAACCCCCCCAACAATTTTACGCCGCTGTTTGGCGAGGTCGCAAAATTTAGGACACTCACCAAAAAAGACGAACAATAGAGTCGCGACGGCGAAGAAGCTGAGCGTTGCTTGCCCAAAACCACCTAGCAAAGTGGGTGCCCTAGGCGCTAGGGACTTGTGCGCGCCCCAAAACAAACCACACATACACAACAACAACGCCACCGGCCGCCGACAAACAAGTATGTTATATGCCGCGCAACGCTAGAAACCAACGAAAGAAGCACAACACGGTAAGAGGTAGACAAGGAGAGAACAAGTATGTAACGAACCGCACCACGGTGGAGATATACCACAAGTGCACGACCAAGCATTGCAAGCCCACTCGCATAGGGAATACGACGACGCCGTAACACGCGAAGGAGATCACAACAAAAGAAAAAAGAAGCCGCACAAGTATGTTGCGTGTCATGCATGAATAATACACGCAAGCAACAACAACGCCACCGGCCGCCGAAAAACAAGTATGTTATATGCCATATGTTATATGCATAACGCCGTAACAAACGCAATACAAGGAAGTTACGAGTCAAGCAACGCCAAAGTGCGCCGCCACGAAAAGCGCAACAAAAACCGGACCGGCAAGGAAAACCAACAAGAGGTGACACCGAATGAATGCCTATGCTCACCCCCGCACACATAGGGAAAGAAAGGTATGCCCGTACGTGCGTGCCCGGATCGCCGCAAGGTCATCACCGCCACGGACGAGCAAAATGGTATGAAGGGACACGACGGGGGAACAAAAAACCAACAAAGGAGAGAAGAACGCGGGAAGGAGGTGAAGCACAACACACAAAAAAGCACACAAACAAAAACTAAACATACACAACGTGCACACATGGCTAGTTGGATCCAAGTATGTTACATGCCATGCTACGCTACGCAACAAACACGAGATACGAACGGCAACCACGCCAACATAAGCAAAAGGTGACCACGAATCGTAACCGAGACGTGCTCACCCCCCACCCGCACGCCCGCTTAAGTAGGAGGCGAAAGGGAGCGAAAGGGGACAAAAGGTATGCCGCCCCATGCAAACAAATAGTAGGCAAGCCACACACCGCCACCAAGAACGCAAGTGTGTTACCATGTCGTGCCACGCCGCCAACCGCCCGGCCCGCGCCACCAACCGAGACGGGGAAAAAAGAAATGGCCTTCGGCCAGGGAGTGGTTGTCACGGGGGGCTAACAGTCCTGCCCTGCGGTGCAATGCGGGGCAACCGTGACAACTGCTCTTACAGCACAACCACCCTTTTTGTCGCGCTGATTAGAACATACACACAAATAGCATAGCTTCGTCGTGTGCCGGATTCCGACAAACACACGTTGCCACGCTACCTTGTCCATGCACCCACGTTCCCTTCCCCTCACAGGTCCCAAGGAGTAGTGTATGCTCGTGTTTGCGTCGTTTGGGCGTTAAAGTAGGGTTGCCTTAGACGCTTAGGCATGTTTTGCGTCGTGCCGTCGTCTCCCATTCGCGAACGCCCGACCTGCGCCATACACACGTAGGCAAGGCGAGAGGACTAGGACACACTAAGGTAGTGGGGAAAGAAACAAGTTCAAAGGAGAAAGCCCAACGAGAGAGCATGGCGAGCCGGCAAGGAAAAAGACCGAGACACACAACAAAGCGGAGGCAGTGAAAAAGTGCATGTCAGGGAGAAGGGTAGAGGAAAGGGTAAAGAGCAACGAAGCCACGAAAGGAACAAGGGGTAGCCAGCGGCCGAGCAAGGGGCGCGCACAGGGAAGGGGACACGGCAGGCACACGGCGAACACAACACCGCACCGAGACACCGGAGAGGGGAGCACCAGAGGAACAAGGGAAGTGCGGCACCACGCACCACGACACGCACGGCACAGACACCACACACACCGCACACACCCAACGAGCCCCGGCAGCCCCCCCAGTGGGCGGGCAGTCGGGGGAGGGACAGCGCCTGACCTCAGACGCCCCTCACAATGGTGGAAGGCAACCCCCCCGGGGACGCCCTTCCGCCACCCCCACAGCGAGCAACGCCGGCCCGCAAGGGCGCACGCTGTGGGGCCGGTGCTGGGTCCCCACTCCCGCACCGACCGCACCCGGGACACACGGGACGCGGAACCCTGGCTGCCTGCTCCAGAGGACGGGCAGCCGGGGGAGGGACAGCGCCTGACACCAGGTGCCCCTCACAACGGTGGAAAGCAGCCCCCCCCGGGGACGCCCTTCCGCCACCCCCACAGCGAGCAATGCCAGCCCGCAAGGGCGCACGCCGTGGGGCCGGTGCTGGGTCCCCACGCCCGCATCGACCGCACCCGGGACACACGGGTCGCGGAACCCAGGCTGCCCGCTCCAGAGGACCGGCGGCCGGGGGAGGGACAGCGCCTGACACCAGGCGCCCCTCACAACGTTGGAAAGCACCCCCCCCGGGGACGGCCCCCCGCCAGCCCCGCGGCAAGCAGCCCCCACAGGGCATGCAGGTCAAGGGGACAGTGTTGGGCCCCCACACCCACACACCCGCGCCCACAGCACGTGGGTGGCGGACCCCAACAGCCCGCCCAATGGGCGGGCAGTTGGGGGAGGGACAGCGCCTGACCCCAGACGCCCCTCAGAATGGTGGAAGGCACCCCCCCAGGGGACGCCCTTCCACCACCCCCACAGCGAGCAACGCCAGCCCGCAAGGGCGCACGCTGTGGGCCCGGTGCTGGGTCCCCACGCCCGCACCGACCGCACCCGGGACACACGGGACGCGGGACCCTGGCTGCCCGCTCCAGAGGACGGGCGGCCGCGGGAGGGACAGCGCCTGACACCAGGCGCCCCTCACAACGGTTGAAAGCACCCCCACCGGGGACGCCCTTCCGCCACCCCGACAGCGAGCAACGCCAGCCCGCAAGGACGCACGCTGTGGGGCCGGTGCTGGGTCTCCACGCCCGCACTGACCGCACCCGGGACACATGGGACGCGGAACCCCGGCTGCCCGCTCCAGAGGACGGGCGGCCGGGGGAGGGACAGCGCCTGACACCAGGCGCCCCTCACAATGGTGGAAGGCACCCCCCTGGGGACGCCCTTCCGCCACCCCCACAGCGAGCAACGCCGGTCCGCAAGGGCGCACGCTGTGGGGCCGGTGCTGGGTCCCCACCCCCGCACCAACCGCACCCGGGACACACGGGACGCGGAACCCTGGCTGCCCGCTCCAGAGGACGGGCGGCCGGGGGAGGGACAGCGCCTGACACCAGGCGCCCCTCACAACGTTGGAAAGCACCCCCCCCGGGGACGCCCTTCCGCCACCTACACAGCGAGCAACGCCAGCCCGCAAGGGCGCACGCCGTGGGGCCGGTGCTGGGTCCCCACACCCGCATCGACCGCGCCCGGGACACACGGGTCGCGGAGCCCAGGCTGCCCGCTCCAGAGGACGGGCGGCCGGGGGAGGGACAGCGCCTGACACCAGGCGCCCCTCACAACGGTGGCAGGCCACCCCCCCCGGGGACGGCCCCCCACCACCCCCGCGGCACGCAGCCCTCACAGGGCATGCAGGCCAAGGGGACAGTGTTGGGCCCCCACACCAACACACCCGCGCCCACAGCACGTGGATGGCGGACCCCAACAGCCCGCCCAATGGGCGGACAGTTGGGGGAGGGACAGCGCCTGACCCCAGACGCCCCTCACAATGGTGAAAGGCACCCCCCCGGGGACGCCCTTCCGCCACCCCCACAGCGAGCAACGCCAGCCCGCAAGGGCGCACGCTGTGGGGCCGGTGCTGGGTCCCCACGACCGCACCGACCGCAGCCGGGACACACGGGACGCGGAACCCTGGCTGCCCGCTCCAGAGGACGGGCGGCCGGGGGAGGAACAGCGCCTGACACCAGGCGCCCCTCACAACGGTGGAAACCACCCCCCCCAGGGACGCCCTTCCGCCACCCCCGCAGCGAGCAACGCCAGCCCGCAAGGACGCACGCTGTGGGGCCGGTGCTGGGTCCCCACGCCCGCACCGACCGCACCCGGGACACACGGGACGCGGAACCCTGCCTGCCCGCTCCAGAGGACGGGCGGCCGGGGGAGGGACAGCGCCTGACACCAGGCGCCCCTCACAACGGTGTAAAGCACCCCCCCCGGGGACGCCCTTCCGCCACCCGCGCAGCGAGCAACGCCAGCCCGCAAGGACGCACGCTGTGGGGCCGGTGCTGGGTCCCCACGCCCGCACCGACCGCACCCGGGACACACAGGTCGCGGAGCCCAGGCTGCCCGCTCCAGAGGACGGGCGGCGGGGGGAGGGACAGCGCCTGACACCAGGCGCCCCTCAAAACGGTGGCAGGCCACCCCTCCCGGGGACGGCCCCCCCCCGACCCCCGCGGCATGCAGCCCTCACAGGGCATGCAGGCCAAGCGGACAGTGTTGGGCCCCCACACCCACACACCCGCGCCCACAGCACGTGGATGGCGGACCCCAACAGCCCGCCCAGAGGGCGGACAGTTGGGGGAGGGACAGCGCGTGACCTCAGACGCCCCTCACAATGGTGGAGTGCACCCCCCCCGGGGACGCTCTTCCGCCAGCCCCACAGCGAGCACCGCCGGCCCGCAAGGGCGCACGCTGTGGGGCCGGTGCTGGGTCCCCACGCCCGCATGGACCGCACCCGGGACACACGGGTTGCGGAACCCAGGCTGCCCGCTCCAGGGGACTGGCGGCCGGGGGAGGGACAGCGCCTGACACCAGGCACCCCTCACAACGGTGGCAGGCCACCGCCCCCGGGGACGGCCCCCCGCCACCCCCGCGGCAGGCAGCCCCCACAGGGCATGCAGGCCAAGGGGACAGTGTTTGGCCCCCACCCCCACACACCCGCACCCACAGCACGTGGGTGGCGGACCCCAACAGCCCGCCCAATGGGCGGGCAGTCGGGGGAGGGACAGCGCCTGACCCCAGACGCCCCTCACAATGGTGGAAGACAGCCCCCCCGGGGATACCCTTCCGCCACCCCCACAGCGAGCAACGCCGGCCCGCAAGGGCGCACGCTGTAGGGCCGGTGCTGGGTCCCCACGCCCGCACCGACCGCACCCGGGACACACGGATTGCGGAACCCTGGCCGCCCGCTCCAGAGGACGGGCGGCCGGGGGAGGGACAGCGCCTGACACCAGGCGCCCCTCACAACGGTGGCAGGCCACCCCCCCCGGGGACGGCCCCCCGCCGGCCCCGCAGCACGCGGCCTGCACAGGGCATGCAGGCCAAGGGGACAGTGTTGGGCCCCCACACCCACACACCCGCACCCACAGCACGTGGTTGGCGGACCCCAACAGCCCGCCCAGTGGGCAAGCAGTTGGGGGAGGGACAGCGCCTGACCCCAGACGCCCCTCACAATGGTGGAAGGCACCTCCCCTGGGGACGCCCTTCCGCCATCCCCACAGCGAGTAACGCCGGCCCGCAAGGGCACACGCTATGGGGCCGGTGCTGGGTCCCCACACCCGCACCGACCGCACCCGGGACACACGGGACGCGGAACCCTGGCTGCCCGCTCCAGAGGACGGGCGGCCGGGGGAGGGACAGCGCCTGACACCAGGCGCCCCTCACAACGGTGGCAGGCCACCCCCCCGGGAACGGCCCCCCGCCGGCCCCGCGGCATGCAGCCCCCACAGGGCACGCACGCCAAGGTGACAGTGTTGGGCCCCCACCCCCACACACCCGCACCCACAGCACGTGGGTGGCGGACCCCAACAGCCCGCCCAATGGGCGGGCAGTTGGGGGAGGGACAGCGCCTGACCTCAGACGCCCCTCACAATGGTGGAAGGCACCCCCCCCGGGGATGCCCTTCCGCCACTCCCACAGCGAGCAACGCCGGCCCGCAAGGGCGCACGCTGTGGGGCCGGTGCTGGGTCCCCACGCCCGCACCGACCGCACCCGGGACACACGGGACGTGGAACCCTGGCTGCCCGCTCCAGAGGACGGGCGGCTAGGGGAGGGACAGCGCCTGACACCAGGCGCCCCTCACAACGGTGGCAGGCCAACCCCCCCAGGGATGGCCCCCCACCACCCCCGCGGCACGCAGCCCCCACAGGACATGCAGGCCAAGGAAACAGTGTTGGGCCCCCACACCCACACACCCGCGCCCACAGCACATGGGTGGCGGACCCCAACAGGCCGCCCAATGGGCGGGCAATTGGGGGAGGGACAGCGCCTGACCTCAGACGCCCCTCACAACGGCGGAAGGCACCCCCCCGGGGACGCCCCTCCGCCACCCTCACAGCGAGCAACGCCGGCCCGCAAGGGCGCACGCTGTGGGGCAGGTGCAGGGTCCCCACGCCCACACCAACCGCACCCGGGACACACGGGCCGCGGAACCCTAGCTGCCCGCTCCAGAGGACGGGCGGTTGAGGGAGGGACAGCGCCTGACACCAGGCGCCCCTCGCAACGGTGGCAGGCCACCCTCCGGGGGACGGCCCCCCACCACCCCCGCGGCATGCAGCCCCCGCAGGACATGCAGGCCGAGGGAACAGTGTTGGGCCCCCACACCCACACACCCGCGCCCACAGCACGTGGTTGGCGGACCCCAACAGCCCGCCCAGCGGGCAGGCAGTCGGGGAAGGGACGGCGCCTGGCCTCAGACGCTTCCCGCAATGGTGGAAGGCACCCCCCCCGGGGACGCCCTCCCGCCACCCCCCCAGCGAGCAACGCAAGGGCGCACGCTGTGGGGCCGGTGCTGGGTCCCCACACCCGAACCGACCGCACCCGGGACACACGGGTCGCGGAACCCCGGCTGCCCGCTCCAGAGGACGGGCAGTCGGGGGAGGGACAGCGCCTGACCTCAGACGCCCCTCACAACGGTGGCAGGCGCCCCCCCTCGGGGACGCTCTTCCGCCACCCCCACAGCGAGCAACGCTGGCCCGCAAGGGCACACGCTGTGGGGCCGGTGCTGGGCCCCCACGCCCGCACCGACCGCGCCCGGGACACGTGGGTCACGGAACCCTGGCTCCCTGCTCCAGAGAACGGGCGGCCGGGGGAGGGACAGCGCCTAACACCAGACGCCCCTCGCAATGCTGGAAAGCACCCCCCCCGGGGACGCCCATCCGCCACCCCCACAACGAGCAACGCACCAACGCACCAACGCACCAGCCACGGGACATCCGCACCCCACCCCCTGCTCTTAGGCACAGCGACACAACAGTGGCGGAACCGGCGGCCCCACGCAAAACACGCCCTGGATCTCCAACGCTGGACGAAGCACACGAGGTCATCGGGGTGCTGGGACCCAGAGACGGCAAAGGAGACCCCCCACAAGGGGACGCGGGCACGGACTCCGACCTGGACGCAGTACCGGAGCCCCCCACAGGAGGCGCGCCCGCGGAACCTGCGACGCCGGCGGGCAGCGTGCCCGCGCTCTGCCCCGCGTGGAAACGGGGCCACTGCACCGGCGAAGGCTGGTGCCCCAAACAGCACCCCCAGCCCAGCCCCGATGACGGAGCGCTGCCCGAGGTGAAACCCGCGGCCGCATGCGCCGCCCTACGCTACAGGGTGGCGCAGGGCTGGATCCTGGATGAGACCGCGCGCGGCAGCGTGAACATCCAGGAGGCCGTCGACCGAGTCACCCACGCGGGACAGGCGGCAGTGGCCTTGCACACACGGGGCCGCCACGGCGGACCGGCAGAGGGGGTCATTGTGGAACCCTCGGGAATGGTGCTGGTCCTGGCGGCAGACATGGTCCGAGGTGTGCTCCACGCGTCCCGCGTGCGGTGGGCGTGCCCACAGTGGACCATCCAGGTGTACACCCCCCCGCGGGCGTGGCCCTTCTCCACGTGGCCGGTGTTTGCCGTCATCTGGCACCTGGCACCGGAGGACGCCCCCACAGGGACCGCGGAGGACATCGCCCGGGACCTCCACACCTGGCCGGCCGACCAGGATTACCCCTGGCGCAGGCCCCGGGGCGGCCTCCCGGTGGCACCCGCGGCAGAGGGGCTCAGCCTCGCGGCAACCCTCCAACGGCACCCCGACAAGAAGGCACGCCACTTCCTGCAGACGGGCACGGTCCCGGCCACCCCGCCAGACTCCGAGTGGCGGTGGGACGCAGGGGTGGCGCAACCGCTGCCGGGCCCCTGGACCCTCCCGTTGTGGTATTTGCCCATGGGCACCCTGGCCCACGCCACCCAGGCCGTCAAGGGGGCTTTCCCGCAGCCGCTCCTCCCCGGCGTGGCCCTGCTCCGCAGCCTGCAGGCGGGGGCCGCCTGGGTACGGTGGAAGGAAGGAAAGGCGCGCTCGAGCCCCTTGTAAGGGAACCAGTGAGCGAGGGTCGGAGAGAGCGAGCGAGTGAGTGAAAGATGGGCGAGGCGTAGTGTGAGCCCGAGTGAGTGAGAGAGCGAGCAAGGAAAGCCAGAGCGAGCACACGCGCGAAGCGCACAGCGCATGCACACAGAAGAGGAGATCAGATAGACCAGAAATTTTCCCCCTGGTCCAGGGCCAGGCGCTGATCCACGCCGAGGGCATGGGGACCGTGGAATGGGGGGCGATCGTGCCCGGCACGGCGTGCAGGTGGATCACAGCGGCCGCCCCACAGCCCATGGGATCGCCGCCGGCGTGCCACCGCCTCTTACGGATGGTCCCCTCTTTGGCCCCCCAGCACGCCTTTACGAGGGACGTGTGGAAGGCCGTGCTGAGCCACACCAGGGCGTGGCTAACGAGCCCGGGTGCACGGTACCCGCCGGGGCCGGTGCTCGAACAGCTCACGGCCCCCACACCCGGGGTCCTCCACGCCCTGCACAGGGCGTCGGCTCTTACGGAGCAGCTCAACGACGAAGTGCTGGACCTGGCGCTGGAGCCGCTGCGGGTGCTCTACCCGCAAACCCACATCCCACCCGCGGGCACGTCCAACCGCCTAGGCCGCCTGGGGTTGCAGCGCCGCGTCGAGGCCGCGCACCCAGGAGGCGTGGTGGAACAGTGGCTAACGCTCCGCAACCCATCCACTGCGGAAGGCCACTGGTACCTGCACCAACTCCTCTTCCAACCACGGGCAGCCCCGGAAAACCGCCGGCAAAACCCATACCACACGCACCCGGAGCGCCGAGGCGCGCAGGACTTCCCGCCGCCAGTCCCGCCCGCCCTCCCGCCGGGGCAGGACCCGGAGGCGCTACAGCAGGGCCCCCCGCTCGACACCGCCACCACGGTACAACAAAGGCGACAAGACGGCGCGGACGGTGCCGAACCGGATGTCACGAACTGCGGAGCGGTGGCCTGGATGGCAGCCTGCAGGCACCTCGCCCGAGATACCACGGGGCTCCGGCAGTACAGACCAACGGACCGCACGGCGCTGGCGTCCGCGGTTGCGGCCGTCACCATGGGTCCCGTGGCGGCGTGGCCGGCGCAACTGCTGCCCCACGTCCCCTGCCGCGACACGCAGCCCCGCCGGCCGGCCGCAACGCACGCGCCGACGGCACCCCTCACGGCGGAGCAGCTATACGTCGTCGTGGCGGCGTTGCTAGCGGACGGCGGGGAGAGCTTCGTCCACCACCACGGCGCGGCGCAGATTGCGGGAAGCATACAAGGGCCACAGCGCGATGCACCAGACCCGTGGCATGCCACACTCCGCGGGCGCACCCGCGTCTGGGATGCGGGCGATGGCACACCTTCACCCGGGCCTAAGCAGGGGGAGGCACTGGTGCTGCAGACGGCAGGCTACCAGGCCATCCTACACGGCCACGCCGGAGGGTACCGGTCGCACGTCCTGGCCGGAGGCTGCTGGACTGTCTGGCACAGCACCGCCAGGGAAGGGGCATTCCCGCCCCTGCCCCACGTCGACTGGCAACAGGGGCCCACCCAGGCCTACTATATGTCGGATCCCTGGCCGCTGGCGGTCCTGCTACACACCGTCAGCGCCCCCAACAAGAGGCAGGAACCGGGGTGGGTCAACCCCCCCACACTGGTGTGGAGCCCCGACCAGGAGGACAATCTACCGGCCACAAGGCAGGGAGACGCCATCAGGGCCACGGACGTCCCGGACCTCCATGCGGGGCCAATCACGCACGCCCGCCCAGCGGCTACCCTGGCGGTGGCCCTACGGGGACAGCAGAACCCGCAGTGGGTGGTCTGCATGTTCAGCCCGGCGGACGCGCACATCGTCGTCTGCGACCCCGAGCGCCTGCCGGGGCCCGAAGCCCTGATCCGCGTGGCAGACTGCACCCGGATGATCATCAAGGCGCTACGGGAGGGCAAACACCACGCCCTCCTGCTCCTGGTCAGGCTGAAGGACAACGCCCGGGCGGTGAGGCCGGGGCTGTGGCCGGCAGCGGCGCACCCCGCCGACCTAGAGCTCCAGCTGGCGGTCCCGACCGCAGTGTGCCACTGGCTACAGGCCTTCCGCGACCTGCGATAGAGGGGCAAGCCCGACCGCCAAATGGGCTCCACGCACTCGCAAACGTGGCTGCAAGCAGACGCGCAGCGTGATGCCATCCGGGGTCTCGGGCCCGCGCCCGCGACACGAGCCCTCGATGCGGCGGCCCCGGGCCGCACACTGGCGCCACACACGGTGCCACTGGCCAACCTGCCCTTCGAACCAGTGGCGGAGGGCGCCATTCGGAAGTCGGTGCCGCTCCCCCCGGCGCGAGGGGCCACGGAGCCGACGAAATGCCCCCTGTGTGCAGACAAGTACTACACAAGCGGGGCAATGCTGGAACACCTGGCGTGGCACGCGGTGCACGCTGCAGCCCCGGCAGACCACAAGGAGGCGGCCACCAACAACCTGCAGGGGAGAGCACGGAGGTCCCCATGGCACGCCCCGTACACCTGGCGCCCCCCGCCTCAGGCAGCCGACCACGCAGACGGAGATGAGGAGGCACCCGGAGCGGCCCCGGGGGCCGGCGGTGCGGCCCCACCAGGGTCCATGTCCATCCCCGCGGGGCTGCCCCCCCTGGCCCCCCTGGCTCCCCCGGTCCCCCGGGCCCCCCTGTGGGCCCCGCTGGGATCGGGCTCAGCGGATGCGGCGCACCCGGATGCCCTGGCTGCGCCGGCGAACCCAGCGGCGATGCCGATGCGGGATAGCTGACTCGAGGAGGACATGGCGGGCGACGCCCTGTGGCTCCTCTCGTGGAACCTGCGCAACGGCCTCGTGCCGCCAGACCGGTCCCTCCGGGACACACTCCGGCAGCGCCGGGGGCCTGCGGCCTGTACCGACAAGGAGCACCTCATCACCGGCATGCTGCCCCAGGAGGGGGGCTTTGCCATCATGCTCCAGGAAACAGGGATCGCCACCCGGGCGCAGGAGATGCGCGTGGCCGCGGCGCTCCGGGACAAGGGGTGCACCGCCTTCTTCAGCAGCCGGCTGGCGGAGACGTGAGCCACCTCCACCTCGAGAGGGGGGGGCCTCCTCACCGCGGTCAGCAGCAAGTACAAGGCGGAGCACGAGGTGCTCAGTTTCACGGAAATTGCCCCCGGGAAGGCCGCGGCCCTGGAGATCCGCACGGATGGAGGAGGCCTCACCCTCATCAACGTCCACGGGCCGCAAGCAGGCTGCTCCCCGTGGGCGGGACGGGCGGCGTTCTGGGCCGACATACAAATGTATGCCACGGCACGCAGCCTCGGCGGGAGGCACCCGGTGGTCATCGCCGGCGACACCAACATCTACATGGATGTCCCCACCAACCCGGCCACAGAGCATTTCCGAGCGGGCTGGGAGGCCTGCGGTTTCCGAAGGGCCGCGGCAGGCGGCGAGGAGGACATGACCCCCACGCTCCACCCGTCCCGGCAGAGGGTGGACACCTTCCTGGTCAACGAGCCCGTCCTGCCGTGGTCCCTGCGGGAAAGCGTCTGGGCTCGCGGCATGGCACACCCCCAGGTGGTCGGCTCGGACCACCTCCCGGTCCGCCTGGCCCTGGTGGGTCTCCTCAGCGCAGCGGGGCGCGCGGCGATGCCCACCGACCACAGCCACACGGATGGCCGCCTCCTCCCGTACGACGCCGTGGCCGCACCCGTCAAACACTGCCTGTGGGCGGCAGTCACCGCCGCGCAGGATGAACCCTCCTTGGCGCCCTGGCTGGGTCCCGCAGAGCAGCACGACTACGGATCCATGCCCGCGGCCGCGGTGGACAAGGTGTTCGAACACCTCCACGCGACGCATGATGCCCTGGCGCGTGTGGTGGGACACCGGCAGCCGTCCCCGGCGGGGACGGACCCGGCGGAGGGGGACCTCCCGGAAAGCGGAAAGCGGCTCCAGGCAGCGGTCCTCCGCTATGACACCCTGGCAGCGCGCGCGCCGGCAGCGTACCAGGCGGACGCGGCCCGGCATGGCATCCGGTCCGAGGCGGCGCTCCGGCTCACGGAGGAGCTGCAGGGTGTGTCGCCCGGGTTCCGCCCGACCACACAGGGCCAGCTACAGGTGGAGCTGGAGAGGCAAGCAGCCGCCCTCGAGGAGGACATTCGCCAGCTCCGCGCCCTCCTGGCGGCAGACCGCAAGCGCGCCATCAAGGACTCCTGGCGCCGCCACGCCCCCGACATCGCCCAGCGATGGAAAGCCGTGCGGGGAGCCATAGAGGTAGTGGCCCCGGGCCCGTCAGGCCTCTGGAACGTGCGCGTCCCCAACACCCAAACGCTCCTCACGGAGGCCCACGAGGTGATGTTCGCAGTTCGCGCCTTCTGGCGAGAACTGTATGACAAACGCCCGGTGGACCTCCCAGGCTTCCAGGCAGTCCTCCGCCGCCACGTCCCCCGGGTCCCTGAAGGGGCCTGGACACAGGTCCAGCAATACTCCATGCAGGACCTGAAGTCCGCCCTGGACAAGGCCGATGGCAAGGCCCCAGGTCCCAACCACGTGGAGGCCCGTTTCATCAAGGCCCTCCCAGCACCCGTCCAGTGGCTCCTGGTCCACTCCTACAGGGCCATCCTCCGCGGCGCCCCGCCGCCGATGCACTGGAGGGACGCGCACATCTGGCTCAGCCCCAAGCTACCGGGCTCTGCCAGACTGGACGACTACAGGCCCATAGCCCTGGGCCAGCTGGACATGAAGCTGCTCATGGGCCCCCTCACCCAGCGCATCACAGAAGTGCTCACACGGCACGGAGTGGTCAGCGACTGGCAACAAGGGGCCCTCCCTGGCTCCAACACAGGCCCCCCGCTGTTCATGGCGCAGCGGCAGCTCCAGCGGGGAAGGCCCAACTACGTCTTCTCCTTCGACGCCCGCAAGGCCTTCGACACCGCCCCACACGGCGCCCTCCACCTCATCCTGCGCCACCTCTCCGTGCCGCCGGACGTCATCGACCTCCTGCTCTTCCTCCACACGTGCGCCAGGCTGCGCATCGTCACAGCACACGGGCTAACGCAGCCCGTCTACATGCTGCGCGGCGTCCGGCAAGGCAACCCCGAGAGCCCCCTGTTGTACGCGCTCCTCCTGGAGCGCCTGCTCAGGGTGCAGGGGCACCGCCTGCGCCCGCCGGGAGGGGCCGAGCACGGCCTCATCCAGGCCTACATCGACGACCTGCTGGTGGTCGCCCATACGCTGCAGCACTTCGTCGAGGGCGTGGAGGCGGTGGCCGCGTACCTGGGGATGATGGGCATGGAGCTCAACCCCCGCAAGTGCGCCATGGCCACCACGGAGGGGGTCCCGGGCCTGCAGCTGCGCCTCTGCCCCCACCTGGAAAACCCGTGGCACTGGGTACCAGCGGCGGACTCCGTCCCCTACCTGGGACTCCAGCTGCAGCCGGACGGGGAGTTCTCCCTGCAGCGCAAGCACCGGCTACGCCTGGCAGCGGTGTACCACTGGTGCCTTAACACCCTCGCGCCACCGAAAGTGGTGCAGGACGTCATCCTGGCGATCCTCGGGGGGGTGACGCAGTACGTCGCCCCTTTCATCGCCGACGACTCCGACACTGCACGCCACCTGGACCACATCACGGTCCGGGTCGCGAAGGACAGGGCGCGGTACGCCTTCGACGCCTCGCGGGACAGCCTGCAGGATGACCGGACCCTGGGGCTCACACGGGTGCCCACGCGGTGCCAGCAGGCAGCGGTGGCCCTCGTGGGTACACTCGTCCACCACCGCTCAACCTCCGTGCGTGCCGAGGTCACCAAGATGTTCTGGGAAATATCTGGCGCGCACGGAATATGTCCCGAGGTGCACTACCCCGTCCCGGAGTTTGCAACTCTGGCGGGAGGCGAATGGGTCCACCGCATACCCCGGGCCCTGGCCGCCCTGGGAGTGGGGCTGTACAACCCCATCGCGTGCCCCAGGGCGGCCCATGTCCAGCTGAAGTCCCCGCCGGGCAACATCGTCACGCTGCGCACCGCCAAGCTGCGACACCGTGACACGTGCCGCCTGACAGTGCCACACAAAACGCCGTGGCCCGGGCACCACGGGCCACGCCACCCCTTCCCCGACAACGACGACCCGTGGCCGTTGGCGGTGCGGGAGTGCCTCAACCAATGCGCCGATGAACACCTCCACTATTGCCGCAGTGAGCAGGAGCCCACCAACCACCCCGGGTGGCGCGACGCCTTGGTCCACCTCTTCCACACCACCGGCACGTGGGACCCCCGCCTGAGACTCGTCCACCCCACGAGGGCTAAGCAGGACGCCCACACCGGCCCACGGGTGACCCCGGACGGCCTGCACCTCCACGTCGGGGGCTACCACCGCCGGGACGGCCTATCCCCCCCGACGCGGGGGGCGGCGTATCACCCGCCGGCAGCCCTCATGTACATCCTCCGCGACGTGCTCGCGGAAAGCGAGCACCAAGAGCCTAACGCGGACGTGGCATGGCCCGAGCCCCTGCGCCCCCGGCCCCACGCGCCGACGCCGTTGTGGTTGGTGACCACGGACGACCAATGCACCCAAGCGACGGGGCAAGCGCAGCTCCGGGCCGAGTGGGTACAGGTGCAGGTGGGGGCATGCCAGCCCGAACCCCGTGGGCTCCCCCGTGGCACCGCCCTGCTGGTAGCTACGGGGGTGCCGCACGACCAACACATGGCGGTGCACGCGTTGGAGGACCAGCCGGAGGACACGGGACACCTGGTGGTGCACCAGCGCGGGGGCCTGGCGTGGCTCAAGGAACATGTGACGGCACTTCGGTCCTGGGCAAGCACGATCACCTGAGCGGAGATCCGGCTGCACGACCACCCGGCGATCAGCCCAGGCGACACCAGGGCGCTGAGCGTGGACCAACTGACCCCCAGCCACCCCGACGTCCGGTGGCACTCCGCCGACCTCAAAGCGGGGTGGCTCAGCCCCACCGGATACTACTGGATCCCGGAGGCCTGGGGCCACACCTCTTCCGACGTGTCCGGGGGCGGACCCTGCAAACACGCCACCAGCATCGCTCTCGCCGCCGACCTCACCCGCATTTTGGCGGTGGCCATCTCGGGCTCGGTGCCCGACGGGGAGGGGGTGGCCGCCTCCCTCCCCCTACAATACGGTGCCCACCGACCATGGGTCCACACGGTGGACGCCGAAGTCATCCTCCACCTCCTGCGGCACGCAGATCGCGAGCGGACCACGGGGGTCCCCTCTCATCAGCCCGGAGGCGGCCCCCTACGGGCACTGGATGGAGTGGTGCGAGTCGAACCGGTCGGGCCGGCCCCTGTCCATGGGGGACACCCTGCGGCTGACGGTAGCAGGGTCTGCCATGTCCCTCCGCAGCAGCGCCCCAGCCCTGCTGCACGCCCTCAGGACGCGCTACCCCGGGGACGCGGCCCCGTACCTGAACCAGGCGCGGGCCACGTACCCGGGGGGAGTGTCCGAGCTGGATGCGGCGCTCCACCTTCTACACCCACCGGACGAGGACCTGGAGGTGGGCGAGATCACGGTGTTCGTGGAAGGCGCGGACGAGGCGTCCGCCCGCCCCCGGCCGACCAACCCGGTGTACGACGGCACCAGGCCTACCCCCACGTACGCCATCGTATGCGAGGCGTTCCCCAGGGAGCTCACTTGGTGCCCCGCCCTCCCGCCGGCGACGCACGCGCCCCGCGGCTGGGCTAACCCAGACCTGTCCCCCCCCCTCTCGAGAACCAGGGGTGCCCACCACAGGGGGCAGGTCCTCTGGCAAGACTGCCCTGGCAACCCCCTGCTCCTCCTCGTCGTCGCGACCCGCGGGGACCCGGGGCGGATCCTGGGGATCACCCCCACCCACCTCTTTGGGGCAACACCCGTACCCCGCCCCCCCCTCCCGGCGCCCGCGGCGCGGGACGGAGTACACACCTTCCTGCGAACACAGGAGGTCACCGCTCTTACGGGGGTCCACCTGGTGCGGCTCCCCTCGACACCACTCGACGACCCCCGGGGGCCCAGGGCCCTGGGCCCCGCCCCAGACTGGGAGCTATGGCGCGACGCGTGGGCCGCGTGGCTCCCCCGCCTCCCCTCCCAATGCTGGTGGATGGCCGCCGGCCCCCGGCCGTGCGGGGCTGACGCCACAGCCGGCCCCCCACCCCCTCCCCCCCTCCCCCCCGCAGAGCACCACACGGCACTGCCCACGGCACGGCACTGATGAACCAGGAGGTAGTGGGAAGGGCGCGCCTGCCACCACGCATGCCTACCAGGATAACAGTGATGGCAGACTCCGATGGCTCCCCCCAGCGGGACGAGCGCCACCACCGCCGGTCCCGCTCCCACTCCTCCGCCTCCCCGGAGTGGACGGGGGAGAGCCTCGCGGAGCGCGAGGAGCGGAGGCTGGCGGAGGCGGCGGTGCTGGTCGGGCCGCCGCCGCCGGACCGGGAGCCTGAGCCAGCCGAGATGACTGCCCCCGGCGCCCAAGCGGCAAGCCCCGCCGCCCCACCCCGGCAGGGGGCCCCAGACGCGCAGGAAGCGGAGACCACAGCCCCAGCGAGCCACGCCGCGACCCCGACCGCGGCCCCCGGCACGCCGCCGACACGGGGGGTAGCCCAGGCGCAGGAACCGGGCGCATCGCGGAGGGTTGCCGCAGCCGCAGAGGAGAGCGGGAAGGGCGCGCGAGGGGTTGCGACCGCGGCCCCGGCGGGCCGCGCCACCGCCTCGGCCGACCACGCCGCGACCCCCAGCACGCCGCGAAACCGGGGGGCGGACCCCGCACGGGCCACGGGCGCCTCGCCGGCGGCCGCCACAGCGGCGAAGGAGAGCGAGGAGGGCGCGCGAGGGGCTGCGGCCGCGACCCTGGCGGGCCGCGCCACCGCCTCGGCCGGCCACGCCGCGACCCCCAGCACGCCGCGAACGAGGGGGACGGACCCCGCACGGGCCACGGGCGCCTCGCCGGCGGCCGCCACAGGAGCAGAGGAGAGCGAGGAGGGCGCGCGAGGAGTTGCGACCGCGGCCCCAGCGGGCCGCGCCACTGCCCCGGCCGGCCACGCCGCGCCCCCCAGCACGCCGCGCAAGCGAGGAAAGAACCCCGCACGGGCCACGGGCGCCTCGCCGGCGGCCGCCGCAGCAGCGGCAGTGGGCAGGGAGAGCGCGAAGTACCACGCCCACGCCACCCCCACCCACACCCACACCAGCCCCCCCAAGCAGTTCCCCCCCAAGCCCTTCCCCCCGGGGCGGGAGCGGCACGTCCGCCCCCCGGCGCCCGAGCGCTCGCCGCCGGGCGTCACGCTGCCGCAGCTGCAAAGACAGCAGGACGCCCGGCGCGTGGTCCAGGAAGGGCGCAGCAGCGGGGGGGAGCAGAGAGCAGGCAGCGGACGGCGCGACTCAGGGCAGGGGGCCGGGAAGGGTCCAGGGCACGGGAAGGGCGCGCAGGGGCACGGGCAGGGAGTCCAGGTGCAGGGGGCAGGGCGAGGGGAGGTGGGTGAGCGGGCAGGCCAGGGCGTGGGGGACGGGAGGCGGGACCCGGGACACGGGCAGGGGGCTGGAAAGGGTCCCAAGGGCAAGGGCAAGGGCGCCGCCGGCCCAAAGGGACAGGCGGGACGGGGCATGGGAGCCCAGGGGGGAGGGCGGGACAAAGGGAGGGGGGCGGAGGGCGGGGCGCACCCGCAGCCGGACGTGCAGCCGGTGAGGTGCAACCCCCCGGCATCCAACAGATGCCGGCCCACCACACCCACCACCACCACCACCACCACCACCACCACCTCTACAACATCGACCCTGACGCCGGCGAGCTCGTCCCCCCCCAACCCCCACGACCCCGGCACCAGCCAGCCCCTGCCGCGCCGAGAGCGGAGCCGGGGCGGATGGCCTCGGCGGAGGGGGGGCGGGGCGCGGCATCGGCGCCGCAGGCACAGGGACAGTGAGGGGGGCCGGCGCGGGGGGCAGAGGGGGGCCGGCCATGGGACCGGGACTGGGGCGCGGTCCCGGACCCTCTGGGGGAGGAGACCCTCCCCCTGGTGGGGGAGGTGTACGGGTGGTTGTGCTGGACCAACCAGGGGACCTGCAGGAGGTCGAGGAACCGGCCCTTCGATGCCGTGCTCCTCCGGAGAGACGGAGGAAACCGAGAGGTACCCCCGGGGGGGTGGGCAGCCCCAGAGGACCATGAGAGGGTCCTCAGGTCAGTGATCCGGGCGGCGTGGCCCGACAGGGAGCCGACGTGGCCGGCCTTCCTGGAAGGGGGAGCGGTGATCCGCATCACGAATGCGGACGCCAACAACTGGCTCCCCCGGGCTTTGCGCAGCGCCCTCGCCCACTGGCGCTACCGCCGGCACAACCCGCCGCCGCCACAGCCCCAGCCCCCACACAAGCGGCGGCGCAGGTGATGGCCCAGACCGCGGATGCGCGAGAGTGGGGGGGGGGGGCAGGGCCCCCCGACCCACGCCCCCCCCCACGGTACGGCACGACGCATGAGAGCGTGCCACCTCCCGCGGGAGGGAGGGCGGAGACAACGAGCGCGGGGGGGAACCTGCTGCCCCGCAGCCCGCTAACTGCTGACCGCTAACCCTCACGGCCGCCCCCGGCCGGCCAGCGCCGCGCGACAACGGCCGGGGGGATGAGGGGCCCCAGCGAGGGCCTGCACGAGGGTCCGGCTCTAGGTGGAGGGGGGCGGGGGAAGGGCGCAACCCCCCAGCCGATGGCTGGCCCCCCGGGGCCGGGACTGCCATGCCGCCCCCCCCCCCGGCCGTCCGGAGGCGGCGCCAGGGGACCAGAGGCCCCCCCCCACCCCCCCCCCCCCTCCCACTCAGGCCCGAGTGCAGGCGGGGGGGGCGCCCCCCCCTACCCCCCCCCCGCAGCCCCCCCAGGCTGGGGAGCCACAGGCGCGGCCCTCCGCCCCCCCGGAGCCGGGGGGGCGACGCGGTGGGGGGAGCGGCGGCTGGACCTGCTCCCGCGAGCCCACACTGGCGTGCCGGAGCAACGCGCACAACGGAACAGTATAGAGACCGGGCCCCACATGACCATCCTGTGACCACAGCCCACTCAGGGAGGGCAGAGGGGGGGTTCAGGTCTGCAAGGGCCCCCGGGGGAGCGATCCACGGGCCGCCCCTCACCCCCCCCCACCCCGGGGCGGCGGTTCGGCCCCCACCCCAAACGCGAACGCCGGAAGGGAGCGCGCCGGCAGCACGAAGGGGGCCAGGATGGAGTACCGCAGGCCGCCGCCCAGAAGGGGAGCAGGAAGGCCGCGGCGCGACAACCCCCCCCCCCGCCCCCCCCCCCCGGCCCGCAGGCCGCGGGGGCCCCGGCCCCCACCCCCCGAGGCAGGGGGGATGGTCCCCCCCCCGCCTGAGAGAGGAGCCAGAGCGCGACCCGCCCCCCCGCCCCAGCCGCCGGCTCCCATGGGGGCCGCGAAGAACAAGGGAGCCCGCGCCTACGCGCCAGGACGCCGCACAGATCGTACCCAGAGAAGCCTGGTGAGCACGAACCGGAGTGGTATGGGGGGCCACGCCCCCCATGGACAGCACAACGCCAGTGACACCCGCTTTGTTGCCTGCCCGGGGAAGGCAGAGGGACGGAATGAGGCAGAGCGACCCCCCGCCCTACAGGCCCCCCCCCGGCCGCACAACCGGGGGGTACGGCGCACCCCCCCCCCCCCCAGGCCAACGGAGCGGTCACTCGGGTGGTGTGCCCTCCGGGCCCCCCCGTTTACGAGGACAGTAGCACCGCCACCCGGGCCCCGAGCCCGGGCAGGCTCCAGGGCAGGGCAGCGCTCAGCGCGCCCTGGAGCCCCTCCTCCTGCTACCCCCTGGCGCCGTGGGCGGAAGGTCCAGTCCAGAACAGCACCCCTGTGCCTCTGGCAGTCATGGGGTGTGGACCCCCCCAGTCGCGCGCCAAGGGAGCGCGCCCCCGTGCCTCATGCAGTCGTGGGGCCGCTTGCAGCATGTCCATGACCAGGAGGCGGCGTGTCCAGATCGATTACTCCCCCGGCGGGCTCAGCGTCAGGCTCCCATGGCCTCCCTGCCGGGGCCTGGAGCACCAGGCATCACACAGCCCCCCACACGCGTCCCGCCCCCCCCCCCCCCCCACACGCGCTAGCAACCAGGGCCCGGTGGTGGCGGACCCTGGTTCACACTTGACGACCTCACGAACAGCCGGGACGCCACTACGACCAACAATGACGGCCACGTCTTGCATGTCAGTCTAGTCCTTCCCGGCCGCCCCAGGACGTCTGCACGCCGCCTCCAGCATCAAGTCCGCCCCCAGCCAGCACGCCCCAGACCGCCGCAACTCATATGCCTCCTCCCCCCCTCCCACATCACGAATCCCACCATCCTGCGTGTGTGCGCCTCCTGCCCTGCACCCCAGCCAGCGTCCCACCACCCTGCGTGTGTGTGCCTCCGACCCTGAACCCCTGCCCTAGTGCCCGCGCAGCGCCGACCCATAACAGGCCCCTAAGGCCAGCACCGCTCACACGAGGTCCGCGAGAGGCCATAGCTGCACGCTACTACCTGAGTACACTCCTGCCCCCCTTCCTGTTGTTCCCCTAGCCCCTCCTGCCTGACTCCCTGGCTCCAGCCCAGTTCCTAAGGTTTTGTTCCATACCCTACCCTCACCCCTGTCCCAGTCACACTCCTCCTCGCGCTCTCCACAGGTAGACCATGGCGCCCAAACATCCCTTCGCAGGCAAATCCCCGGCCCAGCGCGCGGCCGACATCCGCCCTGCGGAGTCTTGGCCTGCGACAGCTGTAGGCTGGAGCGAAGCCTCTGGCAAACTGCAGCTCACAGTCACTCACCATGAGTCTGCTGCACCTGTGGAGGCCTTCCACCCCAGCGACAACATGCTTGGGGCGCTCTGCCTGTTCTGGGCTGTCGCGGTCGAAGCCCTGCCGCCGCTGGACATTGGCACACTGCAGCAGAGGGACGCCAACTTCCACTGGAGCACGTACCAGGCGGCGATGTGTGACCTGGTCGCGTACTTGGCAGCCGCCCCGCCAGATGCGCCCCACCAGCTGCAGCAGGCTGCAGCCGCACATGTCGGCCCCTTCACCGATGCCCTCCGAGCGGCCTCCCCAGACCAGTTCCTGATGCTCCTGGCAGCAGACGAGCTACCCAAAAGGCCCATAGACCGAGTCCCGCTTGTACACTGGCTACTCACTTGGCACGCGGCCCACCACAAGAAGCCCCTGCGATGCCAAATCACCCCCCAGGGAGACACCCGCCTCCCCACCCCCTGCCCACTATCCACGCAGCAGTGGAACGCCGAGATCACTCGGCACAAATCCACGCTCACGTACCCAGGGATACTATCGCGCGTGGCCATCAAACGAGCCGAGCTCGCCGGCACCTCCGCCTCCTCGGAGCCTCTGTGGAAACGAATGCTGACGCAACCTGGCACGCTGGCCGCCTCCTCCGACTTCACCACCGATATAGAGCGGCTCGCAACCACTCCGGACAGCCACGCGGAACACGTCGCCCAGTCCATCCGGGTCATGTGCACGGACATGTCCATCCCCGAGAGCGCCATGACTACCCTGCGGTCGGTCAAGAACAGTCGCTCCCTGGCGTCGGCCGTTAAAACGGTTTGGTACGCATCCCCCACCAACCTCCGTCCATCCCTGCAGGCCAACCTACTCGACCTCATCTCCACCGTAGAAGACCTCCACGGGTCGTCCGCCCTGGAGTCCCACAAACTCGCAGCCCTCAAGACCCTTGACCCCCTCGTGGACGCCGCCGCCGCACGCCATGACCTCGTCTGGTCCTCCGCCGCAGCCACCCTCCTGGCCGCCCGCCCCACAGTGATCCCCCTCCAGGCGACCGACCTACTTCTGGCGGTTCGCGACCCGGTAACCTTCCGAGTCGCGGTCTCAGCCGCAGTCCAAGGCACCACTCGCACTCAGGGCCTCGACCAACTCATCGCCGAAGTGCGCACAGCCCTGCAGCCAGCAGCCGGCCCGGCAGCGGCCTATGCGTGGTTCGAAAGGCGAACATCTGGCCCGCCCCCGCACATGCCCCCCCCGGGCCCGTTGCCCACCCCCCCAACGAACTCGTGGCCCCAGCCGACATGCCCGCTCCCTTACCCGTCGTCTCCTCTGGCCCCCGCAGCCTCCCCGACCGGCCTCCTGCACCCAGCGCCCATCGATGCCCCTCAAGTGATTCGTCTCAGAGGCCTTCGCACAGTACCGGATGCCACACAGGCGTCCACCGCCCTCACCCACCATGTCGGGGCACCCATCGCCATCCCGGCGCACGCCCTCCACGAGGGCACCCACTTTGTGTCCGTCCCCTCCAGCCCGTTTCGCGCCCTCTTCGCCAGTGCCCCCACACGCACGTATGTCGACCCCCACCATCAGTATACCATCACCCTGGACTCCCGCACAGCCAACGGGGAGCCCTTCTTCCTCCCTGACAGCCCGGTCAAACCCCCACCCAAAAAGCGCCTCAAAACCCCCAAGAACCGCCGCGCTAGTCATCGCCTCAGTGAGATGCCCCCCCCAGCGCACCCCCCCCCGGGGTTCACCACCTCCTCCAGCGCCAGCCGAGCTCCCTCCGCCTCAACACAGACACCCCGCGCGTACGAGACAGTGCCCCACACGCGTGACGCACCCCACACGGCCCACCGCGTCACTCCATATCAGGGGTCCCGCGTGAACTGACTGGCCCTGCCCCTCTGCCTGCCCCCTGGCGCCCTCCCGTCCACCCCTCTCACGCGGCTCGCCCTCGACTGCGCCCTAGCGTATCCCCAGCACCGAGACCTCCGAGGCCTCGCCGATCATGCAGCATCCCAATTAGCCCTCCTTCCGGAGACAGAAACCCAGCCCCACGCCCCCAGCCCGACCCCCGGAAGCCCATGCCCCGCTGCGTGTTGGCAGTGCGGCACCGTCGCCACTCGTGCCCAGGCGCCCTGGATCTGCCCCCTGTGCCACAGCTCTGACCATGTCCTGCTGCCCCCGCCCGACGACTCCCCCCTCTCCCCGGCCGAGGCGTCTTTCGTCTCGCAGCTCACAGCCGCCCTACCCCCGCCCGCGGAACCCACGCACGGTCCCCGACCCCCTCCCCGACAGATGCTCCAGACCCTGCGCCATTTCGCTCTTTGGCTGTCCCAGGCCCATCACCTCGTCCACAGCGATGACCCCGACCCTGTCGTCAGCGTCCCCCTCACCGTCAACGGGTATGTGGTTTGGTTCTACGATGATTCTCCCACTCACCTCACCCCCTGGCCCCACCCCCGAGCACACTACAATACTTCCCTCTATGGCGTCCCGGGCCACCGCCTGTGGCTCACTCCAGCCCCCCCAGTCCCCATCTCCATCGCAGCATGGTTCTGCCCGTCATGTGGCCGCCCCCAGGTCCCTGCCGCCTCCATCCAGCACCCCCCCCCCCCATCCCTCCTGCTTCCGAATGCCATGTGCTTGCACCCGTGCGCGGGCCGCACGCACCTCACCGCCGACGTTGCCCGACGCTCACACGTCCGCCCCCCCGGCCTGCCACTTCTCCATGGTGTCCCAGCTGCCCCAGTTCGCCCAGGTGCCTCGTGCTTCCACCCCGACCACACCCTGCTTCTCCCTTCCCCCCCCCTGGGCGCTCCACCAGCACTCCCTTGCCTTCTCCCCGCTCCATCTACGCCGACACGCCGGGCTAGTATTTCTCTCGTGGAACATAGGCGGTGTGGCCAGCCACGTGGACTTCGTAGTGCATGTCCTTCTCGCCCTAGAGGTGGACTGCTTCGCGCTACAGGAGCTGTGGACCTTTGAGCCTCTACTGCTGGCCCTACCGTCGGGCTACGCCTACCACACCAGCTCCGCCGAGGGCTGCGGAACGGGCTTCATGATTGGCTGGCATCGCTCCCTGCAGCACCCTGCCACGAAACCCCGGGTAGAGCACGATGCCCCAGACCTCCTCGCTTCCACGGTGCGTCATCACACTATCGGCTTCATCCTGCTCGCCTCCGTGCACGTCCACCCCCACCTGGACTACAAGGCTCGTCGTGCAGTCCTGCTCAACCTCACCACCCTCGCCGCCTACCTTCGCGCAGCCCTAGAGCTAATCGGTGGGGACTTTAACATGTCCCGTGAGAGCTCGCGCAACCCCCTCGCAGCCGCATGTCGCGGCACCGGCTGCATGCTGCGCTTCAGACCAGCGTTCCCAGCTGACACCCCCACCCACTTCTCCTCCTCCCAAGGGGTCCACACCGCCACGTGCATTGATCACGTGTTCACCCGCGGAGCCCGGTCCATCCCCGATGCTGACGTCCTCCCCTCGCCCACACCCCACAAGCCTCTCCTGGTCACCGTGGAACCCACCGAAGGCCTCACGGACATTCGCAGCTGGCGCATGATCCGCTGGCGCCACGCACCACCAGGTACCCTCCCCCGCCTCGCTGCCCTTGTTGATCTCCTGTGGGGCTGGCTCTCCTCGTACCCTGTCGGCCCCAATGCCTACCTCCAGTCCCTATGGGCCGCCGCCCGTCGCCTCATCCCGCACCCCAGACCTCTCGACCACGTCCTGAGGGACCTCCGGCTCCGATCGGCCCCCCGCACCGACTCCGACCTGGCTGATCTTCGAGAGTTTCTAGCCAGCACAGCCGCGCGCCACGGCGTGGAACGTCCCGACGACGTACTGCGCTCCACCTCCATCACCTCAGCCACCAAAGGTGCCCTCTGCCGCCCCTCCAAACCTCTCCGCCCCTACAGCGGCATCCTGCCCGACATTGGCGCCACACTGCCCTCCCCTAGCGCCCGCCTTCAGGAGGTCCATGACCAAGCGGCAGCCACCACAGCTCATCGAGGCCACACCCTGGACCGTGACTTTCTCACAGCCATGTACGACCCAGCCAAGTGGGACCCACACTTCGACCCCATCGCGCACATTCCGACCCCCCTGCTCGGTGACCTGCTGGCCGCAGGACTGGACCCCCGGGACTGCCAGCACAGAGACCTGCACAGCCGTTCCGTTGCAGCTGGACCCGTGCTTCGGGACGACCGAGTCTGGGCGTCAGCCACGACAGCCGGCTCCCTGTTCACAGGCCTGGACCAATGCCCGCAGGCACTCCTGCACCACCTGCGCCACGGCGGAGTCCAGGGAGTGCAGCACCACCTACGACTAGTGGACGCCGGCATGGACTCCCTCTCCCTCGACTCTGTCATGATGGGCATCGACAAGGGGAAGCCCTTCCCCCACCTCTTCAAAGCCCACCGCCCCGTCACCCTCACCTCCCCCCTCACACGCACCGAATCCCGCGCCGCCCGCACCATGCTGGTGCAGTCCCTAGAGGTGTCAGGCGCCCTTCCCCCCGACGCCTTCGCCTACCGCTCCGACATGCGGCCGGCATTTCTGGCGCTCTCCTTCCGGGCAACCGTCTTCTCCAGCTTGGAGACCCACGGCACGGCGGCCGTCACGGACTGGGACTCTGCCGATGCCTTCCTCCGCCAACAACGGGAAGACTGCATCACCCTCCACAGCATCCTCCAGCTGCCCTGGGATTTCGGCCCGTGGGCCGTTAAATACTATGGGCGCCTCCGCATTCATCCCTTGGCAGAATACGGGTTCGCCCCGCCCTACGTCACCGAAGAGGGGTGGAACCAGGGCGATAACCCCTCCGGTGACACCTAGCAAGTCGGTGAACTCGTGGTCAGTGGCAGCCTACCCCACCCCACCGACGTCCGGGTGCCCCCAGGCCCAGCCGGCATCCCCGTCAGCAACTTGTCGTATTCCGATGATCGCCGCTTGGTTCGCCCTACCCTTCCCTCCCTGGTGGCCCTGACCCGCCTCTGCACTCGCGCCACGGTGGCCAAGGAAGGCCTTGTCCACCTGGACAAACTCCGCTTCTTTGCTCTCCGGCTCGGAGCGTCCGGTCCGATCCAACTCACATCCCCAGTACCCTTCTACCTCACCGACACCTCCCGCGACTGCCCCCAAGTTGTAGGCATCCCGCTGTCCCATGCGCTGCAGCCCCCACAGTCCTATGCCGACCTCGCCAAGCAAGTACAGCGTATGCGCCTCCGCATCGGAGCCGTCCCCACGAACACTATCCTGGCGCTGCGCTCCCTGTGGGCCTTTGCCCTCACCCAGCTGGACTTCATCGCCTCAGGTGTTGCCATCCCCCCTGAGCATATAGAGGACCTGGCCGTCCAGGCCCGGGCCTACTACCGACAGGTCCTGGGCCTTCGGTGCTGGGTTTCCCGCGCCCTTATGTCCCTGCCCCCCCGCTACGGGGGCCCAGGCTGCCCCCACTTGCCCCTGCGGACTGCGTACCACCTCCTCCTCACCTACGCGCAAGCCACGTGCTCCCGCAGCCTGCTAGCTCGCCAGTCAGCCCTGTACCTCAGCTCCACCAACATTCCAGGCAGTGAATCGCACCCCCTTGCAGCCGCAGCCCAGCGCCTCTCCCTCCAGATTTCCATCCCCCCCGGCTCCTCCGTCAACGCCATGCCCATCCACTACGACGCCGACCCATCCATCCTGCACGCCCACCAACACCTCATTGTCTCCACTGATGCCGCCCTCCGCCACCACCTAGGCGGCGGGGGCGTGGTATTCTATGCCCCAACAGAAGGTATCATCCTCCGCGCCTGGTACGGCCTGCGCGTATGGGCCACCCCCACAGGCATGGAGTGGCTGGCCCGCCTGGTGGCTCTGCACCTCCTGCAGGGATGGCAGGGATGCCTTACGTCCGCCCTGGACGGCACCTCCGCACTCCACCGTGCCTACACCAGGTTCCCCCCCAAGCTCACCATTCTAGAGCTAATTTGGCGGAGCCTCACCCCCACCCTCCTGGGCTTCCAAGCCCACTACGAGGTGTGGTGTCCAGCCCAGCATGATACCCAGGACACTCACTTGCTGGCCCTCCTCAATCGCGAGGCCCACCAGCTAGCCGCCCGTGGTGCCTCGTCCCCAACCCCATGGGCCGTCCCCCTCCCCCAGCACCTCCCCTCGCCCCTGCTGCTGTACTACCGTGGGGCCCTGCTGCTCGAACCTCAGCTTGGTCTGGACCAGGCATATGACGATGCCGCAGCAGCGGCCTACTTCGCCGGCCGCCGTGCCTCGTGCCTCCGACCGGATGGGGGCCCCTTCTACGACCTCCTGGAGTCTGATGAACTGCCCACACGCGCCATCAAACGCGCGCTCGCGTACCGAGCGCTGGAATGGCAACCACCCCCGGACCCCAACATCGCCATGGAATGCCATTTCTGCGGCGTCACGGAGCACCAGCTTTGGAGACACGTCCGCAGCCGCTCCCCCGCCGCGTACCTACATCTCCTCCACGCCCGCGCGCAGCTCCTCCTCGAAGTGACCTCTGCCCGCGGGGCTACCGTCACCGCCGAAGGTGCACTCCTCGACAGCGACGGGCGTCCAGTCCTGCAGTGCTCGTGGGACGCCCACTATGTGGCAGACCACGCCGACGTGGGCAACGTGCTCACGCTGTCCGGCCTGTGGTACCACGTGCCCAGCGACCACCTGTCCGACCTCTCCGCCGCCGCTAAGCGTCGCGCCACGCGAGTGGTCGTAAGCCTGCTTGCCCAACCTGCACTGTCCTTGCCTATGGTGCTGGCCCTCTGGGCCACGCTGCCATGCCCGCTCAGCTCCCCAGACCGGCCCCCGCCGCAGCCCCCAGCCGTCACCTTCCGTGACCCTCAGAGCTACGTGCCCTGGGTATATACGCTGGCGGCGGCCTACCTGGTGCGGGGCCTGGTGTCGTGGCGTGTATGCAGTGCAGGTCAGCTACATCTTTCTCTTCCGGTGGAGCCACACTGGCACCCTGGACCGCCAGTACGCCTTATAGTATCGCCGCCAGAGGACCTATACTGGGCACTTGCCCTATTGGCAGAGTCTAACGGGCAGCCCCCAGGGGCTGGCGTGGCCTTGCTTACGGCCGTACCTCCTGGGGACCGCGCCATGACACTGCCGCAACCGCTTCAACCTTTTGCCCTAGGCCCACTGTGGCTGTACGCCACCGCCGGTGTGGGCCACCGCTGGGCCCTCCAGCCTGCAACCAGGCCCACCCAGTGAACTGCCATCAACGATCAGATGCGACTCCTGGTTCTACCACGTGCTCAGGGAGGCAGAGGTAGGACAAGCGAACCCCCCCCAACGCACCCACCCCCGGGGACAAAGCCCGCGACCGCAAACGCGGGCCAAGCTGCCGCGCTGGCGGCCGAAGGCACCAGGGCACCACTAGCTCATGCGGGCAGGGCCAGGCGCGGCACAGCCGTGTGACCCGTCATGCCCCGCGAGCACCACCAGCATGCGCGCCCTGCCCTCCTGCCCCGCGCGCGCCACACACACCGGCACGGCGGCATCTCCCTCCCGCGAGTGCCACCGCGGGGTACGGGGGCGGTCAACAGTCCGGCAGGCCTTGGGACCGGACAACCGCGATTCGCCGAGCCCAGTCGTGTCGGCACACAGGCGAGTGCTGACCGTGGGCCAAGGCGTCCGGCACAGGCCTTGACCCAAACCAAACCAAACCAAACCCCCCCCCAGGCCCGCCCCCCAGCACATGAACGCCACGGACCGGCCCCGCGGCGCGCAGCCCCCACAGGGCGTGCCGGCCGGGGGGACAGAGCAGGGCCCCCACACCCACACGCCCGCGCTCACAACACGTGGATCGCGGACCCCGACAGCCCGCCCAGTGGGCGGGCAGTCGGGGGAGGGGGAGCGCATGACCCCAGACGCCCCTCGCAACGGTAGAAGGCACCCCCCTCGGGGACGCCCTGCCGCCACCCCTACAACCCCAAGCCAAGTAGGGGGGAACCAGGACCGGACCAGCCCCCCCCAAGCACGCCAGACGGAGCAAGGGACCGGGGCAGGACACGCAGAGGGGCACGGACCACGTGGAACGGCCCTACCAGCGCCCAGTGCCGGGACCACGCGAGGTGCGCACGCCACACCACCCAGGGGGGGGGGGAGCGGACACCGCGAGAGCGCGAGCGCACACACACGAAAAGGACACGCGGGTACTACCAGAAGGGCAACCGGACTGAGCGCGCGGAACGCACAGACCGCGTGGAATGGCGTACCAGCGAGCGAGGGTAAGGGACACCCGGACGGGACGGCCCGCCACACGCAGCGCGGAACACGCGGGGCGGGGAGGGGGAAACGAGAGAGACACAACACCAGGTACCGGCCCGAGCCCCCCGAACCGGCCGCGAGCGCCGCGCACACACAGACGGGGCACTGCACCCGCCAAGGCAGTAGTGGCGCACAGCGCCACGCCCCAACCCCTAGGCTAGGCAGCCTCCGCGCCAGCCCAAGGGGGTCCCACTGGCGACAAGCCAGTAGCACGGGCCCGGCGGCGCCGGCGTACCGGGCGACCACGCATTAGGGGGGCGACGCAGTGGGTAAGCGCCCGCAGCCACGGCTGCGAATTGATGCACAGACCGGGGAGTGGCGAAACGGGGAAGCCGGGGAAGGACGGGGCTCCGAGCTCTGTGAACCCGGGGGACTCCGCCACCAGGCAGGATGTGCAACTTGGAGGGACCCCCACTAGGACCCGGTGGGGAGGATATCACCTGGCCCGACCAGGTGGCCCCCCGGGGCCGAAAGGCGTCTAGTACCCGCAAAATCAAACTTCAAACCTCAAACCTGTAACCCAGACCTCCGGCGGGGGGTGGTCACTGTCTGTAGGGGGGGGGGGGAGGTCGTCGTCTGGGGTGCGGAGGCTGGCGGTGCGGAGGGCGGTGTCGCGGTTTGGTGCGGTGGCCTGTTCCCACTGCTCCGGGCGGTTCGGGTCCGCTGGGTGGTCCGTCTCCGCTTGGGCCCGTCGTAGGCGTACGGTCCCTTGACGCGTGAAGTTGATGCCGGTGTCGTGCGTCAGGGCCTGGCCCCACTCGATGGGGGGGATCCAGACGTGCTGGCCCTGGGTGTGTTTGCGGGCTCGCCAGAGTACGAGGTCTACGATGGCATCGTGGAGGCCGCTGCCTGGGGTGGTCAGGTCCTGGAGGGCTTTCACGGTGAGCTGGGTCCAGTCCTCTTGTAGGCGGTACCAGCCCAGGGGGGTGGTCGGGGCCCTGTCTTGGAGGGTTGCTCGGAGGAGGTCGGGGTCGCGGATGGTGGCCGGTGTGAGGGGGGGATGCCCCGGGTCCGGGGGGGCTGGGCTGGATGGGCTGCCGGGGTCTTGCGCGTCTACGTCGATGGATGGTTGGCCCTGGTTGGGCTCGGCCGGACTGGGCGGTGCCGGGTGGCTTCTTGGGTGTGAGATGGGTCTCGGGGCGCTGTGGTGGTGTCTTGGAGACCTGTGGATGGAGATGGGCGGCGCGTGCGGGGGGCGGACTGGGTTAGTGGAAGTCTGGGTCATGCACGGCATGGTAATGGATGAGATGCTGCATGTGTTCCCTGGCGGTGGGGTCGGTGAGTTGCTCCGCGTGTGTTAACAGGAGGTGTTCGCGGTGTACCATTTGGGCCGCTACTCTGCGGACTGCCTCTAGCTGGAGGTGTGCTGCTGCCTCCATGGGGCTTTTCGTGTGTTTGGTGAGGTGTCGGTGCAGGGCCTGTGTCACCGCCCCTCTCATGGTGGCTTCTTTGATCAGGGGGTCCCGGAAGAGGTGTTCGGTGGCCTGGTGTGCGTGGCTGTGGGTTGGGCATCCTTCGTGTTGTCGCAGGGTTTCCGCCGGGGACCAGCCCACTAGGGTGTCCCTGTCTGTATGGAGGGGGCATTTCTTGAAGTGTTCCCAGTCCTCCGGGGTGGTGTGGTCGCACGGGCAACAAGTGTGTTCGTCGGGGACGTGGATGTGCTTGCGGGCGAGCCATCTGGCGACCCTGGTGAGGAATGGCAGTTGCTCCCTGAGGAGCTGGATGCGTCGCTTTTGGACGTGGGCTGGGACGTTTGCTGGGCGCAGCGCTGAGTGGTAGAGGGGGATTTGCAGTCTGTCCTGGAGCTCCTGGTTGTGCGCCCGGCTGTCTGTGTCGCCGAGCACGCGCACGAGATGTTGGATGGGGTTGGGGTAGTGGTATGCTCTGTCGTGGGAGGAATAGGGGGCGTCCTCTGGTACCCAGTCGGGGGTCTAATGGGGCTCGGGTACAGGGGGCACGTGTTGGAGGTGTGTGTGGTTGCGGCCGAGGTCAGGGATCTGGAGGGCTGGTAGGTGTGTTGTGCGCTGGTGTACTGCCTGGTTGTCGACCTTACCATTTCCGTATTGGTGTCTATGGGACTCTTGTTTCACGATGTGGAGTTGGAAGTAGGGGGGAAGGCTGCGAAGGGCTTTCCAGAGCAGCAGTGCCTGGGTGCCGAGGCTCGTCGCGGTGGCTTTGTGACGTGGTTGCCTTGCTATGCGGAGGAGCAGGTGTGTGTCGACAGTGGCGTCCACCAGGAACCAGACCCGGACGATGTGCGGGGAGTGGGCGGGTAGGTGGGCCGCGATCTCGCTGATGGCGTCGGCCATGGCCCCTAGCTCCCCGTGGGAGGAGGCCCCATAGGTGTTGTGGCCCGTGTGGTGGTCCATGTGGTAGTGTCCCCCGGTTGGGGTAGCTGCAGGGTGGCCCCCCCGGTGATGGGCGTGAGGGCGGATTCGCGTGAGGCGTCGGTGCAGAAGAGGCGGTCCGCCGGTGATGGTTGTGGGAGGCGGCATTGGTTCATGGGCAGGTAGGCGTATATGGCAAGGCCCGTGGCGAGGTGGGCTACTGGGGTTGTGGGCTGCAGGATGGGGGTGGCGTACACCACTATTCCTTTGGAGATGATGTGTTTCGCTTGGGGGGACAGGGCTATGAGTCCCTGCTCCGGCTGTCCTTGTGTGAGGTAGGAGTAGATGTAGGGGAGGATGTAGGCTGTGTCGGGGCCTAGGTCGTGGCATGTGAGGGTTTGTGTTCGGTGCTCCGGTGTGTGGCAGGAGTGGTGGAGCGGATAGTAGGGGTGCTCGTGCTTGCCCGTTCTGCCTGGCTCGTACATGCTGTAACGGATGGTGACTCCTGCCGGGTCGGGGCGGGGCCATGTGGTTGTAGTGGTGAAGAGCCATTTGGGGGCGTGGTCGGGGTTCCATGCTACCGTGGGGTTAGTGTCGGTGCGGTGGAACCATGGGGCTATCCATGCGTAGGCCTGTGCTGGTAGGTGGGTTGTGGGGTGGGTGTGGTGGCGTGCTATGAGGTGTAGTACGGGCCATGGTGTGGTTGGTGCCTCGGGGTCACAGGCCCAACATGTGCGTGGCATGCTCTGGGAATCATGGGGGACCCGTGGTAGGTCTCGGGCGGTAATGTGGTGTTTCGGTATGCGCCATTTTGTCCCCTGGTGGATGACGGTGGTCTGCGTGGGTTTGGCTTCATTCGGGGCCAGTAGTAGGGTTAGTGGTGGGACTGGGCCCGTCACCGGGGGGACGGGTTCGTGTTTCAATCCGGTGGGTGCGTAGGGCGGTGTCGCTGGGATGGGTCGGGGGTGTTGCTTTGTGAATTCTCGGTAGGCTGTGTGCATGTCTTTGCTGCCCGGTAGAGTGTGTCCCGCTGCTCGTGCCGTCTGCGTGAGGTACTGGTGGAAGAGGAGGTATTGTGGCCATTCGGGAAGCTGTAGAAAGGGGGTGTGGTGTGCCCCGCTGTGGTGTAGGACCCGCATTTGGGGGAGGGTGACGTATACTACGGTGATGGAGGCCCCGACAAGGTCTATGGTGTGGATGGTGCCCTTGGGGTGATGGTGGAGGTCCCCGCAGAGGACCGCTAGTGGCCCTTCCTCTGGGCACGTGTGGTTGGTGAGTATGGCGTTATGTGGGGATGGGAGGAGAAGCTGCAGGTGGTTCCACAGGCGCGTGTTCATGTTGGTGGGCATGCCCGTCTGGTGGAGTACCCAGCGCGGGCATGTGTTGCGGGCCCGTTCTGCGGCTTGGAGGCGGATTGCGGTGACCTGGCGGACCTCCGGTGAGTGGTTGTGGGTCATGCGGTGAAGGAGGAGGGCGGTGTGTCTGGTGTAGGCCGCTTTCACCTCGTCCCCTATGGCGTCCCCATAGTGGGGCCATGCCGCTCGGATGGCGCGGGTGGGTATGGAGGTGGGCCAGCCCCCGTGTGCTGCCCATGCCTTGGTAACGGCGCGTGTGGCCGGCTCGAGGGCGGTGGTGGGGTGTGTCAGGTGGAGTGCTTGGAATCCTATGGAGGCGTTCAAGACCCCGGTGAGGTAGTACGCCAGGCTCTGGTGGGACAGGGAGAGGGCCTTGGTGGTCGGGGAGGCATATCTGGGGAGATGGGCGAGGTGCGATTGCAACTTGGGAGGGAGGGTGGCGTCCTCAGGGTTGGCGGCCTGGATTACCCCCAGGTGGGTGGTGGTTGTCACGACTTGCATGGGGGGCCCTTGTGGCCCTAGGGTGGGAGGTGTGGCAGACCCCTTGATCATGGCCACTGACTTTGTGGGGTGGACGATGAGGTTGTTGTTGGAGAGGTAGGAGACGGTCACGTCCAGTAAGTCATTGGCCTGTTGGGCGACCGTTGGCCCGGGGCCCGGGGCATGGGGTTCGTGTGGGGTGTGCGCGACCGTGAGGTTTGTGTTTTCCGCGAAGCCCAGCAGGGGGGAGAGGAGGGGGTAGGGTGCGAGGGCCAGGGGGAGTGTCACTAGAAGGTACAGGAAGGGGCCCTCTGCTCCCCCTTGGGGGACCCCGCTGCCTGGCTCCAGGAAGGGGGTGAGGCCTGCTCCAGTGCGGACCGTGTATTTGCGGGTGCGGATGTAGCCAGAGGTGAAGTTGTAGAAGGGGAGGCCTAGGCGCTTCCACACCGCCTCTAGAAGGAGCCAGGGGGTGTTCGGGAAGGCTCCTTTGACGTCGAGGGAGGCGATGATGAGGTCCACCGGGTCCATGTCTGCGATGGTGTCCTGGAGGAAGATGGCCTCGTGTGGGGACCGGCCTGGGATGGCCCCCCAGAGGCTTGCTGGTATGTGGGGGTCCAGGTGGGGGCGGATGCGGCGCAGGAGGATGGTCCAGACGACTTTGACCTCCGTGACCGCACAGACTATGGGGCGCCAGTTGTCCAGGTTTGCCCAGTCCCCTTTTTTGTAGAGGGGGCGGACAACGGTTGCCCAGTCTGGTGGCAGGGGGGTCCGCCCCGTGACGATGTCCCAGAGGCGGTGGGCGAGGATGCGGAGGAGGCCGGCGGGGAGGTGGTAGTATGCCTCTGCAGGGAGTCCGTCGTAGCCTGGGGTTTTGTGTTGCCGGAGACTGTGGATGGCCTTCCGGACTTCGTGGATGGTGAAGGGGCGTTTTTCCAGTTGCCTCCTCTGGGCGTGGTTGAAGACACGAGGGAGGCGGTGGATTTTGGCCTGGGTGCCTGGGTCCAGTGTGTCCTGGGTGGGGGTGTGTTGCCGGAGGAAGCTGTCTTGGGTGGCTTGAAGCACTGTGGCTGGGTCGTTGGTGAGGGAACCGTCCTCCTGCCGGACCGTGGTGATGGTGCGGTGGCCGGTGTCGGTCATGGCGTCGTTGAGGTGGCGGATGGCCTTGTAGGGGAGTTCATGTTGCGCATACCGTTCGTGTTCCTGGGCGACGCGCTGTTGCCTGTGGATGTGCCACCGCTGCAGGTCTGCCCTGATGTGGGCTATCCGTGTCCTGCAGTGGTGTATCTGGCGGCGGGTTTGGGGGTCGTCGGTGTGGAGGAGGGTTGCCAGTTGTTGCTTCGCATGCCAGAGGTCATGGAGCATGTCCCCCAGGGCCGTGGGTGGTTGGTCGTCGTCTGTGTGGGGGTGTTGCTGGAAGCCGCAGGCGACGGCGGCCGTGCGCATGGCTGTGAGTAGGTCGGTGGGGTCTGGTTGGATGCCACGGGCGCGGTCTATGGCCCTGTGATATTGGGACCAGGCATGCTTGTCATGCAGCGGGGGCATCTTCAGGGGGGGTGGTAGTCCTTGGTTCCCATCCTCTGGGGGGTTGGGGGGAAGGTTGGGGATGGTGAGGCGGATGTGCAGGGGGCTATGGCCTGTGGGTCCCAGCGGGAGGGGTCCATATCGGGCCTTCGCTCGGATGATGGTGGTGGGGTCGCCATAGCATACGTCGATGCGTGATGGGGCGGCATCTGTTTGGTGGGGGAAGTGGGATGGTTGGCCTTCGAGGTTGGCTGTCAGGTCCACGAGCCCCAGCATTTCGATGGTGTCGCGGACTGCTTGGTCCTGGGGTGTGGCCTGTCCTCCTCGGTCCGCTGGGGTGGGGGCGGCGTTCATGTCGCCGTTGATGACTGTGGGGGCGAGCATGGCCATCTGGCGGTATGCCTCGGCCAGGGCTTGGAGGAAGGGTTCCGTGGCTTCGCCGAAGGGGACGTGGGTGTTGATGACGTTGAGTTGCCATCCGTCCCCGACGACCTCATAGACACCTAGCCTCCCTGGGACGCTGAGGTGGTGGACGAGGTGGACGTGGATGCCGGTTTGGGCGTATAGGGGGGTCCCCTTGTGCCAGTAGCATTTGTACGCTTTCTGGTCCGGGGTATATATGGGGGTGGTTTCTGGGGGGTCGTCGCGTTGTAGGCCTTGTTCCTGGAAGGTGAGGAGGTGCAGAACCCACCCCGGCCCCTGTGCCATCGGGAGCTCTTGGAGGGCGGTTGTGGCGTCCTTGGAGTATGTGACGGCCGGGTGGTTTAGGTCGAGGAGGTTGACGGTGGCCTCGGTGGGGGCGGGCCGGGGCTGTGGAGGCTTGTGCCCTCGGCCCTTGCCCCGTCAGGGAGGGGGTCTGGGGCTCGGGGACTTTTTGCCGGTTTGTGGGCGTTTGGGTAGGCGCGGCGGGGGGAGGCCTTGGCTCCACTCCGGGGGGAGCTCCCCAGTGTATTTGGTGCCTGTGTGGGCCTTGTTCTCTTCGGTGCGGAGCCGGACGGGGTGGGCGCTGGTGAGCTCTAGGGTGTAGCTTACTGGCTTGTCCGGGGCGCTGCTGCCTTGGTCTAGCTCCTTTCGGCGGTGCCAGATCACCCGGATCTGTGGCCCCCCGTTGTCCCCCGGTTCCTTGAGGCGGTACTGGAGCGTGCCCTCACACCAGATCCAGTCGCCTGTGTGGTCGTTGCGGAAGGGCTGTTGGACCTTCGCGCCTTTTTCGAATCCTGGGTACGCTTTGGGCGGGGGCGGTGCTGGTGGCGGGAGGGAGGATGATGAGGATGCCTGGTCCGGGTGGGGCGGTGGTAGTGATGGAGGGAGGATGACGAGGATGCTTGGTCCGGGTGGGGCGGTGGTAATGGTGGGAGGGAGGATGACGAGGATGCTTGGTCTGGGTTCGCCGGGTCGGTCGGGTGGGATGCAGGGGGTCGGCAGGTCGCTGCTTTTCCGGCTTGGTTGGGGGCGGGTGCGACCCTTTGTCGTCTCGCTCGCTTGGGTGGGACTGGATGTAGCGGGGCTGGGGGGGCGTGGGGTTTGAAGAAGGGGTGCGTTGCTTGCTGGTCCGGATCCCTCAGTGGGGGTGCTGCCGGTGTTTGCATTTTCGCTTTCGCGTGGCTGCGTATGATGTCGGCGAGCTTGCGCACGGTCTCCGGGGGATCTGTTGGCCATGGCAGTGCGGCCGGGCTGTCGTCGAAGGGGTGGTGCAGGTGGTAGTTCCTCATGGCCTTGGCCTGCATGACCCAGGCCTCTGTGGGTTCCGGTGTGTCTGGGGGTTTGGGGGAGCCTTGAGCCCAGTAGAGTGCTGTGTGGAGGGCTTCCCAGGGGGCGCCTTTGCGGCCTGTGAGGGTGGTGGCCTGGAGGAGTCGCTGCTGGCCCCGTGGGGGGTCTTCCGGGTCTATTTCCGGGGTATAGGCCTGGGCCGCCATGAGGACTCCGTGTGCCCAGTGGAGGACCCACCATTGGGCGTCCGCTTTGAGGATGTGGATGGCGGGTTGTTGGGGGGGCGTGTCCAGGGTGTCCCACGATGCAATGGCTAGTGGTATCCTGGAGGGGTGGAGGTGTGGGGGGGCCTTGCGGCTTAGGAGTTGATCAATGTGGAAGGGGGTGATGGGATCTTTGGGGCCCTGGGGTGGTGGGGGCATTGCTGGGATGGTTGTCGGGTCCCAGTGGCGTTCGTGGGCGGCGAGGGTGTAGAGGGCGGCGGTGATGATGTGGTGGGCTTGCCCCTCCAGGACGATGTGGCGCTCCGTGCCGAAGTCCTTTGGTAGGTGGGCTGCGGGGTGGATGGTGATGTGGGCTAGGGCGCGTTGGTGGGCCTTTTTTCCCCCGTCTGGCGCCTGTGTCCGTTTGTCCCCCGGGATGTGCCGGTGTTGGTGTTTTGGTGGGGGCGGTCCCAGGGCGAGGGATTCTACACCGTGGAGGGGGATGTCGTGTTCCCTGGACCTGTTGGGCAGGATGTATATGTTCGGGTCTCCCGGTACGGTGCCCAGGTACATGTTGCCCGTGATGGTGGGGGCCGGCAGCGGTTGGTGCAGGGGCGAGGTGCATGGGATGGAGCAGGGCGGGTCATGGTGCTCACACCGGGGGTGGTCGATGCCGTACGGGCTGACGTGTACGGCGAAGGGTCCAACGGCGCGCTGGAGTTTGTGGGGTTGGATGTTGTGGAGGCGCGCCACCGCCCGTGTGTGGGAGCGCCCTTCGCTGATCCACACGGCGTCTGCCCGCGACGCTGCTGGGTTCAGGCAGTCCGTGGTGATGCCTGTGATCGTGCGGTTGTGGGTGGTATCTGACACCCTGGCGGGGGGGGCACTGATGCGGGGGATGGTGTGGTCGTCGTGGAGGGTGCGGGCCTTGCGCCTCGCATCGTGTCGCTGCTGGGCCTCCTGGGCGGGGGTGTGCACACCTGTGTGTTTGGGCTTCTTGTTGGGGCGGTCTGCTGTGTGGAAGGGGGTGGGCCAGGATGGGGCGTGGTCGAGGGTGGGGTGTGGGAGGTCCCCCCGTGTTGCCCATGTGTACAGCGTGGTCGCGGCGGCCCTTTCCGCCTGTATGGTGTATCGCTCGTTGTGTCGGCGACGGGTGACGAGGACGTTGGGGGCCGTCAGCTCATACACCTGTGTGGTGTGGGGGAGGTGGCGGGTGACGGTGATCTTGGCGGCGTCGTTTTTGCGGGTGGTGGTGTAGGGGATGATGTAGTGGGTCGCCCATTCATCCTGGGGGGTGGGTTCCGTCGGGTCTAGCTTGAGTGGGGGCTGGAGCGGCTTCGGTGTTGGGGGCTTGTCTTGGCCCTTCGCGTGGGGCGCCACTTTGGTTTCGACCAGGTATTGTGGGCCCCAGGTTTCCGGGGCCCCTACCTGTGTGGCTGCCGCTGTTGCGGCTAGGAGGAGGGCGGTTGTGTTGGTGTCTAGAGGGGGGGCCCCGGTTGGGGGGTGAGGGTGTCGTGGTCTTGGTATGCCCACCAAATGGTGTAGCCTCGTTGGGTGTTGCGGTGCGGGGTTTGGGTCTGGGCTTGCTGGATGGATAGGGCGGTCTTGATGTCCTCCGCTGCTTGTGGGTTTATGGGTGTGGCGTACGCCCATACTCCCGGGGCGTGTATGCCGTGTGGTGCTTGGCCTACTCCTCGTATCGGGTGTAGGGTGTGGTGGGTGCGTGTGAGCCCTAGGTGTTCTTGGAGGAGGTCCCCCCGGATGTCCTCCCACCGTTGCTGCCAGGTGTGTGTGTGGTCGTTGGGGGCGGGGTAGGTGATGACGATGGCTTGCCATGGGCATGGGGCCCGGATGTACCGTCATAGGTGCCGACGATGCTTGCGGGGGTATGTGGACGGCGTGGGCAGGGGCTGCTGTTACGGGGTCTCCCTCCGTGGGTGTGATCATGGCATCGCCTTGGACGGTGAGGAGGAGGTGGTGGCGGTCCGTCGGTAGTGCCCAGGTGGTGGTGGGCTCGGTGATTGAGTGGAGGCGGATGGCCTGGAGCCCCGGTGTGATTTCGTCCCATCGCAGTGTGCCGTTGTGGACCGCCCATTCCCGTGGCAGGTTTCGAAACCCGTTTTGGTCTGGGTTGGTGCGGTGTTGTGGGGGGAGCTCCATTGTGGTGATGGGGTGGGTGAGGGGCTCTGTGCGGCGTTGGTCTTGTGTGGTTGGTGGTGATGGTGCCTGGGGCATCTCTTCGTCCAGTTGCTGTGGGGCTTTTGCGTCCTGGAGTTCTGCGCTGATGGTGGCGAAGACATCTGGGAGGGTGGGGGAGGTGGGGGGGCGGGGTGCCGGATCGTTCCAGGTGATGTGGTATTCCTCCGGGTTCTCGGGCTTTGCTGTACGGTGATGGCGGCTGTGGCGTCGTCTTCAGGTGTCCATCGGTGTGGATTGTGGTCGAGGGGGTGGAGGGTGACGGTGTGGCGGTGTTTCCAGCTGTGGAACGCTAGGAGGGCGTGGAGGCCGTGTCTAGTGTCCCCGGGCGGGCGGGGGTAGGTTTCGGCTGCTGCCGCTAGGAAGGCGTCCGTGGTGCCTTTCCGGGTGCTTCCCAGAGAAGGTCTTCCTCTGTGCCCCACTCGTTGTCGTTCCTTTTCTCCTGCTTCCACCCCTGGAGGGTCACGTGGTCCTCAGGGAGGTCTCGTTGGATGGACTGGTAGTACTGCCCGGCGTCCATGGGGGCTAGGGTGCTGGCTAGTGTGGCGTAGATGTCCTTTGGGGGTGGGGGCGGTTGGGGCGTGGCGGCGCGGTCGGGGTCGGGCTCCTCTCGCTGGTGTTCCGCGTTCTGGTCTGCGGTGGACGCGGGGGATATGGAGCGTGGTGGCATGGGGTGGTTGGGCTCCTGCGGTTCCGTGGGTTGCTGGTGGGCTTGTGGGCGCGGGGCCGTGGCTGCCAGTAGGTGTCGGATGGCCGGGAGGACGTCGTAGTCGTCTTCCCAGCAGTGGGCTGGAGCGCACGCCCTGTCAGGGGAAGCGGGGGGGGGGCGTGTTGCGGAGCGGTGTACGATAGGGTGGGCGACGCGTGCGGGTGGTGGCATGCTCACTCTGCCGTTCCGTTTCCCGCGAGCCCTGACCCTGGGGGGGTGGTGGTGGTGTTGATGGTGAGGGTGGTGTGGGTGCCGGAGTGGATGATTGTTTCGGTGGCGGTGTTGTTTGCGAGGGTGGTATGGGCGTTAGCGTAGATGAGGTTGGTGTTGGGCTATGGTTGATGGTGGTTAGCTGGTGGGTCAGCTGTTGTCGCTGTCGTCGTCGCCGGTGGTGTTGGTGCCTCTGATGTCGTGGACACTGATGATGAGGTGATGGTTGGTGAGCATGGTGCGGGTGACGTATGGGCGTATGTGGTGTTGCCGGTGGTGTTGGTGGTGAGGGTGTTGTTTCTGGTCGTTGGGGCGTAACGTTTGTGGGCCGGACGTGGCCGTGGTGGCAAGGGTGCTGTAGATGACGGGTGGTGTGGCCCACGTCGCCTCGGGTGGTGGAGGTTTGATAGGTGCCGCGGTGGCGTTGGCGACGGTGGGGTGCCGCGGGTGGTGTATTGGTTGTTGGTGGTGGAGATGTTCCTGGATTTTGGGTAGTCCCCGTCCGGTGGTGGTGGTGTTGGTGGTGTCGGTCCTCGTTGAGGCCGTTGGCGACGCCAGGGGTTCCTGGCCTCGCGCGGGGTGGTGGTTGCGCTGGTGAGTGTAGGCGGTGCCATGGGCGGCGGTGCCATTGACGGCTCGGCCGGGTGTGCTGGTGCAGGTTTCGGGTGTACGTGTGGTTCGGGGTGCGGCGCTGGTGGGTGGCATCGACGGTGGGTGGCGTGACTGGTGGGTGGCAGCGGTGGTGGGGGTGTCGGTTGTTGGTGAGGCTGTCGTTGTCCGTGTTCCGGTTGGTGCTGGTGATGGTGTCGCTGGTTGTGCAGATGGTGGGGGTTGGGAAGGGGGACCCGTACCCTGGGGTTGTCGTGGCTTTGGGTCGACGGTGCTGCTTTCGGTGGTGTTCTTGAGAGTTGGCCGGGAGTGTTGTCGGCGATGCTCTGGCTGGTGCCGTTCGTGCGGGCTGTGTGGTTGTTGCGTCAGGGGTCAGTGGCGTTGGTGACGGTGGTGTGTTGGGGGTCGGCGCCGGTGGTGGCGGTCCGATGGTGAGGGTGCCAGGGACGTTGGGTGGGTCCGCGTCGTTGGGTTTTCTCCTCGCCATTCCTGGCGGAGGGTGCTGCTGGTGTCGCTGGTGGTGAGGGTGTGGTGGTGTTGCTGTGGTGTTTTGTGCTGCTTGGGTGGTGGGGACCCCTGGTTGATGTTGATGATGCTCCGGGTGATGTCGATGCGTTGGGTGTGATGGTGTGTGGTGTTGCTGTTTCTACCCTTGGCTGGAAGCCTGGTGGGTGGCGCTGGTGGCGTTTGTTCGCCAGCCGTGCTGGCGTCCTTGGTGTTGCCGTCGGTTGGGGCGCCCTAGGTGTTACTCACTGCCGGGGTCGTGGTGCTGGTGTTAGGGGTGTTGTGGGCGACGGTACCTCGGCTCGTCGTTGCTGGGGTTGGTGGTGGTGTGGATATTGCCGTGGGTGTTGGGGGCGTTGGTGCTGCCGACGGTGAGGGTGTCACGGTGGTGGCTGGCGTGTCTCGTGGTGGTCTAATGGCGTGGGTTTTGTTGGTGTTTGTGCTGGGTGCCGCCTGCGTTTTGGTGTTCGGCGGTTCCGGGCGTGCCACTCGTGGCTTGTGTTTGGCTGGCTTGTGGTCCTGGTGGTGTCGGTTGTCTCTGGTGTTGGGATATTTCCTTCGGCTGTCCTTGGGTCTGTAGTGACAGGTGTTGCTTCGGTTGTGGTCGAGGGTGTCAATGCTGCGGGTGGGTGGCGGTGTCGCCGTGCTGCCGCTGTCGGTGGTGCCGGTGTTGGTGTTGGTGGGGGCGCCGCCGGGGGAGCTGTGAGTGTTGGCGTTGTAGGGTGTTGTAGGTGTTGCCCTGGCGGTGTTCTGACGGCGGAGGGGGGACCTCGCCACTCCTGGCGGAGGTTCTCATGTGCGTCGCTGGCTGGTGGGTTGGCCTCGGCCCCCTCGGTGTCCTTGTCGCCGATGGTGTCCCACCAGGTGATGTCGCGGGGGTGGCTGTCGTTGACGCTCCGGGTTGCTGTTGGTGAGGTCGCACTGTCGGTGGTGCCGTCGGTGATGCCGGTGGTGAGGTCGTTGCGGGCTTTGCTATGGTTTATGGCGTCTCTGATGTTGTTGATGCTGCTGGTGGTTGGTGTGGGTCTGTGTGTGGGTTGTCAGTGGCTGCTGCGGCTGCTGGTGGTGGTTCTGGGTGCGGGTCCGTGGGTGGCGCGGTTGTAACGCCTTTGGTGTAACTTGGCCGTTGGGTGGTTTCTTGTGTTGGTCCGTTGTTGGCGAGGGTGTCTCAGGCGTCGTGCTGGGTGCCGGGGTTGCTGGTGTTGCCGACGGCGTCCCCGTGGGTTCCAGGTGTTTCCGCTGGTGAGGGTGTTGTGGCGTTCGGTTTGGGTGTTGGCGGCAGTGCAGGTGTGGCTGTCGCGGTTCTGTAAGTGCGGCTAGCCCCATCTGCTCAGATTTTCAGACATTCTGTCCAGATTGGCTACATTTTGGTCATTTTCTTTGCTTCGGCGGAATCGCCGCCTCGCAGCTCAGTCACAGGATATTTCCTATATATTTCTGATATGCCGGATTTGATTCCGCGGTCCATTCCCCGTAAATCCGCCGCGTTCCGCTATTTTAGCTGGAATCGCCATTTGCCGCTGACGCGCGCTCGCGGGCCAGATCGGCCAAACATTTTTACATAATTTGATTATTTAAATCTTTTCAGACAGTTTTGGACACTCAGATGTATTTAGAATAATCCGCATCAATTTTCTTCATAGACTGGGATTTTCTGCCGGACCACAATTAGCATGGACCTTGCTTCAGTTGTTGCTGCTCTCGCCTCCGTTGGTGTCCGAGTATCCGGTTCTACCCCCAATAGCAACGTTCAGGGAGACTCCTCGCGTGCCTGCCCCACTGGTCTTGCCGGCCCCGAGCCCTCCGGCACCATCAACGACCCAGGGCAGCACTTTCATGGTAGCAGAGGCTACCTGAATGTTGTTCCTTTGGTGTCGCAACCACAGCTAGCTCCCCAGTACGGCCCCGTAGACTCCGCCGCCCCTGGAGACGTAACAATTACGCTGCCGTGGTGCTGTGCGAACGAGGCCTTGAGAGGAATGCCTTGCGCAAGCCCAAATTGCCCAAGAAGGGCACAAATCAGCAGCTGTGGAGGCCCAGATTACAATCAAGATCCCAGTCGAAATTGGCCATCAAGCAGCTGGAATCTCCCAGCCTACGCCGATGGCAACGCTCCGGTGGAGCTTACGGACCTGGCAGGTACTAATACTCCCTACCAATGTCCACATTTTGAGACCATCGACGCCGACATTGACGACATTGAGATGGGTGGTCCAGGTGAGGTACCTACCTATAATCGACCAGCCAATTGGGCACAATGGGACAACCATTTGTCTTCAGAAGTGACCCGTAACCTTGAGGCGCTTGAGGCCCTTTGTCTATTAGCCACGTCTAAGCTGATAGGACAAGAAAGAATCGCCTCTGATTTTTTATTCGAATATTTTTTTCTCCTTCAAGAAGAAATTAATACCAGGATGTGGTGGCGTTCTCAAGAAGATGACTCTTTTGCCATTTTTTTGCAGATCTGGGAGGCAAGCCCCTTCCCGAAGGAGAAGACCAAGGCACCTGTTGCCGGGCCCTCCGCCCCTCATCCCTCTGTTTCCATCCGCGACGATCTAGCCGCCGCGGTTGAGGAAGGAATTTTAGAGGCAGCCAGGCAGGCAAGCCTGGAAATTAGGGCTGAAGGAGCTCCCCAAGTGGACTCCTGGCTGCGAACCACTGAGATTAGCGGTCCGACAGCCTGCTCAGGTCCTTCAGGACACGGTATGTACTGTCCTGCCGACTGCTCTTGCAGATTACAGCGAGATACTGAGCTCCAATTGCTCAAAGATCAAATGCAACTCATCATTCAGACGCTGGGAATTAAAGATCTTTTCAAGACCCACATGCGGTCTGAGGGCGCATCATCGGTAGAACAAACAACAGAACCGTCGGAGGAGGCGACAGAAATTTTTTCGATTGCTCCTTCGGTGGACTCCAAGACCACCGATGCAAGGATCAGCAGGACTAAGCTAAGGGAAAGGGTTACAATCTCTCGATCTCAGAGTAGGTCGGCGAAGGCTAGGACTGAGGCTCAGAATGCCAAGCGAACTGCCTCTCGTACTGCCCTTCCTGCTGCTGATTCCAATGCATTAGCCCAGATGTTGCTCGCCCAGACCCTCGCCGGAGCTGGTGTGGCTAATGATGCCGCCAAGGTGTCTGCCATTACGCCGGTGTTGGGCTGGATTCTCTCCTAAATCCTACTTCATTGCGACTTCGTCAGGTTGCCAAGCAACCGAAGTATAATGGGAACCCCAGCCGTTGGCCTCAGTTCCAACGGGAATTTAAACTGTGGGTTAAGACTCAAAAACTCCAGGATGATCAGTTCCTGATGGCTCTCTTAGACTGCCTTGAGGGAGCGCCGGCCAACACTTGGCTCAGGACTTGGAGTGATCGTGAGGATTCAAGTTCCCCCCTTACCTTTGATGAGGTGTGGGAACAGTTGGAGGTACGTGGATCCCGGCTGCCAGAGGACCATTACCACCAGATGTTGAAGAATTTTCCTTCGTTCTCGCGATTAATCTTGCACGAAGTGCAAGACAAGAGACAGCGCTTCTGGAATCTAGTGGAAGAATCTGAACATTCAGGCGAAAAATTTTCTAGTGCCGAGCTGAAAAATTTGATTTTTGACAAGATCCCCTCCGAAACTGCCGCCACCCTTCGGAATAAACAATCCGAAGAAAAGGTCAAGACCTGGTGGGCGGAGGTCGATGGCTTCGATGCCTCGGCCAACAGGTTTACGGTCAGGGAGGCACTTCAAAAGTGCTCCCCCACGTCGTTTTCCAAGGTGAAATTCACTGAAAACACGTGGAAAATCAAATTTAATGAACACGAGGATCGGGACTTGTTTGTCCAAGTCCTCAACAAGGGAGTAAGTTTCCACGGCCATCGCCTGAAGGCCAGGAACTGGGTGCTTTCGTGCACCCCGCAGGAACTGTGGGAAGAGGTTGAGCGGCTCGCTGACGCCGCCAATCAAAATTTCCATGAGGGTCTTGGGGGAAACAAGAATACCCAGCAAAACACCCAAAATGGGGCCCAAAAGGGCAACAAAAAGGTGAATGACACCCGGAATGTTCAGGATCAGTGTAGCATCTGCCTTCTTTTAGGTTCTACGAACCGAGCTAAGACGCATTCTACTGGTAATCACCGATGGTCTGCTTACGATCACAAGGTGATTGGTGAAAATGTCAGTAATTCGCAGAATTCAGACAGGAATGACAGACAGGTGCATGGTGCAAAGGGGGGAAAGGGTAATCCGACCCCCTCCGGTGGAAACAAAAATACTGGAGGCCCTGGCGGGTCCCAAGGCAAAGGAAATCGGACTCCATCCGGCTTCGGTGGGCAGCCAAACGGCCAGACAAGTCCCAATGGCAACGCCGGAGGCGGAAATCGAAATCCAGGCCAAACCCCTCAATCCGGTACAAACAAAGGAAATGCTCCAGGATCACAGGGTAAAGGTAAGGGAAATCCTTCAGGAACCCCTTTCTCTGGTAAGGGCAGAGGGCGTGGCGACGGTGGTGGTCCATCATCCGGCGGCCGTGGCCGTGGACGTGGAAAGGGCAACCATCGTGTGGATCAGGTCTCAGGTGCAGATCAGGTGTCCGATGCGGATCGAGATTATGTCGAAAATGCCCTGAATCCAGCAGATGATCCGTTCCAAGATGAGTGGATCGATGAATCAGGCTGCGTTCACAATGTTAACGCAGCCACTGGAGGTCAGAACGCCTAGGGGAGCCACGAAAATCGCCCCTCCCCAGGCGATTTCAGGCATGATCCCCAGATTCCAGATCGACCATTACTTGATGTAGGGTCGCTTGTCTCCTCTCCCCTGGATCCGGCAGCGGATCCTTCTGTTGTAGTGGACGAGGTTGGTGTACAGTCCAAGCACAGGGCCCGTCAGTTTGTCACAAAGCTGTGGGTCTCTGATTGCAAGGGAAATTTCCATCTCGCCACTTGCTTGTGTGACAATGGATCAGAGGTAAATCTCCAATCCAATTCATTCTTACCCGACGACTGCGTGTTTGAGTCGCCTCATCCTGTTACCCTCGAGGGAGTTTCTGGACATTCTCTCGCAGGTGGGCAACGCGGTTGTTATATATCAACTCATTTGGTCGCTCAAGACCTTTGGGAAGAGCAAAATGTGGAAGAAGTTGTCCTTAAGGATGACTACTTCTATCGTGCCGACATAAAGTATGACCTTTATTTGGGCCATCCTTGGCTTCGCAAGAACAGGGTAGCGCCCGTAGGTCATCGTCGTTGTTTTTTGCTGGAGTCAGGTCCCTTGGAGCGTCCTGAATTTCGTTTTTTGCACGCAGGGTTTAAAAGTGCAGAAGAATTTTTGAAGCAAAAGGTGACACCAAAATTTGGTGAAGATGTCACCATTGCAGAGGTGAATGGGAGTGCCGATTACTCCCAAGAGTTAGAATGTCTTCGTAGGGACTCCCAGCCACGACGCCCTTCGCGCTGGCACTCTTCATCCTACAGAGTTGTCGACAAATGGCGCGATGCATTTTGTGAATATTTTCATGAACACCATTCCTTTTGGCCACAGTATGATGCCTTTGCTAACCGCGAGAACAAGCGCTTTGACAAGCACTTTCGTGACGCTTGGACCCACAAATGGGACAAGAAGTTGTGGATTAATCCTCCGTTTCACTTAATCCAGCAGGTCATCCACAAAATCAAGCAAGATAAAACCCAGGCAATTTTAGTTGTGCCCTTGTGGGACGACAAGCCTTGGTTTCAGGAATTACAAGACATTTGTGTAGATTACATCGAACTTCCCAGGAAGATTAAGCTGTATGCCAGGGACGACACAGGTCCCCTGCCAGAGCGGTCCTGGAGTTCGCTTGCATTCCTGGTGGATGGAAAGCTTTCTGACTCTAATTCTGCTGATTCTAGTACAGATTCCTGTGTTGGGTCTGAATCTGAGGTTGAGCGTGGTCCTGATGATGAATCTATTTTTTCTGATTTTTGTCCGTCAGATACCCAAGGTGATTCAACGTCCAATGGATCCGCCTCGTCTCCCTCTTCCCCAATACAATCGACATCGAAAAGAATCTTCAGTGCACGGGCGAAGAAAAATTCCAAATCGCGCCGCAAATTCAGAGTTTTTTATGAAAAACCCCCTGTGGAAGCTTTCATGGATCCTTTCGAGGAGCTGGATCACGAAGAGAATCTCTGGGATTTCGACACACGACCCACCTATCTTCAAGAGGCAGTTGATACGGACCTGTTTAGGGACATCCGTAAGAAGATTCTTCCTGCCAAAGCCGAAGAAGTCGCCAAAGTTTTTTCGACAGTAATTCCTGGCGATCAGGTGGACACTGAATTGTGTTCCAAGTCAAGAGAAAAGATTTTTGAGGAACGGAAGGACACAACCCTTTCAGGGAAGTTGATCAAAGACCCCCCTGTCCGTGGGCAGTTCGGTGAAGCCTTCATCGAGCTTCGTGAAGGGTACAAGGCGAAGAAACAGCGTCCTTATGAGAATCATGGACATAAACATGAGATCCTCAGAAAAATCATCGAGAGAAATCTCAGGGAATTTGGTTGGCTTGAGGGTTGTATGACCAGCGAATGGTGCTGTGCACCCTTCACAGTCCCGAAGCCCCCGCCTGCAGACCAGAACACTATTGATGGTTGGCGAATGGTGGTTGATTTTCGCAACCTCAACGCCGAAACCAAGGCGGATTCACACCCCCTGCCCCTCATTGAGGAGGAAATTGCCAAGAGGGCAAGAGGTCGTTTGTTTTCTGTGCTGGATCTCCGTCACGGTTTTCACCAAATGCCGTTGAGGAAGGACAGCCGACCTCTCACCTGTATGTGCACGCCATGTGGCCCAGTCCAATGGACAGTCATGCCCATGGGCCTGAAGAACGCCCCATCGTTTTTTCAAAGAATGATGGAGGATGTGCTTTTTTCAGCCCATCCTGAGCTTCGTGCCTTCGTGAGCGTATACATAGATGACATAATCATCGCGACGGAAGGGGAGGGACTGACCGAAGCCGAGCTGGTGGCCCTACATGAGAAGCAGCTGAACCAAGTTTTGGACATTCTTGACGCCAATCAGCTCATTTGTGGGCCAAAGAAGGGAAAATTTTTTTTAAAATCAGTCGAATTTTGTGGTTCTCTCCTAGAGAATGGCACTCGACGACCCAGTCCAGGGAAGCTCGTCGCTATTCAGAAGTGGAAGCGCCCTGAGACGATCACGGAGTTGAGAGGATTCCTGGGTTGTTGCAATTTTTACCACACTTTTGTGCCGAATTATGCCAAATTTGCTGCCCCCCTGACTGAATTATTGAAGGTAGGGAGAGATGCGGGCAAGGCAGGTTCAAAGGTTCGTGTCAAGTGGACTGACGAGTGCGAGGAAGCCTTCCATCACTTGAAGGCGGCCCTCTGTGAAGTCGCCACGTTGCATGTGCCCCAATTTGACCGACCCTTCTACATTAGAACCGACGCTTCTAGGTACGCGATCGGAGCTGTTCTTGAACAGGTTGATGAAGCCACAGGTGATCATTACCCTCTTGCATTTTGGTCTCGGAAGCTAGCCCCACGCCAAATGCAATGGTCGCCGCGTGAGCAAGAAACCTACGCCATCATCGGTGCTTTAAAAAAGTACCAATTGTGGGTTGGCACCAATCGAGTCGAGGTCCTGACGGATCATCGATCTCTGGAGTATTGGGCCACCGAACACATTGATACTGTCGCGAGCCCAGCTGGTCGACGGGCCAGATGGCACGAATTTCTCAGTCTGTTTGACCTCCATGTGTCGTATTTGCCTGATAAACATAACACGGTAGCGGATGCTCTGAGCCGATGGGCTTACCCCGCTTCAGAGGGGCTGCAAAGTACCAACATCCATGGTACGGAGCAGGACCGCCATGTAATAATCGAATGGGATCAAGAAGAAAAGAAACTCATTCGACGTGCATGCATGCAATGCGCTGTTAAACAGCACGCATTACCGTGCCATGACATCACGGCCATCACAGATCCGGCGCATGCTCATGAGATCTGCACCAAAACACTGAAAGTTGTGGAAAAAGTCACCGATCCCTCCTCAGGGAGTGTGAAACGGTTTGACTATACCCGACGAGTAAGTCGATTTCGGTTGATCCAGGGCATTAAGCGTCGAGATCCGGCCAAAACTCCACCCCTGCCTAAAGATTCCCTGATCATCCGTGACTGGACGTCCGATTATCTGCAGGATCCCATGTTTAAAGAGGTCTTTGGAAATCTCCAATCCAAAGATGCTCACAAGGATGGGATTTTTGCTGAGTACTCGTTGGATGGGGGGAAGCTGTGGATAGAGGGTAAATTGTGCGTACCAGACGCCCTGGCCCCCCGAGTGTTAAACTGGTGGCATAAATGGGAGTCCCCCCACGCACATGGCCGTCGACTGTGGTCGATGATTAAACATAGGTTGTTTGGCTCACGGCTATATACTCACTGCATGAAAGTAGCCGCCGGATGTGCCCAATGTGCTGTCTCGACGCCCCCCAGCGCGAAGAAGCAGGGCCATCTGAGGCCTCATCCTATTCTGGAGCGCCTCTTTAACAGAGTCACCAGTGATTTCTTCTATCTCGGTGAACTCGATGACGAAGAGTGCCATTGGACTAACAAAAAAGTCAATGGTGTGCTCCTTATTCAGTGCCGTCATTCCGGCTACATTCAAGTGTTGCCTTGCAACATTGAGTCGATGACTGGCAAGGCTGCCGCCAAATGGTGCGCGCAGACCTGGATGGGAGGTTGGGACGTCCCATCCGAGGTGGTGACGGATTCAGGCAAAGAGTACACCTCCGAATGGTGGAGAGAATTATGTGCTCGCCTTGGAATCCACCACCTCCGATGTGAAATCCACTCGCATCGAGCGCTGCCTGGCGAAAGAGCCGGCCGCTCACTTATAAATATGCTTCGTAAGGAGCTCGCGAGTGAAAAGGATTTCCATTGGCTTGAGATTCTGTTCGCCATGCTTCGCCGTTACCACAACACGCCTTTGTATCATGGCCTTTCTCCAAATGAAATTGTCTTTGGACGAAAGAAGTGTTGGTGGAACATGCCGTTGAATAATCCTCGCCCCTGTAAAGATGCTTCGCTGTTTTTGGACGAAGTCCAACGAGCAGATAAAACTGTCTCGAAATTAATCGAGAAGCATCAAGCTGACTGGCTTTGGGTTCGAAATCAAGGCCGAAAAAACCCCCACAATTTTGAAGTCGATGATCGAGTTTGGCTTCGAAAATCCGAAACCACCCTGGACGGAGATGACAAGCTTCTTCCCTTGTGGGAGGGGCCATTCGCTGTTACAGCGCGTCTTGGTGAGAACAGGTGGAGGATTCGTGTGGATGTCAGCAGGGAAATTGACGTTTCGGGCGATCGCCTCAAGAGAGAGATCCCCTCCCCCAAGGATCTGGTAAACCCCTTTTTTTGGACTGCGAAACACTTGTCTGATCGGGTCATCGAAGGGGGAAAGTACGAACTCAAGAGGATTGTTGAAGCAAGACGTGAGGCCAAGGGCGAATGGGAATTTCTGTGTGAGTGGAGGGGCTTTGATTCCAGTCACAACAACTGGGAACCAGCCCAATCTTTTGTCCATGGGTACACCAAGGGGTTCATCGACTTCCTCAAGAAGCACCCCGAAATTGGAGTACTCCTGACAGATTGTTTGTCGAAACCAGACAGACAAGTGGAGAGCGACGGAAAACGACCTGTGGTGAATCGAGATCCAGCCTTTTACGGCCCTCAGCAGCCACATTCCAGGGCTGATCCGTCGATCCCCCCTCCTGCGGTCAGGCCAGCCCACGAGTCAAATGAGGACCAAGTTTCGAGTTCGGCCGCTGATTTGCAGCGCCCAAGCCGTACGAGGGCCAGGCCAGACAGGTTGGTGGTCACATGTATTCGTGCTTGGCCGAATTGAGGAAGCCATCCTACCACATTCTGCTCAATCCACTGTTCATTCTTTCTGTTTATGTCATGATGTGGAGAACTGCGAATGTTTGATAATTTGACGTCAATCAATCAATTTTTCTTTGGTCTCCGTTCGGTAGCGTATCGAAAGTCGAAAACCGAAAGCCACGGAGTGTGCTGCCGTGTTCAGAAAAAACCAAACTCAGGCTTAATTCAGGCAGATTCGGGGTAATCTTGTCTCTGTTGGTCTGTGCATCTTTGGAATTTGGCTACTCGTGCAGATGGAAGCAAATGTACATAATCAAAACGCTGGCCAGCGACAGTCGCCCCTTTCAGCGACATTCACCCCTACAGGCACCCCCTGTAGTACTGGCTGCACCAGATGCGACGCCAGGAACTCAGATCGTACCTTCATTTGCTGTGATGCTAACGCCAAAGTCTAGATTCAGATCCAGGAACCTCAAATTTACCTTGAATTTCTCAGGTTTGTCCATCATTCTGCCACTGTTGTACGAAACCCAGACGTCAATTGTTCAGACAACCTTCACATAGGAGCTCTAGGGACTTCTATCAGCAACCTCTGAAGTCCGTAAGCTTCGTTGTATTTTTGGCACACGCCAATGTGAGCTCAATCCGACCTGAAACTGTCGAAAATGGTGAATCCAAGTGTCTTGTGGGACTTCATCGAAAGATTGGCCTTGTCCAAGTCGATTGACACCACCGCCATTGTAAATTCGGTGTCTCTCAGTTATATACTGTCAGTAAAGTGCCTTCAGCGAACCTTCGGCGCGTTACATGCCAAGGATCCAGGGCCAGCATGTCCCATCATGATGCATCATCACATGATCCACATTTTCATAGAATCTGTTAGATGCTCGCGAACCAACGTGCCGGAAAGCACAATTGAGCTGAATAAACGACAATATATATTAACTTTAGTCTAAACGAAAGTGTTAGTAGTTTCAGTTCTAGACATTCCGCTGCATTGCACCTTCATCTTAGGGAATTTGTTGATTTTAGGACAATTCAGATTGATTGCCTTGTCATCTTCTCTCATTCCTCGAAGATCTGTTTAGATCTAAGTGAACAGAAAAACATCTTTACCTTCCTTGGTTCACTTAGGGTCTGTAGACTACATTTGTATTTGTTTTCCCTCTCGGTGATTGCTTAATCTCCTCCATCTCTGCTTGAATTAGTTCCCGATTTTGTTGAATCTTGTGATCATCCACCAGATGCGCCAAATCTGAGCCACATGCTGCACTTTTCAGAACGACAAAAGCGGGATAACACGATGTAGAGTTCGGCGAGGACACCGTAGCGTGCCCGCGACAGCGAAACTGTGCCAGAGCGCTGAGATGTCACTCCATTTCTTGATCCCCCCACTCATTCCATCAATAATCTACCTCATTCTCAACCAATGCATGGTTTGGTATCGATTCTCGATACGTTTACATGCTTTTTAGCCCTTGACCTAATGTTTTACTGCACGGAGGACTGTTCGTCACTTCTCATTCTGTCTCATTTCAGGTTCATCCACCCTGATTCAGTGCCAATTCAGCCCAAATCAGGTCAGATCAAGCAGATTTCGCCCCATCGAGGCTACATTTCTATTTTTTTCTGGGACTTACCCGCACTACGTTCTTCGTTGACGTAGCGACACACCCCAGTGTGTTTTTGGAGGGGGAGTGTAAGTGCGGCTAGCCCCATCTGCTCAGATTTTCAGACATTCTGTCCAGATTGGCTACATTTTGGTCATTTTCTTTGCTTCGGCGGAATCGCCGCCTCGCAGCTCAGTCACAGGATATTTCCTATATATTTCTGATATGCCGGATTTGATTCCGCGGTCCATTCCCCGTAAATCCGCCGCGTTCCGCTATTTTAGCTGGAATCGCCATTTGCCGCTGACGCGCGCTCGCGGGCCAGATCGGCCAAACATTTTTACATAATTGGATTATTTAAATCTTTTCAGACAGTTTTGGACACTCAGATGTATTTAGAATAATCCGCATCAATTTTCTTCATAGACTGGGATTTTCTGCCGGACCACAATTAGCATGGACCTTGCTTCAGTTGTTGCTGCTCTCGCCTCCGTTGGTGTCCGAGTATCCGGTTCTACCCCCAATAGCAACGTTCAGGGAGACTCCTCGCGTGCCTGCCCCACTGGTCTTGCCGGCCCCGAGCCCTCCGGCACCATCAACGACCCAGGGCAGCACTTTCAGGTTCCTGGCCCTGGGTCTGGGCGTGGTTGGTTGGGTGTTGCTGGGTGTGGGCGCTCGCCACTCCTGGCTGAGGGCTCGGTGGCGTTCGTTCGCCAGCCGTGCTGGCGTCCTTGGTGACGCCGTTGGTGGGGGTGCCCTAGGTGCTACTTGGTGCCGGGGTCGTGGTGGTGGTGGTAGGGGTGGGGCTGTTGTAGGTGACGGCACCTTGGCCCGTCGTTGGTGGGGTTGGTGGTGGTGTGGATAGTGCCGTGGGCGTTGGCGGCGTTGGTGTTGCCGATGGTGAGGGTGCCATAGGTGATACTTGGTGGTTGGCGTGTGTCGTGGTGGTCTGTTGGCGTGGGTGTTGTTGGTGTTGGTGCTGGGCGCGGCCTGCGTTTGGGTGGTCGGCGGTTCCAGGCGTGCCACTCGTGGCTGGTGGTTGGTCGGTTCGTGGTCGTGGTGGGGTGGTACCAGTTGTTTCTGGTGTTGGGGAGGTTGGTGCTGTGGGTGGTTGGCGGTGGCGCTGTGTTGCCGCTGTCGGCGGTGTTGGTGACGGTGTTGGCGAGGGCGCCGCCGGCGGAGCTGTGGGCGATGTCGAAGGCGAGGGCGCTGTAGGTGATGCCCTGGTGGATGATGGTGTTCTGACGGTGGGGGTGGGACCTCGCCACTCCTGGTGGAGGCACCCATGGGTGTCGCTGGCCCGCGTGTTGGCCCCCTTGGTGTCGTTGATGTCGATGGTGTTGTACCGGGCGGTGTCGCCACGGCGGCTGCTGTTGACCCTCCGGGTTGTTGTTGCTGAGGTCGCACTGTCGGTGGCGGTGTCGGCGATGCCGGTGGTGAGGTCGTTGTGGGCGTTGCTATGGTTTACGGCGTTTCTGACGTTGCTGATGCTGCTGGTGGTTGGCGTGGGTCTGTGTGTGGGTGGTCAGCGGCCTGTGTTCAGCGGTGGGCGGTGGCCGGTTTCTGTGGCTCTGTCTGGGCGGGTGTGCAGTAGGTGGTGTGGGCTGCTGGTGATGCTGTTGGTGTAGGTGGTGCAGGCGATGCCCCGGGTGGTGTCGTGGGTGAGGGTGGTGTTGGTGGCGCCGGTGGTGTGGGTGCCGCTGGGGATTGCATGGTGGATGGTGCCCCGTGGTTGCTTTGGTGGCGAGGGTGTTGCTGTTGATGGTTCTGGGCGTGTGCCCTCGCCTCCCCTGGCCGGGGCTTGATGGTTTGTTCTCTCACCGGCTGTGGTGGCTTTGCTTTCCTCCGGTGGCGGAGGTTGCCGGTGGCGACGCTGATGGTGGGGTGATGCCGGCGATGGTGTGTTTGATGCCGTTGGCTTGGGTGATGTAGGTGCTGGAACCGGTGGTGGTGTGCGTAGGTTTCGTAGGCGATGGTGCCGGCGGTGATGGTGTTGGTGAGGGTGTTGTGCTGGCTTGATTTTTGGTGGTGTTGGTGTTTCCGATGGCGTGGATGCTGGTGGCGGTGGTTCTGGGTGCGGGTCGGTGGGGGACCGGACCGGCTGGGTGCGGTCGTTGGTCAGTGTTGGGTGGCTTTTTGTGTTGGTTTGTTGTTTATGAGGGTGTCCTAGTGTTGTGCTGGGCGCTGGGGTCGCTGGTGTTGCCGATGGTGTCTCCGTCTGTTCCGGGTGTGTCCGCTGGTGAGGGTGTTGTGGCGTCCGGTTTGGGTGTTGGTGGCGGTGCTGGTGTGGGTGTCGTAGTGCCTGGTCCTGGGGTTGGGCGTGGCCGTTTGGGTGTTGCTGGGTGTGGCCGTTCGCCACTCCTGGCTGAGGGCTTGGTGGGTCCACCTTTGTGTTCTAGCGGTGTTTCTGGCGGCCCTGCAGCTCCCCTGGCGGGGGGGGTTGCTGGGTTCTTTTTGTTTGGGTTTGTGTGTGTTGCGTTTGTGGTGCGGGCGGCGCTTGCGCTTTGGTGTGTGGTGTGCGTTTGTGGGGCTCATGTCTGTGGCGGTTGTGGGGGTGTGTGTTGTGTGCATGCGCGGGCGTGTGTGCGGTGTGTTGGTCGTGCGTTTCGGTGCCTGACCTCGCCTTTCTGGGCGTGGTTTGGCGGCTCTGTTTGGTGTGGGGGCTGTGTGTCGTGGCCCCTCTCCCGTCTCGGCTGTGTGGTTCCCCGCCCCCCCTGGCTGGGGTCTGTTGGTGGTGTGTCCCCCTGCCGCCCCCTTTGCGTGCCCTCCTCCTTCTGTCTCTTTTCCGCGTCGCTTGGGGTGGTGTTCCCCTGGTGCCGTGCCCGGGCCTTCCCGGCTGTGGTGGGTCGGGGGGGGTCCTTGTCGTCGGCTCGGGTCCCTTCCCCTGGTGTTTCCCCGTGGGGGGGCCGATGCTTGCACTCCCCGTCAGGGTGTAACTCTGTTGTACGGGCCGTCCATTTGTACCCGCTCGGTACAAATGGACCTGCTTCGTAGCCAGGTACTCCAGCCGTTCCCCACACCGGGGTCGGGTACACTGTGGGTCGCAGGGGAGTCCTTGCGGGATAGGCGTGTCTCTTGCCTGCCCCGATGGACGGTGTGCCCTACCCGCAGCCCCTCGCTTGGCCCGAACCGCAGTACGTGCCGTGGGGAGTGCTCTTGGTCAGGCCCATTGGTCACCCCCCCAGGCCGGTGCCACCGCGGGCCGCTGACCAACGGTCCCGGGCGTATCCCACCTTATTGCGTGTGCTCAGGTGGGGCCGATACGGTCACCGGGGGGGCCCCCAAACCCCTGAGGTTGGGTCCCTCGCCTGCGTCTCCCGTGGGCCCTTTTCGTCCCGCCCGCCATTTCGCTGTGTGGTTTGCGGTGGTGGGTTTCACGTCTCTCCGGGGTGGGGTGGTGGTGGTGGGGGGGGTTTTTCGCTGTTCCTGGCCGTGTTGCTTGTGTGCGTGTCGCCTCCTCCTCTGGTTGTGGTTCGCCGTCGGTGTGTGTGTTTGTGGCGCGGTGCGTGCGCGCGTGGTGTCTGTGTTGGTGTGTGGTGTGTGGTTTGTGGTGTGTGGTGTGCGGCGGTGGTGTGTTGGTGGGGTTGTGGCTGGTGTGTGGTGTGGTTGATCCCTCGCCACTCCTGGCGGAGGTAGGTAGGTAGGTATCTTCGGGAGCTCGGGATGCCTCCTTTGACATTGCAGGAAGAAGGTCTTACCAAGGGGACGTCCTGTTTCTCCCACTGCCCTATGTCAGGTGCCTCTTGAGCCGCACCCGCATGTGCTTGGGAAGGCATTGTCGCGGCCACCCGGTCCATGTGTCCCAGGTGGGAGGGTGTCCCCACATGTGTCCATGGGTAGGGCCACATGCCCCCTCCTTTGGGCGGCAGCTCTGGGGGGCTGCCCAGCCGTTTGGAGTATCTCTCACCACAAGGGGTATTGCTCCCGCTTGTCCACGGTACGACCGCCTCACCCTTGTGGCTTGAGTTGCGGGGCCATTCTGCTTGGCAGGTGACCCCCTCCTGGACTGTGTACCGGCCCGCCTGTCACCGGTTGCTTCCATGGCTCCGGGTGACGTTTGCTATGGTCCCCGATGCAGCCTGGCCGGGCTCGGACCAGTGGCCTTGGAGTACCGCTCTTGCCACTGGCCCGGTGGGTCGGCTGGGTCGCCCCAGTGCGTCCGACCCATGGGGTATTGGTTCTTTCCTGTCCCTCGGCCGCCCCATGTGTGTGCAGTGTCCTGGGCCGCTGGGCTCCTGTTCACCGGTGTGCCCGCGCGGTTTGCTGTGGTGTGTCTGCGGTGTCCTGGGCCGGCTGGCTCCTGTTCACCGGTGTGCTCGCTCGGTGTGTTGTGTTGCATGTGCGGTGTCCTGGGCCACTGGGCTCCTGTTCACCGGTGTGCGTGCTGTTTGCGGTGCGCGTGTGCCATGGGTAGTTGTGTCCCTCTTCCTCCCACCCTAATTTTCGTTTTTTTTTTACTTGTTTTTTTTTTTTTTGGGAAAAAAAAAAGAAAAAACAAAAAAGAGAAAAACAGGGGCGCGCGTACACTGCAGGCACAGGCATGGGCAGCTGGTGCGGCGGTGCAATAGCGTTGTGTCCTCTGGCGTGTGTCGTCGGTGCTGTGGCGGCGGTCGCGCCCCAGGGGTGCGGCTCGCGCGTCCTGATGTACACGGGCTTGGGTCAGGGTGGGTTTGGTGAGGTGTCTTTTTGCCTCTGGAGCTGGCTGGTTAGGCTACTTTGTGGGCTGTGGGTGTGGGCTGTGGTTACGTTGTTCCCTCGGCGGGCTTGGTTAGGAGTCAAGGGTTAGCGGTTTCGGGGTGTGGCTTGGGTTTAATTTGTGCTTGGGTTCTGGCTCGGTTAGGCGGTTGCGACGTTAGCGGTCCTGGGTTCGATGCCTTTGGGCGTAGTGGTGCTCGTTGTCGTGTGCGTTGGCTTCCTTCGGCGTCCGGTTCGTTTGGTGACTTCTGGGCGGGGCCTGGCGTGGCGCCCCGTGGTGGTGGTTTGCTGGGTAACGGGGTTAGATGGCGGCGCCGCTGGCCGGGGGGTCAGGCGCGTCGTGTTGTGTGGCGCGCAGGGCTCCTGGGGTGCTACGGGTGTCGCCGGTGTCCGTGCGCCGACGCTTGTGGGGTGGTGAGGGGGTTTGTGCGTGCGGGGCTGGGCTTTGGGTAATGTCCCACAGGCGGATGCCGTCTCGCTGCGTTTCCTGGAGGGTCTCCTGCAGGCGCCTGAGGACATACGGGTGGTCCTGGGGCGCGGGGAGGTTGCAGGGGTGGACTCCCAGGGGGTGGAGCGCATCGGCCAGCATGGCTTCCCATGCGGCCTGCGGCATCCACCCCCCCGCCGGCTGGAGGCGGCAGTTCTCCACCGACCCCTTGCGGGGCCGATGGACCAGGCCCTCGAGGGAGGGCTGTCCCCGGGCCCACTTTCGCAGCTCCCAGAGCTGCGTGTGGGTCCAGCGCTGCCACCACTGTTCCTGGGCGGGCCTGCGGTCTTGGGCGGAGGAGTGGGCGTTGGTGGGTGTGACGGGGTCGTGGGGACCGGTGGCGGTGGCGGACCTGGGGGATTCCTTGTAGTCCTGTTCCGTGGGGGTGCGTGGGGAGTGGGAGCGCACGCGGATGTGGACCCGCGGGTGTGCGCGTACCGTCTCCGCCTCGGGGTCCGGCGGGGACTCGCGGCTGCGGCGGTAGTGGGGCATGCGTTGTATGTGGGCTGTCATCGAGGGTTGGTAGGGGGGCGGGGACCTGCTCCGTAGCCAGGTACTCCAGCCGTTCCCCACACCGGGGTCGGGTACACTGTGGGTCGCAGGGGAGTCCTTGCGGGATAGGCGTGTCTCTTGCCTGCCCCGATGGACGGTGTGCCCTACCCGCAGCCCCTCGCTGGGCCCGAACCGCAGTACGTGCCGTGAGGAGTGCTCTTGGTCAGGCCCATTGGTCACCCCCCCAGGCCGGTGCCACCGCGGGCCGCTGACCAACGGTCCCGGGCGTATCCCACCTTATTGCGTGTGCTCAGGTGGGGCCGATACGGTCACCGGGGGGGCCCCCAAACCCCTGAGGTTGGGTCCCTCGCCTGCGTCTCCCGTGGGCCCTTTTCGTCCCGCCCGCCATTTCGCTGTGTGGTTTGCGGTGGTGGGTTTCCCGTCTCTCCGGGGTGGGGTGGTGGTGGTGGGGGGGGTTTTTCGCTGTTCCTGGCCGTGTTGCTTGTGTGCGTGTCGCCTCCTCCTCTGGTTGTGGTTCGCCGTCGGTGTGTGTGTTTGTGGCGCGGTGCGTGTGCGCGTGGTGTCTGTGTTGGTGTGTGGTGTGTGGTTTGTGGTGTGTGGTGTGCGGCGGTGGTGTGTTGGTGGGGTTGTGGCTGGTGTGTGGTGTGGTTGGTCCCTCGCCACTCCTGCCGGAGGTTCCTGTGTGCTACTCCCCGCCACTCCTGGCTGGGTTTCGCTGCCGGTGGTGGTGTGCGGTTCCCCGCCACTCCTGGCTGGGGTTTCGCTGTCGGCAGTGGTGTGTGGTGTGTGGTGTGTGGTGTGTGGTGTGTGGTGTGTGGTGTGTGGTGTGTGGTGTGCGGCGGTGGTGTGTTGGTGGGGTTGTGGCTGGTGTGTGGTGTGGTTGGTCCCTCGCCACTCCTGGCGGAGGTTCCTGTGTGCTACTCCCCGCCACTCCTGGTTGGGTTTGGCTGCCGGTGGTGGTGGGCGGTCCTCGCCACTCCTGGCTGAGGGCCCCGGGCGCGGTTCCCCGCCACTCCTTGCTGGGGTCCGCTGGCGGCGGTGGTGTGTGGTGGGGTTGTGGCTGGTGTTTGGTGTGGTTGCTCCCTCGCCACTCCTGGCGGAGGTTCCTGTGTGCTACTCCCCGCCACTCCTGGTTGGGTTTCGCTGCCAGTGGTGGTGGGCGGTCCTCGCCACTCCTGGCTGAGGGCCCCGGGCGCGGTTCCCCGCCACTCCTGGCTGGGGTCCGCTGGCGGCGGTGGTGTGTGGTGGGGTTGTGGCTGGTGTGTGCTGTGGTTGGTCCCTCGCCACTCCTGGTGGAGGTTCCTGTGTGCTACTCCCCGCCACTCCTGGCTGGGTTTCGCCGCCGGTGGTGGTGTGCGGTTCCCCGCCACTCCTGGCTGGGGTCTGCTGGCGGCGGTGGTGCGTGGTGTGTGGTGTGTGGTGTGTGGTGTGTGGTGTGCGGCGGTGGTGTGTTGGTGGGGTTGTGGGTGGTGTGTGGTGTGGTTGGTCCCTCGCCACTCCTGGCTGAGGTTCCTGTGTGCTACTCCCTGCCACTCCTGGCTGGGTTTCGCTGCGGGTGCCGGTGGGTGGTCCTCGCCACTCCTGGCTGAGGGTCCCGGGCGCGGTTCCCCGCCACTCCTGGCTGGGGTCCGTTGGCGGCGGTGGTGTGCGGTGGGTTTGTGGCTGGTGTGTGCTGTGGTCGGTCCCTCGCCACTCCTGGCGGAGGTTCCTGCGTGCTACTCCCCGCCACTCCTGGCTGCGTTTCGCTGTCGGTGGTGGTGTGTGGTCCCCCGCCACTCGTGGCTGGGGTCTGCTGGCGGCGGTGGCGTGCGGTGTGTGGTGTGTGGTGTGTGGTGTGTGGTGTGTGGTGTGCACCCTCACCCTCATCCACCAACCGGGGGCCCCCCCTCTAGACACCAACACCACCGCCCTCCTCCAAGCCGCAACAGCGGCAGCCACACAGGTAGGGGCCCCGGAATCCTGGGGCCCACAATACCTGGTCAAAACCAAAGTGGCACCCCACGCGAAGGGCCAAGACAAGCCCCCAACACCGAAGCCGCTCCACCCCCCGCTCAAGCTAGACCCGACGGAACACACCCCCCAGGATGAATGGGCGACCCACTACATCATCCCCCACACCACCACCCGCAAAAACGACGCCGCCAAGATCACCGTCACCCGCCACCTCCCCCACACCACACAGGTGTATGAGCTGACGGCCCCCAACGTCCTCGTCACCCGTAGAAAAGTTTATAGTGTTTTCAGCACTGTGTTTTTGCTTCTCCTGCTGCTTGTTGTTGCTGTAGGGTGTCCTGCTGCTGGTTTTGGATGATGAAAAGCTTTTGTTTGTTGAAATACAGTAAAGCCAACTCAATCCAGGATAGCCCAAGCCAATAGTATGCAAGGAGAAGGTAATTCAGGATCAAAGCATGAAGGGCTGCAGTGTAAACAGTGAAAGATGATTAGGTATTCACAGAAACTGCAACTCAGGATACAAATGAATGCATATTCACAGAGATAGCTGAAATGTTTTGGGAAAAGAGTTAGAAAACTGCCTCAGGATCACTCTCTCTCCATAGTGCCATCTTAGGAGATGTGCACTCTTTGTTTTGGCTCCCATATGTGCTGAGGTGGCATGGTATGTGGCGATGAGGTCACTGCCATGTCACATGGGATGTTCCTACTCAGTTGGGATCTTCCTACTTAGTTAGGCTGACCGGGAATTGAACCCAGGACCTCTCAAAAAGAGGTGCCTAACCCCCTATGGTGCATACCACTAGGGCAGATAAGTATTCATGGAAAAACATAGATAAATTCATAGGCTCTACCTTAGGTATGTCAGTGCTCAGTCAACTCAGGAAAAGATGTTTTACTTCTGATTGAAAGGGGATTAAGGGGTCCACTCCATTTCCTGATTGGGTGTTTGGTTCCATAGGTCAAAATGTGTTATCACCACTTTTGGCTGGACCAATACTAAGATAAAAATGCATGGATGCTCAGTGCATCTCTAATACAACTAGAGTATGTCCCAAAGCATTGGAAAAGCACTTTTTCTTACTCCCCCCTTGTGCTGTGGTGGCCACCACTGTCGCATTTTAGGAAAAAGGGAATTTTTCTTGGCCTTTCCTTGGTTTCCACATCTACTTTAAAATACCTACAGTCTCCCTCACACTGAAAAATGGGCGCTCACCATGGCTGGCGTCCTTTTGCTGCTCTGATTGTACAGTTTCCTACAGAAGACTCAGCGCTCTTGGCGCTGCCGGGGCTCCTGTGGCTTGGTTGGGTTAGATTGGGAGCATGCCAAACATGTGCATATGCATCCCTTCCTCCAAGACGCAGCGTCGACACAACCCAAACGCAAGACACATTATACACACTCGCATGGGTTCTCGTAAACCTGCTGGCGACCTGTGACCTGTCTTAGGGCGTAGGGAGTCGAAAAGAAATTAATTTGCCCCTTGGTGGGGTCTTGGTTCTGCTCAGTCTCTCCAGGCACCTGCGTTTCGGCCCGAACACGGCCTACTCAGCGAGGCTGCGCGTGGGTATCTGCAGAGGCGGGAATGGGAGAATTATGGACGAATCCACGCAAAAACGAAGCGACGACACCAAAATCCGTCAAATGACGGCGCAGAATTTTTCTGAAACGACACACCTGAGCAGAATCCAATTGTGCATCTTCAGCACATTTTTATAGAAATTATAGTCATCTCTGGATTTTTTAAGTCCAGAAATTCATACGCATAAAATGGCGGCGCGCAGGAGCGGCTCCTAGCGAAGCGCCGGAAAATGGAAAAATAATGGAATTATAAACGTATGTATCACGTAGTCTTGAAAATGACGAGACACACATTAATAAACAAACATACAGATTCCACCCACACTAATAGAAGCTTCAAAAATTCAAGAATTTGAAAATCAATTGAGAAGACTTCAATGAACCAGGTATAAACTACAGGTATGCTCGTCTTGCATGCCGCATACACATTGCTCGTCTCGAGTCTCCGTGACCGAGTCGTGTAGCGGCGTTAACAACGATAACCACGATAGAACGCGGTAGAGGGATTGATTAGAAAGATTGCAGATGATTAGCGGTCAGATCAGGGTGATTAGTCATACACACAAGTGCATAGCAACGTTCTTCGCGTGCGCCCCTTTTGTTTTCTCTCCTTGCTTCACTTCCCAGCGGTAGGTAAGGTAGGTACGCCCAGGCGGGGCCACCCCCTGGTGGAGTCAAGATTGTTGTGGAGATGGGCAGGTTTGCCCACGTGATCGTGCATAGTCGTGCATGCACACACGCATTAAAGGGTAGGCCACGCGAAGTGCGCACGGTAAACCTTGTTTAGGCTACCCAGGGGCTCCTCGGTACGTTCTTTAAGAGAACCTGAGGAGTCCCTTAACGCTTGCTTGCTTGATAAGGGTAGCTGCTCCATGCAGCGTGTTTGCGGACAGCGTATTATAGGGCACACCGAGAAGGGTATAATACCTGGAGTGTGTCTTGGTTCCTCCGCCGCAAACGCCCTTTCATTTGCCTTTGTTTTACAGGTGGGCAGGTAGGGTGAGTGGTGCAGCAGCATTTTTTTTATGCCCTGCTAAACAGGGGCGCAGATCACACAAACAAGTAACTCCGCTCCGCCTGTGGCAGAGCAGGGAGTCCGACTTCATCGACATCTGCGCCTTGCACACGAGAGCACTCCTTCCCTCCAAGCCCTTGCAGGGGAAACGCGTTGTGGCGTCCCCTGTGAGGCCACAGTTGCTTAGCAGCGCTGTGTTCTCTTGTCCTTTCACAGGTGGGTCGCTAGGACCCTCGAGAACTTCCTCTTCGCAACGCCAAGTAGAGTGTGCGTGTAGGAGTGGTAGTCCTGGTGGGGGCTAGAGCCAGTTGCCCAGCGCTCGCCCACCACGATGGTGCCACTGTAGGGTGTGTAGGACCTGTAGGGGGCGTGTCACTGTCCCACCCTTTTCCTGCAATTTTAGCTGGGTTGGTGGGCTGTGACAGTGGGTTAGGCTAGTGTTTTTGGCCACATAGCAAACAGGCGTTTTGCATGCCTTTATAGCTTTTGGCCACCCCTCCCTGTAGTAGACAGGTAGGTAGGGAAAACAATACCTGGATTAACACTCTGGGTATTCCCCCAAGGTTTTGCGCCAGCACAGAAATTGGGCGCATAGGGGAGGGGAGACCCGGGGCGTACCCCGTGGCATCAATAAGCCAACCCTCCAGGTTCAGCAAGGGCGCAGACTTGGGTATAATTAGGACACCACTTCTGCGGCTTGCTCTCAGGACCTTAGGACTAGCACACTCACACATACGCTTTGGCAGGTAAGGGTAAGGTTCAGTCCCTAGCTTTATTCTTGGAGGCAAGCATCTCAGCGAGCCTCAACAACTCACCAAGGTTGTTCTGGGACAAGTAGTCAACCAGAACTGAGTTTAGGCGTCCCTCAGGTAGAACAAATGCAGAGAAGGGCTCCCAGGTGGCCTCTTCGACTCCAAACCCTTCCCAGAGGGTGAGGAAGCGCCAACCCTGGCGATAGCGGTGGCGTAGGACAGACTTCACCAGGTAGAAGCCCTCCTTAGCCATCTCCTCGGCGTTCATGTCGGGGAGTTCACCTTCAACTTCCATAGGGCTGGCAGCCCCTTGTAGGTCCTGGGCGGCGATTTCCTCGTCGTTCAGCTCCCACTCCTCCCCACAGAGGTCTTCAGGATCATGGTAGCGCTTCAGGTGTTGAGCGGCGCACACCAGGGTCCCCCCTAGACGGGGAGAACACCGCACGGTGATACGGTGTCCATCCACAGATAGGATCTTGTACGGCCCGAAGTATGGGTCATCGCTGGTAGAGCGTGGCCAGGCGGGTAGTCGACTGTGGTGCACCAGCACCCAGTCCCCTTCTTGGTAGGTGGCCGGTACACGGTGCTTGTTCTTCTTGTTCCACTGATGCTCCCTCACTCTCTGGAGCATAGCCTTGGCCTTGTCCACCTTCGCTTGTTGCTCTTGGACCCATTCACCCACAGAAGAATGGGTGTCCTCTGGATAGGGGGCATGTAGGAACCACGCCGGGCGCCCCATGAATAGCTCATGTGGCGAGTAGCCAGTAGCTGAACTCTCTTGGGAGTTCATCATCAAGGATATGACGGGGAGTAGTCTCACCCAGTCTCTGGTGCGTTCAGTTTTGCACCATATCCTGACGTTCTCCTTCAGGACACGAATCTGTCGCTCACAAAGGGGGTTGCTCGTGTGAGAGTAGGGACTCCCCGTAGACACCTGGACATTGAGGGACCTCAGGACCCTCTTGTACCAGCCAGTATCTGAGCGTACTCGTACGTCCTCATCGGAGTTGATCTCCTTGGGCGCCCCATAGACACCAAACCACTCCTCCAGGAGTATCTTGATAGTCTCCTCTCCGGTAATGTGCTTGGTACATGGGAACACCCTGGTAAACCTGGTCAACCCACAGGTTACCACGAGGGCGAAGTCATAGCCCCCGAACTTCGGCATCTCCGTGTAGTCCACGTATAGAACACTGTTAGCACAGTGAGGGATGGGCAGGGTCGAGTAGAGACCTCTGTCCCTGATATCCCCTGGTTTACAGGACCTGCACGGGCACTTGTCCACGATAGGCAGGAGCGTCTTCCGCAGCTGGTCGTCAGTCCACGTAGTGTGGAACCACTGCTTGAACAGCCTCAGGGTACGGTCAGCACCCACATGACCACTGGACTCATGGGTCCACTTCAGCAGCGCTGGGACTCGGTCACTAGGCACCACGATGCGGTCCTCGTGCCAGAGGTAGCTCTTGTCCCGCTTCCACTGGTCTTGGTTGACCAGGAGGGGTTCAAGGCGTTTCTCCAGGCGCCGGTAGATATCCCCAAACTCCTGTAGGTACTCCGATTGTTGGAGTCCATCCAGGGGGCGTATCATGGTCATGTTCAGGTCCAGGTGTACGTGCATACGGCTGAACGCTTCCTTAGCCAGCGCTTCAGACCGGGCACCAATCAGGGCGTCGAAGTTGTTGCGGCTGATGTAGTCGGCACACTCGTTCTTCACTCCCTGGATATGGTGTACCGTCAGCCGTAGTTGACTGAGGTAGGTCCACCAGCGACGTAGCTTGGCCTTCTCAGGTGGGGGGCCCTTCTGGAAACTGCGGACCGGTTCTTGGTCGCATAGCCAGACCACAGGGTTACTCCCCAACAGTCGTGCTTGTGAGGATAGCACCAGCATACCCGCGAGCAGTTCCTCCTCATAGGTGGAGTAGTTCCCCCTGGCCTGGTTCCACTTCCAGTTCCAGTGGCCCAGAGGTACTAGTACCCACTTGTCGTCAGGGTAGCTGTGCTTGAGGGTTCCATCTCGGTTGAGACCTTCCGTCCCCCATTGGGAAATGGCCGAGTCGAACTCCTCCTTCTCTAGTGCTTGCCATTGGAACAACGTTCCACCACCGTCCACATTGCTGGCGTCGGTCACCAGGATAATCTCCCCTTGTGCCCTAGGCACGCCCAAGCACTTAGCGTTGGCTACCTTGTCTTTGAGCTCGTCAAACGCTTGTTGCTCTTGTGGGCCCCAGCGCCAAGTAGTACTCTTCTTGATCAAGTCAGTCAGTACCGCGCTGGTGTAGGTGAAGTTTTTGATGTGGCGGCGATAGAAGTTGCACGCCCCAATGAAACTGCGTACATCATGAAGTCCTTTCTTGGGGTCTTCGTGTCGTACCTTGGCATCCATCAGGGGTTTGGCCTTAGAGGCCGCTGGGGTCCACCACCCATAGCCAACGTCAAACCCCAGGTACTGCATGGTCTCCTGCATGAACTCACACTTCTCCAGCTTGAGTCGTGTGTGGTTCTCCTGGCAGACCGCAAAGAACTCACCCAAGAGGATTAGGTGATCCTCCTGGGTATTGGTCCCGAGGCATACATCGTCGATGTGAGCCTCCATCTGGGCCCCACGGGATATGAGCTCCTGCACCTTAGGTCTCCTTCGTAGGATGGACAAGATCTTGTTCATCAGCTCTTGGAACAGAGCGGGGGCGTTAGCCACGCCGAATGGCATGACCTTCCACTTGAATACCCTCCCCTGAGGGGTGATGAAGGCCAGTAGTTCCTGCGCGTTGGGCGTCAGGTCCACTTGCCAGAATCCACTTCGCTTGTCCATCTTGGTCTTGTAGCGACAGGAGGCTATCTTCTCCAGGGTAGACTCCATATTGGGAATGGACCCTGAGTGGTTCAGCGTCTTCTTGTTCAGCTCTCCATAGTCCACTACCAGCCGTTTGGCTGTAGACCCAGGTTTAGCCACCAGGAAACAGGGGCTGCAGTGTAGGGGGTAGTCCCCATCCTTGTACTCCAGGACTAGGCCAGCGTCGATACATTCTTGTATCTGTCGCTCAATCTCGTCGGCCTGCTCTTTAGGAGCTGGATAGGGTCTCCTCCGGATCTTGTGACCCACGAACTCGGGTTTCAGCTTGAGGTCCATCTGTACCAGCTTGTCGCATGAGGCTGGAGGGGGTAGTTCTCCGAACACCTCCAGATAGGTCCTTATCAGCTTTTGTACCCGCGGGTCCAGTACCTTGATCTTGTCCTCCATATCCTCGTCGGAGTGTAAGTTGCTTGCCCCTTGAATAGAAGTCGGGAGGTGGTCCTCCACCGACTCTTCGCCCGCGGTAGCATCCTTCAGCCCTTGGTAGGCATACAGAAGGTCTTGCTCAACCATCTCCGGTGGACGATGGCAACATAGGCACGCTTTAGGGGGTTCACATACACATTCCTCCGAGAGGTCGTCCTCATCTGGGGTCCTCACATGGGCACCCCATACGCTCTTCATGAGCTTGAGATCTACCTCCGTTTGCCAGGTGGTGATCTTCTGTTCGAGGTCCTCCTTCAGTTGGGAAAGGTCTCCCATACGTCCTTGCTTCAGTGGCCACGAGCTGCGGGTAGGCTTCGCGTAGCATAGCTTTTTCGCCACCAACTTCCTCTTGGAATCCACATACTCCCTGAGCCTGGATCGAGGGTCCAGCTCTTCATCCACGGGGTCTTCCACCCTCATGGAGAGTAGGGGTTTTAGTGGGGCGACGTACTCGGCGTTCTCCACTTCTTCCACCGCAGTCTGCACGAAGAAGGCGTCGTGCTCAGTTTCGTCGCCTGAGTGGATAGAGCTAGGTAGCTCAGATAGTCCACACTCAGAGACTCCATCAGGAACAGGTACATGACAGGGAGAGTTGGGGGCGTTGGTGTCAGTCACGACGTACTCATCTCCTCCGGGTGTAGTTTCAACAGCATCTTGAGGTCGTAGACGATCCTTCAAGTCACCCAAGGCGAGTCCATCGCTTTCTCGTTGTATAGCCTGGACCAGAGTAGGGTCCAGGTCTTCCCAGGGGATGGTGGTAAGACTTCCGTCCACCACGCTGAGCATACTCCCCCATCCGGGCTTCCCAATGGGCGTCTTGCATCCCAGAGGCACGTAGATGGCCTCATCAGGTAACCGCACAGAGCTGATAGTCAGCTTGTCAAGGAGGGTTCGCCAGTACTCGTTGCCCCCATGGGCTCCCCAATCGGGGGAACACAGGACCATACGGGAACGTTCCAAGGCCACCTTGGTCAGCACCTTCCCCAGTTCACTGAATCTGGGGTTCCCGTAGGCCATCCCGAAAGAGGGCCAGTAAAATTTGTAGCTGCAGTTCTTCCCCTTGCTGCAGTATAGGTCCAGTACATGCTGCTTGTCGCTGGCGAACAGTTCCACACTTAGGTCTTCTCGAGAGTAATCCAACTCCTTCAGACCTTGGTCTAGGTCTTCCCCCAATAGTTGATAGTCCTCAGTTTTGGAGGCCGCCATCATGTTCGAGGGCTCCTCCTTCGATAGTCTCAGGTAACTCGAGGTATGTTCCGACTGCTCCAGTGGCACAGACTCTCTGCCACTGCCGTGGTCCACGTACAGGAGGTAGGGCGCTTGCAGCGTCAGGGATTGTATCTGGGAGTGCTGCACGAAGAAGTCAGTACCCAGTACAAAGTCGAAGGCATCAGTGTCCATCACATAGAACCGATGGGCGATAGTCTTGGAACCCATAGGTACCTCCACTTCGCAGTCCCCGCAGCTGTGCACCACATGTCCATCCCCCATCCGTATAGCGGCGGTGGTCATGGTGTTCTTCAGGCTCCCACAAGGTAAAATTTTCTTGGGCACTATCGATATTGTGGCTCCAGTATCCAGTACCCCCAGGTATTCACGTCCCCCTAGTCGGATACGTACCCAAAACACCAGGTCTTGGGTGCCACCAGAGCCTCCCCGTCAGAACTCCGCGGGACAGGTCACCTCGAACCCCTTGTTCCGCAATTTGCGGGCCATCCTCATGAAACGGCTTCTCTTCTTGGCGTTGCCGTCGTCACCACCTTCATGCTCACGCTTGGCTCCTTGTTCTTGCTGGGCCTGCGTCTGTGAGCGTGTGGTAGGTCCAGACTGCCCTCCAGAGGGCTCGGAGTTCCCCCCTGGATTAGGGTTGGGGTTACCTCCGTTCTTGTCCTTGTTCTTGTTGTCGTTCTGGCGATTAGCGCCTCCTCCTCGTCCGCCTTGACCCTTGTCTTGACCACCTTGACCACGTCCTTTCGACTTGCCCTTGCCGGAGTCGTTGCCTTTGGCCTTGCCTCCACCTTTGCCTGAGCTTTTGCCAGGATCTTCCCCCTTAAGCTTCGCCCATAGGCGTTGCTTATGGTAGCACTCGTCCTCATAGTGCTTCCGCTTACCGCAGAATGCACACGTGATGGTGCAGCGGTAATGATCCGGCATCATCACCTTGGCGCCGGTGATCTTTTCCTGCTGCTTCCCCTGGACAACAAAGCAGTCTCGCTGCTCGCAGTCGGAGGCATGCTGCAGGTGGCCCTGTTCATCTCTGGCATCACACCAGAATAGCTCCTTCACGTTCTCCATTAGGCGGGCGTGGGCGTGTTTGGGGGTAGTCCCCTGCCCAGGTCGGGACCCTTGGTACCCTTTGCCTCCAGAACCTCCACCACCAGGACGGTAGTGGTTCAGGTGTTGGTCGCTCTCCTTCTCCAGCGCCATCTCCAGGAGCAGCACGCATAGATCCTCGTAGCGGAGGGATCTAGCCTTGCGCTCAGCCGTCAGACGGCACTCGTCCCATAGCTCACGGGGGAGCTTGGAGCACAACCAAAACAGCAGGTCGTCGCTGCTGTAGGAACCGGGCGTCAGTCGTCCAGCCCAGTGGTCCAGGTCCGCCAACAGCTCGGAGACCCTGCCGGGTTTGGGGTTGTTGGGCAGGACGGGCAGGTTCTGGATCTCGGCCCTGATGGAGAGGTCGGTCTCGTAGGTTGGGTACTGCCTCTCCAGGGCAACCAACACGTCGGCAAAGGTGGCGGAGTTGGTGACGATCTGCCTGACCTGCTTCTCCAGGTACTTCGTCTTGCAGCACTGCAGGAGTAGGTCGCACTTCACTCGCCCACTCGCGTGGGTTTGGCCGGTCAGTCGTAGGAACCGGCCAAAGTTCTCAGCGAACTCGCTGAGGTCCTTGCCTGTGAATTCAGGCAGGTTCACCACTATCTTGGAGGTGGCAATAGCCTTCGCCTCCTGAGCTCGGCGTCCTTCAGGGCGTCGGGTCTTCTTCTTCTTCTTCTTCTTCTTCTTACCCTTGGAGTCCTCGGGGTCCTCAGGATCTTCGTCATCCGATGGCGAAGAAGAAGTCATCGAAGGCGGCCCATCATCGGAGGGGTCTCCGCCTAGATCACTGGAGCCATAAGGCTCCACGTCCACCATAGCCCTTAGGGCTGTCAGCCCCAGCTGGTCCAGCTCGGCCCTCGTCGAGTTCGTCACGTGACTGTAGGGCGGCTGGGCTGTCCTCGGGACGAATGGGCTTCTTGGTACTGCTGCAGGAGTCGGCATCGGTCGGCTCCTCAGGCTCCCCAGGGTATTCGTCAACCCTGCCGCCAGGTGGTTAGCCTGTACTCGGTGGGGTGACATCCCCACTGTCGTAGGTGACGCATGGGACGGGATCATCAGGGGCTGCAGCTTCTCCCTGATCTCTTGCGTGAGGTCGCTCACGATTTTCGAAGTGGCTCCTTGGAGCACCTCGTTGATCTCCGACCGCGTCAGGGACCTGTTGGAGGATCTTCCCGATCCTCTACTCCTGCCTCCCAGAGACTCTGGTCCTTTCCTCAACCCACTCAGGGGTGCATACCCAGGTGTATACCCAGGAGCATACCCAGGAACTTCCATGTAGGTTCCCGTGGCGTGGAGTGGATGGGGATGGTCAGCCGCATACCAACGCGGCGCAGAGCTGGAAGCCACCGGCTCACTGGCAGTAGTTGCCTCAAGGAGCGCAGTGGTAGGTGGGCCCATGCCATAGGCGGGGTAGTGAGGCATGCCAGTAAAGCCTGTGCCCTCTGCCATAGGCTGGTTGGTTGTGGAAGTGGATGTAGCGGCGGCTGGGTGTGTGGTGGTTATGGGAGAGGGTGATGCTTGGAGGCCAGAAGCGCTTGGTGCGCCTTCGAAGGTAGGGACATCCGTCGGGTCTTGCCCTTGCTCCTCTCCTTCGTCTGCTCCTTCTCCAGCATCCTTCTCGCTCTCGTTTCCTCTCTTCCTCTTCACAGGCTGAGGCTGAGAGATCATTTCCTTCACCGACAGGGCCCCAAAGGCCGTCTGGAGGCCATCCAAGGAGTCCTCCGCCGTATCCATTGGCCCATGTAAGGGCTCCACCGAAGGTACAGCGTCAGGCGCCGGCCTTGCCGGTGTCTCTGGCGCTGGCGCTGTGTTCACCTCGGCGTCCACTCTTCCTGGATCCATCTTAATCCACCCTTCTGCTTATGTTTGCCTGCTCGGAGCACTGGTTGTACGGCGCGGGGTCGCTGCCGGTGCACAGAGACAGGCTGCCTCTTGCTACCAGAAAAGTTTATAGTGTTTTCAGCACTGTGTTTTTGCTTCTCCTGCTGCTTGTTATTGCTGTAGGGTGTCCTGCTGCTGGTTTTGGATGATGAAAAGCTTTTGTTTGTTGAAATACAGTAAAGCCAACTCAATCCAGGATAGCCCAAGCCAATAGTATGCAAGGAGAAGGTAATTCAGGATCAAAGCATGAAGGGCTGCAGTGTAAACAGTGAAAGATGATTAGGTATTCACAGAAACTGCAACTCAGGATACAAATGAATGCATATTCACAGAGATAGCTGAAATGTTTTGGGAAAAGAGTTAGAAAACTGCCTCAGGATCACTCTCTCTCCATAGTGCCATCTTAGGAGATGTGCACTCTTTGTTTTGGCTCCCATATGTGCTGAGGTGGCATGGTATGTGGCGATGAGGTCACTGCCATGTCACATGGGATGTTCCTACTCAGTTGGGATCTTCCTACTTAGTTAGGCTGACCGGGAATTGAACCCAGGACCTCTCAAAAAGAGGTGCCTAACCCCCTATGGTGCATACCACTAGGGCAGATAAGTATTCATGGAAAAACATAGATAAATTCATAGGCTCTACCTTAGGTATGTCAGTGCTCAGTCAACTCAGGAAAAGATGTTTTACTTCTGATTGAAAGGGGATTAAGGGGTCCACTCCATATCCTGATTGGGTGTTTGGTTCCATAGGTCAAAATGTGTTATCACCACTTTTGGCTGGACCAATACTAAGATAAAAATGCATGGATGCTCAGTGCATCTCTAATACAACTAGAGTATGTCCCAAAGCATTGGAAAAGCACTTTTTCTTACTCCCGTCGCCGACACGACGAGCGATACACCATACAGGCGGAAGGGGCCGCCGCGACCACCCTGTACACATGGGCAACACGGGGGGACCTCCCACACCCCACCCTCCACCACGCCCCCTCCTGGCCCACCCCCTTCCACACAGCGGACCGCCCCAACAAGAAGCCCAAACACACGGGTGTGCACACCCACGCCCAGGAGGCCCAGCACCGACACGAAGCGAGGCGCAAGGCCCGCACCCTCCACGACGACCACACCATCCCCCGCATCCGCGCCCCCCCCGCCAGGGTATCAGATACCACCCACAACCGCACGATCACAGGCATCACCACGGACTGTGTGAACCCAGCGGCGTCGCGGGCAGACGCCGTGTGGATCAGCGAAGGGCGCTCCCACACACGGGCGGTGGCGCGCCTCCACAACATCCAACCCCACAAACTCCAGCGCGCCGTTGGACCCTTCGCCATACACGTCACCCCGTACGGCATCGACCACCCCCGGTGTGAGCACCATGACCCGCCCTGCTCCACCCCATGCACCTCGCCCCTGCGCCAACCGCTGCCGGCCCCCACCATCACGGGCAACATGTACCTGGACACCGTACCGGGAGACCCGGGCATATACATCCTGCCCAACAGGTCCAGGGAACACGCCATCCCCCTCCACGGTGTAGAATCCCTCGCCCTGGGACCACCCCCACCAAAACACCAACACCAACACATCCCGGGGGACAAACGGACACAGGCCCCAGACGGGGGAAAAAAGGCCCACCAACGCGCCCTGGCCCACATCACCCTCCATCCCGCAGCCCACCTACCAAAGGACTTCGGCACGGAGCGCCACATCGTCCTGGAGGGGCAAGCCCACAACATCATCACCGCCGCCCTGTACACCCTCGCCGCCCACGAACGCCACTGGGACCCCACAACCATCCCAGCAATGCCCCCACCGCCCCAAGGCCCCAACGATCCCGTCACCCCCTTCCACATCGATCAACTCCTAAGCCGCAAGGCCCCCCCACACCTCGACCCCTCCAGGATACCACTAGCCATCGCATCGTGGGACACCCTGGACACCCCCCCCCAACAACCCGCCATCCACATCCTCAAAGCGGACACCCAATGGTGGGTCCTCCACTGGGCACACGGAGTCCTCATGGCGGCCCAGGCCTATACCCCGGAAATGGACCCGGAAGACCCACCACGGGGCCAGCAGTGACTCCTCCAAGCCACCACCCTCACAGGCCGCGAAGGCGCCCCCTGGGAAGCCCTCCACACAGCACTCTACTGGGCTCAAGGCTCCCCCAACGGCCCGGACACACCGGAACCCACAGAGGCCTGGATCAGGCAGGCCAAGGCCATGAGGAACTACCACCTACACCACCCCTTCGACGACAGCCCCGCCGCACTGCCATGGCCAACAGATCCCCCGGAGACCGTGCGCAAGCTCGCCGACATCATACGCAGCCACGCGAAAGCGAAAATGCAAACACCGGCAGAACCCCCACTGAGGGATCCAGACCAGCAAGCAACGCACCCCTTCTTCAAACCCCATGCCCCGCTACCTCCAGTCCCACCCAAGCGAACGAGATGACAAAGGGGCGCACCCGCCCCCAGCCAAGCCGGAAAAGCAGCGACCTCCCGACCCCCTGCATCCCACCCGACCCATCCGGCGAACCCAGACCAAGCATCCTCGTCATCCTCCCTCCAACCAATACCACCGCCCCACCCTGACCAAGCATCCTCGTCATCCTCCCTCCCACCAGTACCACCGCCCCAGCCAGACCAGGCATCCTCATCATCCTCCCTCCCGCCACCAGCACAGCCCCCGCCCGAAGCGTACCCAGGGTTCGAAAAAGGTGCGAAGGTCCAACAGCCCTTCCGCAACGACCACACAGGCGACTGGATCTGGTGTGAGGGCACGCTCCAGTACCGCCTCAACGGACCGGGGGACAACGGGGGGCCACAAGTCCGGGTGATCTGGCACCGCCAAAAGGAGCTAGACCAAGGCAGCAGCGCCCCGGACAAACCAGTCGCCGACACCCTGGAACTCACCAGCGCCCACCCCATCCGGCTCCGCAACGAAGAGAACAACGCCCACACAGGCACCAAATACACTGGGGAGCTCCCCCCGGAGTGGAGCCAAGGCCTCCCCCCGCCGCGCCTACCCAAACGCCCACAAACCGGCAAAAAGTCCCCAAGCCCCAGTCCCCCTCCCTGACGGGGCAAGGGCCGAGGGCACAAGCCTCCACAGCCCCGGCCCGCCCCCACCGAGGCCACCGTCAACCTCCTCGACCTCAACCACCCGGCCGTCACATACTCCAAGGACGCCACAACCGCCCTCCAAGAGCTCCCGATGGCACAGGGGCCGGGGTGGGTCCCCCACCTCCTCACCTTCCAGGAACAGGGCCTACAGCGCGAGGACCCCCCAGAAACCACCCCCATATATACCCCGGACCAGAAAGCGTACAAATGCTACTGGCACAAGGGGGCCCCCCTATACGCCCAAACCGGCATCTCCGTCCACCTCGTCCACCACCTCAGCGTCCCAGGGAGGCTAGGTGTCTATGAGGTCGTCGGGGACGGATGGCAACTCAACGTCATCAACACCCACGTCCCCTTCGGCGAAGCCACGGAACCCTTCCTCCAAGCCCTGGCCGAGGCATACTGCCAAATGGCCATGCTCGCCCCCACAGTCATCATCGGCGACATGAACGCCGCCCCCACCCCAGCAGACCGAGGGGGACAGGCCACACCCCAGGACCAAGCAGTCCGCGACACCATCCAAATGCTGGGGCTCGTGGACCTAACAGCCAGCCTCGAAGGCCAACCATCCCACTTCCCCCACCAAACGGATGCCGCCCCATCCCGCATCGACGTATGTTATGGCGACCCCACCACCATCATCCGAGCGGAGGCCCGATATGGACCCCTCCCGCTGGGACCCACAGGCCATAGCCCCCTGCACATCCGCCTCACCATCCCCAACCTTCCCCCCAGCCCCCCAGAAGATGCGGACCAAGGCCTACCACCCCCCCTGAAGATGCCCCCGCTGCATGAAAAGCATGCCTGGTCCCAAAATCACAGGGCCATAGACCGCGCCCGGCGCATCCAACCAGACCCCACCGACCTACTCACAGCCATGCGCACGGCCGCCGTCGCCTGCGGCTTCCAGCAACACCCCCACACAGACGACGACCAACCACCCACGGCCCTGGGGGACATGCTCCATGACCTCTGGCATGCGAAGCAACAACTGGCGACCCTCCTCCACACCGACACCCCCCAAACCCGCCGCCAGGTACACCACTGCAGGACACAGATAGCCCAAATCAGGGCGGACCTGCAGCGGTGGCACATCCACAGGCAACAGCGCATCGCCCAGGAACACGATCGGTATGCGCCACATGAACTCCCCTACAAGGCCATCCGCCACCTCAACGACGCCATGACCGATACCGGCCACCGCACCATCACCACGGTACGGCAGGAGGACGGCTCCCTCACCAACGACCCAGCCACAGTGCTCCAAGCCACCCAAGACAGCTTCCTCCGGCAACACACCGCCACCCAAGACACACTGGACCCAGACACCCAGGCCAAAATCGACCGCCTCCCTCGGGTCTTCAACCACGCCAAGAGGAGGCACCTGGAAAAACGCCCCTTCACCATCCACGAAGTCCGGAGGGCCATCCACAGTCTCCGGCAACACAAAACCCCAGGCTACGACGGCCTCCCTGCAGAGGCATACTACCACCTCCCCGCCGGCCTCCTCCGCATCCTCGCCCACTGCCTCTGGGACATCGTCACGGGGCGGACCCCCCTGCCACCAGACTGGGCAAACGTTGTCCGCCCCCTCTACAAAAAAGGGGACTGGGCAAACCCGGACAACTGGCGCCCCATAGTCTGTGCGGTCACGGAGGTCAAAATCGTCTGGACCATCCTCCTGCGCCGCATCCGCCCCCACCTGGACCCCCACATACCAGCGAGCCTCTGGGGGGCCATCCCAGGCCGCTCCCCACACGAGGCCATCTTCCTCCAGGACACCATCGCGGACATGGACCCGGTGGACCTCATCATCGCCTCCCTCGACGTCAAGGGAGCCTTCCCGAACACCCCCTGGCTCCTTCTAGAAGCGGTGTGGAAACGCCTAGGCCTCCCCTTCTACAACTTCACCTCCGACTACATCCGCACCCGCAAATACACGGTCCGCACAGGAGCAGGCCTCACCCCCTTCCTGGAGCCAGGCAGCGGGGTCCCCCAAGGGGGAGCAGAGGGCCCCTTCCTGTACCTTCTAGTGACGCTCCCCCTGGCCCTCGCAATCGAGCAGGATTACCCGGCCTACGCACCCTACCCCCTCCTCTCCCCCCTGGTCGGCTTTGCGGACGACACCAACCTCACCGTCGCGCACACCCCACACGACCCCCATGCCCCGGACCCCGGACCAACGGTCACCCAACAGGCCAACGACTTACTGGACGTGACCGTCTCCTACCTCTCCCACAACAACCTTTTCGTCCACCCCACAAAGTCAGTGGCCATGATCAAGGGGTCTGCCACACCTCCCACCCTAGGGCCACAAGGGCCCCCCATGCACGTCCTGACGACCACCACCCACCTGGGGGTAGTCTAGGCCGCCAACCCTGAGGACGCCACCCTCCCTCCCAAGTTGCAGTCACACCTCGCCCATCTCCCCAGATATGCGTCCCCGACCACCAAGGCCCTCTCCCTGTCCCACCAGAGCCTGGCGTACTACCTCACCGGGGTCTTGAACGCCTCCATAGGCTTCCAAGCACTCCACCTGACACACCCCACCACCGCCCTCCAGCCGGCCACACGCGCCGTGACCAAGGCATGGGCAGCACACGGGGGCTGGCCCACCTCCATACCCACCCGCGCCATCCGAGCGGCATGGCCCCACTATGGAGACGCCATAGGGGACGAGGTGAAAGCGGCCTATACCAGACACACCGCCCTCCTCCTTCACCGCATGACCCACAACCACTCACCGGAGGTCCGCGAGGTCACCGCCATCCGCCTCCAAGCCGCACAACGGGCCCGCAACACATGCCCGCGCTGGGTACTCCACCAGACGCGCATGCCCACCAACATGAACACGCGCCTGTGGAACCACCTGCAACTTCTCCTCCCATCCCCACACCACGCCATACTCACCAACCACACGTGCCCAGAGAAAGGGCCACTAGCGGTCCTCTGCGGGGACCTCCACCACCACCCCAAGGGCACCACCCACACCATAGACCTTGTCGGGGCCTCCATCACCGTAGTATACGTCACCCTCCCCCAAATACGAGTCCTGCACCACAGCGGGGCACACCACACCCCCTTTCTACAGCTTCCCGAATGGCCACAATACCGCCTCTTCCACCAGTACCTCACGCAGACGGCACGAGCAGCGGGACACACTCTACCGGGCAGCAAAGACATGCGCACAGCCTACCGAGAATTCACAAAGCAACACCCGCGACCCATCCCAGCGACACCGCCCTACGCACCCACCGGATCGAAACACGAACCCGTCCCCCCGGTAACGGGCCCAGTCCCACCACAACCCCTGCTACTGGCCCCGAATGAAGCCAAACCCACGCAGACCACCGTCATCCACCAGGGGGCAAAATGGCGCATACCGAAACACCACATGACCACCCGAGACCTACCAAAGGTCCCCCAAGATTCCCAGAGCATGCCACGCACATGTTGGGCCTGTGACCCCGAGGCACCAACCACACCATGGCCGGTACTACACCTCATAGCACGCCACCACACCCACCCCACAACCCACCTACCACCACAGGCCTACGCATGGATAGCCCCATGGTTCCACCGCACCGACACTAACCCCACGGTAGCATGGAACCCCGACCACGCGCCCAAATGGCTCTTTACCACTACACCCACATGCCCCCGCCCCGACCCGGCAGGGGTCGCCATCCGTTACAGCATGTACGAGCCAGGCAGAACGGGCAAGCACGAGCACCCCTACTATCCACTCCACCACTCCTGCCACACACCGGAGCACCGAACACAAACCCTCACATGCCACGACCTAAGCCCCGACACAGCCTACATCCTCCACTACATCTACTCCTACCTCACACAAGGACAGCCGGAGCAGGGACTCATAGCCCTGTCCCCCCAAGCGAAGCACATCATCTCCAAAGGAATAGGGGTGTACGCCACCCCCATCCTGCAGCCCACAACCCCAGTAGCCCACCTCGCCACGGGCCTTGCCATATACGCCTACCTGCCCATGAACCCATGCCGCCTCCCACAACCATCACCGGCGGACCGGCTCTTCTTCACCGACGCCTCAGGCGAATCCGCCCTCACGCCCATCACCGGGGGGGCCACCCTGCAGCTAACCCACACCGGGGGACACTACCACATGGACCACCACACGGGCCACACCACCTATGGGGCCTCTTCCCACGGGGAGCTAGGGGCCATGGCCGACGCCATCACCGAGGTCGCGGCCCACCTACCCGCCCACTCCCCGCACATCGTCCGGGTCTGGTTCGTGGTAGACGCCACTGTCGACACGCACCTGCTCCTCCGCATAGCAAGGCAACCACTTCACAAAGCAACCGCGACGAGCCTCGGCACCCAGGCACTGCTACTCTGGAAAGCCCTACGCAGCCTTCCCCCCTACGTCCAACTCCACATCGTGAAACAAGAGTCCCACAGGCACCAATACGGAAATGGTAAGGTCGACAACCAGGCAGTACACCAGCGCACAACACACCTACCAGCCCTCCAGATCCCTGACCTCGGCCGCAACCACACACACCTCCAACACGTACCCCCTGTACCCGAGCCCCATCAGACCCCGGACTGGGTACCAGAGGACGCCCCCTATTCCTCCCACGACAGAGCGTACCACTACCCCAACCCCATCCAACATCTCGCCCGCGTGCTCGGCGACGCAGACAGCCGGGCGCACATCCAGGAGCTCCAGGACAGACTGCAAGTCCCCCTCTACCACTCAGCGCTCCGCCCAGCAAACGTCCCAGCCCAGCTCCAGAAACGACGCATCCAGCTCCTCAGGGAGCAACTGCCATTCCTCACCAGGGTCGCCAGATGGCTCGCCCGCAGGCACATCCACGTCCCCGACGAACACACCCGTTGCCCATGCGACCACACCACCCCGGAGGACTGGGAACACTTCAAGAAATGCCCCCTCCATACAGACAGGGACACCCTAGTGGGCTGGTCCCCGGCGGAAACCCTGCGACAACACGAAGGATGGCCAACCCACAGCCACGCACACCAGGCCACCGAAAACCTCTTCCGGGACCCCCTGATCAAAGAAGCCACCATGAGAGGGGCAGTGACACAGGCCCTGCACCGACACCTCACCAAACACACGGAAAGCCCCATGGAGGCAGCAGCACACCTCCAGCTAGAAGCGGTCCGCAGAGCAGCGGCCCAAATGGTACACCGCGAACACCTCCTGCTAACACACGCGGAACAACTCACCGACCCCACCGCCAGGGAACACATGCAGCGTCTCATCCATTACCATGCCGTGCATGACCCAGACGTCCACTAACCCGCTCCACGCCCCGCACGCGCCCCCCGTCTCCATCCACAGGTCTCCAAGGCACCACCACAGCGCCCCGAGACCCGTCTCGCACCCAAGAAGCCACCCGGCACCGCCCAGTCCGGCCGAGCCCAGCCAGGGCCAACCATCCATCGACGTAGACACGCAAGACCCCGGCAGCCCATCCAGCCCACCCCCCCCGGACCCGGGGCACCCCCCCCTCACACCGGCCACCATCCGCGACCCCGACCTCCTCCGAGCGACCCTCCAAGACAGGGCCCCGACCACCCCCCTGGGCTGGTACCGCATACAAGAGGACTGGACCAAGCTCACCGTCAAAGCCCTCCGGGACCTGACCACCCCAGGCAGCGGCCTCCACGAGACCATAGTAGACCTCGTGCTCTGGCGAGCCCGCAAACACACCCGGGGCCAGCCCATCTGGATCCCCCCCATCGAGTGGGGCCAGGCCCTGACGCACAACACCGGCAGCAACCTCACGCGTCGAGGGACCGTACGCCTACGGCGGGCCCAAGCGGAGACGGACCACCCAGCGGACCCGATCCACCCGGAACAGTGGGAACAGGCCACCGCGCCCAACCGCGACACCGCCCTCCGCGCCGCCGGCCTCCGCACCCCGGACGACGACCTCCCCCCCCCACCTACAGACAGTGACCACCCCCCGCCGGAGGTCTGGGTTACAGTCCTCGAGCGCGGCCACTACTACGTGATAGCCGCTACGGCTACGTCCCCCGGCCCGCAATGGATCATCCAGGGGACAGACACCATGTTCGCCCCGGAGACCGCCCCACCAGGGGCAGTGGCGAACCCCACCACCCAGCACAGGATCCTCAGGGGTGTCCTCCAGCCAGGGGACACGCCCCCAGCCCGCGCCCTGGCCCAAAACACCTCAGGGAAGGCGGGCTACCACCTGGGATTGGCCATGCTCTGCCTAACCCACTGGATCCAGCGCCACTGGCCACCCACGGGGACCGCGCCCTGGGTTTGGGCCATCCCCACCGCCCACACACAAGTCGAGGCAGGCCCGGACACACGACCAAACCCCCCCCCCCAGACCGCAGCAGTCCCTCACCTGCGGGTACCACGCCATCCACAGGGTCCTCAACCGCACGGGTCTTAGCCCAAAGCTAGCATGCCCCCTTCCCACCACTGACCAAGAGGTCCACCAGATACGAAAGCTCGTCTGCGAAATCCTTGCCGCGGCAGCAGAAGACGGCAAGCTTCTCCTCCAAATAGGGATGCAGGTTCGCAGCGAATTCAATTTGAATTCGCCGAATTCGCTGCGAATTCGTTCGCAGCGCGAATTCGCTGCGAATTCGGCCTGAAATTCTTAGTACTGCGAATTCGGGGCGAATTCGCGCTGCGAATTCGCAGGCGACGGCAAAATGATCACGCGTGCGCCGTCTTTTCTCCAGATGAAAAACTAACTTTGAACTGTGCAATGCAATAATTTTTTTGACTTGACAAAATGAAAACTATGATGACTCCGCTTCGATTGACCCGTTCGTTTTCTTGTGCGGTGCCTGGGTACCCGTTTTCGAAAACAAAATTTACTTTTTAGTCTTGAACACACCGCTGTGTCCGCCTAGCTCCACCGAACACGGCGGTACCCTCCATTCTCCCCAGAAGTTCACCAGTTTGAAGAAAACCCCGTCCCGAACTTTTGAGTTTCGACTTTTTTTTTCTAATATTTGACAGTCAAAACGTGTTGCCCCTTGGCAACCACGCACTGTCGGGCGTGTGTGGAAGGAGAAGCAGCCGAGAGCAGCCCGACGTAGCCGCAGTGAGGCCCTGGGCACCCACAACGATGTGCACGGAGCTAACGACGTGCACCGAACTGCACCCAGCCAGCGCACCTGCTCCAACCTCCCTATAAGCTATGTACGTAGCCCCGTGTAGCCCTTGCGTATCCTTGACAGCGGTACCCTCCTTACCTTTCCCGGTGCCGTGTATGCTCTCTCTTAGATTACTTCAAGTCCAACGATTCAATTCAAGAGTGCAATGAATGAAGGCCCAACAAGGGCAACAAGTGGTTCACATGTGATGGTTTGTGTGTGGATTGGTGATCTTGCATGCTTCGTTCCTGCTTCTTTTCCAAAAGGCATTTGAAAGAAGCAAGGAACTTTGGAATTCTTGGTTTTGATTTGCTTTATTTCTGTCAAATCGTCAAATCGTTTCAGCATGGTAAATGCAAGCAACAACAAACAACAAAAAATGCAAGGTTACGGAAGCTTTTGGGAAATCTTTTATGCGATATGGTACCGGGTAGTGGCATACCCATATGTAAACAGGTGAAGTGCAACCTAGAAGGTAAATTGTAGGTGCCTATGGATTCAATCAAGCGAATCAGGGAGGATTCGAATTTGAAGTTGCGAATTCGAATTCGGAGTGGTCCACGAATTCGTGCGAATTCGGGGCGAATTCGAATTCGAGCGAATTCGTGCGAATTCGAACCTGCATCCCTACCTCCAAACCGCCCGGCCTACAACTGCCCACGCAAGCGCGCGGCAAGCGGACACATACACCGGCACAGCACACCCCCCCGCACAATCCCCGCCCATGCCCCCCCCCTCTCGCTGCTCAACCGGAGACCCACACACGCCCACCATCCCGCGCACCCCCGGGCCCCGCGACACGAGCCTCCCCCACCCGCCCGAACACCAGCACACGCCCGCCACACACCCACCCACCGGCCACCCCTCACCGCCCCCCACACTCGACAACCCACACACATCCGCCAAGGGGAGCCCCGCGCCCCGCGGCACGCCCACCCCACCCAGTGGCCCGCCCACGCCCCCCACACACACCCCAGAGGACCCAGGCCCACCCCCCCCGGCCCCTGAATGCAGCCCACGCGAACTGTTCCCCCCCGCGGACACCAACCCACACGACCTCGCACATTGCAGGACCCGGGCCCAGCCGAGCCCAGAAAGAGAAGGCCGCAGCCCCGCGCCTCCCTCCCCCGCTGCTGCCGACCAGATCGGCCCGCCGGGCCGCCAGGTCACAACCGGGCCCCCCCAGCCGCCCGCCCCCAACCTACAACCCGAGGACATGCCCTCCATCCTCCCCGCCGTGGCCGCAGCAGAAGCCGCCGCCCGCAAGCCCGCCCGCATCACAGCCCAACCCGCGTCCACCACCTCCTCCTCGTCCTCAGCCTTGTCCACCTCCTCCACCTCATCCTCCGACCCCCCCCTCCCCGCCAAACTCATCCTCAAGGCCACGGCGAGAGCCAAAGCCGCGGCCGCACGCACCGACCCCCCAACCCCCACACAGGCGACTCAGGCACCCCGACAGCCCACCAAGACGACCCCCGACCCGACAACGGCGCCCTCACACCTCCGGACAGAGGTACTCCTCAACCTGGAACCGGACCCCAACCCCAAACCCGACCCCAAACCCAAACCGGACCCCAACCCCAAACCCGACCCCAAACCCAAGCCGACGCCCACGCGAGCACACACAACACCGCATACGCAACGACACAAACCCACCCGACACCACCCCCGCCGGGGCCCTCGCCCAAGCCAGGACCCCCCACCCACCGCAACCCGCGCCCCCCTCCCGCCGGCACCCACCACCACCGCGGAGACGGCCACCCAGCACGACCCCGTCCAGGCCCTCGTCCACATCCCCGTCACCAAGCGCCCCGTCATCCATCCCCCACAAACCACCACCACCGCCGGCAAAACCGACCCAGGGACGTGGGACCCCTCAACCACCGTCACCGTCAAGCCCGGCCCCCAACCCTTCCCCCATGCCCACCACATAGTGCAGCCCCGGGGACTGCCCACGATGCCCAACCCCCCACCCCCACAAGGGGGACCGGAAAACCCACAAGGACTCCATGGGCCATACCCGCAACATCAACCCCACCACTACCCACACCACCACCACCAGCGGCCCCACCACCACCACTACCAACACCACCCCCACCACTACCACTGCCCACCGCCCTACCCCACCGGGCCACCACCCCCCGTACACGAACAGCACCAGCGGACGGGATGGCAGCCACCGAGCGCCCCACCCGCATACCCCACCTACCGCCAGGAGCCACCCCCCCCGTACCAGCCACCACCCCCGTACCAGCCGTACCCCCGTGGCCACCATCCGATGGCCGAAGGGGCCCCATGGACGACGGGGGACCTCCCCCCCCAGGCGGCACCACGCGAGGCCCCGTACCCCCCCGGCCACCATCTGATGGCCGAAGGGGCCTCATGGACGACGGGGGACCTCCCCCCCCAAGCGGCACCGCGCGAGGCCCCCCAGGGGCCGCCGACGCTTCCGGACTCGCCCGACTCGAGCGACGGGGGCCGGTCCCGCAAACGGCGGCGCTCCCGCTCCCCCCCCGCACGGCAAACTCGCCCACGGCGCCCACACTCCCACCGCGCCTCAACCACCCACTCGCGCCGCTCCCGCTCCCCCAGGTACCACCACGACCCCCAGGGACCCCGCTCTCGTCGCTCCCGCTCCCCCGGGCACCACCACGAGTGCCACCGCCGCCCCATGTCCCCCTCCCCCTCCCCCCACCGGCCACCCAGCCCCCGCCACCACCACTACCGCTCCCCCCGACGCAGCCAGGCACGCCACTGCCGCCCCACGTCCACCTCCCCCTCCCCCCACACGCCCCGCCGGGCTCCCCGTTCCCCCCGCCAGCCGTACCCATCCACCATCCCCAGGCCCCCCACCGCCGCCCCATGTCCACCTCCCCTTCCCGCTCCCCCCTCCGCCCGTACCCGTCCTCCACCCCCAGCCCCCGCCGCCGCCGCTCCCGCTCCCCCAGGCACCGCCACCCCCGCCACCACCGCAGGTCCACGTCTTCCCCCCGCCGCTCCAGGACCCCGGGCACGGACCTCTCCCCCCCCCGGGCCCCCGCCTACCTCGCCTGGTGGTCTCCCCCCGCTCTGCAGGAGCTCCGCCGCTAGGTGAAATGGGCCGGAGGAGCGGGAAGGCACGAAGGGGTGCACATGGTGCATACCTTCGAGGAGGTGCGCACCCGCACCCCCGCAAACCCCAACGAGGCCGCCCCGGAGGCCAGCATGCCGCAAGCGGCATGGGAGGCCCTCCTCCGCGATGCGGTCCAGGGCCTCCGCCCCCCGTACACCCCCCAAGCCCTCCGCCAGTGGCTCCAGGCCACCCACCCCCAAGCCTGGGCCACCGGCGCCCCCTCCCCACCCCGCCCCTCCCGCCACCACCACACCAGGAAGGGACAGGACAAGGGCAAGGGAAGGGCAAGGGGCACCAAGGAGCACACAGGCAAGAGGGCACGGAAGGGCCCCAAGTGAGGGCAGGCACACGCAGGGACAGGGCGCCGGAAGCGACACCACATGGGGGCAGGAAACCACCCAAGAACCAGGAAGGGGCGGGAACGGGGACCAAGACACGGAGGAAAAGGGCACCACGGCAGGCACCACGACCCACACCCAGGAAGGGCACACCACGACGGGGAGACCAGCGCCGCCCCAGCCCCACCAAACACCCCAACACACACCACCGAAGCAAACATCGGACGCCATACGGATCACACCCGCGCACGCCCACCGGCCACCGGAAACCACACGGAGAACGGAGGGCACACCTACACGGGGAGTACGGGCCACACCCACAGAGGAAGCCGCAGGGAACGCCGCCGCACGGCGCACCACCTTGCCCTCACCGCCAGGCGACGACCCCGACCACCACAAGGGCCACCTCACAGGCACCGGAAGAGGACGAAAGCACGGCCGCGGCACCCACGACTACGGACCGAAACCCCCAGAGGACACGGGACCAAGGCACAGGCCCCCAGGGAGGGCAACCCCACGGACCGTCACGCGACCACACCATGGGCTATAAGGGCCGGGCTGCGTTACCGTCGCGGTTTGACGCAGAGTATTGCTATGCACTTGGATTGACGGCCGGGGGCTTGATCTCAGCTGGTCTCACGTCCGTAGGGGCGTCCGTCACCAACCTGTGGCGTCCAGTGGAGGAATGGCACTGCGGCGGCACGCCGATCCCGTCCATGATGAATTTCGAGCGCCGCAAGGGGAAGTGAAAGGCTGTGATCGATCGCGAAGGCCTTGGTGCTGCTGGACGGTGCCCCCTTCAAGGCCATCTCCGAGCGCCGTGAAGACTGGAAGTGCCAAGATTACTACCGGTGCCCCAGACCCCTGCAGTTCAGCACCGGAGATATGGACATCCCCCTGACCCTGAAGTATGAGCTCATCCCTGCCGGCGGCACCGACCCGGACCCTCATGTCCCTGCCAGCGCAGCCGAGCTGCAGTGCAAGCCTTTCGCCACTCAAACAGCGTTCGGAAGCCACCTCCACCGTCCGACTCCTGATTTCTGTTTGTCTGCCTTGGAGAAGGAACGCCTTTCCTACACCCCGAGTACGCCTGCCTGTCTGCGAGGCCCGGTGAAGATTGAGTCCATGGGTGAGAGTCAGCGTGCACGCCCCAAGGACACCGTGATCATTCAGCAGAATTTCCCGAAGACCTACCCGACCCACACAGGCCAGGCTGACCTCCACTGACCCACCGCGGCACCACGCGAGACCACGGCACACCGCACCACAGCGCGCAACAGAGCAACGCACCACAGCACGACGCGACGCGACGCGGCAGAGAGCGGCACAGCACGACACAACTGACCCTAACCTGAGGGACTAACCGAAGCCAGCCACCGCACACCCTGGAAGGCGCCGCGCCACCACGCCACACACCAGCACCGCAGGCCACACACGGGGCCACAGCGCGCCAGGCGACAACGGTGACGGACCACCCAGAAGATTACAGCCGGCACCGCAGAGGGGTAAGGACACGAACAACCCCAGCCCCCTAACCCAAAACCACAAGCAGCCGCCTGGCGCAGCCGCCCAGCCGGCAGAGCCAGGACCTAACCCAGCAAGAAGGGGCGCCCAGCCCACCGTGTACAAAGCCCACCCGACCCATGGGGCCGGAACTTGGCCACACAGAACGCAACTGAAGACAGCAGCCCGGAAGACAACACTGAATGCAGGCCAGTGCGTGCGCCAGCCCAGGGAAGGCAGAGGGAGGAACAGGCAAGCCCCCCCCCCCCAAAAAAAAAAGGAGGGGGGAAGGGGAAAAGGCACGAAAACAGCCCACAGCCGCCGAACCGCCCGCCAACACCACTACAGGCGGCCAAGCCCCCCCCCAAGAAGGCAACGAAAAAAAAAAAAAAAAAGGACCCCCACAGAGGCACAGGGGGACCACCCACCCAAAATCGGCAACACCAAGCCAGTAACAGCAGACCACGGGGAAAAGGGACACAGAAAAAAAAATAAAAAAGAGAGAGCCACCAGCCCAGCCCGAAAGAAAGGAAATGGAGGGACAGGGACCACAAAGCCCGGAAAAAAAAAAAAAAAAGAAAAGAAAAAACCAAAGCCAAAAAAAAAAAAACACACCCCGACAACCCAGCCAAGAAGGGCTGGGCACAGGCGAGACCCGGGCCCAGCACACACGCCCACACCGCGCGCCAGAATCGGAAGCGGCGGGGGGCAAGCGGGGCGCCCACGAAACCACACACGTCCCAAAAGCAGGCCAAAACCGAAGCCCAACCACGAACACCACAAACAGCCGACACTAGAGGGACAACACCACAAACCGTGCCCAAACACACCCACCCAAGACCCCAGCCAGGACTGGCGGGGTTAACAAAACCCGCACCCAACCGCCAACCGGACCCAACCACAAACGCCACACAACAGTAGGAAACCCAGTGCCCACAGCCCGGGCACTGAGGCAGCCCATGCCATGCAGGTGACCCGGCCAAACGAGATCCGGAGCCCGGGGGTAAGGCTGCATCCTAAGGCCTGCGCTGCTTTGGGACTCGAGGCGGAGCGTGCGACACCCAAGCGCCTCGGAACCCTAGTATCAAGAACGTGCATGCACGCCTTGGGAACGGGATACGCCAGGAAGTCCGGTGAACCCCTAGGGTTCCGCCCAAAGGAGGGGACGTGCGCAAGCACGGGGGCACACCCTCCCGGCGAGACAAGCATGTCACGCTGGTGGCGATCAGCCCTCCCGGCGTAGCCCGGGGCCGCTTAGTTGGGGGCCAACAGTCAGGTCTAGCGGGAAGTAAGCCGCCTCCCCTCTTCACGCGCGAAACCTCTTCCTGTTCGTCACAGGGGCGACGCCAGGGGGAACCATGGGGCGCCTCTCCACGAACGAGTGCACTTACCTACCTACGTGTGTGGTGTGCGGCGGTGGTGTGCTGGTGGGGTTGTGGCTGGTGTGTGGTGTGGTTGGTCCCTCGTCACTCCTGGCGGAGGTTCCTGTGTGCTACTCCCCGCCACTCCTGGCTGGGTTTCGCTGCCGGTGGAGGTGGGCGTTTCTCGCCACTCCTGGCGGAGGGTCCCGGGCGCGGTTCCCCGCGACTCCTGGCTGGGTTTCGCTGTCGGCGGTGGTGTGTGGTGTGTGGTGTGTGGTGTGTGGCGTGTGATGTGCGGCGGTGGCGTGTGTGGTGGGGTTGTGGCTGGTGTGTGGTGTGGTTGGTCCCTCGCCACTCCTGGCGGAGGTTCCTGTGTGCTACTCCCCGCCACTCCTGGCTTGGTTTTGCTGCCGGTGGTGGTGTGCGGCTCCCCGCCACTCCTGGCTGGGGCCCGCCGGTTGTGGTGGTGTGTTTCGCGGGCCGGGGTGTCCTTTGTTGTGTGTGTTTGTGGTGTGTGTGGGTGTGCGCGGTGGCCGTGCTGTGTTGTGTGTTGTGTGTCGGGTAACCCACGTGCCCGCACAGCCGAGACAACGCCGCCACACCAGTACCAGCACGCACGGGTCACCAGGGAAAACGCGCGCACTCGCCCGGTGCCCGAACCCGCACCCTCGTTCTCGCTACTTGCAGGACCCAGCATCCTACGCCCGCCCCCGAAGCCCAGGGCCCTCCTCCGTCTCCCACAGCCCTCTCCTCCGCCTCCGACTCCACAACCTCCACCACCACGACCACCTCAACCACCACCACCACCACGTCCTCATCCAGCACTACACCCCCCTGGCCGCGGGGGACACCTCCCAAACGGGCCCCCAAACCCGTCCCCACCGCGAGCGGCTCCGCCGCCGCCAAGGCCCACGCCCCGACGAGGCCAGCACCCGCGACCCGGCCGAAACCCAAGACCGCTGCCAAACAGCCACCCAAACCCATCAGCGCGCCACGACCGCAACCCGCAGCCAAGCCCAAACCCAAGCCCAAACCGGGCGCCAAGACGGCAGCGCGAGCCGGACCCCCCGAGGACGCCCTCTATGACATTCAGCCCCAGCCGTCCCAGGCCCAGAGGCAGCAGCACCCAGCACGGCGCCCCCCCACCGTCACTCTGACGCCGCCGCCACCACATTCATAGCGGAGCGCGCCGCGGCCGAAGCACGACGCACCTCGTCCCGCCACCTCTCAAAGCCCGCACCCTAGGCCCGGGGACCGCCCCTGACCAGGCCAGAAGGACGCCAGGGTCCACCAGCAGCGTCCCCGCCCCCCTACCAACCCTCGATGACAGCCCGCATACAACGCATGCCCCGCTACCGCCGCCAGCGCGAGTCCCGGCCCAACCCCGAGGCGGAGACCGTGCGCGCACACCCGCGGGTCCACATCCGCGCGCGCCCCCACTCCCCGCGCATCCCCACGGTACAGAACTACGAGGAATCCCCCAGGCCCGCCACCGCCACCGGTCCCCACGACCCCGTGACACCCACCAACGCCCACTCCTCCGCCCAAGACCGCGACCCCGCCCAGGGACAGTGGTGGCAGCGCTGGACCCACATGCAGCTCTGGGAGCTGCAAAAGTGGGCCCGGGGAGAGCCCTCCCTCGAGGGCCTGGTCCACCGGCCCCGCAAGGGGTCCGTGGAGAACTGCCGCCTCCGGCCGGCGGGGGGCTGGATGCCGCAGGCCGCATGGGAAGCCATGCTGGCGGATGCGCTCCACCCCCTGGGAGTGCACTTCTGCAACCTCCCCGCGCCCCAGGACCACCTGTATGTCCTCAGGCGCCTCCGGAAGACCCTCCAGGAGACACAGCAAGACGGCATCTGCCTGTGGGACATCACCCAAAGCCCAGCCCCGCACACACACACCCCCTCACCACCCCACAAGCGTCGGCGCACCGACAACGGCGGCACCCACAGCACCCCGGGAGCCCTGCGCACCACGCAACACGACGCGCCTGACCCCCCGGCCAGCGGCGTCGCCACCTAACCCTGTTACCCAGCAAACCACCACCACGGGGCGCCACGCCAGGCCCCGCCCAGAAGTCACCAAACGAACCGGACGCCGAAGGACGCCAACGCACACGACAACAGGCACGACTACGCCCAAAGGCACCGAACCCAGGCCCGCTACCCTCGCAACCGCCTAACCAAGCCAAAACCCAAACACAAATCAAACCCGAGCCACACCCCGAAACCGCTAACCCTTGACTCCTAACCAGGCCCGCCGAGGGAACAACGTAACCACAGCCCACACCCACAGCCCACACAGCCGCCTAACCAGCCAGCTCCAGAAGCAAAGAGACACCTAACCAAACCCACCCTGGCCCATACCCGTGTACATCAGGATGCGTGAGCCGCACCCCTGGGGCGCGACCGCCACCACAGCACCGACGACACACACCAGAGGACACAACACTATTGCACCGCCGCACCAGCTGCCCGTGCCTGTGCCTGCAGTGTACCAGCGCCCCTGTTTTTCTTTTCTTTTTTTTTTCCATCAAAAAAAAACGAAAATTAGGGGGGGAGGAAGAGGGACACAACCACCGATGGCACTCGCGCACCGCACACAGCGCGCACACCGGTGAACGGGCGCCACGAGGGCCAGGACATCGCACACGCGCATGCACCGAGGGCAACAAAGGCACGAGACACCACGGCCTGGCACACCATTGAACAAGAGCCAAGAGGCCCGGGACACCGCGCACGCAAAGCAACACACCGAGCGACCGCACCAGTGAACAGGAGCCAAGTGGCCCAGGACACCACACACACAACACAACACACCGAGCGGGCACACCGGTGAGCGGGGGCCAAGGGGCCAAGGACGCCACACACGCAACACAACACACCGAACGGACACACCGGTGAACAGGAGCCAAGTGGCCCAGGACACCGCAGACACAACACATCAAACCGCGCGGGCACACCGGTGAACTGGAGCCAAGTGGCGCAGGACACCCCACAAACAAAACAAAAGACCGAGGAGGCACACCGGTGAACAGGAGCCAAGTGGCCCAGGACACCGCGCACGCAAAGCAACACACGGAGCAGGCGCACCGGCGAACAGGAGCCAAGTGGCCCAGGACACCACACACACAACACCACACACTCAGCGGGCACACCGGTGAACGGGAGCCAAGGGGCCGGGGACACCGCATGCGCAACGCACCACACCGAGCGGGCACACCGGCGAACAGGAGCCAAGTGGCCCAGGACACCGCAGACACGACACAACAAACCGCGCGAGCGCACCGGTGAACAGGAGCCAAGAGGCCCGGGACACCGTGCACACATAGGGCGGCCGAGGGACAGGAAAGAAATAACACCCCATGGGTTGGACACACCTGGGTGACCCGGCCGACCCACCGGACCAGGGGCAGGAGCGGTACTCCAAGGCCACTGGTCTGAGCCCGGCCAGGCTGCATCGGGGACCATTGCAAACGTCACCCGGAGCCATGGAAGCAACCGGTGACAGGCAAGCCGGTAAACAGTCCAGGAGGGGGTCGCCTGCCAGGCAGAGTGGCCCCGCAACGCAAACCACAAGGGTGAGGCTGTCGTACCTGTATTCAGGACCACGAAATCACACCGAGTTCTCTATCTCCAATATCCCTCGACACGGACAGCACTGCACCAATGATCTTGAATAATTCCCAGAGTTCGGAATTTTTAATCTGTCTCTCATAGCAGAATACCCTGCAATAGCAATCACAATCAAAGCTATTTACAAATCGAGCTTTTGAACCAAATCAATAACACAAATTCCTACATCTCTGCACTCGCGCGACGCATCCTAATCCAGAGGATCGCGCTCTAGCTGCGGGCAGCCCCCTGCTGGGCAAAACCCGTCACACCCCCCGCCAAGCCCTTGCCGCAGCCACTAGGCCACCTGCAAGGGCTGACACACACCCAGGGGTTTGCACAGCCATTACTGTACAAAAACAAATTGCTGAAATGGACTGAGATAATTTACAATATCCTACCCCCAGGACCTGAAGTCCTGGACTAAGGTCCCTCTAATTTCCTTCGGGTATCCTACACACTATCCTGAGGGGGGGGGTCACTGCCACCTAAAAGCCCAGCTGACTATGGGAAGAAAATCCTGAGAAAGCACTAAAAGTTTGCAAACGGAAATTCACCTAAGCAAAATCCTGCTCTAAACTCCTGGCCTAAAACTCAGGGGGGCAGTTCTCCAAAAAACTGAAATCCAAAACAGTTCTACTTGATTCTACTTATTGCCCATGCCATCTGTCTGGTGCAAAAAAACCTTTCTGCACCAAAAAAATCCTGCTCAGAGGTTTGGAAAAAAAATTGACAAACAGGCACAAAAGGAGCAACAACAGGGCAAAGAAAAAAGACAGTGAACACACACTGTGCTGCCCCACAGGGTATAGAGACCCTTATTGCTAATATACAAAAAACTTCTGCTGCGGCCTTGTGAATAAATAAATTAATTTACTTTTGAGCATCTTGAGCAGCACTCTCTCCATCACTCTGAGGCAGAGGACAGAGAAACAAAATAGGAGCGCTGACCTATGGAGGGGGCTGGTGGAGTGACAAGAACACAGACCTGGTTCCATTGGGCGTCGCAAAAATAACTGATCTTTTGACTTTTGAATCGACCCCGCTTGACTCCGCCTGAGAACAAAGCAGAGGCAGAAAAATGGATAAGGGTTCAGAAAATAAGCGGGTCAGGGCAAACAAACTTGAATAGATACAACGCAACAAACACATGCGCAAGTGTGCACACGTGCATACATTAGTAATAAAATCCCTGAGCGTCCCCAGAAAAAAATGCAAGTAAACAGTACACGGGCCTGCAGCACATATGTGGCTGTGGTCTCTCCCCCCTCCCACCGTGGGGTGCTGCCCTCAGGCAAAACCTGCAGCCCAAAATCCTCTTGTAAAAAAAATAACAAAGCAGAATTTTCCCCTACACCCTGGCCCAGAGTGTAGGTGCCCACTGAGGCACGCATGCCCTCAGTGGGGGGGCTGGAGTCACTGCAGGAGCAGTGGCTCTGCAACGAAACTCTGCAGTGGCAGAGTATATGAGTCCCAAACTGGGACAGTGGGTGGGGAGGGTACAAAAAACAATATAACCAGTTTACCCATAGATTAGAAGAGGGAATGGAGCACCGGCAGATGCAAAGACGTGCCCCAGCTCCCAAACAGGAGCAAGGAAATAACAAAAAACAAGAGAAGAGCCACACTGTGACTCTGAAAAAAAATTCAGGAGTCTTTTGAAAAATATTCCTCTTGTCAGCGAAACTCTTGTATTCAGGACCACGAAATCACACCGAGTTCTCTATCTCCAATATCCCTCGACACGGACAGCACTGCACCAATGATCTTGAAGAATTCCCAGAGTTTTGAAATTGTTCATCCGTCTCTCATATCAGAATACCCTGCAATAGCAATCACAATCAAAGCTATTTACAAATCGAACTTTTGACCCAAATCAATAACACGAATTCCTACATCTCTGCACTCGCGCGATGCATCCTAATCTACAGGATCGTGCTCTAGCTGCGGGCAGCCCCCTGCTGGGCATAACGCGTCACAGTACCGTAGACAAGCGGGAGCAATACCCCTTGTGGTGAGAGATACTCCACACGGCTGGGCAGCCCCCAGAGCTGCCGCCCGAAGGAGGGGGCATGTGGCCCTACCCATGGACACATGTGGGGACACCCTCCCACCTGGGACACATGGACCGACTGGCCGCGACAATGCCTTCCCAAGCACATGCGGGAGCGGCTCAAGAGGCACCTGACATAGGGCAGTGGGAGGGACAGGACGTCCCCTTGGTAAGACCTTCTTCCTGCTTTGTCAAAGGAGGCATCCCGAGCTCCCGAAGATACCTACCTACCTACCTGTAGCAATTTAAGAAGTCCAATCGCTAAAAATTGACGAAACAACGCGAGAAATCGTCATTTTTACACTAAAACTTAAAGTCGCAGACAAGCGCAACAGAAGCGGACTCCAGAAAAAGGGTTGCTCAAGCGTAAACGGCTCTACCAAAACGAAGGTATGAGCCGTAGTTTTTAAAGTTCAAAAGAAATTTTTGCATAGTTGCATCAAAAGTTTTATAAACTTTACGGAAAAGTATCGAAAATGAACCCACACCACAGAGCAGGTGGACAACCCACCTCTCAGGTATGCCAGTGTCATTTGACACGCATGCATTGCGTTCGTGTTGGTTGCTTCGTTAAAACGTTAGGGCTGTCACCGCTGTGTTCGTTGGGGGTTTGGGCGCTCCTCTCCTTTGCTCTGCACAGGTCAAAACAGGAATGAAAGGTATGCTATGCGAATGGAGCGCGCAGCGCGCACGTAGGGTTAGAATATGCGCTGTGCTCGCAATGCATGTGCCTAATTTAGGCATTCACACGCTGTGTCACTTTCCCTGTGCCCCAATTTACCCTTGTTCTCTCTTCACAGGTAAGAAAAGAAAGTGCTTGCTCGTGTTCGTGTTGCCGTAGCGCTAAAATAGGGTTGCTTAAAACGCTTAGGCTTGTTTTGCGCTGTGCAGTGCGCCACTCTCTCTCCTCTTTCTGCAGGAAACATGACAAGGAAAGCATGCATGACACATAGTGCATTAATCGCTTAGGGTGGTTTATAGTTCGCTGTAGGTTTGTTTAAGCGCGTAGGGTTGTTTTGCGCTCGTGTTTTCCTCGGCATTCACATGATGCGTGGTGAGTAAGGTAGGTAAGCCCAGGAGGAGCTCACCTCCTGGTTGAGTCACGCTGTGATTGGTTGTGATGGGTTAAATTAGGAGAAGGAATGAGGAAGTGGAAAACCAGTGCATACCTGTGCATGCATATGACGCATTAAAGGGTAGGCCACGCGAAATGCGCACGGTACAACTCTTGTTTAGGCTACCCAGGGACTCCAGCCCACGTTCCATAAGAGAACGGGTGGAGTTTCATGAGCTTGCTTGCTTGCACCTGGGTTTGAGGACAGTGTATTATAGGGCTACCTGAGAAGCGATAATACGTGGAGGTAGTCTTGGTTCCTCAGCCGCAAACCCAGGCCATCTGCCTTTGCTTTACGGGTGGGAAGGTAAGGGCGATTGGTGCAGTCTCTTTGAGCAGCGCTAAAATATGCTGCGCAGATCACACAAACAAATAACTGCAACTCAGCCAGGAGTGGTGAGTGCAGTCCGACTTCACCGCCATCCACGCTGTGCATGCACACTGAGCACTCCTTCCCTCCAAGCCCTGACAGGGAAACGCGTAGTGGCGTCCCTGATAGTGAAGCGGTACCCAGAACCTATGGCCCATGGCCCGGAGGCCTGTGAGCCATCACACCCGTTATGGCCCATGGCCCAGAGGCCTGTGAGCCGTCACACCCGTGCGGAAACCGTTGACACCTGCTGTCAGCGGGATATCCCTGTTTTCTAACCCGCGAAATCTGGAATCCGATTTCTAACCATTAAGTCGATGTAGAATTACCATAATTTTACTGTCTTGGTCGATTTGCGGTTAGAAATCGGTGAAATACCCGATTCCTACCGCGATTTCTAATTGTCGTGAAATCGCCGCCTGACGTCGCCCGTTCCGTGCAGTGCGATAGATGATTCTGTAAAACGATCTTTTTGGAAGTTGAGACTGAAACACTCTTCGAGTGATCCGCAATTTTTTCCTTGATAAAATGCATCGGGTCCCAGATTTTTCCCAGAAAATCTGGGCGGCCGAAGGCGCTTTGAACCCCCAAGTGAAATATCAAGGGTTACGAGCGTTCAAGCGCCCAAGGACGAATTAACGTGCCTCATAGGCACTGAGAAAGATGTCCTGGATTAATCCCCTAGATATTTTGATGAAATCCTGCAGGTTTTGAAGTTGAAAACCCAAACCAAAGCAGCAAGTAGAGCAAGAACAGGATGTGGATCGAATCAATGATTGGTTTTGGAATCCAGTGTAACACAGAAGGGTTGCAGATAGACAATGCAGGTTTATACACCAAGATTCAATCAGAAATGGATAATACAAAAGATTTTATATGAAAACTGGTCTGACTCTTGCCTCCAAGATAGCATTAGGCACTTCATGTGCACTCTTTTGGGTGAAATGGTGCTGGTTAGGATTGTGGGGCATAGATGTCAGGCCAACACAGAAAACGTCCACCACCACGGCCCGGCGCAAATTGCGGGATGCATACAAGGGCCCCAGCGCGATGCACCAGACCCGTGGCATGCCACACTCCGCGGGCGCACCCGCGTCTGGGGTGCGGGCGATGGCGCACCCCCGCCCGGGCCTAAGCAGGGGGAGGCACTGGTACTGCAGACGGCAGGCTACCAAGCCATCGTACACGGCCACGCCGGAGGGTACCGGTCGCACATCCTGGCCGGAGGCCGATGGACGGTCTGGCACAGCACCGCCAGGCAGGGGGCTTTCCCGCCCCTGTCCCACGTCGACTGGCGACAGGGGCCCACCCAGGCCTACTATATGTCGGCGGACCCCTGGCCGCTGGCGGTCCTGCTACACACTGTCAGCGCCCCCAACAAGAGGCAGGAACCGGGGTGGGTCAACCCCCCCACACTGGTGTGGAGCCCCGACCAGGAGGAGCATCTACGGGCCGCGTGGCAGGGAGACGCCATCAGGGCCAGGGACGTCCCGGACCTCCACGCGGGGCCCATCACGCACGCCCGCCCAGCGGCTACCCTGGCGGTGGCCCAACGGGGGCAGCAGAACCCACAGTGGGTGGTCTGCATGTTCAGCCCGGCGGACGCGCACATCGTCGTCTGCGACCCTGAACGCCTGCCGGGGCCCGAAGCCGTGATCCACGTGGCAGACTGCACACGCATGATCATCAAGGCGCTGCGGGAGGGCGAACACCACGCCCTCCTGCTCCAGGTCAGGCTGAAGGACAACGCCCGGGCGGCGAGGCCGGGAGTGTGGCCGGCAGCGGCGCACCCCGCCGACCTGGAGCTCCAGCTGGCGGTCCCGACCACGGTGTACCACTGGCTACAGGCCTTCCACGACCTGCGGTGGAGGAGCAAACCCGACCGCCAAATCGGCTCCACGCACTGGCAAACGTGGCTGCAAGCAGACGCGCAGCGCGATGCCGCCCGAGGCCTCGGGCCCGCGCCCGCGACGCGAGCCCTCGATGCGGCGGCCCCGGGCCGCACGCTGGCACCACACACGGTACCGCTGGCCAACCTGCCCTTCGAACCAGCGGCGGAGGGCGCCATTCGGAAGTCAGTGCAGCTCCCCCCGGCGCGAGGGGCCACGGAGCCGACGAAATGCCCCCTGTGTGCGGACAAGTACTACACCAGCGGGGCAATGCTGGAACACCTGGCGTGGCACGCGGTGCACGCTGCGGCCCCGGCGGACGACAAGGAGGCGGCCGCCAACATCCTGCAGGGGAGAGCACGGAGGTCCCCGTGGCACGCCCCGTACACCCGGCGCCCCCCGCCCCAGGCAGCCGACCACGCAGATGGAGGTGAGGAGGCACCCGGAGCGGCCCCGGGGGCCGGCGGTGCGGCCCCACCAGGGTCCATGTCCATCCCCGCGGGGCTGGCCCCCCTGGCCCCCCTGACTCCCCCGGTCCCCCGGGCCCCCCTGTGGGCCCCGCTGGGAACGGGCTCAGCGGATGCGGCGCACCCAGATGCCCTGGCGGCACCAGCGAACCCGGCGGCGATGCCGACGCGGGATAGCTGACTCCAGGAGGACACGACGGGCGACGCCCTGTGGCTCCTCTCGTGGAACCTGCGCAACGGCCTCGTGCCGCCAGACCGGTCCCTCCGGGACACACTCCGGCGGCGCCGGGGGCCGGCGGCCTGCACCGACAAGGAGCACCTCATCACCGGCATGCTGCCCCAGGAGGGGGGCTTTGCCATCATGCTCCAGGAAACGGGGATTGCCACCAGGGCGCAGGAGATGCACGTGGCCGCGGCGCTCCGGGACAAGGGGTACACCGCCTACTTCAGCAGCCGGCTGGCGGAGACGGGGGCCACCTCCACCTCGAGAGGGGGGGGCCTCCTCACCGCGGTCAGCAGCAAGTACGTGGCGGAGCACGAGGTGCTCAGCTTCACGGAAATTGTCCCGGGGAAAGCCGCGGCCCTGGAGATCCGCACGGACGGGGGAGGCCTCACCCTCATCAACGTCCACGGGCCGCAAGCAGCTTGCTCCCCGTGGGCGGGACGGGCGGCGTTCTGGGCCGACATACAAATGTATGCCACGGCACGCAGCCTCGGCGGGAGGCACCCGGTGGTCATCGCCGGTGACACCAACATCTACATGGATGTCCCCGCCAACCCGGCCACGGAGCATTTCCGAGCGGGCTGGGAAGCCTGCGGCTTCCGAAGAGCCGCGGCAGGCGGCGAGGAGGACATGACCCCCACGCTCCACCCGTCCCAGCACAGGGTGGACACTTTCCTGGTCAACGAGCCCCTCCTGCCGTGGTCCCTGCGGGAGAGCGTCTGGGCTCGCGGCATGGCACAGCCCCAGGTGGTCGGCTCGGACCACCTCCCGGTCCGCCTGGCCCTGCCGGGCCTCCTCAGCGCAGCGGGACGCGCGGCGATGCCCACCCCCTACAGCCACACGGAAGGCCGCCTCCTCCCGTACGACGCCGAGGCCGCGCCCCTCCAACACTGCCTGTGGGCGGCGGTCACCGCCGCGCAGGATGAACCCTCCCTTGCGCCCTGGCTGGGTCCCGCAGAGCAGCACGACTACGGGTCCATGCCCGCGGCTGCGGTGGACAAGGTGTTCGAACACCTCAACGCGACGCATGACGCCCTGGCGCGCGTGGTGGGACGCCGGCAGCTGTCTCCGGCGGGAACGGACCCGGCGGAGGGGGACCTCCCGGAGAGCGGAAAGCAGCTCCAGGCAGCGGTCCTCCGTTATGACACCCTGGCAGCGCGCGCCCCGGCAGCGTACCAGGCGGACGCGGCCAGGCATGGCATCCGGTCCGAGGCGGCGCTCCGGCTCACGGAGGAACTGCAGAGTGTGTCGCCCGGGTTCCGCCCGACCACGCAGGGCCAGCTGCAGGAGGAGCTGGAGAGGCAAGCAGCCGCCCTCGAGGAGGACATTCGCCAGCTCCGCGCCCTCCTGGCGGCAGACCGCAAGCGCGCCATCAAGGACTTCTGGCGCCGCCACGCCACCGACATCGCCCAGCGATGGAAAGCCGTGCGGGGAGCCATAGAGGTAGAGGCCCCAGGCCCGTCAGGCCTCTGGAACGTGCGGGTTCCCAACACCCAAACGCTCCTCACGGAGGCCCACGACGTGATGTTCGCAGTCCGCGCCTTCCGGCGAGAACTGTATGACAAACGCCCGGTGGACCTCCCGGGCTTCCAGGCGGTCCTCGGCCGCCACGTCCCCCGGGTCCCTGAGGGAGCCTGGACACAGGTCCAGCAGTACTCCATGCAGGACCTGAAGTCCGCCCTGGACAAGGCCGATGGCAAGGCCCCGGGTCCTAACCACGTGGAGGCCCGCTTCATCAAGGCCCTCCCGGCACCCGTCCAGTGGCTCCTGGTCCACTCCTACCGGGCCATCCTCCGCGGCGCCCCGCCACCGATGCACTGGAGGGACGCGCACATCTGGCTCAGCCCCAAGGTACCGGGCTCTGCCAGACTGGACGACTACAGGCCCATAGCCCTGGGCCAGCTGGACATGAAGCTGCTCACGGGCCCCCTCACCCAGCGCACCACGGAGGTGCTCACACGGCACGGGATGGTCAGCGACTGGCAGCAGGGGGCCCTCCCTGGCTCCAACACAGGCCCCCTCCTGTTCATGGCGCAGCGGCAGCTCCAGCGGGGAAGGCCCAACTACGTCTTCTCCTTCGACGCCCGCAAGGCCTTCGACACCGCCCCACACGGCGCCCTCCACCTCATCCTGCGCCACCTCTCCGTGCCGCCGGACGTCATTGACCTCCTGCTCTTCCTCCACACGTGCGCCAGGCTGCGCATCGTCACAGCACACGGGCTAACGCAGCCCGTCTACATGCTACGCGGCGTCCGGCAGGGCAACCCCGAGAGCCCCCTGCTGTACGCGCTCCTCCTGGAGCCCCTGCTCAGGGTGCAGGGGCACCGCCTGCGCCCGCCGGGAGGGGCCGGGCACGGCCTCATCCAGGCCTATATCGACGACCTGCTGGTGGTGGCCCACACGCTGCAGCACTTCGTCGAGGGCGTGGAGGCGGTGGCCGCGTACCTGGGGATGATGGGCATGGAGCTCAACCCCCGCAAGTGCGCCATGGCCACCACGGAGGGGGTCCCGGGCCTGCAGCTGCGCCTCTGCCCCCACCTGGAAAACCCGTGGTACTGGGTACCAGCGGCGGACTCCGTCCCCTACCTGGGACTCCAGCTGCAGCCGGGCGGGGAGTTCTCCCTGCAGCGCAAGCACCGGCTACGCCTGGCGGCAGTGCACCACTGGTGCCTTAACACCCTCGCGCCACCGAAAGTGGTGCAGGACGTCATCCTGGCGATCCTCGGAGGGGTGACGCAGTACGTCGCCCCTTTCATCGCCGACGACTCCGACACTGCACGCCACCTGGACCACATCACGGTCCAGGTCGCGAAGGACAGGGCACGATACGCCTTCGACGCCTCGCGGGACAGCCTGCAGGATGACCGGACCCTGGGGCTCACACGGGTGCCCACGCGGTGCCAGCAGGCAGCGGTGGCCCTCGTGGGTACACTCCTCCACCACCGCGCAACCTCCGTGCGCGCGGAGGTCACCAAGATGTTCTGGGAGATAGCCGGCGCGCACAGAATATGCCCCGAGGTGCACTACCCCGTCCCGGAGTTCGCAACTCTGGCGGGAGGCGACTGGGTCCACCGCATACCCCGGGCCCTGGCCGCCCTGGGAGTGGGGATGTACAACCCCATCGCGTGCCCCAGGGCGGCTCATGTCCAACTACAGTCCCCGCCGGGCAAAATCGTCACGCTGCGCACCGCCAAGCTGCGACACCGCGACACGTGCCGCCTGACGGTGCCACACGCAACGCCGTGGCATGGGCACCACGGGCCACGCCACCCCTTCCCCGACAACGACGATCCGTGGCCGACGGCGGTGCGGGAGTGCCTCAACCAATGCGCCGATGAACACCTCCATTATTGCCGCCATGAGCAAGGGCCCACCAACCAGCCCGGGTGGCGCGATGCCCTGGCCCACCTCTTCCACACCACCGGCACACGGGACCCCCGCCTGAGACTCGTCCACCCCACGAGGGCTAAGCAGGACGCCCACACCGGCCCACGGGTGACCCCGGACGGCCTGCACCTCCACGTTGGGGGCTACCGCCGCCGGGACGGCCTGTCCCCCCCCACGCGGGGGGCGGCGTACCACCCGCCAGCGGCCCTCATGTACATCCTCCGCGACGTACTCGCGGAAAGCGAGCACCAAGAGCCCAACGCGGACGTGGCGTGGCCAGAGCCCTTACGCCCCCGGCCCCACGCGCCGACGCCGTTGTGGCTGGTGACCACAGACGACCAATGCACCCAAGCGGCGGGACAAGCGCAGCTCCGGGCCGAGTGGGTGATAGTGCAAGTGGGGGCAGGCGAGCCCGAACCCCGTGGGCTCCCCCGTGGCACCGCCCTACTGGTGGCTACGGGGGTGCCGCACGACCCACACATGGCGGTGCACGCGCTGGAGGACCGTCCGGAGGACACAGGACACTTGGTGGTACACCAGCGCGGGGGCCCGGCGTGGCTCAAGGAACATGTGACGGCGCTACGGTCCTGGGCAAGCACGGTCGCCGGAGCGGAGATCCGGCTGCACGACCACCCGGCGATCAGCCCAGGCGACACCAGGGCGCTGAGCGTGGACCAACTGACCCACAGCCACCCCGACGTCCGGTGGCACTCCACCGACCTCAACGCGGGGTGGCTCAGCCCCACCGGATACTACTGGATCCCGGAGGCCTGGGGACACACCTCCTCTGACGCGTCCGGGGGCGGACCCTGCAAACACGCCACCAGCGTCGCTCTCGCCGCCGACCTCACCCGCACGTGGGCGGTGGCCATCTCGGGCACGGTGCCCGACGGAGAGGGGCTGGCCGCCTCCCTCCCCCTACATTACGGTGCACACAGACCATGGGTCCACACGGTGGACGCCGAAGTCATCCTCCACCTCCTGCGGCACGCAGATCGCGAGCGAACCACGGGGGTCCCCGCGGGCGCAGCGAAGGTGGTCAACCAGATGCCCCTGAGGTGGCTCCGGGACGGCCTGTGCGCGCGGGGGCAACACGCCGGGCACCCGTTCTGGTACGTCCGAGCCACCTCGCACCACAGTGACGCCCTACTGCACAAGGCGGACTGGGCGGCGTCCCAGGACACCGTCTTGCAGAACACGCCCCTGGACCCTGGCCACGCCCAACTCATCGTCGCCGGCCGTGACGGCCATCTCGATCTACGGCCCCCCACGATGCGGGTGCTCGGCGAGGTCGCGCAACGGGCGCAGACGGACCATGCGCTGACGCACCGGGGACACACACCTCTGAGCGCGGCCCACGCCACGGCCTACGTCCACGCCCGGGACCTCACCGCGGCGGCCACCAACCGCCGGGCGCTGCGGGCCCGAGACGGCCACACGCCGGTGCAGCGCAGGCTCCGCGTCCGGAAGGAGCGGCTCTCCGGCGTCGCCATCGTCCCGCAACCGTGCCTTTTCTGCGGCGGCCCGGAAGAGACCCATGTGCACATGCACGTGGGCTGCACCCACTCGCGGCTCCTCTGGCCCCACTACCGCCAGGCGGTACACGAGGCGGCCCGCCACCTCCCACCTGGGGACAAGGCCCTGTGGGTGGCCTCGTGGCGCTCCGCAGGCGCCACGTGGACGGAGGCGTTCTGCTCCGGACTGGTGCCCGAGGACGCGGAGGCGCAGCTCCGCGCCATAACCCGATACGACCCGCCGGGAGGGACCTCGGTGGACGACTTCCTCCACCACATGCTCCAGCTGGGGGACTTCGCGTGGGAGCTTCGCAACCACCGGCTGGAGCAACTCCTCCACGACCCCCTAAGCGCGGCGGCCCGGGCGCACCGGTGGCTCACTGCGGCGGAGGGCGACCACCCTCCCCCTCCCCCGCGCCCTGACAAGGACTTCGTAGCCTCCCTCCGTGTTGTGAATGGCACTCTGGAGTGCCCACTCCAAGAGAGCCCCCACCCGTATCAGGACCTGCCGGGGGGGTTCTCGAGGCACCTGCAAGACGCCCTTTTCCCACCGTGGATCATCGGGCGCGGCTCCATGACCGCATGGGAGGCGCGCATCGTGGGGGAGGAGTGGGCGCGGGAGTGGGGCCGGTGGTGCGCCGCCACGCGCGCCCCGGAGACCCCTGCGCAACGATACGCCGCCATCCCGCTCCGGGGGTGGGGGCCGGACACCCGGCCGAGACCCACCATGGTCCGCGGGGCGGGACCTGACCACCCGTGGGACGCGGCGACGGGGGAATGGCTGCAGGCGGCCCCGGGGCCGCAAACGGGATGGACTGGGGACGTATCCTCACTCGTCAGGACGCCCACACCGCCCACACCGCCAACGTGCTCCGGGCCACGGAGATACGCACGTGGGGACACGCTGCGGCCACCGTCCGGTGGCACCCCCCAGAGGACGGGGCCACCCAACTCACCGTGGCGCACTTCAAAGCGGGGGGGCCGGTATACGACGACGCCCTGTCCTGGCTGGGCGACACCCAGGGGCCCTTACTCCTCACGCTCCCCACCGGTATCGCAGCCGCGCTGCGCCAGGAGCTGGACGGCTGCGAAAGGCTGCGAGTGGGGTGGGAGGCAGTCGCGGAGGGCACCCTGCTGGCCCTCCTCCACAGAGACACCGCGAACGGGTGCCAATGGGACGCGCTGACGCCCCACCTCACCGGGCGCCATGTGTACATGGCGAGCCCCCCCCAGGGGCACCCCCGCCCGGCGTGGGACGACCTCATCGCCGCCTTCCACGACCACGGGATCCTCCCCGGCGACACGTGGCAGGAGGTCCAGCGGAAGACGCTTGGCAAGGACTACCGGCGCCGCGTCCGCGCCCGCTTGCTGGAGATCCGGGACCCCCTCCGACAGAGGTGGGACGACGTCTGGCTCCGCCATCTCGACCCTTGGTCGCCGCCCTCCCACCTCCCACACACCTGCCGACTCTGCAGAGAGTGTGACACGGTGTCCTCCGCAGCAGCGACAGGCGCCAACAGGTGCGAGCGGTGCACCCAGGTAGCCGCGTGCCCCTGGCCCGAACCTCCCGCAGGTCCGCGCAGGCGCACAGAGGAGGAGGCCTTGCGCCGGCGCATCGAGGGGGCACACACCCCCTCGCACGAACAGGCGGGCCCCGCGGGCGCTGCCCTTCTGTGGATCCACGTGCACCTGCGGGACCCCACATCCATTGCGCACCTGTCGCACGTGTTCGCCCCCTAACCCCCACCCGCCGCCGCCCTTTGCAGAGCCCGCAGCACCATGCCACGCCGACGGGGGGATGGGCCGGGGCACACCAGGGCCCGCCGCAGAGCGCAGGAGGCGGCCGTCCGGGGCCTGGTTGCGGACGCGGTGGCGGAGGCAAAAGCAGCGCACGCTGCCGCACGGTGCGACCTGGAGGGCAGTGCGAGGGCCTTCCTCAACGAGACCGCCCTCCCGGCCGTCCGCGCCCTGAACGGGGCGGGGGCCCCTACGCTGCTCCCGGCAATGCACCGGATCGTGAACGCCGTCCGGCCGGGGCTCATCAGCCCGGAAGCGGCCCTCTACGGGCACTGGATGGAGTGGCGCGAGGCCAATCGGTCGGGCCGGCCCCTGTCCATGGGGGACACCCTCCGGCTGACGGGAGCGGGGTCTGCCATGTCCCTCCGCAGTAGCGCCCCAGCCCTGCTGCACGCCCTCAGGACGCGCTACCCCGGGGACGCGGCCCCGTACCTGAACCAGGCGCGGGCCACGTACCCGGGGGGAGTGTCCGAGCTGGATGCGGCGCTCCACCTTCTACACCCGCCGGACGAGGACCTGGAGGTGGGCGAGGTCACGGTGTTCGTGGAAGGCGCGGACGAGGCGTCCGCCCGCCCCCGGCCGACCAACCCGGTGTATGACGGCACCGGGCCTACCCCCCCGTACGCCGTCGTCTACGAGGCGTTCCCCAGGGAGCCCACTTGGTGCCCCGCCCTCCCACCGGCGACGCACGCGCCCCGCGGCTGGGCTAATCCAGACCTGTCCCCCCCCCTCTCCAGGACCAGGGGTGCCCACCACAGGGGGCAGGTCCTCTGGCAAGAGTGCCCTGGCACCCCCCTCCTCCTCCTCGTCGTCGCGACCCGCGGGGGCCCGGGGCGGATCCTGGGGATCACCCCCACCCACCTCTATGGGGCCACACCCGTACCCCGCCCCCCCCTCCCGGCGCCCGCGGCGCGGGACGGAGTACACACCTTCCTGCGCACACAGGAGGTCACCGCCGTTACGGGGGTCCACCTGGTGCGGCTGCCCCCGGCACCGCTCGACGACCCCCGGGGGCCCAGGGCCCTGAGCCCCGCCCCAGACTGGGAGCTGTGGCGCGACGCGTGGGCCGCGTGGCTCCCCCGCCTCCCCTCCCAATGCCGGTGGATGGCCGCGGACCCCCGGCTGTGCGGGGCTGACGCCACAGCCGGCCCCCCACCCCCTCCCCCCCCCCCCCGCAGAGCACCACACGGCACTGCCCACGGCACGGCACTGATGCACCAGGAGGTAGTGGGAAGGGCGCGCCTGCCACCACGCATGCCTACCAGAGTAACAGTGATGGCAGACTCCGATGGGTCCCTCGGGCGGTACGACCGCCACCACCGCCGGTCCCGCTCCCGCTCCCCCGTCTCCTCCCCAGAGTGGACGGGGGAGACCCTCGCGGAGCGCGAGGAGCGGAGGCTGGCGGAGGCGGCGGCGGTCGGGCCGCCGCCGCCGGCCCGGGAACCTGGGCCAGCCGAGACGGCCGCCCCCGCCGCCCAAGCGGCCAGCCCCGCCGCCCCGCCCCGCCCTGACGCGCAGGAGGCGGAGACCGCGGCGAGCCACGCCGCGGCCCCGGCCGCGGCCCCCGGCACGCCGCCGGCAAGGGGGGCAGCCCCGGCGCAGGAGCCGGACGCGTCGCCGAGGGCTGCCGCAGCCGCGCAGGAGAGCAAGCAGGGCGCAAGAGGGGTTGCGACGGACCCCGCACGGGCCGTGGGCGCCTCGCCGGCGGCCGCCGCGGCAGCAGGGAAGACGGAGGAGGGTGTGCGAGGGTCTGCGACCGCGGCCACGGGCGCCTCGTCGGCGGCCGCCGCGGCAGCAAAGGAGAGTTCGGAGGGCGCGAGAGGGGCTGCGGCCCCTGGCACGCCGCGCAAGCGGGGGAAGAACCCCGCACGGGCCGCGGACGCCTCGCCGGCGGCCGCCGCAGCAGCAGCAGTGGGCAGGGAGAGCGCGAAGTACCGCGCCCACGCCAACCCCGCCCACACCCACACCAGCCCCCCCAAGCCGTACCCCCCCAAGCCCTTCCCCCCGGGGCGGGAGCGGCACGTCCGCCCCCCGACGCGCGAGCGCTCGCCGCCGGGCGTCACGCTGCCGCAACTGCAAAGGCAGCGCGACGCCCGGCGGGTGGTCCAGGAAGGGCGCAGCGGCGAGGGGGAGGGGAGCGGCGGACGGCGTGACAGGCAGGGGGCAGGGGAGGGGTCAGGGCACGGGAAGGGCGCGCAGTGGCGCGGGCAGGGAGCCCAGGTGCAGGGGGCGGAGCGAGGGGAGGTGGGAGAGCGAGCGGGCCGGGGCGTGGTGGACGAGAGGCGGGACCCGCGACACGGGCAGGGGGTCGGGGAGGGGCCAGGGCACGGGAAGGGTGCTCAGGGGCGCGGGAAGGGTACCCAGGCGCAGGGGGCAGGACAAGGGGGGATGGGAGAGCGAGCGGGCCAGGGCGTGGGGGACGAGAGGCGGGACCCGCGACACGGGCGCGGGACCGGAAAGGGGCCCAAGGGCAAGGGCAAGGGCAAGGGCAAGGGCCCCAAGGGACAGGAGGGACGGGGCATGGGAGCCCAGGGGGGAGGGCGGGGCGAGGGGAGGGGGGCAGAGGGCGGAGCGCCCCTGCAGCCGGACGTGCAGCCGGTGAGGTGCATCCCCCCCCGCATCCAACAGATGCCGGCACACCACACCTACCACCACCACCACCAGCACCACCACCACCTCTACAACATCGACCCTGACGCCGGCGAGCTCGTCCCCCCCCAACCCCCACGACACCAGCACCAGCAAGCCCCCCCCGCGCCGAGGGCGGAGCCGGCGCGGATGGCCTCGGCGGAGGGGGGACGGGGCGTGGCATCGGCGCCGCAGGTGCCGGAGCAGCGAGGGGGGCCGGCACGGGGGGCGGAGGAGAGCCGGCCGTGGGACGTGGACTGGGGCGCAGTCCCGGACCCGCTGGGGGGGGAGACCCTCCCCCTGGTGGGGGAAGTGTACGGGTGGTTGTGCTGGGCCAACCAGGGGACCTCCAGGAGGTCGCGGAACCGGCCCTTCGATGCCGTGCTCCTCCGGAGGGACGGAGGAAACCGAGAGGCACCCCCGGGGGGGTGGGCGGCCCCAGAGGACCACGAGAGGGTCCTCAGGTCAGTGATCCGGGCGGCGTGGCCCGACAGGGAGCCGACGTGGCCGGCCTTCCTGGAGGGGGGAGCGGTGCTCCGCATCACGGATGCGGACGCCAACAACTGGCTCCCCCGGGCTTTGCGTAGCGCCCTCGCCCACTGGCGCTACCGCCGGCACAACCCGCCGCCGCCGCAGCCCCAGCCCCCACACAAGCGGCGGCGCAAGTGAAGGCCCAGACGGCGGGTACGGGAGGGTTGGGGGGGGGGATGGGCCCCCTGACCCACGCCCCCCCCACGGTATGGCACGACGTTCGGGGGCGCGCCGCCTCCCGCGGGAGGGAGTGCGGGGGCGACAAGCGCGGGGAGGAATCGGCTGCCCCGCAACCTGCTAACCACTGACCGCTAAACCCCACGGCCACCCCCGGCCGGCCGGCGCCGCGCGGCAACGGCCGGGGAGGTGAGGGCCCCGGCGAGGGCCTGCGCGGGCATCCAGCTCTCGATAGGGGGGGCGGGTGAAGGGCGCGACCCCCTGGCCGATGGCTGGCCCCCGGGACCAGGGCCGCCATGCCGCCCCCGCCCCCCCCCCCACGGCCGACGAGAGGCATCGCCAGGGGGCCAAAGGGCCCCCCCCAACCCACCCCCCCCCCGCGCAGACCCGGGGGCGGGCGAGGAGGCGGCCCCCCCATCCCCCCCCCCCGCACCCACCACAGCAGGGGAGCCACAGGCGCGGCCCTCCGCCCCCCCAGGGCCGGGGGGGCGCCCCCCCCTCAGGGGGAACGCCGGCGCAATGCGGGCAACGGCGGCCGGGCCTGCTCCCGCGAACCCACACCGGCGTGCCGGAGCAACGCGCACGACAGAGCAGGAAGGAGGCCGCGCCCCACATGACCCTCCCGTAACCACAGCCCGCTCCGAGGTGACAGAGGGAGGGTATCAAGTCAGATGGGGCCCCCAGGGGGGCGGTCCACGGGCCGCCCCTCACCCCCCCCACCCCGGGGCGGCACTTCAGCCCCGACCGCAAGCGCGCGCCGGAAGGGAGCGCACCGGCGACACGGAGAGAGCCAGGAAGGAGTACCACAGGCCGCCGCCTGGAACGAGAGCAGGGAGGCCGCGGCGCGACACCCCCCCCCCCCCCCCCCCCGCCCCCCCACCGGCCCGCCAGCCGCAGGGGCCCCGGCCCCCACCCCCCGAGGCAGAGGGGACGGACCCCCCCGCCCGAGAGGGGAGCCGAAGTGTGACCCGCCCCCACGCCCCAGCCGCCGGCTCCAGTGGGGGCCGCGAAGAGCAAGTGGGCCCAGGCCTGCGCACCGGGACGCCGCGCAGATCGTGCCCAGAGAAGCCGGGTGGGCGCGAACCGGAATGGTATGGGTGGCCACGCCCCCAATGGACAGCACGACACCAAGGGACGCCCGCTTTGTTGCCTACCCAGGGAAAGCGGCCCCGCAACCCGCTAACCACTGACCGCTGACCCTCACGGCCACCCCCGGCCGGCCAGCGCCGCGCGGCAACGGCGGGGAGATGAGGGGCCCCAGGGAGGGACTGCGTGAGGATCCGGCTCTCGGTAGAGGGGGGCGGGGGAAGGGCGCGACCCCCCTGGCCGATGGCTGGCCCCCGGGGCCGGGACCGCCAAGCCGCCCTCCCCCCCCCCCCTTTGGCCGACAGGGGGCATCGCCAGGGGACCGAAGGACCCCCCCCACTCCCCCCCCCCCCCCTCCCGCACAGGCCCGAGAGCGAGCGGGGTGGCGCCCCCCCCCCCCCCCCCGCACCCACCCCAGCTGGGGAGCCACAGGCGCGGCCCTCCGCCCCCCCAGGGCCGGGGGGGCGCCCCCACCCACAGGAGGAACGGCGACACGGTAAGGGCAACGGCGGCTGGACCTGCCCCCACGAACCCACACCGGCGTGCCGGAGCAACGCGCACAACGGAACACGAAGGAGGCCGCGCCCCGCATGACCCTCCCGTGACCACAGCCCACTCCGAGGGGACAGAGGGGGGGTTTGCAGGTCAGCCGGGGCCCCCAGGGGAGCGGTCCACGGGCCGCCCATCACCCCCCCCCGCCCCGGGGCGGCACTTCAGCCCCGACCGCACGCGCGCGCCGGAGGGGAGAGCCAGAAAGGGGTACCGCAGGCCGCCGCCCGGAACGAGAGCGGGGAGGCCGCAGCGCGACACCCCCCCCGAGGCAAGGGGGATGGGCCCCCCCCACCCGAGAGGGGAGCCGGAGTGTGACCCGCCCCCCCGCTCCGGCCGCCGGCCCACAAGGGGGCCGCGAAGAACAAGCGGACCCACGCCTGCACACCGGGACGCCGCACAGATCGTACCCGGAGAGGCTGGGTGAACACGAACCGGAGTGGTATGGGGGGCCACGCCCCACATGGACAGCGCAACGCCAGTGACGCCCGCTTTGTTGCCTGCCCAGGGAAGGCAGAGGGACGGAAAGAGGCAGAGCGACCCCCCGCCCTACAGTCAGTCGGCGACCCGGCGGTGCTACTGCCCGCCTCTTACCCCTGTGCACGTCAGTCGGCGATCAGACGCACCCCACCCAGCCCCCTCCCCCCCTGTCCCGACCCCGTGCACGTGGACTGGGGCCTCCCGGCACGCGCAACACGCTTCACAGCGCACAGCCCCACCCTCAGGACTGGATTCATAGCCGACGACACCCCTCAGTGGCGTAAGAGACTCCCGCGGCCCAGTAGTGAGAGCGTAGGTCTTCAATCGTCCAGTGCGGGGGTTCGATCCCGGGCGTTGGTGCTCCTGGGATCCCTGCACGTAGAGCTCTCTAGTTGGCGACGTGGGAACCACCCCCCCCTCCAGCAACTCGCGCCACCACCGATACCGGTGGATCGAGTGGAGGTCTCGTTCGTTTTACCCCCCACCCAAGAAAAACAAAAGACATGGGAGCCACCCACCCCTGCAGCAGTGCGCACCGTCACCTGTACTCAAACAGGTCGATGGGAGGCCTCGCCCGGTATTCGAAGGGATCGGTGGGAGACCACCGATCCCGGGGTTCGAACCAGCTCCTTCGCGGCGCGCGCCTGGTGCGCTACCTCCGGGGCGGCTGCCTTCAGAGATACACCGGCACCCGGGTCACAGAACAAACGCGCCCGCAACCCCCTCCCCCTGTGCTAAGAGTAAGCCCGCGGTAGGGCTGCTCTGCTGGGCCATGAACCGGGACATTGGAGCACCACTCCAGCCACGGTCACCCCAACCCCCCCACGCATCCCGCAGGGCGAAGCTCCGTGCGCATCAGGCTCGTCATGAGAATCCGGCGGGCCGGCGCCTGGAAACCAAGACGACACCTCTCTCCCCCCCCGTGAGAACAGAGCGGGGCCCCCACAACCGCACGCCCGCAACGCAGACCCCGACAGCCCACCTAGTGGACGGGCAGATGAGGGAAGAGGAACGCAAGACCCAGAACGCCCCACGCAACGGACGAAGGCACCCTCCCGGGGACGCCCAGCCGCCGCCCCCGCAACCCCAAGCCAAGTAGGGGGGAACCGGGACCGGACCGCCCCCCCCCAAGCACGCCAGACGGAGCACGGGACCGGGGCAGGACACGCGGAGGGGCACGGACCACATGGAACGGCCCTACCAGCGCCCAGTGCCGGGACCACGCGAGATGCGCGCGCCACACCACCCAGCGGGGAGCGGACACCGCGAGAGCGCGAGCGCACACACATGAAAAGGACACGCGGGGACCACCAGAAGGGCAACCGGACCGAGCGCGCGGAACGCACAGACCACATGGAATGGCGTACCAGCGAGCGAGGATAAGGGACACCCGGACGGGACGGCCCGCCACACGCAACGCGGGATACGCGGGGCGGGAAGGGGGAAGAAGGGGAGACACAACACCAGGTACCGGCCCGAACCACCCCGAACCGGCCGCGAGCGCCGCGCACACACAGACGGGACACTGCACCCGCCAAGGCAGTAGTGGCGCACAGCGCCACGCCCCAACCCCTAGGCTAGGCAGCCTCCGCGCCAGCCCAAGGGGGTCCCACTGGCGACAAGCCAGTAGCACGGGCCCGGTGGCGCCGGTGCCCCGGGCGACCACGCATTAGGGGGGCGACGCAGTGGGTAAGCGCCCGCGGCCACGGCTGCGAATTGATGCACTGACCGGGGAGTGGCGAAACGGGGACGCCGGGGAAGGACGGGGCTCCGAGCTCTGTGAACCCGGGGGACTCCGCCACCAGGCAGGAGGTGCGTCTTGGAGGGCCCCCCACTAGGACCCGGTGGGGAGGATATCACCTGGCCCGACCAGGTGGCCCCCCGGGGCCGAAAAGCGTCTAGTACCCGCAAAATCAAACCTCAAACCTCAAACCTCAAACCTCAAACCTCAACACAGAAAATGACTTGGCCAAGCAACTGAATTCAGAAACAGTTAAAACGTAGGACCACAATAAGTGGTAGAAACAATTGAGTATAGGGGTCTTGGGGTGGGAGACCACTAGGCTTGACCTCCAAGGCCTAACGCATGAAATGCCTATTTTATTTCGGTATATCCTCCATGAAGGAAGATACCTCCGCTCAGTTGAGTGGTAGGGGTGAACTTCATGGGGGGCTAGGGTTACAACCCTAGTAACTTAGAGAAAATGTACCAAAAGTTTCAAAAGAGTGGTAAAAATACTTAAGTTAGTCTTAGCATCAACAAAAGGGTTTTCAGGGGGGCTTGGCCTGGATGAAGCCCTCCAAGAAAGACATGGCAGTGACTGTTTCTTACTCCCCCCTGGAGTACTAGTCAGCTAAGCTAGTAGGACCAAGGAAAAAGGCTCAAATGTTCCCAAAATTACCTCAGAAAATGCATTAAACTTACCAAAAAAATTCTCATCAGTTCATAGAAGCCTATCACACTGTAGGTACCCTCTGTAAGTGCGGCTAACCCCCATCTGCTCAGATTTTCACTGATCTGCCCCAGATTGGCTACATTTTGGTCATTTTCTCTGCTTCGGCGGAATCGCTGCCCCGCAGCTCAGTCTCAGGATCAGACCTATACATTTCTGATGTGCTGTATCTGATTCCGCGGTCCATTCATCGTAAATCCGCCGCGTTCTGATCATTTACCCGGAATCGCCATTTGCCGCTGACGCGCGTGCGCGAGCCAGAGCGGCCAAATATTTTTTCACAATCGGATTTATAGAAATCTTTTCAGATAGATATGGACACTCAGATGTACTCAGGATAATCCGCATCAATTTTCTTCATAGACTGGGATTTTTTGCCGGATAACAATCAGCATGGATCTTGCCTCCGTTGTCGCCGCTCTTGCCTCCGTTGGTGTCCGTGTATCTGGCTCTGCCCCCAACAGCAGCGTTCAGGTCGACTCCTCGCGTGCCTGCCCCCCCGGTCTTGCCCGCCCTGAGCCCTCCGGCACCATCAACGACCTAGGGCAGCACTTTCATGGTAGCAGAGGCTACCTGAATGCTGTTCCTGTGGCATCCCATCCACAGCCCGCTCCCCAGTACGGCCCTGTAGACCCCGCCGCTCCTGGAGAAGTAACGATTACACTGCCTTGGTGCTGTGCGAACGAGGCCTTGAAAGGAATGCCTTGCGCAAGTCCAAGCTGCCCAAGAAGGGCGCACATCAGCAGCTGTGGGGACCCAGATTACCATAATCCCAGTCGAAATTGGCCATCGAGCAGCTGGAATCCGCCGGCCTACGACGATGGCAACGCTCCGGTGGACCTTACGGAGCTGGCAGGTACCAACATTCCTTACGGATGTCCAACATTTGAGACCATTGACGCCGATCTGAACGACATTGAGATGGGCGGTTCAGGTGAGGTACCTAGCTATAATCGACCAGCCTCTTGGGCACACTGGGACGACCATTTGTCTCCAGAAGTGACCCGTAACCTTGAGGCCCTTGAGACCCTTTGTTACTTAGCCACGTCTAAGCTGATCGAACAAGAAAGAATCGCCTCTGATTTTTTAACGGAATATTTTTTCCTCCTTCAGAACGAAATTAATACCAGGATGTGGTGGCGTTCTCAAGAAGATGACTCTTTTGCCATTTTTTTGCAGATCTGGGAGGCAAGCCCCTTCCCGAAGGAGAAGGTCCGGGCACCTGTTCCCGGGCCCTCCGCCCCTCATCCCCCTGTTTCCATCCGCGACGATCTAGCTGCCGCGGTTGAGGAGGGAATTTTAGAGGCGGCCAGGCAGGCAAGCCTGGAAATCAGGGCTGAAGGAGCTCCCCAAGTGGACTGCTGGCTGCCAACCACCGAGATCAGCGGTCCGACAGCCTGCTCAGGCCCTTCAGGACACGGTATGTACTGTCCTGCCGACTGCTCCTGCAGATTCCAGCGAGATGCTGAGTTCCAAACGCTCAAAGATCAAATGCACCTCATCATTGAAACGCTGGGAATAAAAAATCTTTTCAAGACGCACATGCGGTCTGAGGGCGCCTCATCGGTGGGACAAGCAACAGAGCCATCGGAGGAGGCGACAGAAATTTTTTCAATTGCTCCTTTGGTGGACTCCAGGACCACCGATGCAAGGATCAGCAGGACCAAGCTAAAGGAAAGGGTTAAAATCTCTCGTTCTGAGAGTAGGACGGCGAAGGCTAGGACTGAGGCTCAGAATGCCAAGCGAACTGCCTCCCGTACTGCCCCTCCTGCTGCTGATTCCAATACCTTAGCCCAGCTGTTGCTCGTGCAGACCCTCGCCGGAGCTGGTGTGGCAAATGATGCCGCCAAGGTGTCTGCCATTACGGCCGGTGTTGGGCTGGATTCGCTTCTTAATCCTACTTCCTTGCGACTTCGTCAGGTTGCCAAGCAACCGAAGTATAATGGAAACCCCCGACGTTGGCCTCAGTTCCAACGGGAATTTAAACTGTGGGTTAAGACTCAAAAACTCCAAGATGATCAGTTCCTGATGGCCCTCTTGGATTGCCTTGAGGGAGCGCCGGCCAACACTTGGCTCAGGACTTGGAGTGATCGCGAGGATACAAGTTCCCCCCTTACCTTTGATGAGGTGTGGGAACAGTTGGAGGTACGTGGATCCCGGCTGCCAGAGGACCACTACCACCGAATGTTGAAGAATTTTCCTTCATTCTCGCGATTAATCTTGCACGAAGTGCAAGACAAAAAACAGCGCTTCTGGAATTTAGTGGAAGAAGCTGAACATTCAGGCGAAAAATTTTCTAGTGCCGAGCTGAAAAGTCTGATTTTTGACAAGATCCCCTCAGAAACTGCCGCCACCCTTCGGAACAAACAGTCCGAAGAAAAGGTCAAGACCTGGTGGGCGGAGGTGGAAGGCTTCGATGCCTCTGCCAATAAATTTTCAGTTCGGGAAGCACTTCAGAAGTGTTCCCCCACGTCGTTTTCGAAGGTGAAATTCACTGAAAACACGTGGAAAATCAAGTTTCATGAGCACGAGGATCGGGACTTGTTTGTCCAAGTCCTCAACAGGGGAGTCAGCTTCCATGGCCATCGCCTGAAGGCCAAAAACTGGGTGTTTTCGTACACCCCGAAGGAACTCTGGGAGGAGGTTGAGCGGCTCGCCGACGCCGCCAACCAGAATTTCCATGAGGGTCTTGGGGGAAACAAGAATACCCAGCAAAACACCCAAAATGGGGCCCAAAAGGGCAACAAAAAGGTGAATGACACCCGGAATGTTCAGCAGCACTGTAGCATCTGCCTTCTTTTAGGTTCTACGAACCGAGCTAAGACGCATTCTACTGATAATCACCGATGGTCTCCTTACGATCACAAGGTGATTGGTGAAAATATCAGTAATTCGCAGAATTCAGACAAGAATGACAGACAGGTGCACGGTGGGAAGGCTGGAAAAGGGAATCCGACCCCCTCTGGTGGAAACAAAAATCCTGGAGGCCCTGGTGGGTCCCAAGGCACAGGAAATCGGACTCCATCCGGCTCCGGTGGGCAGCCGAACGGCCAGAAAAATCCCAATAGCAACGCCGGAGGCGGAAATCGAAATCCAGGCCAAACCCCTCAATCCGGTACAAACAAGGGAAATGCTCCAGGATTCCAGGGTAAAGGTAAGGGAAATCCTTCGGGAACCCCTTTCTCTGGTAAGGGCAGAGGGCGTGGCGAAGGTGGAGGTCCATCATCCGGCGGCCGTGGCCGTGGACGTGGAAAGGGCAACCATCGTGTGGATCAGGTCTCAGGTGCAGATCAGGTGTCCGATGCGGATCGAGATTACGTTGAAAATGCCTTGAATCCAGCAGATGATCCGCTCCAAGATGAGTGGGTCGACGAATCAGGGTGTGTCCACAATGTTAACGCAGCCACTGGAGGTCAGAACGCCTAGGGGAGCCACGAAAATCGCCCCTCCCCAGGCGATTTCAGGCATGATCCCCAGATTCCATCTCGACCACTACTTGATGTAGGGCCGCTTGTCTCCTCTCCCTTGGATCCGGCAGCGGATCCTTCTGTTGTAGTGGATGAGGTTGGTGTACAGTCCAAGCACAGGGCCCGTCAGTTTGTCACAAAGCTGTGGGTCTCTGATTGCAAGGGCAATGTCCACCTCGCCACTTGTTTGTGTGACAATGGATCGGAGGTAAATCTCCAATCCAATTCTTTTTTGCCTGACGACTGCGTGTTTGATTCGCCTCATCCTGTTACCCTCGAGGGAGTTTCTGGACATTCTCTCGCAGGTGGGCAACGCGGTTGATATATATCAACTCATTTGGTCGCTCAAGACCTTTGGGAAGAAGGTAATGTGGAGGAAGTTATCCTTAAGGATGACTACTTCTATCATGCCGACATAAAGTATGACCTTTACTTGGGCCATCCTTGGCTTCGCAAGAACAGGGTGGCACCTGTAGGTCATCGGCGTTGTTTTTTGCTGGAGTCAGGTCCCTTGGAGCGTCCTGAATTTCGTTTTTTGCACGCAGGGTTTAAAAGTGCAGAAGAATTTTTGAAGCAAAAGGTTACACCAAAATTTGGCGAAGATGTCACCATTGCAGAGGTGAATGGGAGTGCCGATTACTCCCGAGAGTTAGAATGTCTTCGTAGGGACTCCCAGCCACGACGCCCTTCGCGCTGGCACTCTTCATCCTACAGAGTTGTCGACAAATGGCGCGATACAATTTGTGAATATTTTTATGAACACCATTCCTTTTGGCCACAGTATGATGCCTTTGCTAACCGCGAGAACAAGCGCTTTGACAAGCACTTTCGCGACGCTTGGACCCATAAATGGGACAAGAAGTTATGGATTAATCCTCCGTTTCACTTAATCCAGCAGGTCATCCACAAAATCAAGCAAGATAAAACCCAGGCGATTTTAGTTGTGCCCTTGTGGGACGACAAGCCTTGGTTTCAGGAATTGCAAGACATTTGTGTAGATTACATCGAACTTCCCAGGAAGATTAAGCTGTATGCCAGGGACGACACAGGTCCCCTGCCACAGCGGCCCTGGAGTTCGCTTGCATTCCTGGTGGATGGAAAGCTTTCTGACTCTGATTCTGCTGATTCTAGTACTGATTCCTGTGTTGGGTCTGAATCTGAGGTTGAGCGTGGTACTGATGATGAATCTATTTTTTCTGATTTTTGTCCGTCAGATGCCCAAGGTGATCCAACGTCAAATGGATCCGCTTCGTCTCCCTCTTCCCCAATACGATCTACATCCAAAAGAATCTACGGCGCACGGACGACAAAAAAATTTTCTTCGCGCCGCAAATTCAGAGTTTTTTATGAAAAACCCCGTGTGGAAGCTTTCATAGATCCTTTCGAGGAGCTGGATCACGAAGAGAATCTCTGGAATGTCAACACTCGACCCACCTATCTTCAAGAGGCAGTTGATACGGACCTTTTTAGGGACATCCGTAAGAAGATTCTTCCTGCCAAGGCCGAAGAAATCGCCAAAGTTTTTTCGACAGTAATTCCTGGCGATCAGGTGGACACTGAGTTGTGTTCCAAGAAAAGAGACAAGATTTTTGAGGAACGGAGGGACACAACCCTTTCGGGGAAGTTGATCAAAGACCCCCCTGTCCGTGGGCAGTCCGGTGAAGCCTTCATGGAGCTTCGTGAAGGGTACAAGTCGAAGAAACAACGTCCTTATGAGAACCATGGACAGAAACATGAGATACTCAGAAAAATAATCGAGAGAAATCTCAGGGAATTTGGTTGGCTTGAGGGTTGTATGACCAGGGAGTGGTGCTGTGCACCCTTCACAGTCCCGAAACCGCCGCCTGCAGACCAGAACACTATTGATGGTTGGCGAATGGTTGTTGATTTTCGCAACCTCAACGCCGAAACCAAGGCGGATTCACACCCCCTGCCCCTCATTGAGGAGGAAATCGCCAAGAAGGCAAGAGGTCGTTTGTTTTCTGTGCTGGATCTCCGTCACGGCTTTCGACAAATGCCGTTGAGGAAGGACAGCCGACCTCTCACCTGTATGTGCACGCCATGTGGCCCAGTCCAGTGGACGGTCATGCCCATGGGCCTGAAGAACGCCCCTTCGTTTTTTCAAAGAATGATGGAGGATGTGCTTTTTACAGCTCATCCTGAGCTTCGTGCCTTCGTGAGTGTGTACATAGATGACATAATCATCGCGACGGAGGGGGAGGGACTGACCGAAGCCGAGCTGGTGGCCCTACATGAAAAGCAGCTGAACCAGGTTTTGGACATTCTTGATGCCAATCAGCTGATTTGTGGGCCAAAGAAGGGAAAAATATTTTTAAAATCAGTCGAATTTTGTGGTTCTCTCCTTGAGAATGGCACCCGACGACCCAGTCCAGGGAAGCTCGTCGCTATTCAGAAGTGGAAGCGCCCTGAGACGATCACGGAATTGAGAGGATTCCTGGGTTGTTGCAATTTTTACCACACTTTTGTGCCGAATTATGCCAAATTTGCTGCCCCCCTCACTGAACTATTGAAGGTAGGGAGAGATGCGGGCAAGGCAGGCTCAAAGGTTCGTGTCAAGTGGACTAACGAGTGCAAGGAGGCCTTCCATCACTTGAAGGCGGCCCTCTGCGAAGTCGCCATGTTGTATGTGCCGAAATTCGACCAACCCTTCTACATAAGAACCGACGCTTCTAGGTACGCGATCGGAGCTGTCCTTGAACAGGTTGATGAAGCCACAGGTGATCATTACCCTCTTGCATTTTGGTCGCGGAAGCTAGCTCCACGCCAGATGCAATGGTCACCGCGTGAGCAAGAGACTTACGCCATAATCTGCGCTCTGAAGAAGTACCAATCGTGGGTTGGCACAAATCGAGTCGAGGTCCTGACGGATCATCGATCTCTGGAGTATTGGGCCACCGAACACATTGATACTGTCGCGAGCCCAGCTGGTCGACGGGCCAGATGGCATGAATTTCTCAGTTTGTTTGACCTCCATGTGTCGTATTTGCCTGGAAAACACAACACGGTAGCGGATGCTCTGAGCCGATGGGCTTACCCCGCTTCAGAGGGGCTGCAAAGTACCAACATCCACGGTACGGAGCAAGACCGCCACGTCGTAATCGAGTGGGATCAGGAAGAAAAAAAGCTCATTCGACGTGAATGCATGCAATGCTCTGTTAAACAGCATGCATTACCGTGTCACGATATCACGGACTTCTCAGATCCGGCGCATGCCCATGAGATTATAACCAAATCACTGAAAGTCGTGGAGAAAGTCACCGATCCCTCCTCAGGGAGTGTGAAACGGTTTGAGTATACCCGACCAGTAAGTGGATTTCGGTTGATTCAGGGCATTAAGCGTCGAGATCCGGCCAAATCTCCACCCCTGCCAAAAGATTCTCTCATCATCCGTGACTGGACCAACGATTATATGGGTGATTCCATGTTTAAAGAGGTCTTTGAGAACTTAAAATCCAAAGATGCTCACAAAGATGGAATTTACTCTGAATATTCGTTGGATGGGGGGAAGCTGTGGATGGAGGGTAAATTGTGCGTACCAGACGCCCTGGCCCCCCGAGTGTTAAACTGGTGGCACAAATGGGAGTCCCCCCACGCACATGGCCGTAGATTATGGTCGATGATTAAACATAGGTTGTTCGCCTCAAGGCTATATACTCATTGTATGAAAGTAGCCGCCGGATGTGCCCAATGTGCTGTCTCGACGCCCCCCAGCGCGAGGAAGCACGACCATCTGAGGCCACATCCTATTCCGGAGCGCCTCTTTAACAGAGTCACCAGTGATTTTTTCTATCTTGGTGAACTCGACGACGAAGAGTGCCATTGGACCAACAAAAAGGTCAATGGAGTGCTCCTTATACAATGCCGTCATTCTGGCTACATTCAGGTGTTGCCTTGCAACATCGAGTCAATGACTGGCAAGGCTGCCGCCAAATGGTGCGCGCAGACCTGGATGGGAGGTTGGGACGTCCCATCCGAGGTGATTACGGACTCAGGTAAGGAGTACACCTCCGAATGGTGGAGAGAATTATGTACCCGCCTTGGAATCCATCACCTCAGATGTGAAATCCACTCACATCGAGCGCTGCCAGGCGAAAGAGCCGGCCGCTCACTTATAAATATGCTCCGTAAGGAACTCGCCAGTGAGAAGGACTTCCATTGGCTTGAGATTCTTTTCGCCATACTTCGCCGTTACCACAACACGCCTTTGTATCATGGCCTTTCTCCAAATGAAATTGTTTTTGGACGAAAGAAGTGTTGGAGGAACATGCCGTTGAATAATCCTCGCCCTTGTAAAGATGCTTCGTTGTTTTTGGACGAAATCCAACGAGCGGAAAAAACTGTCTCGAAATTAATCGATAAGCCTCAAGCTGACTGGCTTTGGGTCCAGAATCAAGGCCGAAAAAACCCCCACAATTTTGAAGTCGATGATCGAGTTTGGCTTCGAAAATCCGAAACCACCCTGGACGGAGATGATAAGCTTCTTCCCTTGCGGGAGGGGCCATTCGCTGTTACAGCGCGTCTAGGTGAGAACAGGTGGAGGATTCGTGTGGATGTCAGCAGGGAAATTGAAGTTTCGGGCGATCGCCTCAAGAGAGAGATCCCCTCCCCCAAGGATCGGGTTAAACCCCTTTTTTGGACTTCGAAATTTTTGTCTGATCTGGTCATTCAAGGGGGTAAGTACGAACTCAAGAGGATTTTAGAAGCAAAACGTGACGAAAAGGGCGAATGGGAATTTCTATGTGAGTGGAGGGGCTTTGATTCCAGTCACAACAACTGGGAACCAGCCCATTCTTTTGTCCATGGGTACACCAAGGGGTTCATCGACTTCCTCAAGAAGCACCCCGAAATGGGCGTACTCCTGACAGACTGTTTGTCGAAACCCGACAGACAGGTGGAGAGCGACGGAAAAAGACCTGTGGTGAATCGAGATCCAGCCTTTTACGGCCCTCAGCAGCCACATTCCAGGGCTGATCCGTCGATCCCCCCTCCTGCGGTCAGGCCAGCCCAGGAGCCAAATGAGGACCAAGCTTCGAGTTCGGCCGCTGATTTGCAGCGCCCAAGCCGTACGAGGGCCCCACCAGACAGGTTGGTGGTCACATGTATTCGTGCTTGGCCGAATTGAGGGAGACCCGTCGTGACTTGAGTCGCCGACGCCATAATCTGGGTAACAGTCGTCTAGTCCAGGGCGTCATGGCACTCGTCGCTAGGGCTCAAGGGTGTAGGTTCGAAACCCTTGCATGTCCAACTCCTACAAAAGCTCCAGCCTCGCCCCGTCGACCACTTATTCCAATGTGAGTGTTCTGACGACTTGAAAAAACCACATTCTGCTCACTCCACTGTTCATTCTTCCTGATTACGACATGATGTGGAGAACTGCGAATGTTTGATAATTTGACGTCGATCAATTTTTCTTTGGTTTCCGTTCGGCAGACAAGGCGTAGATACGCTGCCGAAAGCCACGGAGTGTGCTGCCGTGTCCAGAAAAAACCAAACTCAGGCTTAATTCAGGCAGATTCGGGGAAATCTTGTCTCTGTTGGTCTGTGCATCTTTGGAATTTGGCTACTCGTGCAGATGGAAGCAAATGTACATAGTAAAAACGCTGCGCAGCGACATTCACCCCTACAGGCACCCCCCGTAGTACTGGCTGCACTAGATGCGACGCCAGGAACACAGATCTTACCTTCATTTGCCGTGATGCTGAAGCCAAAGTCCAGATTCAGATCCAGATTCCTTGAATTTAACTTGAATTCCTCAGGTTTGTCCATCATTCTGCGCAACAGTGCAAAACCCCGACGTCAATTGTTCAGACAACCTTCATACAGAGCTCTAGGGACTTCTAACAGCAACCTCTCGGACCTCAGAGCTTCCGTAAGCTTCGGTGTATTTTTGGCACACGCCAATGTGAGCTCAATCCGACCTGAAACTGTCGAAAATGGTGAATCCAAGTGTCTTGTGGGACTCAATCGAAAGATGGGCCTTGTCCAAGTCGATTGACACCGCCGCCACTGTAAATAAAGGACTATTCGGTGTCTCTCAGTTATATACTGTCAGTAAAGCGCCTTCAGCGAACCTTCGGCGCGTTACATGCCAAGGATCCAGGGCCATCATGTCCCATCATGATGCATCATCACATGATCCACATTTTCATGGAATCTGTTGGATGCTCGCGAACCAACGTGCCGGAAAGCACAATTGAGCTGAATAAACGACAATATATATTAACTCTAGTCTAAACGAAGGTGTTAGTAGTTTCAGTTCTAGACATTCTGCTTCATTTCACTTTCATCTTAGGGAATTTCCTCACTTTAGGACAGTTTAGGTTGATTTCCTTGTCATCTCCTCTCATTCCTCGAAGATCTGTTTACGGCTTTGCCTAACTTTGTTGACGCTGATGTTTTTCTGTTCACTTAGGGTCTGTAGACTACATTTGTATTTGTTTTCCCTCTCTGTGATTGTTTCATCTCCTTCATCTCTGCTCAAATTGATTCTCAATCTTGCTGAATTTTGTGATCATCCACCTGATGCGCCAAATCTGAAGCACATGCTGCACTTTTCAGAACGGGAAAAGCGGGAGTAACACGATGTAGAGTACGTGGAGGACACCGTAGCGTGCCCGCGACAGCTAAACTGTGCCAGAGCGCCGAGATGTCACCCCATTTCTTGATTCTCCCACTCAATCCACCAATAATCTACCTCATTCTCAACCAGGGCATGGTTTGGGATCGATTCTCGATACGTTTACATGCTTTCTAGCCCTTAACCTAATGTTTTACTGCACGGAGGACTGTTCGTCACTGGTCATTCTGTCTCATTTCAGGTTCATCCATCCTGATTCAGTGCCAGTTCAGCCCAAATCAGGTCAGATCAAGCAGATTTCGCCCCATCGAGGCTACATTTCTATTTTTTTCTGGGACTTACCCGCACTACGTTCTTCGTTGACGTAGCGACACACCCCAGCGTGTTTTTGGAGGGGGAGTGTAAGTGCGGCTAACCCCCATCTGCTCAGATTTTCACTGATCTGCCCCAGATTGGCTACATTTTGGTCATTTTCTCTGCTTCGGCGGAATCGCCGCCCCGCAGCTCAGTCTCAGGATCAGACCTATACATTTCTGATGTGCCGGATCTGATTCCGCGGTCCATTCATCGTAAATCCGCCGCGTTCCGATCATTTACCCGGAATCGCCATTTGCCGCTGACGCGCGTGCGCGAGCCAGATCGGCCAAATATTTTTTCACAATCGGATTTATATAAATCTTTTCAGATAGATATGGACACTCAGATGTACTTAGGATAATCCGCATCAATTTTCTTCATAGACTGGGATTTTTTGCCGGATAACAATCAGCATGGATGTTGCCTCCGTTGTCGCCGCTCTTGCCTCCGTTGGTGTCCGTGTATCTGGCTCTGCCCCCAACAGCAGCGTTCAGGTCGACTCCTCGCGTGCCTGCCCCCCCTGGTCTTGCCGGCCCTGAGCCCTCCGGCACCATCAACGACCTAGGGCAGCACTTTCACCCTCGAAAAACAGTGTAATGTACCGTGAATGATGTCCCTTCGATGGGGCATTCCTCAAACGTCGCCGGCGTGCGACGAAAACGTTTGGTAAAAATTTGGGGGTAGTGGGGTTTGAACCCAGGACTCCCCCTCTAGAGCACATGTGCTTGCCCACTAGGGTACAGTCCAACGCCCTAATGCGGACGGCCAGCGCTGTATAAACAGCGTTTTGGTAAACGTCCTGAGCAAGGGCCAGGGCGGAGCAATACTCCCAATGGAGGACACAAATCTCCAGGAGCTGAAAAAAATGGAAAATGTAACCAACAAGGAGTGATTCCTGCGGTTTAGCGGAAGGGGTTGCGATTTAGCAAGTGAAATCGTTCAAAATCGACGAAACCTCGCGGGAAATTGTCATTTTTACACATAACTCAAAGTTGCAGACAAGCGCAAAGGAAGCGGACTTCAAAAACAAGGTTGCGCAAGCGTAAACGGCTTTTGAAAAAGAAGGTATGAGCCGTAGTTTTTAAAGTTCTAAAGAACATTTTTGCATAGTGACGCGTTCCCGTGGGGGGCCCGCCACGGGACGCTGCGGGACACGCGCAAGTGAGCAGGCAGGCAAAGCACTACGCTCACAGGGGCATCAATGCGCTCATGTCATGTGACAAAGCGTTTCAGAATCCTTGCCACTCTGCAAAGAGGGAACAAACGTATGTACAACAACACATCAGGATATGTACACATGGGGTTGAGACTGGACTGGGGTAAGTGCATCACAGGACAATAGACACTCTATCCCAACTTGTATCCCAATCCCAGGTCCGACCCTCCCAGTGGCTGGTGGGGGCGGAGGCTCAAACACAACCCATGCCCTGCTCAGTCCGGACCCTGAAACCCTGCCAATAGGGGAGGTCTCTCACCCAGCCACAGGCGAGTTCCTTGGAACCAAGGAGCTCCACGGCCAACCGACAGTAGTTGCCTATGCTCCCTTAACGGCAGGTCCCAACTCCTCTCTGAGCCAGAGATATGGCCCCGCCATTGTCCCTCAGGAGTTGGTAGCTGAAAATGGGCTGTTTCAGCCCAAACTGATATTAGCTTGAAGAACTCCAAAATTGACCCCTCGTCCGGACCCGCCAGAGGTAGGGACGAGGCAACTGACCCTATGCCCTTCGCATACGAACTCCCTGGAGCCCTCACCCAACCTGGTTCCCTCTGAGGTCCCGGCATCAGGGCTGAAAGTGCTGCCCTGGGTCGTTGTGGGTGCCGGAGGGCTCGGGGCCGGCAAGACCAGTGGGGCAGGCACGCGAGGAGTCTCCCTGGATGCTGTTATTGGGGGTAGAACCGGACACTCGGACACCAACGGAGGCGAGAGCAGCGACAACAGAAGCAAGGTCCATGCTGATTGTGGTCCGGCAGAAAATCCCAGTCTATGAAGAAAATTGAGGGGAATTATTCTAAATACATCTGAGTGTCCAAAACTGTCCGAATGAATTTAAATAATCCATTTATGTAAAATTGTCTGGCCGATCTGGCCCGCGAGCGCGCGTCAGCGGCAAATGGCGATTCCAGCTAAAATAGCGGAATGCGGCGGATTTACGGGAAATGGACCGCGGAATCAAATCCGGCATATCAGAAATATATAGGAAATATCCTGTGACTGAGCTGCGAGGCGGCAATTCCGCCGAAGCAAAGAAAATGACCAAAATGTAGCCAATCTGGGCAGAATGTGTGAAAATCTGAGCAGATGGGGCTAGCCGCACTTACACTCCCCCTCCAAAAACACACTGGGGTGTGTCGCTACGTCAACGAAGAACGTAGTGCGGGTAAGTCCCAGAAAAACATAGAAATGTAGCCTCGATGGGGCGAAATCTGCTTGATCTGACCTGATTTGGGCTGAATTGGCACTGAATCAGGGTGGATGAACCTGAAATGAGACAGAATGAGAAGTGACGAACAGTCCTCCGTGCAGTAAAACATTAGGTCAAGGGCTAAAAAGCATGTAAACGTATCGAGAATCGATACCAAACCATGCATTGGTTGAGAATGAGGTAGATTATTGGTGGATTGAGTGGGGGGATCAAGAATTGGAGTGACATCTCAGCGCTCTGGCACAGTTTCGCTGTCGCGGGCACGCTACGGTGTCCTCGCCGAACTCTACATCGTGTTATCCCGCTTTTCTCGTTCTGAAAAGTACAGCATGTGGCTCAGATTTGGCGCATCTGGTGGATGATCACAAGATTCAACAAAAATGAGAGTGAATTTGAGCAGAGATTGAGGGGATTAAGCAATCACAGAGAGGTTAAACAAATACACATATAGTCTACAGACCCTAAGTGAACCACCGAAGGTAGAGATGTTCTTCTGTTCACTTAGATCTAAACACATCTTCGAGGAATGATGGGAGATGACAAGGAAATCAATCTAAATTGTCCTAACATGAGTAAATTCCCTGAGATGAAGGTGAAATGAAGCGGAATGTGTACAACTGAAACTACCAACACTTTCGTTTAGACTAAAGTTAATATATATTGTCATTTATTCAGCTCAATTGTGCTTTCCGGCACGTTGGTTCGCGAGCATCAAACTGATTCTATCAAAATGTGGATCATGTGATGATGCATCATGATGGGACATGATGGCCCTGGATCCTTGGCATGTAACGCGCCGAAGGTTCGCTGAAGGCGCTTTACTGACAGTATATAACTGAGAGACACCGAATTTACAGTGGCGGTGGTGTCAATCGACTTGGACAAGGCCAATCTTTCGATGGAGTCCCACAAGACACTTGGATTCACCATTCTCGACAGTTTCTGGTCGAATTGAGCTCACATTGGCGTGTGCCAAAAATACAACGAAGCTTACGGACTTCAGAGGTTGCTGTTAGAAGTCCCTAGAGCTCCTAGATGAAGATTGTCTGAACAAATGACGTCTGGGTTTCGTACAACAGTGGCAGAATGATGGACAAACCTGAGAAATTCAAGGTAAATTTGAGGATCCTGGATCTGAATCTGGACTTTGGCGTCAGCATCACAGCAAATGAAGGTATGATCTGAGTTCCTGGCGTCGCCTCTAGGGCAGCCAGTACTACAGGGGTTGCCTGTAGGGGTGAATGTCGCTGGCCAGCGTTTTGATTATGTACATTTGCTTCCATCTGCACGAGTAGCCAAATTCCAAAGATGCACAGACCAACAGAGACAAGATTACCCCGAATCTGCCTGAATTAAGCCTGAGTTTGGTTTTTTCTGAACACGGCAGCACACTCCGTCAGCGTATCTACGCCTTGTCTGCCGAACGGAGACCAAAGAAAAGTTGATTGACGTCAAATTATCAAACATTCGCAGTTCTCCACATCATGACTTGAACAGAAAGAATGAACAGTGGATTGAGCAGAATGTGGTAGGATGGCTTCCTTAATTCGGCCAAGCACGAATGCATGTGACCACCAACCTGTCTGGCCTGGCCCTCGTACGGCTTGGGCGCTGCAGATCAGCGGCCGAACTTGAAGCTTGGTCCTCATTTGGCTCCTGGGCTGGCCTGACCGCAGGAGGGGGGATCGACGGATCAGCCCTGGAATGTGGCTGCTGAGGGCCGTAAAAGGCTGGATCTCGATTCACCACAGGTCTTTTTCCGTCGCTCTCCACTTGTCTGTCTGGTTTCGACAAACAATCTGTCAGGAGTACGCCAATTTCGGGGTGCTTCTTCAAGAAGTCGATGAACCCCTTGGTGTATCCATGGACAAAAGATTCAGCTGGTTCCCAGTTGTTGTGACTGGAATCAAAGCCCCTCCACTCACACAGAAATTCCCATTCGCCCTTGGCGTCACGTCTTGCTTCAACAATCCTCTTGAGTTCGTACTTCCCCCCTTCGATGACCCGATCGGACAAGTGTTTTGCAGTCCAAAAAAGGGGTTTAACTCGATCCTTGGGGGAGGGGATCTCTCTCTTGAGGCGATCGCCCGAAACGTCAATTTCCCTGCTGACATCCACACGAATCCTCCACCTGTTCTCACCAAGACGTGCTGTAACAGCAAATGGCCCCTCCCACAAGGGAAGAAGCTTGTCATCTCCGTCCAGGGTGGTTTCGGATTTTCGAAGCCAAACTCGATCATCGACTTCAAAATTGTGGGGGTTTTTTTGACCTTGATTTTGAACCCAAAGCCAGTCAGCTTGATGCTTCTCGATTAATTTCGACACAGATTTATCTGCTCGTTGGACTTCGTCCAAAAACAGCGAAGCATCCTTACAGGGGCGAGGATTATTCAACGGCATGTTCCACCAACACTTCTTTCGTCCAAAGACAATTTCATTTGGAGAAAGGCCATGATACAAAGGCGTGTTGTGGTAACGGCGAAGCAATGCGAAGAGAACTTCCATCCAATGGAAATCCTTTTCACTCGCGAGCTCCTTACGAAGCATATTAATAATTGAGCGGCCGGCTCTTTCACCAGGCAGCGCTCGATGCGAGTGGATTTCACATCGGAGGTGGTGGATTCCAAGGCGAGCACACAATTCTCTCCACCATTCAGAGGTGCACTCTTTGCCTGAATCCCTGACCACCTCGGATGGGACGTCCCAGCCTCCCATCCAGGTCTGCGCGCATCACTTGGCGGCAGCCTTGCCAGTCATCGACTCAATGTTGCAAGGCAACACTTGAATGTAGCCGGAATGACGGCACTGAATGAGGAGCACACCATTGACTTTTTTGTTAGTCCAATGGCACTCTTCGTCATCGAGTTCACCGAGATAAAAAAAATCACTGGTGACTCTGTTAAAGAGACGCTCCGGAATAGGATGAGGCCTCAGATGGCCGTGCTTCTTCGCGCTGGGAGGCGTCGGGACAGCACATTGGGCACATCCGGCAGCTACTTTCATGCAATGAGTGTAGAGCCTCGATCCAAACAACCTATGCTTAATCATCGACCACAGTCGACGGCCATGTGCGTGGGGGGACTCCCATTTGTGCCACCAGTTTAACACTCGGGGGGCTAGGGCGTCTGGCACACACAATTTTCCCTCCATCCACAGCTTCCCCCCATCCAACGAGTACTCTGCAAAAATCCCATCCCTGTGAGCATCTTTGGATTTGAGATTTCCAAAGACCTCTTTAAACATGGGATCCTGCAGGTAATCGGACGTCCAGTCACGGATGATCAGGGAATCTTTAGGCAGGGGTGGAGTTTTGGCCGGATCTCGACGCTTAATGCCCTCGATCAACCGAAATCGACTTACTCGTCGGGTATAGTCAAACCGTTTCACACTCCCTGAGGAGGGATCAGTGACTTTTTCCACGACTTTCAGCGTTTTGGTGCAGATCTCGTGAGCATGCGCCGGATCTGTGATGGCCGTGATGTCGTGACACGGCAATGCGTGCTGTTTGACAGCGCACTGCATGCATGCACGTCGAATGAGTTTCTTTTCTTCCTGATCCCATTCGATGATTACATGGCGGTCCTGCTCCGTACCATGGATGTTGGTACTTTGCAGCCCCTCTGAGGCGGGGTAAGCCCATCGGCTCAGAGCATCCGCTACCGTGTTATGTTTACCAGGCAAATACGACACGTGGAGGTCAAACAGAGAGAGAAATTCGTGCCATCTGGCCCGTCGACCAGCTGGGCTCGCGACAGTATCAATGTGTTCAGTGGCCCAATACTCCAGAGATCGATGATCCGTCAGGACCTCGACTCGATTGGTGCCAACCCACGATTGGTACTTTTTTAAAGCACAAATGATGGCTTAAGTCTCTTGCTCACGCGGCGACCATTGCATTTGGCGTGGGGCTAGCTTCCGAGACCAAAATGCAAGAGGGTAATGATCGCCGGTGGCTTCATCAACCTGTTCAAGGACAGCTCCGATCGCGTACCTAGATGCGTCGGTTCTAATGTAGAAGGGTCGGTCAAATTGGGGCACATGCAACGTGGCTACTTCGCAGAGGGCTGCCTTCAAGTGATGGAAGGCCTCCTCGCACTCGTCAGTCCACTTGACACGAACCTTTGAACCTGCCTTGCCTGCATCTCTCCCTACCTTCAATAATTCAGTGAGGGGGGCAGCAAATTTGGCATAATTCGGCACAAAAGTGTGGTAAAAATTGCAACAACCCAGGAATCCTCTCAACTCCGTGATCGTCTCAGGGCGCTTCCACTTCTGAATAGCGACGAGCTTCCCTGGACTGGGTCGTCGAGTGCCATTCTCTAGGAGAGAACCACAAAATTCGACTGATTTTAAAAATAATTTTCCCTTCTTTGGCCCACAAATCAGCTGATTAGCGTCAAGAATGTCCAAAACTTGGTTCAGCTGCTTCTCATGTAGGGCCACCAGCTCGGCTTCGGTCAGTCCCTCCCCCTCCGTCGCGATGATTATGTCATCTATGTACACACTCACGAAGGCACGAGGCTCAGGATGGGTTGTGAACAGCACCTCCTCCATCATTCTTTGAAAAAATGAGGGGGCGTTCTTCAGCCCCATGGGCATGACGGTCCATTGGACTGGGCCACATGGCGTGCACATACAGGTAAGAGGTCTGCTGTCCTTCCTCAACGGCATTTGGTGAAGGCCGTGACGGAGATCCAGCACAGAGAACAAACGACCTCTTGCCCTCTTGGCGATTTCCTCCTCAATGAGGGGCAGGGTGTGTGAATCCGCCTTTGTTTCGGCGTTGAGATTGCGAAAATCAACAACCATTCGCCAACCATCAATGGTGTTCTGGTCTGCAGGCAGTGGCTTCGGGACTGTGAAGGGTGAACAGCACCATTCGCTGGTCATACAACCCTCAAGCCAACCAAATTCCCTGAGATTTCTCTCAATGATTTTTCTGAGAATCTCATGTTTGTGTCCATGATTTTCATAAGGGCGCTGTTTTTTTGCCTTGTACCCTTCACGAAGCTCGATGAAGGCTTCACCGAACTGTCCACGGACAGGGGGATCTTTGATCAACTTTCCTGAAAGGGTTGTGTCCTTCCGTTCCTCAAAAATCTTTTCTCTTGACTTGGAACACAATTCAGTGTCCACCTGATCGCCAGGAATTACTGTCGAAAAAACTTTGGCGACTTCTTCGGCTTTGGCAGGAAGAATCTTCTTACGGATGTCCCTAAACAGGTCCGTATCCACTGCCTCTTGAAGATAGGTGGGTATTGTGTCGAAATCCCAGAGATTCTCTTCGTGATCCAGCTCCTCGAAAGGATCCATGAAAGCTTCCACAGGGGATTTTTCATAAGAAACTCTGAATTTGCGGCGCGATTGGAGATTTTTCCTCGCCCGTGCACTGAAGATTCTTTTCGATGTCGACCGTATTGGGGAAGAGGGAGACGAGGCGGATCCATTGGACGTTGAATCACCTTGGGTATCTGACGAACAGAAATCAGAAAAAATAGATTCATCATCAGTACCACGCTCAACCTCAGATTCAGACCCAACACAGGAATCTGTACTAGAATCAGTAGAATTAGAGTCAGAAAGCTTTCCATCCACCAGGAATGCAAGCGAACTCCAGGACCGCTGTGGCAGGGGACCTGTGTCGTCCCTGGCATACAGCTTAATCTTCCTGGGAAGTTCGATGTAATCTACACAAATGTCCTGTAATTCCTGAAACCAAGGCTTGTCGTCCCACAAGGGCACAACCAAAATTGCCTGGGTTTTATCTTGCTTGATTTTGTGGATGACCTGCTGGATTAAGTGAAACGGAGGATTAATCCACAACTTCTTGTCCCATTTGTGGGTCCAAGCGTCGCTGAAGTGCTTGTCAAAGCGCTTGTTCATACGGTTAGCAAATGCATCATACTGTGGCCAAAATGAATGATGTTCATGAAAGTATTCACAAATTGCATCGCGCCATTTGTCGACAACTCTGTAGGATGAAGAGTGCCAGCGCGAAGGGCGTCGTGGCTGGGAGTCCCTACGAAGACATTCTAACTCTTGGGAGTAATCGGCACTCCCATTCACCTCTGCAATGGTGACATCTTCACCAAATTTTGGTGTCACTTTTTGCTTCAAAAATTCTTCTGCACTTTTAAACCCTGCGTGCAAAAAACGAAATTCAGGACGCTCCAAGGGACCTGACTCCAGCAAAAAACAACGACGATGACCTACGGGCGCTACCCTGTTCTTGCGAAGCCAAGGATGGCCTAAATAAAGGTCATATTTTATGTCAGCACGATAGAAGTAGTCATCCTTAAGGACAACTTCCTCCACATTTTGCTCTTCCCAAAGGTCTTGAGCGACCAAATGGGTTGATATATAACAACCGCGTTGCCCACCTGCGAGAGAATGTCCAGAAACTCCCTCGAGGGTAACAGGATGAGGCGATTCAAACACGCAGTCGTCGGGTAAGAATGAATTGGATTGGAGATTTACCTCTGATCCATTGTCACACAAACAAGTGGCGAGGTGGAAATTTCCTTTGCAATCAGAGCCCCACAGCTTCGTGACAAACTGACGAGCCCTGTGCTTGGACTGTACACCAACCTCGTCCACTACAACAGAAGAATCCGCTGCCGGATCCAGGGGAGAGGAGACAAGCGACCCTACAGCAAGTAATGGTCGATCAGGAATTTGGGGATCATGCCTGAAATCGCCTGGGGAGGGGCGATTTTCGTGGCTCCCCTAGGCGTTCTGACCTCCAGCGGCTGCGTTAACATTGTGAACACAGCCTGTTTCGTCGATCCATTCATCTTGGAACGGATCATCCGCTGGATTCAGAGCATTTTCGACGTAATCTCGATCCGCATCAGACACCTGGTCTGCACCTGAGACCTGATCCACACGATGGTTGCCCTTTCCTCGTCCACGGCCACGGCCGCCGGATGATGGGCCACCACCGTCGCCACGCCCTCTGCCCTTACCAGAGAAAGGGGTTCCTGAAGGATTTCCCTTACCCTTACCCTGTGATCCTGGAGCATTTCCTTTGTTTGTACCGGATTGAGGGGTTTGGCCTGCATTTCGATTTCCGCCTCCGGCGTTGCCATTGGGACTTGTCTGGCCGTTTGGCTGTCCACCGGAGCCGGATGGAGTCCGATTTCCTTTGCCTTGGGACCCGCCAGGGCCTCCAGTATTTTTGTTCCCACCGGAGGGAGTCGAATTACCCTTTTCCCCCTTGGCACCATGCACCTGTCTGTCATTCCTGTCTGAATTCTGCGAATTACTGACATTTTCACCAATCACCTTGTGATCGTAAGCAGACCATCGGTGATTAGCAGTGGAATGCGTCTTAGCTCGGTTCGTAGAACCTAAAAGAAGACAGATGCTACAATGATCCTGAACATTCCGGGTGTCATTCACCTTTTTGTTGCCCTTTTGGGCCCCATTTTGGGTGTTTTGCTGGGTATTCTTGTTTCCCCCAAGACCCTCATGGAAATTTTGATTGGCGGCGTCAGCGAGCCTCTCAACCTCTTCCCACAGTTCCTGCGGAGTAAACGAAAACACCCAGTTCCTGGCCTTCAGGCGATGGCCGTGGAAACTTACTCCCCTATTGAGAACTTGGACAAACAAGTCCCGATCCTCGTGTTCATTAAACTTGATTTTCCACGTGTTTTCAGTGAATTTCACCTTGGTAAACGACGTGGGGGAGCACTTTTGAAGTGCCTCCCTGACGGTAAACCGGTTGGCCGAGGCGTCAAAGCCATCGATCTCCGCCCACCAGGTCTTGACCTTTTCTTCGGATTGTTTATTCCGAAGGGTGGCGGCGGTTTCAGAGGGGATCTTGTCAAAAATCAGATTTTTCAGCTCGGCACTAGAAAATTTTTCGCCTGAATGTTCAGATTCTTCTACGAGATTCCAGAAGCGCTGTCTCTTGTCCTGCACCTCATGCAAGATTAATCGAGAGAACGAAGGAAAATTCTTCAACATCTGGTGGTAATGGTCCTCTGGCAGTCGAGATCCACGTACCTCCAACTGTTCCCACACCTCATCAAAGGTAAGGGGGGAACTTGAATCTTCACGATCACTCCAGGTCCTGAGCCAAGTATTGGCCGGCGCTCCCTCAAGGCAGTCCAAGAGCGCCATCAGGAACTGATCATCCTGGAGTTTTTGAGTCTTAACCCACAGTTTAAATTCCCGTTGGAACTGAGGCCAACGTCTGGGGTTCCCATTATACTTTGGTTGCTTGGCAACCTGACGAAGTCGCAATGAAGTGGGATTTAGGAGTGAATCCAGCCCAACACCAGCCGTAATGGCAGACACCTTGGCGGCATCATTAGCCACACCAGCTCCGGCGAGGGTCTGGGCGAGCAACATCTGGGCAATTGCATTGGAATCAACAGCAGGAAGGGTAGTACGGGAGGCAGTTCTTTTGGCATTCTGAACCTCAGTCCTAGCCTTCGCCGATCTACTCTGTGATCGAGAGATTGTAACCCTTTCCTTTAGCTTAGTCCTGCTGATCCGTGCATCGGTGGTCTTAGAGTCCACCGAAGGAGCAATCGAAAAAATTTCTGTCGCCTCCTCCGACGGTTCTGTTGTCTGATCCACCGATGATGCGCCCTCAGACCTCATGTGGGTCTTGAAAAGATCCTTAATTCCCAGCGTCTGAATGATGAGTTGCATTTGATCTTTGAGCAATTGGAGCTCAGAGTCTCGCTGTAATCTGCAAGAGCAGTCGGCAGGACAGTACATACCGTGTCCTGAAGGGCCTGAGCAGGCTGTCGGACCGCTAATCTCAGTGGTTCGCAGCCAGGAGTCCACTTGGGGAGCTCCTTCAGTCCTAATCTCCAGGCTTGCCTGCCTAGCTGCCTCTAAAATTCCTTCCTCAACCGCGGCGGCTAGATCGTCGCGGATGGAAACAGAGGGATGAGGGGCGGAGTGCCCGGCAACCGGTGCCTTGGTCTTCTCCTTCGGGAAGGGGCTTGCCTCCCAGATCTGCAAGAAAATGGCAAAAGATTCATCTTCTTGAGAACACCACCACATCCTGGTATTAATTTCTTCTTGAAGGAGGAAAAAATATTCAAATAAAAAATCAGAGGCGATTCTTTCTTGTCCTATCAGCTTAGACGTGGCTAATAGACACAGGGCCTCAAGACTCTGAAGGTTACGGGTCACTTCTGAAGACAAATGGTTGTCCCATTGTGCCCAATTGTCTGGTCGATTATAGGTAGGTACCTCACCTGGACCACCCATCTCAATGTCGTCAATGTCGGCATCGATGGTCTCAAAATGTGGACATTGGTAGGGAGTATTGGTACCTGCCAAGTCGGTAAGCTCCACCGGAGCGTTGCCATTAGCGTAAGCTGGGAGATTCCAGCTGCTTGATGGCCAATTTCGACTGGGATCTTGATTGTAATCTGGGCCTCCACAGCTGCTGATTTGTGTCCTTCTTGGGCAATTTGGGCTTGCGCAAGGCATTCCTCTCAAGGCCTCGTTCGCACAGCACCACGGCAGCGTAATCGTTACGTCTCCGGAGGTTGCGGAGTCTACGGGGCCGTACTGAGGGGCTAGCTGTGGTTGGGACACCAAAGGAACAACATTCAGGTAGCCTCTGCTACCATGAAAGTGCTGCCCTGGGTCGTTGTGGGTGCCGGAGGGCTCGGGGCCGGCAAGACCAGTGGGGCAGGCACGCGAGGAGTCTCCCTGGATGCTGTTATTGGGGGTAGGACCGGACACTTGGACACCAACGGAGGCGAGAGCAGCGACAACAGAAGCAAGGTCCATGCTGATTGTGGTCCGGCAGAAAATCCCAGTCTATGAAGAAAATTGAGGGGAATTATTCTAAATACATCTGAGTGTCCAAAACTGTCCGAATGAATTTAAACAATCCATTTATGTAAAATTGTCTGGCCGATCTGGCCCGCGAGCGCGCGTCAGCGGCAAATGGCGATTTCAGCTAAAATAGCGGAATGCGGCGGATTTACGGGAAATGGACCGCGGAATCAAATCCGGCATATCAGAAATATATAGGAAATATCCTGTGACTGAGCTGCGAGGCGGCAATTCCGCCGAAGCAAAGAAAATGACCAAAATGTAGCCAATCTGGGCAGAATGTCTGAAAATCTGAGCAGATGGGGCTAGTCGCACTTACAAGGGCACCACTGGTTCGTCAAGTGGGGTAATGATGCCAAAATCACCAAAATTGGCGTCATTCCCACGCGTGGCTCGCCCGGCCAGGGCAAGGCCAATGGCTCACAGGGTAGGAGGCAGGACCTAGGACTTTTATCTGAGTGTACAACTTGAAATTGGGTCCGGGCTCCCTGTGGGCATAGAGAAATGGGGCCGCCAATTGACCACACCGAAGGGGGAAATTGGGGTCCCAAAATGGGGTCATTTTGGCTGCTCGAAATGAGCCAAAATTCGGGGTGCTCCCAATAGTATATCTCCACGCCGACTTGGAGATCGGATCCGCCATTCCATACGCGATCTACCTAGAGTCCAACAAAGACTCCCATGCCCTTGGCTCTCAAAGATCTCCATGCCACCTGGCGTGGTGTCGATCCCAATTGGGTCCAGGAATGCCAAAATGGCAAAATTGCCCAGGCTCTCTTTGGGCTAGCGCCCTAACGAAGGTTGCTCCGCTTCGCCCACGTGGTGTGTGAACCATGCGGACCATTACCCATAACACCCATGTCATATATGGTCCACTGGTCCATGCGTCCGGCGTGCACGAGGGTTAGAACATAGTGCACGGCGGGCAGCAAAAGTGGAAAATTGCTCAAAATGGCCAAAAATGCGCACACTCATGGTTGGGGCAAATAAGGCACATGCCCGACTTGGACCGGAGTGTGCCATAGGATGGGTATCAAGTCATATATGTCCAACATATCTTTTGGGCATCGCCCAACTCCTCCGGTATTGGGAATGGCAGGAATGCTTACACGGAATAAAAAGATAGGTAAAATACGACGAAAAAACTTTCTGAATAGCTAAAAATAAAGCTAATTAGCATAAAAAACGCTTAGGCCAAAAAGCGCGCGGCGAAACGCGTAAAAACGCGACGAAAATGTTTTCGACGTCAAATAGGTGAATAGTTAACGCCGTAAGCACCGTAACGCTCGTAGGACCCCAACGCCGTCCTTGCCGTCGTCTAACTCGCTATAGGTGCAAAGAAAAACGCGTCGCGAGCAGCGCGTAAAACTCGAAAATTTTTCATAACTCGCCACGACCCCTCATGTCGCGCCCTGCCGCCTTTTTCTTCTTCTTCTCCATGCACCTCCCTCCCCACCCTCGTGCCCATCACTCCCCTTGCCCTGCAGCTCAGGCGGCGGCCCTGGGGGAACGCGGTTAACCCTTAGCAATGGACACCTACACGCTCCACGACGCCACGCACAAGAACGACGCCGAGAACACGCCGAGAACATCAAGAACGACGGGTAGCACGTAAGGCACAGCAACGAACATGGTCTTGCTGCATGCGAGTGTGTTGGGTCGTGTATAATAATTTTTTTTTTTTTTTTTTTACAAAAGCAAAAAAAAAAAAAAAAGAGAAAAAAAAAATATTTTACGAAATTTTGCGGCGGTTTTTCAAGTAGGTACAACCACACCCACACAACAAACAAACCAGCACAGCACCGCAGGGCAGCACGGCACCGCAGGACACGGCGCACGACGCAGGACACCACAGGACAACGCACAGCACAGCAAGACACCACGACACACCAGAGCAGCACCACCACACCGCAGAACGCCCAAGGAGACACCACAACGCACAGGGACACGCCACTGCACGAGGCACCAACAACAGCGCAGACGACACTGGCGCCGCACGACGGGCCGCAGGAGGGCAAAGCAAACACAAACAGCACCGCAAAACGACAGCACAGCACGACAGCACAGCACCACACGACAGCACAGCGCCACAGCACACGACACAGGGAAGCAAGGCACCACAGCCAGCACAACAAGGCACCGCAGCGCACAGAGCGGAGAAGACAGGGAACGCACAGCACGAGGAAAAGAGCACCACAGCACGCAGACACCACCACCGGGCAAAAAACAGCACAGCCAACCAACAGCACAACACAGCACAGCACGACAGCCCACAGGAGGGCAAAGCAAGCCCCAACAGCACCGCAACACGACAGCAGAGCACAACAGCACAGCACCACGCGACAGCACAGCACCACAGAACACGACACAGGAAAGCAGGGCACCACAGCAAACCACACCAACCACAGGGAAACAGACCACGCGGCCAGACAGGGACACCGAAACACGCCACCAGCAGACAACCACGGGCCACCAGACCCAGCACCGCACCACGGCACACCACAGCACCAGGCGCCAACAACAGCGAGCACCACACGAACAGCACAACGCGAGCGCACCAGCACAGCGAAGCACAGCACCGCACAAAGCGGACAGGACAGAGAACGCACAGCACAGCACCCCGGGACACACACAGCACAAAGCAGAGCGGCCAACAACAGCACGCACCCCCGCGCCACGACAAAACACACACAGCACGGGGGAACACCGCAAAACGCAGCGCCGCAGAGCACAGGGCCCCAGGGCAACAGGCAGCGCCAGAGGGCACGGCGCAACAAGCAGCAGCACCCAACGAGCACAACACGGCACAGCACCGCACCGAGGGACGCACAGCACAACGCAGCACACGGCACAAAGCACCGAGCGGCAGCGACGAAAACCGCGAGACAAAAAGGGGGGGGGGGGGGGGGCAGCAACCGACGGGGAGAAGCACCAGCCAGGCGGAAAGCACGAAAGAGGGACAAGCGCACGGAGAGCCGAGAGGTGGAAGGCCAACAAAGCAAACAACGCACAGCGCCGAGGCCCAGGGCACCCGGGGCCGGAAACCAGAGAAAGCCGGAGACAACGGGGGCGCACAGGAGAAGAAGGGGAAGAAAAAAAAAAAAAACAACACCAAGGCACCAAGCAGGAGCGACAGAAACACCGAGACACAAAAAGGGAGGGGGTGGGGGGAGAAACCACCAAAGAGCAGCCAACGGCCAAGCAGGAGACACAAACGACGCGCGAGCGCACGAAGAGGCAGGCAGCGGGAGGCCGAGAAAAACAACCAAAGCACGGCGCCAAGGCAACGAGGAACGGCAAGGGCAGCAAGAGAGCGGGGGGCAACCCCAGCCCGGAGGGGGCCAAGCAAAGCAGAAAGACAAAGCGGCCAAAGGAAAAGGTGAGGCGCACCACAACGCGCCCGGGAGGCCGGCCCGCCCGACCCGGCCACAAAGAGCAAGCACACGCACGCCAGCCGCCGTCCGGATGGACGAGTGCGCGCCTGGAGGGTACCCAACCCCTGCTGGCAACGAACAGCCGCCGTCCGGATGGACGAGTGCGCGCCCGGAGGGTACCCAGCCCCTGCCGGCTACGAACAGCCGCCGTCCGGATGGATGTGTGTGCGCCCGGAGGGTACCCAGCCCCTGCCGGCTACGATAGCCGCCGTCCGGATGGACGAGTGAGCGCCCTGCAGCGGCACCCCACAGAGCAACACAACACACCGAGCGGGCACACCGGTGAACAGGAGCCAGGAGGCCCAGGACACCGCACACGCAACACAACACACCGAGCGGGCGCACCGGTGAACAGGAGCCGGGAGGCCCAGGACGCCGCACACGCAACACAACACACCGAGCGGGCACACCGGTGAACAGGAGCCGGGAGGCCCAGGACGCCGCACACGCAACACAACACACCGAGCGGGCACACCGGTGAACAGGAGCCGGGAGGCCCAGGGCGCCGCACACGCAACACAACACACCGGGCGGGCACACCGGAGAACAGGAGCCGGGAGGCCCAGGACACCGCACACGCAACACAACACACCGAGCAGGCACACCGGTGAACAGGAGCCGGGAGGCCCAGGACGCCGCACACGCAACACAACACACCGAGCGGGCACACCGGTGAACAGGAGCCGGGAGGCCCAGGACGCCGCACACGCAACACAACACACCGAGCGGGCACACCGGTGAGCAGGAGCCGGGAGGCCCAAGACGCCGCACACGCAACACAACACACCGAGCGGGCACACCGGTGAACAGGAGCCGGGAGGCCCAGGACGCCGCACACGCAACACAACACACCGAGCGGGCACACCGGTGAACAGGAGCCGGGAGGCCCAGGACGCCGCACACGCAACACAACACACCGAGCGGGCACACCGGTGAACAGGAGCCGAGAGCCCCAGGACACCGCACACGCAACACAACACACCGAGCGGGCACACCGGTGAACAGGAGCCGGGAGGCCCAGGACGCCGCACACGCAACACAACACACCGAGCAGGCACACCGGTGAACAGGAGCCGGGAGGCCCAGGACGCCGCACACGCAACACAACACACCGAGCGGGCGCACCGGTGAACAGGAGCCGGGAGGCCCAGGACGCCGCACACGCAACACAACACACCGAGCGGGCACACCGGTGAACAGGAGCCGGGAGGCCCAGGACGCCGCACACGCAACACAACACACCGAGCGGGCACACCGGTGAACAGGAGCCGGGAGGCCCAGGACGCCGCACACGCAACACAACACACCGAGCGGGCACACCGGTGAACAGGAGCCGGGAGGCCCAGGACGCCGCACACGCAACACAACACACCGAGCAGGCACACCGGTGAACAGGAGCCGGGAGGCCCAGGACGCCGCACACGCAACACAACACACCGAGCGGGCACACCGGTGAACAGGAGCCGGGAGGCCCAGGACGCCGCACACGCAACACAACACACCGAGCGGGCACACCGGTGAACAGGAGCCGCGAGGCCCAGGACGCCGCACACGCAACACAACACACCGAGCAGGCACACCGGTGAACAGGAGCCGGGAGGCCCAGGACGCCGCACACGCAACACAACACACCGAGCGGGCACACCGGTGAACAGGAGCCGGGAGGCCCAGGACGCCGCACACGCAACACAACACACCGAGCGGGCACACCGGTGAACAGGAGCCGCGAGGCCCAGGACGCCGCACACGCAACACAACACACCGAGCAGGCACACCGGTGAACAGGAGCCGGGAGGCCCAGGACGCCGCACACACGTAGGGCGGCCGGGGGACAGGAAAGAACCAACACCCCATGGGTCGGACACACTGGGGCGACCCAGCCGACCCACCGGGCCAGTGGCAGGAGCGGTACTCCAAGGCTGCTGGTCCGAGCCCGGCCAGGCTGCATCGGGGACCATGGCAAACGTCACCCGGAGCCATGGATGCAACCGGTGACAGGCGAGCCGGTACACAGTCCAGGAGGGGGTCGCCTGCCAAGCGGAGCGGCCCCGCAACTCAAGCCACAAGGGTGAGGCGGTCGTACCGTAGACAAGCGGGAGCAAGACCCCTTGTGGTGAGAGATACTCCACACGGCTGGGCAGCCCCCAGAGCTGCCGCCCGAAGGAGGGGGCATGTGGCCCTACTCATGGACACATGTGGGGACACCCCCCCACCTGGGACACATGGACCGGGTGGCCGCGACAATGCCTTCCCAAGCACATGCGGGAGCGGCTCAAGAGGCACCTAACATACGGCAGTGGGAGGGACAGGACGTCCCCTTGGTAAGACCTTCTTCCTGCACCGTCAAAGGAGGCATCCCGAGCTCCCGAAGATACCTACCTACCTACCTTCGCCCACGTGGTGTGTGAACCATGCGGACCATTACCCATAACACCCATGTCATATATGGTCCATTGGTCCATGCGTCCGGCGTGCACGAGGGTTAGAACATAGTGCACGGCGGGCAGCAAAAGTGGAAAATTGCGCAAAATGGCCAGAAATGCGCACACTCATGGTTGGGGCAAATAAGGCACATGCCCGACTTGGACCGGAGTGTGCCATAGGATGGGTATCAAGTCATATATGTCCAACATATCTTTTGGGCATCGCCCAACTCCTCCGGTATTGGGAATGGCAGGGTCGCCAAGTGAGCCCATGATTTGGGATAGTCCCAAATTGCCAACATGGCGGCCACGGTATGCCAAGCTCAAGGGGAGTTATTCGCCGGGTCCAACATATGTTGGGGACCAAAGTATGTACCCTCATAACATACTTGGGTCATGATGTCAATTGAGCGCAACGTTGAGATATACGGTCGCCTCTTGACATCATGACGAGCCAAAAATGGCAAAATTGGCGAAAGGACACGCAAAAGTGCCTTGAAAGCTACACAATTATATTATAATATCTTCCGATTGGATCGTGCAATCAACTAATCCTTCTAAACACAATGACTTGACACCAATGACCTTCGATTCCACATATGTGCTCCACTTGGGGCGCCTTGGAAGGTTACGAGCGCTACTTCCCAAGTGGGCACATGAAGACATGGAAAATTGCAAAACACACACCTTGCTCCCAACGCATCGCTTTGGGATCGCCACACAAGCTTCCCTTCACGAAGGTTAGGCTTGCAATTGATCGTGGGGAGTATGGAGAAGGGGCTTGCACAATATGAGGTCCATTGGCGGTTCCATCGCTCTTAGCCAAGCCCGCCCAATGGGCACGCAATACAACACATAGCACATACCACATATTGCCCCAAAAGGTAGCTCCCACCACGATATGTCATGCCCCTCCAAGGGCATAACTTTGTGTCAATCGCTCATAGGAACTCAAGGGGAGTTCCTATGCAACACCAACACTCGCGCGCTACACTCGAAAGTTATCTTAACGCACGCAATATCATGGCCAAAGAGTTACAACGCAAACTCTACCCTCTTGACCATGATCCATTACACTAGCGCGCACGTGTGGAGACGCAAGGCATATGATGCTTCCTAAATTACGTCCGAAGTATTGTGAATACATCCCACGTTTCCTTATTGTCATTCCTCGCAAGCAACACGAGATATGACCTTCACAAGTGGCCTCACGAATCAACTTTGTTTTGCCCATATCTTTAAGACAAATGGAGGGCAGGATAAAAGGAAAGTTGATTCGTGCATAGGGAAGCACGTAGGTCCACTCGAAAGAGGTCAAATCAAGTGCGGGGATGTCGAAGTCGAAAATCCGATTTCGACATCCTGAAAAATTCGGATTAAGGTTGCGAGTGTAGAATGTGAAAATTGCGGATGCATCAACGCAATTCCTGAAGACTTTAGAGGCTTCGTCACGGATAGCGTTAAAACTTCCATTATAAACAGTTAAACTGGCGGTTACGGTAAAGTCGCGATCCAACAGCCAGCAGTCAAAACAGTGAGTATCAGAACGGAAGCATAAAAATTGACGGAAACAATATGAAAATATGAAAATAAAACCCTGTTGATTCCTGATATTCTGATATACAAATCTCCGCTGGCGATGCATCGGTTGCCGATGCGGGGCTTCACGGCACGGAACACGCTCCCGCCGGGCTCGCACCGGGCGTCAACGGGCGCCTTCCGTACATGGGGTTAGTGGACCGGAGACCGGTCTTCCCTTCCGTACATGGGGTTAGTGGACCGGAGACCGGTTGTATGCCCTACCCTAGCCATGGGGTTCTGGGTACCGCTTCACCCCCCTCCTTAGAGCAAACCCTGGGGGGGGGCTCGATAACACCACGCATGGCAGCGGGTACCCAGGACCATTCCCTGAAGGGGGGGGGTGTCACACCCTCACTTCAGGCTGACCCAGGTGAGGCTGCCAAATCCCACAGTAAGATAGGTATGATGCTGTAAAAGCTCGTAGCACATGTATAGTATCAAGTATCAAGTCCCGGGTCCTGGCGGCGATTGTTCGGCATCCAAAGGACCCGTTAACCCATACCAGGCGCACCGGGTGCCGGCTGCTACGGTCACCACCACAGTGGCAGTGGCATACACGGCCAACATAGGCGACACACGACGACCGAGGTGGTCCCACAGGTCGAGAGCGACCACAAAGATCCATCAGGCTACCCCAAGCTTCCCAAGGCCCGCCGACTGGGGAGAGTCCCCACGGGTCCTTCCTCGGGCGCACCATGTCCATATCCATACGACGCGAGTCCAGAGTGATACAGCCGAACTCCTTAAGAGATTTTAAGGGAGCTCCTCTTTAAGGGATCGGGCATCAAGGCCGTCTTTTCCCTCGCCCTATTACCACGAAGGCCATACATGAGGGAGTCCTCATGCAGTGTGGGCGGAGGCGTCGACTCCTCAAACCACCAGTTTCCCAGGCAGACTGACCGAGGTCAGGAGCACCGGAGGCCGCCATCCGACTGCAAGTGCGTCTGCGAATCGGTAGGCTCACACTGGGACTGACAGTGGCGGACCGCTGGGAGTGTAGCCAGGCAACTGGGCTTCCCGCCTGGCGCCATCAGGATCTCCACACATCACAGCGAATAGGGCAACACGGTATCACGGGCACTCAAACAGTAGAATCTGTATTCGGGTACTGGTCCAGGCTGGACCAGGCTGTATAAACATGTACACGGCGACTCAAGGCGCCTTCGTATGCGATTCGTGAAAAACAGTCCACACTCCGGTGATGGGCTGAAGACAGCAACATACAGATGCACATATCCTGGGGGGCAGAAAAGCAAAACAAGCGGGGTAAATAGGCGTGTAAACACACTCTGAACAGAGCGCCAAACCACGCCACGGTCAGGATAAGGCAATGCAGGAGGGTGGACAGGATAACGCCTGAGTTCAGGCCATATATAGTCAGCTGACACACGTCGACTGGTCTGGATTCCGCAAGTGCCATGGAACCAGACCACACACCAAAAATTCGCAATGCCGATGACAGCGGCATCCGTTGCGCAATGTCGTATGGGCTTCAAGGCCCCAAGAGCTCAGAAATATGAAGGTCAGTCGCCCTACTTGGTTTCCCAAGGATTCAGCAGGGGGGTGAGTGACGAATAGAAGAAGAGAGGGGCCATCCTCCTCTGGATTCAGCAGGGGGGGGTATATGGCCACTCTGATGGCAGGTCACCGAAAGATGGAAGAGAGCAAGCAAGTAAGGGACGATCCGTCGACCTCACAAGCGCTGAAAACACATCAGGGCAGAGCTCAGGGCGCTGATCAGGCACCCCTGGCTGCAATCGCCCGGGTGAGTGCTGCCAAGTCCGAACATGGATCTTGGTCTTGTGCTTGCGGATGTACTCCATGAAGGGAGTATTGACCCGCGGCACGAACGAGGAGACGGGTTCCCAGGTGTCGTGGGACGGCCCATAGCCTCGCCAACGAACCTTGAACTCCAGACCTCCGGGTGCCGAGGCTTTTGAACGCTGAGCCAGGATCTTCTCGACAGTATAGTCGTCCTGCTCAGCATAGTCATCATCCGAATCAGCCTCATGTGCGGCATAGCTCAGGGACACATGTTGGCCACAGAAGTCGGGTTCCCGCACACGGAGTTGACTCTCGTGGCGCTCCCGGAACTGTCCGTGACCTACCTTGATGCGGTAGGTGTCCTCACGAATCCTGCGGACCACCTCGCCGGGTGTGAACCAGGTCACGGTGCGGTGGGTGCCCATAGGGCGGGGTCTGATCACCCACACCGGGTCTCCCACCCTGAACTTCTGCGCTGTCGAGCTCGGGGCGGACTTCTGACGCTCAGCATGCTCCTCCTCGAGCTGCTGGCGGATGTCCCGCGCCGTTTGCGCTTGCCGCGCGAAGAACTCCTTGGCATCCATGGCCATGCCATCACCAGACAAGGAAAGTCCCCGACCCAGGGGGTCCCTGCCGAACAGAATCTGGTGAGGGGACAAACCACCCGGAGTGGGGGTGTCATGATGGGCCTTCAGAGCAGGCCACATCTCCTCAAACCAGTTCCGACGCGGATTGGTGATGTGGATCTTGCGCAGCTTCTCGAGCAGCTGCCGTCCAGCCACTTCAGCACGGCCGTTAGACCGGCTGAGATAGGCGACGCTCTTGGCGTGACGTATTCCCATGAGGGACCACATAGCCTTGAACCAGCCACCAGTAAACTGGGGCCCTCGGTCACTGCAAATGGTGCGGGGGATGTCAAAGACGGTCAGCCAATGACGAATCATCATGACTGCCACTTCCTTGGCAAGCAACCCCTTTTTGCGTGCCGGAACGGCTACAACGTAGCCGCTGTGGCGGTCCACACAGAGAACCACACAGTCAAAGGTCTCCTTGCCAATGTGCACCTCGGGCATGGAGAAGACGTCCATGGCCACGCTCTCCATGGGCCAGTCAGGAACCGGGGTCCATTGGGCTTCCCCCTTGACGTTCCGGTTATCGGGATTGCAGGCCTGACAGACCGAGCAACCCTTCCTGACCTTCTTGATGGCGGTGTAGAGAACGATATGGTCGATCTCGAACCGACGCTGCATGTCAAGGGCTTGCTTCTTGACCCCTGGGTGCAGCATGTGGTGGTGCCAAGCTTCACACAGCTCGAGCACCCGGGACTCCGGTACTAGCAGCTTACCATTCCGGTAGAGCTTGCCATCTTCCTCGGTCAGCCCCTTTGGCCACTTCTGCCCGTCATCAGGGTCGGTCACAGCCCTATACTCGGCCGCAAAGTCCTCAGACTTGGCGTAATTGTCGGTCCAGTCGTCCTGGAGGCAAGACTCCGGGAAGAGGTGCTTGTCGGACTCAGCTCCCTCAGGAGCGAGTACTCTGACTGCTCTGCTCACCCTCGACGCGAGGGGGGCATCCGCAGCCATGACGACGAAGCATTTAGCACCCTCCTCCTCCATCAGGCGCTCCATTTCGATGATCCTCTTGGCATCAGCGGTCTCAGCCTCATCGCCATGGGCAGAGATATCCGTCATGCCCTTGCTGGCGGGATAGGCCCACCTACTGAGACAGTCCGCCACGGTGTTATCCTTTCCAGGAATATACACAACCGTGAGGTCGAACTTGGCCAAGGTCTCATGCCATCTTGCCCGTCAGGAGGCGGGACCAGAGGGTGTGTCCACGTGCTCCTTGTGCCACGACTGCAGACTCTGATGGTCGGTGCAGACGGTGACGGGATGGAGGGCTATGTACCCAGCCCATTTCCTGAGAGCCATGACGATGGCATACGCCTCCTTTTCACGGGGCGTCCACGTCCGTCTCTGGCCTTCCGCCAGGACTCGGCTCCAGAAGGCCACGGGCACGTGCCTCCCGTCGTCAAGCACTTGCTCCAACACAGCGCCAATGGCGTAGTCGGAAGCGTCGGTGCGCAGGACGAACCCTCGGTTGGGATCCACGAGGTGCAGACCCACTGCGGATAGCAGCGCCTGCTTCATCCCCTCAAAGGCACGGTCGGACTCAGCTGTCCAGACCAGAGCCTTCTTGGACCCCTTCTTGGTCTCCTCTCGGTTGCCCTTGAGCATGGTCGTCATGGGGGCTGCATACTCGGCATACATTTTGATGTACCCCGAGTAGTAGTTGCAGAACCCCAGATACGCCCGTAGCTCAGAGACCGTCTTGGGCTTTTCCCAGGGCTCAATCGCAGCCACCTTGCCAGGTATGGGCTTCCGCTGCCCGTTCCCGACTACGTGGCCAGCGAAGACCACCTCGCTTACCGCAATGGTGGCCTTGTCACTGCTGCCCGTGAGTTTGTGCCGAACCAGGAGGTCCAGCACTCGAGTGACGTCACTCTCATGTGCCTCCAGGAGCTCCTCGTAGCTCATACTGGGGTCCCCGGGTGCGCTGATGACGTCGTCCACGAAGGGGTCCGCACAGTCGCGCACCGGCCCAAGCAGGTTCTCCAGCATCCGCTGAAAAGCCGCATTGCCGTTGGTAACGCCCATGGGCATCACCTTCCACTGGAGAGGTCCAAGTGGGGTGCTCATGGCTGTGCAGGCACGGGACTCCTCGGCGAGAGGCATCTGATGATAACCATGTTTCAGGTCAATCACCGTGAAGATCCTCCGCCGGTGTTGTTTTTGCAGCATGTCCTCAATGAGGGGCAGCGTATAGCTGTCGTGCTGCGTTTGGGCGTTCAGGCCGCGGTAGTCGACCACGAGCCGCCACTCACCGGCAACCTTCTTGGGAACGACGAAGCACGGAGAGGCCCATTCGGAGTGGCACGGCTCGAGCCAGCCTCTCTGGATGAAGTCACGGAGGATCTTCTCCATGGCCTCTTTCCTCTCGCCTCTCAGGGCAAACTCCCGGTGCCGATACACACGGGGGTCCTGCTTCAGTCGTATCTTGGCCTCGCCATACGGTCCACGCACCGGTGGGGGAAACACAGGCTTACCGCTGAAGAAGGTATCACCATACTTCTGCTTCAGCCTGGCCCTCAATGCCTGGATCTTGGGGCAGTCATCGGACTCCGCCTTGGCTTTTCCGGGCACTTGAACCACGGAGCTTACTTGAGGGGTAGCTACTCCGCTCGTTTTCGGCTCAGGCGGTCTTCCCAGGAGGCCCAAAGGGCCATCTCTGGTCTTGCCTCGGAACAGATCGCCGTAGGTGGGTGGGTTACCGCCAGGCGGCTCGTCTTGGCTGGACATGTGATCCAGCACCCTCTGTACGAAGGTATTCCCGTCATAGGAACCGGAGACAATTGAGTCCACTTCCAACCAGGCTTTGTCCTGGCCTTTGCCCTCACGCTGGTTTCCCCAGTCGTGAAAGGGCTGATCCATATACCCCTGAACCAGATCCCATTCCTCTTCAGTGAGGGGGTCTTCCGATTCCGATTCTTCGATGTCAACGGGGGGAACCGCAAAGCATTGCCGCCAGGGCTCTGCTATGATGCGGTTGACACACACGAAGTCCGTGGCGTCGGCCTGATCAAGGCCCCCATCCACATAATGGAATTCCGTTGGCCATCTCTGGGGCGGCATGGGCTGTCCCTTAGCGTCCTGATAGACACTCTCTCCAGCCGGTAGGACGACCTTGTTCAAGGTCATGTTGGTTAATGAGGCAACCCAATGTCGGGTACTTTCCTCCTCGGTGCATCCCATAGGAACAACCAGCACTGCCTTGGAGCGGTCCTTGCGAATCTTCGCTATCGCTCTTGGAATGTCCCAACGGGGGCAATGGATCCACATCAATCCCTGATGCGGACCCCAGTGCTTCTTCCACGCGGAGTCCTGTGCGCTCCAGTACTTCTCACACACCCGAAGATGGGCGGAGGTTCCTGAAGAGAACGCATCCAGGGCCAGATCCGAAGCTCCCAAGTCCGCGACAACTCGGCTCGCCACTTCCGGCCTTACGCCGTACTCCTGGTTTGCAGGACCAGTTGGCTCAGTGTCCAGCGCGGCCATCTCGAGCTGATTGCGTTCGGGGTGGATCCATTGGCATTCCACATGGTGCTCAGGTGACAAAAGCCACGAGAGCTGGTCGTCCTGGTACAGGGTCATGGAGGCCTGGGCCGGGAGGACGCCGGAGTCCGTCTCATCATGAAGTCGTACCCGACGATCATGTCCCAGTCCATCTCGGCCTCGTAGAAGCGACCGTGCAGGAGGATTTCCTTGCCGAGGTCTGGGCGGCTCAGCTCACGATGGTTCACGAACTGCAGCCCAATGGCCGCTTCCTTCGTGCCTCCCACCATGTACTGGCCGTTCGCCACCTTCAGCCTGACAGGTTTCCGACTGTCGGTCAGACACTCTGGTGGAAGTAGGCCAGCCTTGACCAAGCTGACTTGAGCTCCCGTGTCGACCAACACGTCGAAAACCTTTTCCACTTCCCCGCATAAGGCACGGACCTTAAGATGCAACTGCCGCTCGCGACCGACACGGCGCACGGCGTGCAAACTCAGGATCTCCGGCCGTTCCAGAAGCTCAACAAGCGACTGGTGCAGGTCGTGGACAATGGGCTCAGGCTGCCCATCTGCAGCATCCAGCTGCGGTCCGGGTGATCCTCCGATACTCTCGGATAGATCCTGTAGTACATCAAACACATTCTTGGTCGCGAAGGACGGACAGGTGCAAGCGTTCGTGCCTTCACTTGCCCTCACCCCGCCTCCGAGACTGGGTGCCGGACCGGGCCTTCCGCCCGCGGCAGTCCTCTTGTGCTTATCGACTCCCGACTGGGATGGTTCGGCGCTTCCCACGTCACCATCCTGCGACCGCCCTAGCTGGGGCCCTTGGCTGCAGGGGCTCCGCTAGGGGGCGTCGGTTGTGGAAGAAGGGGTGTTCTCCTCCGCATCAACCTCGTTGACGCCCTTCTTCCTTCTTTCGCTGCGAGTAGGCTTCTTGTCCTTGTCCTTGTTCTGGTTGTTCTGGTTGTTCTCCTTGTTCTTGTTGTCCGACCTGGGGACCCAGTTCCTCTTGATCTCCTGGATCACCTTGGCCAACTCGGTCCCCTGCGACACCAGCTTGGAGAGCTCGTCCCTGTCCACCTCCACCTTGGCTTCCCGGATACCCGCGGGCGCACGCTTCTTCGACCCGTGCGCCTTCTTGTAAGCCTCCGTGTCGGCCTTGTGGACGGGGCATGTTCGGTGGTCATGGTTGAAGCCTCGCTTCCTCCCATAACACACGAAACAGCCCTGCGGGTGAGCTCGTATGAACTCCTCAAAGGACAGCGGAGGGTCGCCAATGCGGCGAGGGTCCCTCTTCTCCTGCTTCCTCCAACCCTGCTGCAGGGGCTTCCAGTTTCCCGGTTTGCTCCCCGCGCTCAGGTTCTTGGCCACGAAGGCACAAACGGCCACCTCGGCGGGCTCATCGTCGTCGTCATCGTCGACGAGAGTCTCATCGCCGCCCGCTCCCGCTGGGTCCATGGCAGCTTCCCCGCCAGGTCCCTCGCCAACGTAGTTGACGTCGCGGTCGCCGGGCCTCAACCCGCGGGTGTGGTGGAGGTTTCGGTACTCCTTGAGTACTTCCTCGCCAACCCACTCCAGGATCTCGTCGCAGCTCATCCGCGCCGGGATGGCCTGCAGACGGATGGTCTGGCCGCCCACGTCACACTCATCAAGGCGCCACATCGCGGTCTTCTCACGATCGCCCGGGACGGTGACGAGGAGAGCGTTCCGCAGGGAGTGCCGTTTGACATCCCGGGCCACGTTCTTCTTCGCCCAAGCCACCACGTTCGTATGATACTCTTTGGGGAGCATCATCTTGACCGTGTGGTTGGACTTGGCCCGCTTGGATTCCTCCTTGGTGACCCTCTTGATCCATGCTTCCGGCAGCATGGAGAGCAGGCGAGCCTGCTCGTCACCCTCGTTCCAATCCTCCACGTTGCGGCGGTGGAGGGTGTATTTCCCTCGGAAGTCCCGCCAATCCCGCAGGCGGATCTCCCGTCCATCATGCTCAAGCTTGATGGACTTCCACCGCTTGGCAGCCACCTGCGGAGCGTCCACCCGCTCCTGCCCGTTGAGCCACTTCTTGGCTTCCTTGAGGGTCTTGATCTTCCCCTCCTTGGTCGCCATGAAGTATAGCTCTCCGAGCACTTCCGGCAGGCGGTACCTGAACCGTCTGAAGACATATCTCTCCGCATCCGCGTGAGGCATGTCTTCAGTGACGGTCAGCCCCCAATCGTCCAGCTTCTCCAAGAAGCGGTCGAGGTTGAGGGGGTTGCCATCGTACATGGGGGGCTTGATGTCCTTCAAGTCTTCCCACACGGCGGCATCCGCGGCCTTAGAGACCATGAACGCCGGCCGCGAGGTCGACCGAGGTTCCCATCGGCCTCGCCCACGGACTCCCACGGCCGCCACGTCCATCTCCTCCATGGAACCCCTGTGGCTACGCCGCGGTTCCTCTATGTACGCTGAACCAAAGTGTTCACGCCGTACTTCTTCCATGTACGCATCCTCATCACGGCGCCGGCGGCTGCGTTCAGCGGCCTCCCGTCATACACCACGCGGCGGGCTGATGTCGAACTCCTCCAGGTCGAGGTCCAGGTCCTCACCTTCGCCGACATCCCACTCCACGTCTCCTCTTGGGACCTCATCCCTGAGTCCACCATAACGTCCTCCAGCCATTGGGATTGGCACCGGGGCTGGTGCCGGGCGTCCGGGGCGTACAGGGGTCCGCAGTGGAGCACGGCGGTTGTGGTGGTCCGAGCTGAGCCACTCATCGCACCAATCCTCACTGCCACTGCCGGGCGGCACGCGCTCGTTGCGGCGGCCCGTGCTGTGGTGAGAGGGGGCGGTGAGAGAGGGGGCGCTGGCGCCGGGGCGACTCCTGGGGGCTCCGCCGGGGGCGTGGGGTCTGCCTGGACCTGGTCCGGGTCCCCAGCCGTCGTCCGACGAGCCAGACTCCAGGGGTGGGTGGTCGCTGCCGACGCTCCCACGGGCCTCCAGCGCGTCCAGCCTCTGCTGCAGGCCGCTGATGACCGTGTTCAGCCCGCTGATCTCAGCCCTGGCGATGTCCAGCTCTGTCTGCGCGCGCGCGGCGACCTTGGAGATGCGAGTCATCTCGCCCTTGCCCGTGTCTACCTCACACTCGAGGGAAAAGACCCTCCTGCGGAGGTAGACAATCCACCGCCAGGCGGTATCCGGGTCGCCGTTCCCTGGTGGGTCGTTGGGGTCCCCAGGGGGTCCTCCAGGAGGGCCTCCGCCGGGTCCGCCCGGTCCAGGGGGTCCTCCCCCGCCCGGTGGTCCGCCTCCAGGGGGTCCACTTGGTGGGCGTCCTCCAGGGGGTCCTGATGGTCCTCTGCCAGGGGGTCCCGGTGGGTCTCCGCCGGGTCGCCTCGGTGGGTCCCAGGATGGGCGCTTCTTCGTGATGCCGAAGTCCATGTAGTCATCCTCGTCCATGTCGCCCCACCTGGGCGTCTCGGTCTCGGAAGACTCCGAGCTCCGGTAGGGAGGAGGGAGATCCTCATCCTCACCTTCCGGCTCCATGGGGACGTCTCCGCCTCCTCCGCCCGTCCAAGCCACCACTTGGCGATGTCGGCGGCCTCGTTCATCCCCGTCACTGGCGGTGAAGAAGGGGTCACTGTCGTGGGGGTGTCCACCCGCTGGCCTCCGCGGCCTCTCGGGGGTCTTCCCCTTGCCCTTCCTCCGTCGATGGGCGGTGGGGCCACTGCTCCCACTGCTGCCCGTGTCCGCCTCATCCAGCGTCATCCTGGAGGAGGCGTCCCCTTCGAAAAGCTCTCGAAGGGTCTCCACTCGTGATCCTCCAGGGGGAGTCTCGCGGCGGAGTTTGGCCTCTGCCTCCTCCATTGCGGCGGCGGTGGCTGCGGCAGCCCGCACTTCGGCTTCCTCTCGAGCACGAGCCGCCTCGGCTTCCCGGGCCTGTTGCAGCCGCGCCTTCTGCGCCTCCAACGCCGCCAGCTCCGCCTCCGTCTTGGCCTTCTCCTCAGCGACCTTCCGTCGCGCGGCCTCGATGGCGTCCTTCTTGGCGGCGTCCGCCTGGGCCTTAGCCGTCGCTTCGGCATGGGCCTTTTCCTCCGCCTCCTTCTTTGCTCTCTCTTGGGCAAGCGCCTCTTCCAGCGCCCTCACCTCGGCCTCCCTGCAGGCAATGGCCTCCTGCGTCAGGCGGGCTTCCTCGTCGGCTGCCGCCAACTCACCGTTGACCTGGGCAGTCGCTGCCCCATGGGCGGCTACGGCCGTGAGTCCGGCCGCAATGGCCGCCACGGTCCGGGCGTGGATGGCCATGCCATGCGCCCACTCCGCAGCCTCCTCCTGGGCGATGCCGACGGCGCCCTCCACGGCAGCGCTGTGCTGCCTGGACCGTTGCCGGGCAACCCGAAGGTTGCAGGGCACCCCACAGACGCGCTCACAGGCGCGCGCCACGTTCTGTCGGGAGCGACGCTGCTGCTGGAGCTGGCCTGGTCGGCCGGCATCCTCCCGCGGTGGGCCGACTCCACGTCGCTGCTGGGGACTGCTGGGGCCTGCTGGGGCCTCAGGAGCAGCTGACGGGGCTTGCCCTTGGTCTGCCTGGCGACTTGGATGAAGTCGCCGAGGGTGGCGTGGCCGGGGTGATGACCACCATTGGCCCGTTGGGGACTGGGGGCTGGGATTCCGCCCTTCACGCCTTGGGCGGCTTCGGCGGCCAGGGACTCCTGGTACTCCCGCCACCTCCGGTCCCGCTTCTTGTCCCCGGCGGACCGCTTTTCCTTCCCCGGAGACGCGCTGCTGCTGCCCCGCAGCCTGCGCTCGCTCCCCGGTTCCGGGAAGTTCCTCTCGATCATGTCCCACATGGAGACATTGATCGAGGCGCCCGACGGGTAGGCGTTGGGGTCCTCGTCCTCCTCAATCCCGTCGGGGCGCAGCCCTTCGCCGGGCCTGTCCGGCCGGGCCCAGGTCCTCCACCGCCTCTGCTGGAAGCGGAAGGCAAACCCTTCCGCCCGCAGCCAGTCCTCCACGGCCTGCAGGCGGTCGGGGGCGATGTCCGTGCGGAGCTCGAAGCTCCGGGGCATGCCGCGTTCGCACTGGGGGTGGCTGTGGCGGTAGTGCTGGTCCCAGACCAACCCACACAGTAGTTGCGCTGCATGGGGGTGGGGCCGCGGCCACGTCCTGCCCGCTTCTTGCCAGTTTACCATGGCAGCGGGGGGCGTACTTGGTCTTGAGGTCCTTGGTGTGCACTCGTTCTACTCAACGAACTGGTGGTGGTTGTTGAGGCGGGTGCTGCAGCACTGGATTGGGAGTGCGGCTGGTGCTGGTCAGCCGGTGGTTGTGGAGGTGGTTGACGCGACCTTGCTGGTCGGCCGATGGGACTCCGGGTCGGCCGATGGGGCTGATGCAGGAGTCCTGGTCTGTGCACCTCTTTCACGGTTGCTGCGCGGTCAGGGCGATGCTCTGGACGGCGCTGCTGGCATCGTGACGCACTCGGCGCTGTCGCTGGGTGGCGCTGCGAGCCGCTGCGCTGCGCTGCGAGCCGCTGCGCTGCGCTGCGAGCCGCGAGCTGCGCCGCGCTGCTCGGGGTTGGTGGCCCCGAGTGGCACGCGAGGGTTGGGTAACCCCGCGGCGGTGAAACGCTTTTGACGCGTTCCCGTGGGGGGCCGGCCACGGGACGCTGCGGACACGCGCAAGTGAGCAGGCAGGCAAAGCACTACGCTCATAGGGGCATCAATGCGCTCCTGTCATGTGACAAAGCGTTTCAGAATGCTTGCCACTCTGCATGGAGGGAACAAACGTATGTACAACAACACATCAGGATATGTACACATGGGGTTGAGACTGGACTGGGGTAAGTGCATCACAGGACAATAGACACTCTATCCCAACTTGTATCCCAATCCCAGGTCCGACCCTCTCAGTGGCTGGTGGGGGCGGGGGCTCAAACACAACCCATGCCCTGCTCAGTCCGGACCCTGAAGCCCTGCCAATAGGGGAGGTGTCTCACCCAGCCACAGGCGAGTTCCTGACAACCAAGGGGCTCCAAGGCCAGCCGACAGTAGTTCCCTATGCTCCCTTAACGGCAGGTCCCAACTCCTCTCTGTACCAGAGATATGGCTCCGCCATTGTTCCTCAGGAGTTGGTAGCTGAAAATGGGCTGTTTCAGCCCAAACTGATATTAGCTTGAAGAACTCCAAAATTGACCCCTCGTCCGGACCCGCCAGAGGTAGGGACGAGGCAACTGACCCTATGCCCTTCGCATACGAACTCCCTGGAGCCCTCACCCAACCTGGTTCCCTCTGAGGTCCCGGCATCAGGGCACCTTCGTTACGTCAAGAGGGGTCATGATGCCAAAATCACAAAAATTGGCGTCATTCCGACGCGTGGCTCGCCCGGCCAGGGCAAGGCCAATGGCTCACAGGGTAGGAGGCAGGACCTAGGACTCATATCTGAGTGTACAATGTGAAATTAGGTCCAGGCTTCCTGTGGGCATAGAGAAATGGGGCCGCCAATTGACCACACGGAAGGGGGAAATTGGGGTCCCAAAATGGGGTCATTTTGGCTGCTCGAAATGAGCCAAAATTCGGGGTGCTCCCAATAGTATATCTCCACGCCGGCTTGGAGATCGGATCGGCCATTCCATACGCAATCCATCTAGAGTCGGACTGAGACTCCCATGACCCTGGATCTCAAAGATCTCCATGCCACTCGGCGTGGTGTTGATCCCAATTGGGTCCACGAATGCCAAAATGGCAAAATTGCCCACACTCACTTTGGGCTAGCGCCCTAACGAAGGTTGCTCCGCTTCGCCCAAGTGGTGTGTGAACCATGCGGACCATTACCCATAACACCCATGTCATATATGGTCCATTGGTCCATGCGTCTGGCGTGCACGAGGGTTAGAACATAGTGCACGGCGGGCAGCAAAAGTGGAAAATTGCTCAAAATGGCCAAAAATGCGCACACTCATAGTTGGGGCAAATAAGGCACATGCCCGACTTGGACCGGAGTGTGCCATAGGATGGGTATCAAGTCATATATGTCCAACATATCTTTTGGGCATCGCCCAACTCCTCCGGTATTGGGAATGGCAGGGTCGCCAAGTGAGCCCATGATTTGGGATAGTCCCAAATTGCCAACATGGCGGCCACGGTATGTCAAGCTGAAGAGGAGTTATTCGCCGGGTCCAAGATATGTTGGGGACCGAAGTATGTACCCTCATAACATACTTAGGTCATGATGTCAATTGAGCGCAACGTTGAGATATACGGTCGCCTCTTGACATCATGACGAGCCAAAAATGGCAAAATTGGCGAAAGGACACGCAAAAGTGCCTTGAAAGCTACACATTTATTTTATAATATCTTCGGATTGGATCGTGCAATCAACTAATCCTTCTAAACACAATGACTTGACACCAATGACCTTCGATTCCACATATGTGCTCCACTTGGGGCGCCTTGGAAGGTTACGAGCGCTACTTCCCAAGTGGGCACATGAAGACATGGAAAATTGCAAAACACACACCTTGCTCCCAACGCATCGCTTTGGGATCGCCACACAAGCTTCCCTTCACGAAGGTTAGGCTTGCAATTGATGGTGGGGAGTATGGAGAAGGGGCTTGCACAATATGAGGTCCATTGGCGGTTCCATCGCTCTTAGCCAAGCCCACCAAATGGGCACGCAATACAACACATAGCACATACCACATATTGCCCCAAAAGGTAGCTCCCACCACGATATGTCATGCCCCTCCAAGGGCATAACTTTGTGTCAATCGCTCATAGGAACTCAAGGGGAGTTCCTATGCAACACCAACACTCGCGCGCTACACTCGAAAGTTATCTTAACGCACGCAATATCATGGCCAAAGAGTTACAACGCAAACTCTACCCTCTTGACCATGATCCATTACACTAGCGCGCACGTGTGGAGACGCAAGGCATATGATGCTTCCTAAATTACGTCGGAAGTATTGTGCATACATCCCACGTTTCCTTATTGTCATTCCTCGCAAGCAACACGAGATATGACCCTCACAAGTGGCCTCACGAATCAACTTTGTTTTGCCCATATCTTTAAGACAAATGGAGGGCAGGATAAAAGGAAAGTTGATTCGTGCATAGGGAGGCACGTAGGTCCACTCGAAAGAGGTCAAATCAAGTGCGGGGATGTCGAAGTCGAAAATCCGATTTCGACATCCTGAAAAATTCGGATTAAGGTTGCGAGTGTAGAATGTGAAAATTGCGGATGCATCAACGCAATTCCTGAAGACTTTAGAGGCTTCGTCACGGATAGCGTTAAAATTTCCATTATAAACAGTTCAACTGGCGGTTACGGTAAAGTCGCGATCCAGCAGCCAGCAGTCAAAACAGTGAGTATCAGAACGGAAGCATAAAAATTGACGGAAACAATATGAAAATAAAACCCTGTTGATTCCTGATATTCTGATATACAAATCTCCGCTGGCGGTGCAGCGGTTGCCGATGCGGGGCTTCACGGCACGGAACACGCTCCCGCCGGGCTCGCACCGGGCGTCAACGGGCGCCTTCCGTACATGGGGTTAGTGGACCGGAGACCGGTCTTCCCTTCCGTACATGGGGTTAGTGGACCGGAGACCGGTTGTATGCCCTAACCTAGCCATGGGGTTCTGGGTACCGCTTCAATAGTTGCATCAAAAATTTTATAAACTTCAGAGAAAAGTATTCAAATTCAACCCACACCACAGAGCAGGTGGACAACCCACCTCTCAGGTATGCCAGTGTCATCCGACACACATGCATTGCGTTGGTGTTCGTTGCTTCATTGCAACCTTAGGGTTGTCAACGCTGTGTTTGTTGGGGGTTTGGGCGCTCATCTCCCTTGCTCTGCACAGGTCAAAACAGGAATGAAAGGTATGCTATGCGAACGGAGCGCGCAGCGCGCACGTAGGGTTAGAATATGCGCTGTGCTCGCGATGCATGTGCCTAATTGAGGCATTCACACGCTGTGACGCTTTCCCTGTACCCCAATTCACCCTTGTTTTCTCTTCTCAGGTAAGAAAAGAAAGTGTTTGTTCGTGTGTAGCCGTAGCGTTAAAGTAGGGTTGCTTAAAACGCTTAGGCTTGTTTTGTGTTCGCTTCACTTCGGCATTCACACGATGCATGGTGAGTAAGGTAGGTTAGCCCAGGAGGAGCTCACCTCCTGGTTGAGTCAGTGTGGAAATGGTTCTGCCTCCCTTCCCTGCATGCGTGCACACGATGCATTAAAGGGTAGGCCACGCGAAATGCGCACAGTAAACCTTGTTTAGGTTACCCAGGGGCTCCTCGGTACGTTCTTTAAGAGAACCTGAGGAGTCTCTTAACGCTTGCTTGCTTGACAGGGCGTGTTTGAGGACAGTGTATTATAGGTCACACTTCACAGGAGGGTCATTAGGACCCGTGACCTCATCGACAGCAACACCAAGTAGCCTGTGTAGGGGTTAGGGTCAGCAGGCCTGGCAGGAGTTGAGTGCATGTGATGAGTGCTCATCCTGCCTTCGAAGGCCGGTGCTGGCGTTAGTGAGTGTAGTGTAGTGGTGTCTCCCGTCCCGCGTGCTTTTCCTCGTGGACAGGGGAGTGCGTTAGCTTTTGGCCCTTAGCAAAAATGGGCGTTTTGTATGCCCTTAGCACACTTGGCCACCCCTCCCCTCTAGTAGGTAGGGCTTATGCCGTCTTCCCCCAAGGATAGGCGCCAGCACAGAAATTGGGCGCCATAGGAGTGGTAATAGTACCTGATTAGGACCTTCGGTCCGACGTCAGCCAAGCCCTCTCTCCGGGAGCCACGCCGGGGAGAGAAGTGATACACACACAGACATACGTAGCACACATAGGGGTATGGTAAACCCTGTAAGGAAGGGTAGAACCCCATGGGTCTGGACCAGTCAGGGGTCCTAACTGTGGGCACGCTTGTCCCCAAGGAGGGAAGACACACCTTGCCTCATAACACCTTGCTTGTCATTCCCCCCTGGTGTAGTAAGCCACCGTTCTTCGTTGGCTCCCCAAGGTCATTACATTAGGGCAGTCCCCATGCAACACATGGTCAACAAGGCATGGGTCTGCAGGGCACAGATAGGGTCAGTGCAGTGCTCAGCACCTATCAGTAGACTGACACAGGGAAATTAGTTTCGCTTCTTACGCTGGGACATAGTCTCAGCACGGGTTAGGAGCTGCCCCTCGTTGTTCTCAACGAGGTAGGTGCAGAAGATAGGGTTGATACTCCAGTCTGGTTGTATGAAGGCTGACATAGGTTCCCAGGTCGCCTCAGATAACCCATAGCCATCACACAGGGTTAAGAATTTCCAGCCCTGTTTATACTCGTGGCGAGCAATACCTGCAACCACGTAGTAACCATCGACTGCCATCTCATCGGCAGTCATCTCTTCGAGTTCGTCTGCCTCCTCTGGACTGGCAGCGTTCTCTAGGTCTATACGCTCGACCTCACTGTCGCTGAGGCGCCACTCATCCGAAGACAAATCGTTAGGGGAGTGATAGTGCCTCAACTGTTTAGGTGCACACAGCAGTTCACCACCTAGACGTGGACTGCACCTGACATGGATCCTGGATCCATCTATCCTGATGATACGATAGGGTCCAAAATAAGGGTCCTGTAGGCAGTTACTTGGCCAGGAGGGTGGGCGTGAATGGTGTACCAAAACAAGGTCACCAACCTTGAAGCTGGCAGGTTGCCGTAGGCGGTTCCGTCGGCTCAGTTCACGGTCACGAATGTGTCTCAGGTTAGTCCCAGCCTGGTTAGCCAGAGACTGCTCCTGTTCCAGTCAATCCCCCACAGGGCTCTTGAAGTCCTCAGGAAAGGGGGTTTTGAAGAACCAAGCAGGTCGTCCTCCATGGAACAGTTCGTGGGGGGTGAAACCCGTAGAGGAGCTCCGCTGTGAGTTCATGGTCAGCACTGCCCAGGGCACTAGGCGTACCCAGTCCTTGGTACGCTCCTGTTTCATCAGGATTCTTAAGTTTTGCTCCACGACACGGTTCTGTCTCTCACAGAGAGGGTTAGACGTGTGGGTATAGGGCACACCTGTGGTTACCTCAACGTTAAGGGCATTTAGCACTCGTTTGTACCACCCAGTGTCACTGCGGATGCGTACATCCTCATCTGAGTGCACCTGCTTAGGTGCTCCATGGGGTTCGAACCATTGTTCAACCAACATTTTCACAGTCTGCTCACCTGTGATTTTCTTATTGCAAGGGAACACACGGGTGAAGCGTGATAGGCCACAGGTGACCACTAGGCAACTATCATAGCCGCCGAAGCGTGGTAGGCCGTGGATGAAATCCACCTAGAGAAGAGAGTTAGCACAATAGGGTATGGGTAAGCTGGAGATCAGGCCCCTATCCCTACTGTCGCTCTGCTTGCTGGCATGACAGCCACAAGCATCCACAATGGTCTGCATACGCGACCTCAGTTCAGTCAGGGTTAGACTAGAGTAGAAACACTCACGGAAGAAGTCCACTGAGCGATTAGCGCCAGTGTGACCAGAACTGAGATGGGACCACTGTAGGGAGATGGGACCACTGTAGGCACCCATCCAGTCGTGCCTCAGGCACCACAATTCGGTCCTCGTAGAAGAGGTACTGGTTGTTTTTATACCACTGGTGCCCGTCAATGACACGGGGTTCGAGACCAGTGCTGAGGGTTTGGAGAATTTCCTCATACTCTGACTGATAGTCCGTTAGACTGCAACCCTCCAGGATTCCAGCAGTGCGCATGGACAGGTCTAGCTGGACATCCATACGCTGGAAAGCCTCTCTGGCGAGCGCCTCAGAGCTCTCACTAATAAGCGCATCGAAGTTATTGCGCGATATATAGTCAGACAGTTCATTCTTTATCCCGGGGATATGATGCACTGTCAGCCTGAACTGGCTCAGGTAAGTCCACCACCGTTTTAGCTTTGCTTTCTCTGGTGGTGGGCCCTTCTGAGAAGACTTCACAGGCTCCTGGTCACACAGCCAGACAATAGGGTTAGATCCCAGGAGTTGGGATTGTGACGAAAGCACCAACATACCGGCCATGAGTGCCTGGTCATAGGTGCTGTAATTGGAACGCGCTTGGTTCCATTTCCAATTCCAGTGTCCCAGTGGCACCAGTCGCCACTCACTGGTAGGATAGTCATGTTTCAACGAACCATCACGGTTCAGTCCACTAGTACGATAATCGCAGTGGGTTAGTTCAGCGGGGTTAAGCTCCTGCCATTAGTAGATCGTACCTACCCCCCCTACATCACTCGCATCAGTGATCAGGACTATCTCGCCCTCAGGGCGGGGCACTCCCAGGCAGTTGGAGGAGGCAATCTTCTTCTTCAACTCCTGGAAACACTCTTCCTCTCTTGCGGTCCACCTCCAGGGAGTTGTTTTCTTGATTAGGTCAGTGAGGGGGGCAGGGGAGTAAGTGAAGTTGTAAATGTGACGCCGATAGAAATTACAGGCGCCCACAAAACTCCTCACGTCGTGTAGACCCTTCTTAGGGTCATCACGAATCTCCATGTCCTGTAGGGGCTGCATCTTAGACGCGGCTGGTTTCCACCAACCATACCCCACGTCGAAACCCAAATACTCCATCTCCTCTTTCATAAACTCACATTTTTCGAGTTTGATTCCGAGATGGTTTTCTTGACAGACAATGAAAAATTCACAGAGGTGAAGGACATGGTCCTCTTTGGTATTAGTACCCAAACTCACGTCGTCGATGTGAGCCTCCATTTCTGCACCCCGAGAAATCAACTCCTGTACTAGAGGCCTGCGTCTCAGTATGTACAAAATTTTGTTCATAAGCTCCTGGAAGAGTGCGGGGGCATTAGCCACCCTGAAAGGCATAACCTTCGACTTAAAGACAAGGCCCTTAGGGGTTATAAAAGCCAGCAGCTCCTGAGCTGCGGCGGTTAGGTCCACCTGCCAGAAACCAGAGCGTTTGTCCATTTTGGTCTTGTACCTGCATTTGGCAATACGCTCCAGGGTATTTTCCATGTTAGTAATACTCCCTGAGTGATTCTGAGTTTTCTTGTTGACCTCACCATAGTCTACAACCAGTCGTAGGGCAGTCGACCCTGGTTTGGCAACCAGGAAACAGGGACTGCAGTGATGGGGGTAGTCCCCCTGCTTATATTCTTCGACGAGACCAGCATCAATGCATTCCTGGATCTCGCGCTCGATTTCTTCAACCTGTTCCTGTGGAGCAGGATAGGGATGACGCCTCACTCGCGTCTTTTCAAATTCAGGTTTCAGTTTTGAGTCCATCTGGACCAGTTTTTCACAAGAGACAGGAGGCAGCAAGGCGCCGAACACCTCCTCATAGGCTATCAGCAGTTTCTTCAGGCGGGGGTCAAGGTTAAGACTCTCGAGTTTCTGAAGGAAATCCTCCTCAGCATGGAGGTTGCTCTTTCCATGTTCTTTCTTTTTCTGCCGATCAGCAGTTTCGTCAGGCACAGAACCATCGTCCCACTCAGGGGGACATTGCTGCCCATAGTGCAGAGAATACACTAGAGGTATCTCAGGATCAGGCAGCGTATAGGACTCATCGTCCTCCTCAGACCAGATGGAGGATTTCCAGGTCCGTCTGAGGTATTGCAGCTGCTCTTGGCGCTCAATACCCTCGGCCTTCAGGTACAACAGCCGCCGGAGTTCCTGAGTGTCATGCTCAGACAATGGCATGTTATTAGCAGCAGGCCGCGCCAGAGCATCAGCACTCCGGGCCACGGGTTCACCTGTGTGCATAGGCTGCATGTGGGGCACTGGCTTCCCAACAGGGGAAGCGGGTTCAGGGGTTGACTCTAGATCTACCTCCTCTAGCAACAGCCGGGCGAGGAAGGCACTGTGTTTTAGGTCAACACAGCTGGGATGAACAGGAGGGATAGTGCTGGGGATCTCAGACAGTTGGTCGTCAGCATCCTTCTTTACAGCTGCAGGTTCCAGATAGTCATCGGGAGACTCACACCCTGTAAGTGTGGCAGATAGGCGCTAAGGAGATCAATTTTTGAGATCATAAAGGGTCAGGTCACGATTTTCGGCCATCACCTCTTTCAGTAGCACCTGGTCTAGGTCACACAGGGGTACAGGATTGAGAGATCCATCGACGATGGACATGAAACTGGCCCACTCAGGGTCTGCATAGCTGTGTCTGAGTCCTCAGGCACATAGATGGGGCCGTCGGGGAGTTGCACTCTTCCCAGGGTCATTTGATCAAGCATACGGCGCCAGTAAGCATGTTCACCAGAGCAGCCCCAGTCAGGGGTGCACATGACAACCCTTCCACCCTCATAAGCGATTTTGGTTGGAACCTTCGCGAGCAGGGAGAAGGGAGGGTTAGCATACGCTAGGCCCATTGCTTTCCAGAAGAAACGGAAAGCATTGTTCAGTTGTTTCGAGCAGTACAACTGCATGATGAGCTGTTGTTGGCTCGCAAACAATTCCACCTGGATCTCATCCAGGTTTACCTGAAGGGCCACCAGTCCATTTTCAATAACGTGACGGGCCAATTGGTAGTTTTCAGTACGATAGTTAGTCTTGGATGCGTAGCGCAGCCCAGACTCTTTTCGTCCTGACAGCTCCAAAGGTACGGAGAATAGCCCAGTGCCAAAGTCGCAGTGCAAAGAATAGGGGCGCTGGAGAGACAGCGTTTTTACCTGGGGGGTTCTTCGTAGGAAGTCGGTACCAATGACAATCTCAAAGACGTCGGTGTCCAGCACTCTGCAGTGTTGGGTCACGGTTTCGTCGCCCAGGCATATAGTCACATGGACCCCCCCCAAGGAATGGATGGTACGCCCATCCCCTACTCTTATGGCCACGGTCTTAGTTTTCTTAAAAGTCTTTAGCAGGCGCCGGGCCACTATGAAAAGTGTTGCACCGGTTTCAAGCACCGCTCGAAAAACCTGATCCCCGATTTTCACGAGGATGCAGAAAACCAAGTTCTCCTCTTCGGAGCCGCCCGCCTACTCCTCATCAGGGAACTTGACATCCACCCCTGCAGCAACCAGGGACCTGGCCATCCAGGCCAAGGGCCTCTTCTTCGAGTTATTCCCCTCAGGGGTAGCGTTATCCTTTTTGGGGCGCTTCTTGGGGTCACCTGCGGCAGGAGCGGGTGTAGCAGCAGGAGTGGCTGTAGCAACGGGCGCTGATGAGCGCCTCTGGGGGTTAGGGGGTCCATTTTTGCCACCCCCCTTGCCACCTCCTTTACCACATTTATCCCCATTCGGGGGATTTCTGGTGGGTGTTTGGGTCTTCTGGCGTTCTGCCTCCTGACGCTTGAGTTTGTCACTCTCGCGTTTCTTTATGTGGCATTCGTCCTCGTAGTGACGACGTTTGCCACAATAACCACAGGTGATGGTACACCTGAAATGGTCCTGAAGGGTCACAGGTTTCCCATCTTTGGTATACTGCTGACGTTTCATCTGCAGCATACAGCTACTGCGGTGATGGCAGTCAGAGGCATGACAGGGCCCCCCCTTGTCATTGACAGGTTTGCAGTAGAACAGAGGGGGTGTACCTGCATCAGGTTTAACCTCATTCATGGCACGTAGGTTACCCCTCCCCTTACCAGCTCCCTGGTTGGCGTTAGTGGGATTTTTAGGCCCTTTCCCTTCGCCACGTTCGGGGCTAGGGGTACAACCTCGACCCAAATGCTTCTTGAGGAATTTCTCCATGTGGGAGTCATTCTCCCTCTCAAGAGCCAGCTCAATCAAGAGGTCCACCAGTTCATCGTACGAGTGGGTCCGACTCTTCCTCTCAGAGGTAGAGCGGCAATCATCCCACGTACGTTGGGGGATCTTACTCATGAGCCACAGGTGGGGCTCAGTGGCTCCGTAGGAGCCCACGTTCATCCTCGAAAACAGGTACTCCAAGTCGCACGCATATTCAGAAATTCGCGCAGCGGATGGAAACTCAGGGAGCATAGGTAGCTCCTCTATCTGTGTGCAAACACTGAGGTCAGTCTCATAGACTGGGAATGTTTTCTCCAACGTCAGGAGTAGCTCTGCCCAGGTGGAACAGGTTGTCACAATCTGTTTCACCTGTCTTTGCAAAAAATTGTTTTTGCATGAGCGTTTCAACAGTGAGCATTTGGTGGCCACATCCACATGGGATTTGCCAGTCAGCAAAAGGAACTCAGCAAATTCTTCTGCCCATTCGGGCAGATTTTTGGGGTCGAACTCCGGCAGTTCCAGCTGGATGTTCGCCTGGGCAATAGGTCTGCCCGTCTTCCCACCCCCCGGAGTTAGGCCTGAAGGCGATACGTCGGCAAGAGGTGCCGGGTCTGACAGCCCTCTTTTCTCAGTCTCTGTGACAGGCACGTCCTGTAGTTCAGCCATGGGCACTGTTCTGGCACCGGGGTGAAAGGGGCTGGGGAAGGTGACCTTAGGCAACAGCCTTGAGACCCTTGATCTCTTAAGATCTTCGGCCAGGGTACTCAGTCCGGGAGAGGGGGAGGACAACTCTGGCTTGGGTAAGGGGTCTGCAATACCCAGTTTCGCCTTAATGGCCTCCGATAGGGCCGTCACATCCGGATCTTCTGATCCAGACAGAAGTTTGGCCAGCAGTTCGGCCGTATGATCCAGGGCACCGTAGGTCGGCCTTCGATGATGTTGTTCCTCAGCTCGAGTCGGGCCCACTTCAGCAGCCCTTGGGGTTGGACAACATGCTCTTGGATACTCAGGTCTCGGTCGTCTTGGCAGGGATGCTGTCTCGGCTCTGTCGGACGGCGGGCCAGAGTGCGTGTAGGACCCTAGGTCTGTACGTGGTCTGGATCCGTGTACTGCCAATGGTTCCCCTCCATCTTCTCCAGGAATGGATTTGTAGTACTCCTCATGGAGGATGTATTCATCCATTTTCTTCCTCAGTTCCTCATACTCTTCAGGGCCTTCAATCGCTGTTGAGGATGAAGCCGGACAGGCGGATCGGGCAACTGAGGCTGCTACGCGCCTGTGGAGATGAGAGAGGCTGTCTCCACCTTGGGCCGCTAAGGCCTCGTTGGTAAGGATTGTGTTTTCTTCCGCCCTTCTGCGTTCTGGATCTCCTTAGGACCCAGATGTGCCACTGAGATGTTGTGGAGCTCGGTAAGGTGGTTCACTCATAGGGTGGGCCATGCTGCCGATTTGCACTTGGACAGTTCTGATGGGCCAGGTCCTGACGCTTGGCGTGGACATGATGAACTTGTTGTTGAGCTTTGTGTGTTGCACTTCTTCTCAGGGTCGGTTCAAAAGGTCACAAGGGACTGTCTCTGCTACCGGAAAGATGTCCTTGAATAATGCCCTAGATATTTTGATGAAATCCTGCAGGTTTTGAAGTTGAAAACCCAAACCAAAGCAGCAAGTAGAGCAAGAACAGGATGTGGATCGAATCAATGATTGGTTTTGGAATCCAGTGTAACACAGAAGGGCTGCAGATAGACAATGCAGGTTTATACACAAAGATTCAATCACAAATGGATAATACAAAAGATTTTATATGAAAAATGGTCTGACTCTTGCCTCCAAGATAGCATTAGGCACTTAATGTGCACTCTTTTGGGTGAAATGGTGCTGGTTAGGAATGTGGGGCATAGATGTCAGGCCAACACACAAAATGACTTGGCCAAGCAACTGAATTCAGAAACAGTTAAAAAGTAGGACCACAATAAGTGGTAGAAACAATTGAGTATAGGGGTCTTGGGGTGGGAGACCACTAGGCTTAACCTCCAAGGCCTAACGCATGAAATGCCTATTTTATTTCGGTATATCCTCCATGAAGGAAGATACCTCCGCTCAGTTGAGTGGTAGGGGTGAACTTCATGGGGGGCTAGGGTTACAACCCTAGTAACTTAGAGAAAGTGTACGGAAAGCTTCAAAAGAGTGGTAAAAATACTTAAGTTAATCTTAGCATCAACAAAAGGGTTTAAGGGGGGCTTGGCCTGGATCAAGCCCTCCAAGAAAGACATGGCAGTGACCTTTTCTTACTCACTGTGTATGAGGTTTTGCCCCTCATAGTCATAGGATGAGGCCAAAGGATCCCAACTCCATAGGCCCAAAGGGTTTTTCATTTTGAATGTTTTCCAAGAAATGGGCAGTCTCACATACTTGGCGTCCAAGTACGTGTAGAAGTATGTTGAGTTGGCGTTTTCTCCCTCTTTGCTTGCCTCTACATCCGGGGCATATCACTTGTCTTCCCCGGATAGTACATATATGATCTCCGTATATATATTGGCAGTATATTTTGCGTGCATGCTAAAATTCGGCTTTCCGAAGGGAGGTCAATTTTCGACCAAAGCACTTGCATGCGTGTTAAGGGATCAACGTTACTCTAGAATATAGGCACACTTTGATTCTAGGCCACTGGATTGGGTGTAGAAGGCGAGGGTAGGGTTGTATGCCATATTTGGTGTCGTATCACGTGCCCATTTGGCGGGTGCACCATTCCAAGACTAACCCGCCAATGGACCCCATATCGCACGAAGCCCTTCATTGTACCCCCAACCAACACTCGCAAGCCTAACCTTCGTGAAGGGGCGCTTGTGGAGCGCTGCTGAAGCGATGCGTTGCGAGCAAGGTTTGTTTTTTGCAATATTCCATGTTTGCATGTGCCCACTTGGGAGGCAGCGCGCGCGGCCCTCCAAAGCACCCCAAGTGGAGCACATATGTGGAATCGAAGGTCATTGGTGTCGAGTCATTGTGTTTAGAAGGATTAGTTGATTACTCAATCCAGGCCGAAGATATTATAATATATTTGTGCAGTTTTCAGGGCACTTTTGCGTGTTTTTTTTGCCAATTTTGCTGTTTTTTGCCCGTCATGATGTCAAGTGGCGACCGTGTATCTCAACGTTGCGCGCAATGGACATCATGACCCAAGTATGTTTTGAGGGTACACACTTCGGTGCCCAACATATCTTGAACCCGGCGAACAACTCCTCTTGGGCTTGGCATACCGTGGCCGCCATGTTGGCGATTTGGGACGATCGCAAATCATGGGCTCACTTGGCAACCCTGCCGTTCCCAGAACCGGAGGGGTTTGGGCGACGTCCAAAAGATATGTTGGACGCATATGACTGGATACCGAACCTATGGCACACTCCGGTCCAAGTCGGGCATGTGCCTCATTTGCCCCACCCATGAGTGTGCGCATTTTCGGCCATTTTGAGCAACTTTCCACATTTTTTGCCCGCCTTGCACCATGTTCAGCCCCCTCGTGCACGCCGGACGCATGGACCAATGGACCATATATGACATGGGTGTTATGGATATTGGTCACCATGGTTCGCACACCACGTGGGCGAAGCGGAGCAACCTTCGTCAAGGTGCTACCCCAAAGTGAGTGTGGACGATTTTGCCATTTTGGCAATTGTGGACCCAATTTGGATTGTCACCACGCCGAGTGGCATGGGAATCTTTGGGAGCCAAGTGCATGGGAGTCACTGTTCAACTCCTGGTGAATTGCATATGGAACGGCGGATCTGATCTCCAAGCCAGCGTGGAGATATACCATTGGGGGTACCCTGGATTTTGGCTCATTTTGAGCAGCATAAATGACCCCCTTTTGGGACCCCAATTTAACCCCCCCGTGTGGTCAATTGGCGGCTTCATATCTCTCTGCCCACAAGGATCCCGGACCTAATTTCACGTTGTGCACTCAGATGGAGGTCTCAGGTCCTGTCTCCTATCCTGTGAGCGATTGGCCTCGCCCTGGCCAGGCGAGCCATGCGTGGGAAAGACGCAAATTTTGGTGATTTTGGCATCATGACCCCACTTGACGAACCCGTGGTGCCCTGATGCCGGAACCTCAGAGGGAACCAGGTTGGGTGAGGGCTCCAGAGAGTTGGTACCTGAAGAGCATAGGGTCAGTGGCCTCGTCCCTACCTCTGGCGGGTCCGAACAAGGGGTCAATTTTGGAGTTTTCGGAGCTAATATCAGTTTGGGCTGAAACAGCCCATTTTCAGCTACCAACTCCTAGGGGATAATGGCGGGGCCTTATCTCTGGCTCAGAGGGGAGTTGGGACCTGCTGTCAAGGGAGCATAGGAAACCCCTGTTGGTTGGCCTTGGAGCCCCTTGGTTCCCAGGAACTGGGCTGTGGCTGGGCGGGACACCTTCCCCTATTGGCAGGGTTTCAGGGTCCGGACTGGGCAGGGCATGGGTTGTGTTTGAGCCCCCGCCATTGCCAGCCACTGAAAGGGTCGGATCTGGGATGGGGATATGAGTTGGGACTGAGTGTCTATTGTCCTGCGATGCCCTTACCCAAGACCAGTCTTAACGCCATGTGTACATATCCTGATGTGTTGCTGTACATACTTTTGTTCCCTTGTTTCAGAGTGGCAAGGATCCTGAAACGCTTTGTCACATGACACGAGCATGAGGATGCCCTTGTGAGCGCAGTGCTTTGCCTGCCTGCTTGCTTGCGCGTGTCCGCCGCAGCGTCCCGTGGCCAGGCCACCCACAGGAACGCGTCAAAAGTGTTTCACCGCCGCGGGGTTACCCATCCCTCGCGTGCCACTCGGGGCCACCTGAAGCCCGAGCACCACGGGCTTCGCAGCGCCGCCCGGCAACAGCGCCGAGTCCGTGAAGGAGGTGTAGAGAACGGAACTCCGACATCAGCGAGTTCCTTCGGCCGACCAGCACTGGCCGCACTCCCAGCTACATCAACCGCCTCAACAGCCACCCCCAGGACTAGTCCATCGAGGGGAACGATGGTGAATTGGCAGGAGGCGGGCGAGACGTGGCCGCTGCCCCACGCCCATGCGGTGCGCCTACTGCGTGGGTTGGTGTGGGGGCAGCACCACCGCCACAGCAATCCCCAGTGCGAAGGCGGCATGCCCGGGAGCTTCGAGCTCGGCGAGGATATGGGCGACGACCGCCTGCAGGCAGTGGAAGACTGGCTGCGGGTGGAAGGGTATGCCTACCGCTTCCGCCAGAAGCGCTGGAGGGTCTGGACCCGCCCGGACAGACCCGGCGAAGGGCTGCGCCCCGACGGGATTGAGGGGGACGAGAACCCCAACAAGTACCCGTCGGGCGCCACGATCAACGTCTCCATGTGGGACATGATCGAGAAGAAGCCCCCGGAGCCAGGGAACGAGCGCACGCTGCAGGGCAGCAGCGGCAGCGCGTCTCCTGGGAAGGAGAAGCGGTCCGCAGGGGACAAGAAGCGGGACAAGAAATGGCGGGAGTACCAGGAATCCCTGGCCGCCGAAGCCGCCCAAGCTGCCAAGGGCGGAACCCCAGCCCCCAGCCCCCAACGGGCCAGTGGCGGTCACCACCCCGGCCACACCACCCTTGGGGACTTCCTCGAAGTCGCCAAGAAGGCCAAGGCCAAACCCCGTCAGCTGCACCTGAGGCAACCAGGCCCCAGCAGCGACGTGGAGTCAGCGCACCGGGGGAGGATGCCGGCCGACCAGGCCAGCTCCAGCAGCGGCGTCGCTCCCGGCCAAAGGGACGTGGCCCGCGCCTGCGAGCGCGCCTGTGGGGTGCCCTGCAACCCTCGGGTTGCCCGGCAACGGGCCACGCAGCAGAACGCTGCCGTGGAGGGCGCCGTCGGCATCGCCCAGGAGGAGGTCACAGATTGGGGCAGAGGCATGGCCTTCCACGCCTCGACCGTGGCGGCCATTGCAGCCGGACTCACGGCTGCAGCCGCCCAGGAGGCAGCGACTGCCCGGGTCAGGGGTGAGGTGGCAGCAGCCGCCCAGGAAGCCCGCCTGGCCCAGGAGGCCATTGTCCGCAAGGAGGCTGAGGTGAAGGCGCTGGAAGAGGCGCTTGCCCAAGAGAAGGCAAAGAAAGAGGCGGAGGAAAGGGCCCACGCCGAAGCAACGGCCAAGGCCCAGCGGGACGCCGCCAGGAAGGACGCCATCCAGGCCGCGCGACGGAAGGTCGCTGAGGAGAGGGCCAAGACGGAGGCGGAGCGGGCAGCGCTGGAAGCGGAGAAGGCTCGGCTGCAGCAGGCTCGGGAAGCCGAGGCTGCCTGTGCCCAGGAGGGGGCCGAAAGGCGAGCTGCCGCAGCCACGGCCGCCGCAATGGAGGAGGCGGAGGCCAAGCTCCAGCGCGAGACTCCCCCGGGAGGATCCCGAGTTGAGACCCTTCGAAAGCTCTTCGAAGGGGACGCCTCCTCCAAGATGACGCTGGATCTGGAGGAGGTCGACACGGGCAGCAGTGGGGACAGTGGCTCCACCGCCTAACGACGGAGGAGGGGTAAGGGGAAGACCCCCGAGAGGTCACGGAGGCCAGCGGGCGGACACCCCCATGACTCCGACCCCTTCTTCACCGCCAGCGACGGGGATGGACAAGACCGCCGACATTGCCGAGGAGTGGCTGGCGGAGGAGGCGGAGACGTCCCCATGGAGCCGGAGGGTGAGAGTCAGGATCTCCCTCCTCCCTACCGAAGCTCGGAATCCACCGAGTGCGAGACCGAGACGCCTAGGTGGGGCAACCTGGACGAGGATGAAGACATGGACTTCGGTTACACGGAGAAGCCCCCATCCTCGGACCCACCGAGGCGACCCGGCGGAGACCCGACGGGACCCCCTGGCGGAGGCGCGTCAGGACCCCCTGGAGGACGCCCACCCAGTGGACCCCCCGGAGGCGGACCTCCGGGAGAGGGAGGACCCCCTGGACCGGGCAGACCCGGCGGAGTCCCTCCTGGAGGACCCCCTGGGGACCCCGACGACCCACCAGGGAACGGTGACCCGGATGCCACCTGGCGGTGGATTGTCCACCTCCGCAGGAGGGTCCAGTCCCTCGAGCGCGAGGTAGACACGGGCAAGGGCGAGATGAGCCGCATCGCAAGGGTCGCCGCAGGCGCACAGAAGGAGCTGGACATTGCCAAGACGGAGATGGTCAAGATTGCCAAGGTCGCCACCGCCGCCCAGAGGGAGCTGGACATAGCCAGGGGCGAGACCAGGCTGCTGAACAAGGTCATCAAGGGCCTGCAGCAGAGGTTGGACGAGCTGGAAGGCCGTGGGAGCGTCGGCAGCGACCACCCACCCCTGGAGTCTGGCTCGTCAGACGATGGCTGGGGACCTGGACCAGGTCCAGGCAGAGCCCACGCCGCCCCAGGAGTCGCCCCAGCGCCAGTGCCCCCTCTCTCAGCGCCCCCTCTCACCAGAGCGCGGGCCGCCGTAACGAGCGCGTGCCGCCCGGCAGTGGCAGTGAGGAGTGGCGTGATGAGTGGCTCAGTGCGGAGTACCACAACCGCCGTGCTCCACCGCGGACACCGGTGCGCCCCCGACGCCAGGCACCAGCCCGAGAGCCAATCCCAATGGCTGGCGGGCGTGATGGTGGACTCAGGGATGAGGTCCCCGGAGGGGATGTGGATTCGGACGTCGGCGGAGGTGAGGAAGACCTGGAGGAGTTCGGCATTACCCCGCCGCGTGGTGTACGATGGGAGGCCGCTGAACACGGCCGCCGGCGCCGTGATGAGGAGGCATACATGGAAGGAGTACGGCGTGAACATCTAGGTTCAGCGTACATGGAAGAACCACGGCGTAGCCACACGGATATCGTGGAGGAGATGGAAGTGGTGGCTGTGGGAGTCCGTGGGGGACGCCGATGGGAACCTCGGTCGACCTCGCGGCCGGCGTTCATGGTCTTTAAGGCCGCGGATGCCGCCGTGTGGGAAGACCTGAAGGACATCAAGCCCCCCACATACAATTGCAACCCCCTCAACCTCGACCGTTTCTTGGAGAAGCTGGACGATTGGGGGGTAACCGTCACTGAGGACATGGATCCCGCAGATGCGGAGAGATATGTCTTTAAACGGTTCAGGTACCGCCTGCCGGAAGTGCTCCAAGAGCTATACTTCGTGGCGACCAAGGAGGGGAGAATCAAGACCCTCAAGGAAGCCAAGAAGTGGCTCAACGAGCAGGAGCGGGTGAACGCTCCACAGGTGGCTGCCAAGCGGTGGAAGGCCATCAAGCTTCAGCATGATGGTCGGGAGATCCGCCTACGAGATTGGCGGGACTTCCGGGGGCAATACACCCTCTTCCGCCGCAACGTGGAGGACTGGAATGAGGGTGACGAGCAGGCCCGCCTGCTCTCCATGCTGCCGAAAGCATGGATCAAGAGAGTCACCAAGGAGGAAGCCAAGAGGGCCAAGTCCAACCACACGGTCAAGATGATGCTCCCCAAGGAGTATCATACGAACGTGGTGGCTCGGATGAGGAAGAACGTGACCCGGGATGTCAAACGGCACTCCCTGCGGAACGCCCTCCTCATCACCGTCACGGGCGATCGTGAGAAGACCGCGATGTGGCGCCTTGATGAGTGTGACGTGGGCGGCCAGACCATCCGTCTGCAGGCCATCCCGGCGCGGATGAGTTGCGACGAGATCCTGGAGTGGGTGGGAGAGGAGGTACTCAAGGAGTACCGGAACGTCCACCACACCCGCGGGTTGAGGCCCGGCGACCGTGACGTCAACTACGTTGGCGAGGGGTCTGGCGGGGAAGCTGCCATGGACCCAGCGGGAGCGAATGGCGATGAGGCTCTCGACGACGATGAGCCCGCCGAGGTAGCCGTTTGTGCCTTCGTGGCCAACAACCTGAACACGGGGAGCAACTGGGGAAGCTGGAAGCCCCTGCAGAAGGGTTGGAAGCAGAAGGAGAAGAAAGACCCCCGCCGCATTGGCGACCCTCCGCTGTCCTTTGCGGAGTTCATACGAGCTCACCCTCAGGGCTGTTTCGTGTGTTTTGGAAGGAACAAAGGGTTCAACCATGACCACCGAACATGCCCCATCCACAAGGCCGACATGGAGGCTTACAAGAAGGTGCACGGGTCGAAGAAGCGTGCACCCGCGGGTATCCTGGAGACCAAGGTGGAGGTCACCAAGGACGAGCTCTCCAAGCTGATGTCGCTGGGGACCGAGTTGGCCAAGGAGATCCAGGAGATGAAGAGGAACTGGGTCCCCAAGTCGGACGACAAGAAGAAGGAGAACAAAGAGAACGACAATAACAAGGACAAGGACAAGAAGGGTAACAAAGGTGGAAAGAAGAAGGGTGTCAACGAGGTTGATGCGGAGGAGAGTACCCCTACTACCACAACTGACGCCCCTTAGCAGAGCCCCTGCAGCCAAGGGCCCCAGCTAGGGCGGTCGCAGGATGGGACTGCCGCGGGCGGAAGGCCCGGTCCGGCACCCAAAACAAGAGACAGTCGCGGTGGCGGGGTGAGGGCAAGTGAAGGCACGAACCCTTGCACCCGTCCATCTTTCGCGACCAAGAATGTATTTGATTTGCTTCAAGATCTATCCGAGAGTATCGGAGGATCACCCGGACCGCAGCTGGATGCTGCAGATGGGCAGCCTGAGCCCATTGTCCACGACCTGCACCAGTCGCTTGTGGAGCTTCTGGAACGGCCGGAGATCCTGGGCTTGCACGCCGTGCGCCGTGTTGGGCGTGAGCCGCAGTTGCACCTTAAGGTCCGTGCCTTATGCAGGGAAGTGGAGAAGGTCTTCGACGTGTTGGTCCACACGGGAGCTCAGGTCAGCTTGGTCAAGGCTGGCTTACTTCCGCCAGAGTGTTTGACCGACAGTCGGAAGCCTGTCAGGCTGAAGGTGGCGAACGGCCAGTACATGGTGGGAGGCACGAAGGAAGCGGCCATTGGGCTGCAGTTCGTGAACCACCGTGAGCTGAGCCGCCCGGACCTCGGTAAGGAAATCCTCCTGCAAGGTCGCTTCTACGAGGCCGAGACGGACTGGGACATGATTGTTGGGTACGACTCCATGATGGAGACGGACTCGGGCGTTCTCCCGGCCCAGGCCTCCATGACCCTGTACCAGGATGACCAGCTCTCGTGGCTTTCGTCACCTGAGCACCATGTGGAGTGCCAATGGATCCACCCGGAAAGCAATCAGCTCGAAGTAGCCGCGCTGGGCACTGAGCCAACTGGGCCAGCAAACCAGGAGTACGGCGTAATGCCGGAAGTGGCGAGCCGAGTGGTTGCGGACCTGGGAGCTTCGGATCTGGCCCTGGATGCGTTCTCTTCAGGAACCTCTGCCCATCTTCGGGTTTGTGAGAAGTACTGGAGCGCCCAGGACTCCGCGTGGAAGAAGCACAGGGGTCCGCATCAGGGTTTGATGTGGATCCATTGCCCCTGCTGGGACAATCCAAGGGCGGTAGCGAAGATTCGCAAGGACCGCTCCAAGGCAGTGCTGGTTGTTCCTATGGGATGCACCGAGGAGGAAAGCACCCGAGACTGGGTGGTCTCATTGACGAACATTACCTTGAGCAAGGTCGTCCTACTGGTTGGAGAGAGTGTCTATCAGGACGCTAAGGGACAGCCCATGCCATGCCAGAGATGGCCAACGGAATTCGACTATGTGGAGGGGGGCCTTGAACAGGCCGACACCACGGACTTCGTGTGTGTCAACCGCATCATAGCGGAGCCGTGGCAGCAATGCTTTGCGGTCTCCCCTGTTGACATCGGAGAATCGGAGGACCTCCTCACTGAAGAGGAGTTGGATCTGGTTCAGGGGTATATGGATCAGCCTTTTCACGACTGGGGAAACCAGCGTGAGGGCAAGGGCCAGGACAAAGCCTGGTGGGAAGTGGATTCCATCGTCTCTGGTTCCTATGATGGGAATACCTTCGTAAAGAGGGTGCTGGACCACATGTCCAGCCAGGACGAGCCAATAGGCGGCAACCCAACCACCTACGGCGACCTGTTCCGAGGCAAGACCAGAGATGGCCCTTTGGGCCACCTGGGAAGACCACCTGAGCCGAAACGGAGTGGGCTCGCTACCCCTCAAGTAGGCTCAGTGGTCCAGGTGCCCGGAAAAGCCAAGGCGGAGTCCGATCAGTGCCCCAAGATCCAGGCATTGAGGGCCAGGCTGAAGCAGAAGTATGGTGATACCTTCTTCAGCGGAAAACCTGTGTTTCCCCGACCGGTGCGTGGACCGTATGGCGAGGCCAAGATACGACTGAAGCCGGACCCCCGTGTGTATCGACACCGGGAGTTCGCCCTGAGGGGCGAGAGGAAGGAGGCCATGGAGAAAATCCTCCGTCATTTCATCGAGAGAGGCTGGCTTGAGCCGTGCCACTCCGAGTGGGCCTCTCCGTGCTTCGTCGTCCCCAAGAAGGTGGCCGGTGAGTGGCGGCTCGTGGTCGACTACCGCGGCCTAAACGCCCAAACGCAGCATGACAGCTATACGCTGCCCCTCATTGAGGACATGCTGCAAAAACAACACCGGCGGAGGGTCTTCACGGTGATTGACCTGAAACATGGTTATCATCAGATGCCTCTCGCCGAGGAGTCCCGTGCCTGCACAGCCATGAGCACCCCACTTGGACCTCTGCAGTGTAAGGTGATGCCCATGGGCGTTACCAACGGTAATGCGGCTTTTCAGCGGATGCTGGAGAACCTGCTTGAGCCGGTGTGTGACTGCGCAGACCCCTTCGTGGACGACGTGATCATCGCGTCCGGGGACCCCAGTATGAGCTATGAGGAGCCCCTGGAGGCACATGAGAGGGACGTCACCCGAGTGCTGGACCTTCTGGTTCGGCACAGACTCACGGGCAGCAGTGACAAGGCCACCATTGCGGTAAGCGAGGTGGTCTTCGGTGGCCACGTAGTTGGGAACGGGCAGCGGAAGCCCATACCTGGCAAGCTGGCTGCGATTGACCCCTGGGAAAAGCCCAAAACGGTCTCTGAGCTAGGGGCGTAATTGGGGTTCTGCAACTACTACTCGGGGTATATCAAGATGTATGCCGAGTATGCAGCCCCCATGACGACCATGCTCAAGGGCAACCAAGAGGAGACCCAGAATGGGTCCAAGAAGGCTCTGGTCTGGAATGCTGAGTCCGACCGTGCCTTTGAGGGGATGAAGCAGGCGATGCTATCCGCAGTGGGTCTGCACCTCGTGGATCCTGACCGAGGGTTCGTCCTGCGCACCGACGCTTCCGACTACGCCGATGGCGCTGTGTTGGAACAAGTGCTTGACGATGGGAGGCACGTGCCCGTGGCCTTCTGGAGCCGAGTCCTGGCGGAAGGCCAGAGACGGACGTGGACGCCCCGGGAAAAGGAGGCGTATGCCATCGTCATGGCTCTCAGGAAATGGGCTGGGTACATAGCCCTCCATCCCGTCACCGTCTGCACTGACCATCAGAGTCTGCAGTCGTGGCACAAAGAGCACGTGGACACCCCCTGAAGTCCCGCCTCCCGACGGTCAAGATGGCATGAGACCTTGGCCAAGTTCAACCTCACCGTTGTGTATGTTTCTGGCAAGGACAACACCGTGGCGGACTGTCTCAGTAGGTGGGCCTATCCCACCAGCAAGGGCATGACGGATGTCTCTGCCAATGGCGATGAGGCTGAGACCGCTGAGGCCAAGAGGATCATAGAAATGGAGCGCCTGATGGAGGAGTAGGGTGTCAAATGCTTCGTCGTCATGGCTGCCAATGCCCCCCTTGGAGCGAGGATGGGCAGAGCGGTCAGAGTACTCGCCCCTGAGGGAGCTGAATCCGACAAGCACCTCTTCCCTGAATCTTGCCTCCAGGACGACTGGAGGTAGGTAGGTAGGTATCTTCGGGAGCTTGGGATGCCCCCTTTGACATTGCAGGAAGAAGGTCTTACCAAGGGGACGTCCTGTCCCTCCCACTGCCCTATGTCAGGTGCCTCTTGAGCCGCTCCCGCATGTGCTTGGGAAGGCATTGTCGCGGCCACCCGGTCCATGTGTCCCAGGTGGGAGGGTGTCCCCACATGTGTCCATGGGTAGGGCCACATGCCCCCTCCTTTGGGCGGCAGCTCTGGGGGGCTGCCCAGCCGTGTGTAGTATCTCTCACCACAAGGGGTATTGCTCCCGCTTGTCTACGGTACGACCGCCTCACCCGTGTGGCTTGAGTTGCGGGGCCACTCTGCTTGGCAGGTGACCCCCTCCTGGACTGTGTACCGGCTCGCCTGTCACCGGTTGCTTCCATGGCTCCGGGTGACGTTTGCCATGGTCTCGGATGCAGCCTGGCCGGGCTCGGACCTGTGGCCCTGGAGTACCGCTCCTGCCACTGGCCCGGTGGGTCGGCTGGGTCGCCCCAGTGCGTCCGACCCATGGGGTATTGGTTCTTTCCTGTCCCTCGGCCGCCCTACGTGTGTGCTGTGTCCTGGGCTGCTGGGCTCCTGTTCACCGGTGTGCCCGCGCGGTTTGCTGTGGTGCGTCTGCGGTGTCCTGGGCCTGCCGGCTCCCGTTCACCGGTGTGCTCGCTCGGTGTGTTGTGTTGCATGTGCGGTGTCCTGGGCCAAAGGGCTCCTGTTCACCAGTGTGCGTGCTCTGTGCGGTGCGCGTGTGCCATGGGTGGTTGTGTCCCTCTTCCTCCCCCCCTAATTTTCTTTTTTCTTTTTTTTTTTTTACTTGTTTTTTTTTTACTTGTTTTTTTTTTCTTTTTTTGGGAAAAAAAATGAAAAAACAAAAAAGAGAAAAACAGGGGCGCGCGTACACTGCAGGCACAGGCACGGGCAGCTGGTGCGGCGGTGCAATAGCGTTGTGTCCTCTGGCGTGTGTCGTCGGTGCTGTGGCGGCGGTCGCGCCCCAGGGGTGCGGCTCGCGCGTCCTGATGTACACGGGTATGGGTCAGGGTGGGTTTGGTTAGGTGTCTCTTTGCTTCTGGTGCTGGCTGGTTAGGCGGCTGTGTGGGCTGTGGCTGTCGGCTGTGTCTACGTATTTCCCTCAGCGGGCCTGGTTAGGAGTCAAGGGTTGACGGTTTCGGGGTGTGGCTCGGGTTTGATTTGTGTTGGGGCTTCGGCTCGGTTTGGCTTGAGTCAGAGTGGGTTTGGTGAGGTGTCTCTTTGCTTCTGGAGCTGGCTGGTTAGGCGGCTGTGTGGGCTGTGGGTGTGGGCTGTGGTTTCGGTGTTCCCTCGGCGGGCTTGGTTAGGAGTCAAGGGTTAGCGGTTTTGGGGTGTGGCTCGGGTTTGATTTGTGCTTGGGTTCTGGCTCGGTTAGGCGGTTGCGCGGGGCCGGGCGTGTGGGTAGCGGCGTCCACGGGGTCGTGCGCCCGAGGCGAGTGCGGGGTGGTGCGTGCTGGCCGGCCGGTGGCCGGTGGCCTCACTGGGAGTCCCACACGGAGGGGTCGACGGGCGTGCCGGGGGCGTACGCAGCGTGCAGGTTGGGGAGCAGCGGGCGCACGTGCAGGGCGTCGGCGTGCCCGATGAGGACCTCACTGAGGACCGAGGGGTTGGCGGCAAGCAGTATGCGATGCCCGGGAGGGGTGGCGGCGAGGAGCGGGAGGATGTCCGCGGCCCGCGACGTGGGGGCGAACACGACGTGGGCCGGGTGCGGCCCCGGGAGCGGTGCCGGGGGGAGCGGGACCACAGGACGGCGGTCTACTGTGAGGTGCCAAGTGACGCGATGGTGGAGGAGCCGGACTAGGGCGATGCAGTGGCGCAGTGTGTGGGGCTGGGTGCCGGGCGGCGTGGGGACGTGCGGCGGGAGGGGGGGGGGGGCGGTGGCGTGGGAGGGGGCACGGCGGAGGAGTGACGCCAGCGACGTGTGTGTCGTGCTGAGGGTGGAGAGGAGCCCACGGTAGCGGGCCTGGGTTCGGCGCCTTGGGGCGTAGTGGTGCTCTTTGTCGTGTGTGTTGGCTTCCTTCGGCGTCCGGTTCGTTTGGTGACTTCTGGGCGGGGCCTGGCGTGGCGCCCCGTGGTGGTGGTTTGCTGGGTAACGGGGTTAGATGGCGGCGCCGCTGGCCCGGGGGTCAGGCGCGTCGTGTTGTGTGGCGCGCAGGGCTCCTGGGGTGCTGTGGGTGTCGCCGGTGTCGGTGCGCCGACGCTTGTGGGGTGGTCAGGGGGTGTGTGCGTGCGGGGCTGGGCTTTGGGTGATGTCCCACAGGCGGATGCCGTCTCGCTGCGTTTCCTGGAGGGTCTCCCGCAGGCGCCTGAGGACATACAGGTGGTCCTGGGGCGCGGGAAGGCTGCGGGGATGGACTCCCAGGGGGTGGAGCGCATCGGCCAGCATGGTTTCCCATGCGGCCTGCGGCATCCACCCCCCCGCCAGCCGGAGGCGGCAGTTCTCCACCGGCCCCCTTGCGGGGCCGATGGACCAGGCCCTCGAGGGAGGGCTCTCCCCAGGCCCACTTCCGCAGCTCCCAGAGCTGCGTGTGGGTCCAGCGCTGCCACCACTGTTCCTGGGCGGGCCTGCGGTCTTGGGCGGAGGAGTGGGCGTGGGTGAGTGTGACCTGGTCGTGGGGACCGGTGGCGGTGGCGGGCCTGGGGGATTCCTCGTAGTCCTGTTCCGTGGGGGTGCGTGGGGAGTGGGGGTGCACGCGGATGTGGACCCGCGGGTGTGCGCGTACCGTCTCCGCCTCGGGGTTGGGCGGGGATTCGCGGCGGCGGCGGTAGTGGGGCATGCGTTGCATGTGGGCTGTCATCGAGGGCCGGTAGGGGGGCGGGGACGCTGCTGGTGGACCCTGGCGTTGTTCTGGCTTGGTCGGGAGCGGTCCGTGGGCCTGGGGTGCGGGCTTTGGGAGGTGGCGGGACGAGGTGCGTCGCGCTTCGGCCGCGGCGCGCTCCGCCATGAAGGTGGTGGCTGTGGCGTCGGTGACGGTGGGGGGGCGCCGCGCTGGGCGCTGCTGCCTTCGGGCCTGGGACGGCTGGGGCCGGATGTCGTGGAGGACGTCCTCGGGGGGCCGGGCTCGCGCTGCCGTCGTGGCGCGGGGTTTGGGCTTGGGTTTGGGCTTGGCTGCGGGTTGACCCTTGGATTTGGGTGGCCGTTTGGCGGCGGTCTTGGGCGTCGGCTGGGTCGTGGGTGTGGGCTTCGTCGGGGCGTGGGCCTTGGCGGCGGCGGGGCTGCTCGCGGTGGGGGCGGGTTTGGAGGCCCGTTTGGGAGGTGTCCCCCGCGGCCTGGGGGGTGGAGTGCTGGATGAGGACGTGGTGGTGGTGGTGGATGAGGTGGTCGTGGTGGTGGAGGTTGTGGAGTCGGAGGCGGAGGAGAGGGCTGTGGGAGATGGCGGAGGGTCCTGGGCCTCGGGGGCGGGCGTATGATGCTGGGTCCTGTAAGTAGCGAGAAAGAGGGTGCAGGTTCGGGGACCGGGCGTGTGCGCGCATTTTCCCTGGTGATCCGTGCGTGCTGGTGCTGGCGTGGCGGCGTTGTCTCGGCTGCGCGGGCACGTGGGTTACCCGGGGGGTGGCCATATCTGCTCCAGGATGTGCGGGTGTGTTTGCTGGAGGTAGTCGAGGGTCTGGAAGAAGCATCGCTGGATGCTGGGCATGTCCTCCTCTGTGAGGTGGGGGTAGTTTTGGGTGGGGGTGTGGGGGCCCGTCCATAGCAGCGTCATGAGGCGGGCTGCCACCATGTACGGGCATAGTTGTAGGGTGGTGGGGCGTGGGGGGGTGGGTCCCCTGCGGTTTGGGGGGGCTTCCCTCTGCTGGGGGCGCAGCGTGACCACCCACACCCATCGGTCCGTGGGGATCCCCCAGGTCCGTTGGGTCCACTTGGCGAGGCAATACATCGCCCTACCAAGGCCCTGGTAGCCGCTGCGGATGGAGAGCCGCGTGTCCAGGGATTCGGGTTCCCATGTGCCCCAGATGTGGGGGTCGTCCGGGTGGTCCCCCCTGGCGTACGTGTTGGGGCCTGGGTTGTGTGGGGGGGGGGCGTAGTCGGCGGGGAGGAGGGAGTCGCTGCCGTGTACCACCCAGTGGTCTGTGGGTGCGTCGTAGGTGGTGGTGGAGAGGGTGTAGTGCAGATTGTACATGAGGGTCATGTACGTGGAGGGGGCTGGCTGCTGCTCGTCGGGGGTGGGGATGTCCCCCGGGACGTGGTGCCGGAAGTTGCTCAGGGAGGCCATCCGGGCTACCCATGTTTCCCGCTCCCACTCTTTGGTGCTGTCGGGGGTGGCGTCGGCTGGGGGGTGGGCCATGTTGGGCTCGCGGTAGCGGGTGCGGCCCTGGGTGCTGTCCCGCTCCGGCACGGGGTGTCCGACCAGGTGTCGCCCCCAGTCGATGGGGGGCACCCAGATCCGGCTCCCCGTGGGGGGCGGGCTCTCGCCGTCTGGGGTGGCGCGTGGGGGGCGCTCGTGTCGGGCGACGTGGAGGAAGGCGTCGAAGAGGAAGTCCCTGACGCCTTCCCCCAGGGTGGCCGCCTGGACCAGGGTGGCCGCCCGGATGGGGGTGCTGGTGCCGGAGGTGCGGAGGTACAGCACGACGTCCTGTTCCCCGAGTCCCCGGAGGTGCTGCCGTCCCGCTGCGGGGTTGTGTAGGGCGTAGGGTTCGGCCGGTGCGGCGACTGGTGGTGCAGGGTGTGATGGGGGGGGTGGTGTGGGTCTGGGGGGGTGGTCGTCGTTGTCGCGCGTGGGGTCCGGTGATGGGGTCTCTTTTGGCGGTTGCGGGAGGGGGGATTCGCGGTGGCGTGTGTCGGCGGGGGTATCGACGTCAATTGGCTGGTGCTGGCTGCCGCGTGTTGTGTCCGTGGCCTGGTCTCGGGGGGGGGGGCGGGGGGGGTAGGTGTGGTGGTGGCGCTGTTGGTGGTCGGGGGGGCGGGGCTGGGTGTTGTGCTGGCTGGGGGTCTGGGCGTCCCTGTGGGTCGTGTGGGTGTTGCGTGTGTGCGCCGTGCGGCCCTTGCGGTTCTTGACTGGTTGTGGTGCCGGGGTGTGGGTGGGAGGCGGCCGCATGGGCGTCCGGGTGGGGCCATGGTCCGTATGTAATCGGTGGCTGCTGGTGGATGGTGCTCGCTGGTATGGGGTGTGGGTGGGGGGGCTGCTGGTGGTGGTGGGGTGGGGGGGGCGGGGGTGGGTGTTGTGCTGGCTGGGGGTCCGGGCGTCCCTGTGGGTCGTGTGGGTGTTGCGTGTGTGCGCCGTGTGGCCCTTGTGGTTCTTGACTGGTTGTGGTGCCGGGGTGCGGGTGGGAGGCGGCCGCATGAGCTCCCGGGTGGGGCTGTGGTCCGTACGTGATGGGTGGCTGCTGGTGGATGGTGCTCGCTGGTATGGGGTGTGGGTGGGGGGGCTGTTGGTGGTGGTGGGGCGCTCCTACTAGGCCCTGGTGTTGCTGGTGTGCGTGCGCGGCTCCCCGCGGGTCCATGGGGGTGTACCGTGGCTCGTATGTCGTGGGCCCGTGTAGCGGGGGCGGCGGGTGGTGCTGGACCGCGTGGTGGTGGTGTGGAGGGTGTGGCGGTTGTGTGTGGTACCCCGGCGTTGGTGGGTGTGGTGGCAGGGGCTGGTGGTGGTGGAATACGTGATGGTGTGGTGCGGTGATGTGCGCTATGTGGGGTGGGTGGTTCGCGGGGCCTGGTTGTGCTGGGGCGTGGTGGGGATGTAGCTGGTGGGGGCCGCTGTAGCATGGGGGCATTAGGGGGTAGGGGTTGGGAGGGACGGGGGCGTGGTGGTGGTGTTGGTGGTGCCATGTCCCCTGGCTCTGCGCGTACGGTGGTCCTGGCATGGTGTGGACGTGTGTGAGCGGTGGTGGCTGACTGGGCTGCAGGGTTTGGGTGCTGCGGTACGGTGGTGGTGGTGGGCGCTGGCGGTGGCGGTGTTGTTGGTGTGCCCCGGGGGTCTAGGCGTGGGGCGGTGCGGTGTGGCTGGACCCGGGCCTTGGCTGGGGCGTCGCGTCCTGCTGGCGGGCGCGTTGGCGGGCCCCCTGACCTGTCTTGGTCTTCTTGGCCTGGTGGGTGTCGGGGGCGGGTGAACTCCCCTGTCCCCGTGGGGGCGACGGGGAGCGGGCGTGCCAGCGGTGTGCCTCTTGGAGGCTCGTCTTGAGGCCTGTGACGTAGGCCTCCTGGTCCGTGAGGCCCATCCGCGTGGCGGTGGCCTCGTCGGGGGCGGCCAGGTGGGCGTCCCGAAAAGACGCCCAGCCCTCCGGGGGCTTCTGTTGTGCGGGGTGGGGGTGGTGTGCCGGGTAGAGGAGTGCGCTGAGTGGGTAAGGTGTTCCCTTCCGTCGGCCGAGGGCGTGTTTGAACCGGCGGTAAGTGATTCGGAGGTAGGCTGCTATCTCCTCTGGTGCCGTGTCGGCCCACGCTTCCGGCGTCAGGGCTGCTGCTTGGAGGGCCGGGAGTTGTGGGTCTGGGAAGTGTAGGTCTCGGTGGTGGAGGTACAGGGCGAGGAGGATGTGGCGGGCCGCCACGTTCAAGCCGCCTCCGCTGTGGCGTAGGGGTGGGCTGTGGGGGGGCAGGGGTGTGTTGCCCGTGGCCACGGCTATGGTCCATGCGTGGTCCGCCGCGTCCGCCACGTAGTACCCTCCCAGTTGGTCCCGGAGGGTGTCGGTGAGGAACCCGAAGAGGCTGGGGTGGCTGGCGGGGGGGGGTGCGGCTGGGGCCGCGGGCCGTTCGCGGTGGCGGGGGTTGAGGTCCCCGCAGTGGGGGCAGTGGGTGAGGCGGTGCGCGGCTCCCAGGCAGACCCAGTGGTCTGGGTTGCAGGGCAGGGCTGTCTGTGGTAGCCGCTGGCGAGCGCAGAGGGGACACGCGGTGGCTGGTGGTTGGTGGTACCTGTGGACGGACGGCGGCGTGGGGGGATGGGGGCTGGTGGCGCGCGCATGCTGGTGGGAGCGTGTGCGGTGCCTGTGGCGCCCGTGTGTGCTGTGCCAGTGCTGTGCCCGGTGGACGGTGTGTAGACGTGGTGGGGGTTCCGTGTTGGTATGTCACGGGGTAGGTTCTCATGGTTGGTAGAACAGGAGTTTGAGGAGGTGGGCTTGGTCTGTTGGGGGCAGGGTTGCCGCATGCTGCAGGTATTTGTGGGTGCGGTATGTGAGCTGCTCCGCCGTCTTGGCAACGGCCGTCCGCTGCATGTGCGCCGCCGTGGCCTGGGGGTCCTCCGCGTGGGTGCGCAGCAAGGTGTAGACGGCAGTGGGGACGAGCCCCCTGCGGACTGCCTCGAGCACCTCCGTCTGCTTGAGGACGGTGGTGAGTTGCTGGGTCGCCGGGGACTGCGCCAGCCATCCGGCGTGCTGTGCGATGGTGTGGTTTGGGTTCCAGTCTGTGAGGGTGTCCAGTCCTCTGTACAGGGGGCACGCCTTGAAGTGGTCCCATGTTTCTTCTTCCGCGTGGCTGCAGATGCATTTGGTGTGTCCTGCGGGGACGTGGATCGAGCGGCGCGTATACCATCGGTGGTATCGGGTCAGGAGGGGAAGTTGTTCGAGGGCGAGTTGGAGTCGGGGCTTTTGTAGGTGTGCTGGGAGGCTATCCAGGCGCAGGGCGGAGTAGTAGAGGGGGGTGTGGACGGAGTCTTCGAGGCGTCGGAGGAGTTCGATGTTCGCTGGGTGGCCCAGTGTGGTGGCCAGTTCCTGGATGGGTGTGGGGTAGTGGTACTGCTTGTCTCAATCCGTGTACGGCGTGTCCTCGGGCATCCATTGGGGGGGCTGTGTGGCTGGGGGTATCGGGGGCAGGTGCTGCAGGTGGCTGTGGTGTGGGGTGTTCAGTTGCACGCGTTCGAGCCCTGGGGTGTGGTTGGTGTTCTGGTGTTTGGCCTGCGTGTCTGCGCGTCCATTGCCGTATGCGTAGCGGTGTGACTCCTGCTTGATGATGTGTAGGGCGTCCTGGGGGTGCATGCGCTTGAAGGCCATCCATAGCCCCAACGCATGTGTGGTGAGGCCGGATTCGTGTGCTTTGTGGAGGGGCAGGTCCGCAAGGCGCCTGGTGAGGTGGATGTCGACCGTGGCGTCCACGACTAACCAGATGTTGCGGGGCCGGATCGTCGTGGGTGGCGGTGTGGCGGTGACGGCGTCTGCCATGGTGCGCAGTTCGCTGTGGGAGGACGCCCCAAAGATGGTGGCCCCGGTGTGGTGTTCCACGTGGAGGCCGTCCGCGTGCCGGGTGATGCGCACGGGCGCGCAACCGACCGTGGGGGTGCGTTGCTGGGTGCTGGATGCGTCAGTGAAGTAGATGATGTCGGTGTCGCTGGGTATGGGTAGGCGGGCGATTGCTGTGGGGTGATGAACGTCGATGGGGTTCCCCTGGGCGGTTCTGGCGGTGATTTGCGTGGGTTGCAGTAGTGGCGCTGCATAGACGCCTATCCCCTGGGTGATGATGGCCCGGGCTGGTGGGGTGAGGCGGAGGAGGCCCCTGTCTGGGCGTCCCTGGGTGATATACGCGTACATCAGGTGGAAGAGGTATCCCGTGTTGGGGTGGAACTTCTGGCACGTGATGGTCTGTCGCCGCTCCTTGTCCTCTTTGTCGCCGCGGAGGGTGGGGCATTTGTGCTGTAGGGGGCGCATGGGTGCCTCCTGAGGTCCTGCGCGGTGTGGGTCGCAGCGGTCGTACTCCATGGCTACGCTGTCCGGGTCTGCCCGCTCGTTGGTGAACGTCCATGTCGCCGTGGGTGTTCGGGTCCAGGCTACGTGCGCCGGGTGGTCTGGGGGTACCGTGTGAAACCAGGGGGAGAGCCATGCCTGCTGGTCGGCGGTGGCGGCGGCGGTGGGGGTGCGGTAGTGGGTGGAGATGAGGTGCAGCAGGGCCACGGAGTGTCGAGGGCTGCCGGGCCGCAGTGCCAGCACGTGCGTGGTATGCCCTGGTCACTGTGTCTGACTGGTGGTACATCGGTCTCCGGTGCATTGTGTTTGGGGATGGACCAGGGGGCATGGTGTCGCTGGACAGTGCGGGTAGCATGTTTGTGGCCGTTTGGTGCTAGTAGCAGGATGGTGGGTGGTGTCCAGCCTTCGGCTGACGGGGTGGGCTCCCCCGGCGTCGTGCCGCCGTCGTTGGGGGTCTCGTGCTCGCTCGGGCGGGGCCGGGGGTGCTGGCGCTGGAAGGCTGTGTACGCCGTGTCGATGTCCTTGGGACCGGCATGTCGCGCCCTGCCTTCGTAGCACATGCGCGGAGGTACGCTTGGAAGACGTGGCGTGCTGGCCATTGTGGGTCGGAAAGGAACGGGGCGTGGTGGGCGTCGCATTGGGCCATGATCTTCATCTGTGTTGGGGTGATGTACACTATGGTGACGGTGGCCCCTACGAGGCGCAGGGTGCCCATCTCGCCTGCCGGGCGTCGGTGGATGTCGGTGTGTGTGGCCACGAGTGGCCCCTGTTGATCGCAGTGGTGGTTTGTCAGGATGGCGTGTGTGTGGTGTGGTAGGAGGAGTTGTAGCTGGGCCCAGATGCCAGTGCCCACGGGGGTGGAGACGCCGTGTTGCGCCAGTATCCACCGGGGGCAGGTGTTGCGGGCCATTTGCGCTTCTTTTATGCGTATGGCTGCCGCCTCGCGAACTTCTGGTTGGTGGTTGTGTGTTACCCTGTGTAGGAGGTGTGCTGCGTGTTTGGCATAGGCAATGTCGACCAGGGCGCCCGTCTTGTCTCCGTAGTAGCGCCAGTGGGCCATCATGGCCTCCTTGGGGAAAGACGTGGGCCAGCCTCCGTGTTGCGCCCGTGCCTTCGTCACTTGCTGTCGAGCGTGGCGTAGTGCGTCTTGGGGGCGCGGGAGCTGCAGGGCTTGGTGCCCGATGGCCGCGTTGAGCACTGCTTCCATGAAGTACGCCAGGCCCTGCGTAGACAGGAGGTCCCCCCTGGCAATTAGGGGTAGCCGGGCGAGGCGCTCTTCTAGCTTGCTTGGGAGTGTGATGTGGTGGTGCCGCGTGGCCTGTGTGACTCCCAGGTGGACTGTGGTGTCTTCCAGGTGTAGGGGTTCGCCTTTCCGGATGTGGGGGGTGGGGGTCTTGGCGTCGGCCAGTCCGACCGATTTGCGGGGCTGTACTAGGAGCTGGTGGGCGTCCAGGTAGGTTGTGGTGAGTTGGAGAATGGCGGACGCTTGGTCGGTGGTCGTTGGTAGCCCTGCGTTCTCAGGGTCGCGGTGGCGGGTGGCCGTAGTTAGGAGGTTGTCGTCCGCGAAGTTGATGAGGGGGGACCGTAGCGGGTATGGGGCGTACCCCGGGTATACCCGTGCTAGCTCGAATGCCAGTGGCAGGGTGACGAGGAAGTAGAGGAAGGGGCCTTCGGCGCCTCCCTGGGGGACCCCGCTGTCTGTGCCGGTCCAGGGGGTGAGGCCTGCGGCTGTGATGACGGCGTAGAGTCGGGTCTGGATGTACCCGGTCATGAAGGATAGGAATGGGAGGCCCATGGCATCCCATACCTCCGTGAGGAGCCGGTGTGGGGCGTTGGGGAACGCGCCTTGGACATCGAGGGAGGCGATGATCATCTCGTAGGGGTTCATGTCCAGTGCGGTGTCCCTGATGGAGCTGAGTCCCACAAGCACCTCTTCCCTGCGTCTTGCCTCCAGGACGACTGGACCGACGACTACGCTAAGTCCGAGGCCTTTGAGGCCGAGTATAGGGCTGTGATCGACCCTGATGACGGGCAGAAGTGGCCAAAGGGGCTGACTGAGGAGGATGGCAAGCTCTACCGGAATGGTAAGCTGCTGGTCCCAGAGTCCGGAGTGCTCGAGCTATGTGAGGCTTGGCATCACCACATGATGCACCCAGGGGTCAAAAAGCAAGCCCTGGACATGCAGCGCCGGTTCGAAATCGACCAGATCAGTCTCTACAGCGCTATCAAGAAGGTCAGAAAGGGTTGCTCGGTCTGTCAGGCCTGCAATCCCGACAACCGGAACGTCAAGGGGGAAGCCCAATGGACTCCGGTGCCTGACCAGCCCATGGAGAGCGTGGCCATGGACGTCTTCTCCATGCTCGAAGTTCACATAGGCAAGGAGACCTTTGACTGTGTGGTCCTTTGTGTGGACCGCCACAGCGGCTACGTAGTAGCCGCTCCGGCACGCAAAAGGGGGTCGCTTGCCAAGGAAGTGGCAGTCATGCTGATTCGTCATTGGCTGACCGTCTTTGACATCCCCTGCACCATTTGCAGTGACCGAGGGCCCCAGTTTACTGGTGGCTGGTTCAAGGCCATGTGTTCCCTCGTGGGAATACGTCATGCCAAGAGCGTCGCCTATCTCAGCCGGTGCAATGGCCGGGCTGGAGTGGCTGGACGGCAGCTGTTCGAGAAGCTGCGCAAGATTAACATCACCACTCCACGTCGGAACTGGTTTGAGGAGATGTGGCCCGCTCTGAAGGCCCATCATGACACCCCCACTCCGGGTGGTTTGTCCCCTCACCAGATTCTGTTCGACAGGGACCCCCTTGGTCGGGGACTTCCCTTGTCTGGTGATGGTATGGCCATGGACGGCAAGGAATTCTTTGCGCGGCAAGAGGCAACGGCGCAGGACATCTGCCAGCAGCTCGAGAAGGAGCATGCTGAGCGTCAGAAGTCCGCTCGAGCTCGACTGCGCAAACGTTCAGGGTGGGAGACCCGGTGTGGGTGATCAGACCCCGCCCTATGGGCATCCACCGCACCAAAACCTGGTTCACACCCGGAGAGGTGGTGCGCAGGATTGGTGAGGACACCTACCGCATCAAGGTGGGTCACGGACAGTTCCGGGAGCGCCACCAGAGTCAACTCCGTGTGCGGGAACCCGACCTCCGTGGCCAACATGTGTCCCTGGACTATGCCGCACATGAGGCTGATTCGAACGACGACTATGGTGAGCAGGACGACTATACCGTCGAGAAGATCCTGGCCCAGCATCCGAACGCCTCGGCACCCAGAGGTCTGGAGTTCAAGGTTCGTTGGCGAGGCTTTGGGCCGTCCCACAACACCTGGGAACCCGTCTCCTCGTTCGTGCCGCGGATTAACACCCCCTTCAAGGACTACACCCGCAAGCACAAGACCGAGATCCATGTCTCGGACTTGGCAGCACTCATCCGGGTGATTGCAGCCAGGGGCGCCTGATCACCGCCCTGAGCTCTCCCCTGATGCATTCTGAGCGCTTGTTAGGTCGACAGATCGTCCCTCACTTGCTTGCTCTCTTCCATCTTCCGGTGACCTGCCATCAGAGTGGCCATATACCCCCCCCCTGCTGAATCCAGGGGAGGATGGCCCCTCTCTTCCACTTCTATTCGTCACTCCCCGCCTGCTGAATCCTTGGGAAACCAGGCAGGGCGACTGACCTTGACAGTTTCTGAGCTCTTAGCGCCTTGAAGCCCGTACGACGTTGCGCAACGGATGCCGCTGTCATCGGCATTGCAATTTTTGGGTGTGTGGTCTGGTCCCATGGCACTTGCGGGATCCAGACCAGTCTACGTGTGTCTGCAGACTATATATGTTCTGAACTCAGGCGTTTTCCTGTCCACCCTCCTGCATATTCCTTATCCTGACCGGGGCGTGGTTTGGCGCTCTATGCAGAGTGTGTTTACACGCCTAATTACCCCGTTTATTGCTTAATTTTCGACCCCCCCAGGATATGTGCATCTGTATGTTGCGTATTATCAGCCCATCATTGAAATATGGACTGTTTTTTTCCCCCCCGAAGGAATACGAAGGCGCCCTGAGTCGCTGTGTACATGCTCTCACATAAGGTCCAGCCTGGACCAGTACCTAAGTACAGATTCTTCTGTTTGAGTGCCCGTGATACCGTGTGCCCTAGTGGCTGTGATGTGCTGAGATTCTGATGGCGCCAGGCGGGAAGCCCAGCTGCCTGACTACACTCCCAGCGGTCCGCCACTGTCAGTCCCAGTGTGAGCCTACCGACTTGCAGACGCACTTGCAGTCGGGTGGCGACCTCCGGTGTCCTGACCTCGGTCAGTCTGCCTGGGAAACTGGTGGTTTGAGGAGTCGACGCCTCCGCCCAGACTGCATGCGGACTCCCCCATGAATGGCCTTCGTGGTAATGGGGCGAGGGAAAAGACGGCCTTGATGCCCGATCCCTTATGGAGGAGCTCGTTCGGCTTTACCACTCTGGACTCGCGTCGTGGATATGGACATGGTGCGCCCAAGGAAGGACCCGTGGGGACTCTCCCCAGACTGCGGCCTTGGGAAGCCTGGGGTAGCCTGATGGATCTTTGTGGTCGCTTTCGACCTGTGGGACCACCTCGGTCGTCGTGTGGAGCCTATGTTGGCCGTGTATGCCACTGCCACTGTGGTAGTGACTGTCGCAGCCGGCACCCGGTGCGCCTAGTATGGGTTAACGGGTCCTTTGGATGCCGCACCATCGCCGCCAGGACCCGGGACTTGATACTTGATACTATACTTGCAGTTACTAACAGCTACAGCACCGTACCTGTCTTATTGTGGGATTGTACTGGGCAGCCTAACCCGCAAATCGGCCTGAAGTGAGGATGTGACACCCCCCCCCTTCAGGGGATGGTCCTGGGTACCCGCTGCCATGCTTGGGTGTTATCGAGCCCCCCCCCCCCAGGGTTTGCTCCAGGGAGGGGGGTGAAGCGGTACCCAGAACCTATGGCCCATGGCCCCGAGGCCTGTGAGCCATCACACCCGTTATGGCCCATGGCCCAGAGTCCTGTGAGCCGTCACACCCGTGCGGAAGCCGTTGACACTGGCTGTCAGCGGGATATCCCTGTTCTCTAACCCGCGAAATCTGGAATCCGATTTCTGACCATTAAGTCGATGTGGAATTACCATAATTTCACTGTCTTGGTCGATTTGCGGTTAGAAATCGGTGAAATACCCGATTTCTACCGCGATTTCTAATTGTCGTGAAATCGCCGCCTGACGTCGCCCGTTCCGTGCAGTGCGATAGATGATTCTGTAAACTGATCTTTTTGGAAGTTAAGACTGAAACACTCTTCGAGTGATCCGCAACCTTTTCCTTGAAAAAATGCATCGCGTCCCAGATTTTTCCCAGAAAATCTGGGCGGCCGAAGGCGCTTTGAACCCCCAAGTGAAATGTCAAGGGTTACGAGCGTTCAAGCGCCCAAGGACGAATTAACGTGCCTCATAGGCACTGTGTATGAGGTTTTGCCCCCCATAGTCATAGGATGAGGCCAATAGATCCCAACTCCATAGGCCCAAAGGGTTATTTTTTTTGAGTGTTTTCCAAGAAATGGGCAATCTCACGTACTTGGCGTCCAAGTACGTGTAGAAGTATGTTGAGTTGGCGTTTTCTCCCTCTTTGCTTGCCTCTACATCCGGGGCATATCACTTGTCTTCCCCGGATAGTACATATATGATCTCCGTATATATATTGGCAATATATTTTGCGTGCATGCTAAAATTGGGCTTTCCGAAGGGAGGTCGATTTTCGACCAAAGCACTTGCATGCGTGTTAAGGGACCAAAGTTACTCTAGAATATAGGCACACTTTGATGCTAGGCCACTAGGTTGGGTGTAGAAGGCGAGGGTAGGGTTGTATGCCATATTTGGTGTCATATCACGTGACCATTTGGCGGGTGCACCATTCTAAGACTAACCCGCCAATGGACCCCATATCGCACGAAGCCCTTCTTTGTACTCCCAACCAACACTCGCAAGCCTATCCTTCGTGAAGGGGCGCTTGTGGAGCGCTGCCGAAGCGATGCGTTGCGAGCAAGGTGTGTTTTTTGCAATATTCCATGTTTGCATGTGCCCACTTGGGAGGCAGTGCGCGCGGCCTTCCAAAGCGCCCCAAGTGGAGCACATATGTGGAATTTAAGGTCATTGGTGTCGAGTCATTGTGTTTAGAAGGATTGGTCGATTACTTAATCCAGGCCGAAGATATTGTAATATATTTCTGCAGTTTTCAGGGCCCTTTTGCGTGTTTTTTCGCCAATTTTGCTGTTTTTTGCCCGTCATGATGTCAAGTGGCGACCGTGTATCTCAACGTTGCGCGCAATGGACATCATGACCCAAGTATGTTTTGAGGGTACATACTTCAGTGCCCAACATATCTTGGACCTCGCGAACAACTCCCCTTGGGCTTGGCATACCGTGGCCGCCATGTTGGCGATTTGGGACGATCCCAAATCATGGGCTCACTTGGCGACCCTGCCGTTCCCAAAACCGGAGGGGTTTGGGCGACGCCCAAAAGATATGTTGGACGCATATGACTGGATACCGAACCTATGGCACACTCCGGTCCAAGTCGGGCATGTGCCTCATTTGCCCAACCCATGAGTGTGCGCATTTTCGGCCATTTTGAGCAATTTTCCACATTTTCTGCCCGCCGTGCAACATGTTCAGCCCCTGTTGCGTCCAGTGGAGGAATGGAACTGCGGTGGCACGCCGATCCCGTCCATGATGAATTTCGAGCGCCGCAAGGGGAAGTGAAAGGCTGTGATCCCGAAGGGCTTGGTGCTGCTGGACGGTGCCCCCTTCAAGGCCTTCTCCGAGCGCCGTGAAGACTGGAAGTGCCAAGATTACTACTGGTGCCCCGGACCCCTGCAGTTCAGCACCGGACAAATGGACATCCCCCTGACCCTGAAGTATGAGCTCATGCCTGCCGGCGGCACCGACCCGGACCCTCATGTCCCTTTCGCCACTCAAACGGCGTTCGGAAGCCACCCCCACCGTCCGACTCCTGATTTCTGTTTGTCTGCCTTGGAGAAGGGACGCCTTTCCTACACCCCGAGTACGCCTGCCTGTCTGCGAGGCCCGGTGAAGAATGAGTCCATGGGTGAGAGTCAATGTGCACGCCCCAAGGACACCGTGATCATTCAGCAGAATTTCCAGAAGACCTACCGACCCACCAGCCCGAGCGGCACGTCCAAGCCCCCACAGCACGGACCCAGCGAGCCACCCACACCTAACCGCACCCCCCAACCACCAGCCGGCCACACTCCGGCCCGCACTCCGCAGCGCAACACAGGCCAGGCTGACCTCCACTGACCCACCGCGGCACCACGCGAGACCAGGGCACACCGCACCACAGCGCGCCACAGTGCAACGCACCACAGCACGACGCGACGCGACGCGGCACAGAGCAGCACAGCACGACACAACTGACCCTAACCTGAGGGACTAACCGAAGCCAGCCACCGCACACCCTGGAAGGCGCCGCGCCAGCACGCCACACACCAGCACCGCAGGCCACACACGGGGCCACAGCGCGCCAGGCGACAACGGTGGCGGACCACCAAGAAGAATACAGCCGGCACCGCAGAGGGGTAAGGACACGAACAACCCCAGCCCCCTAACCCAAAACCACAAGCACCCGCCTGGCGCAGCCGCCCAGCCGGCAGAGCCAGGACCAAACCCCGCAAGAAGGGGCGCCGAGCCCACCGTGTACATAGCCCACCCGACCCATGGGGCCGGAACGCGGCCACACAGAACGCAACTGAAGACAACAGCCCGGAAGACAACACTGAATGCAGGCCAGTGCGTGCGCCAGCCCAGGGAAGGCGGAGGGAGGAACAGGCAAGCCCCCCCCCCCCTTCCCAAAAAAAAATGGAGGGGGGAGGGGGAAAAGGCACGAAAACAGCCCACAGCCGCCAAACCGCCCGCCAACACCACCACAGGCGGCCAAACCCCCCCCCAGAAGGCACCGAAGACAGGACCCCCACAGAGGCACAGGGGCACCACCCAACCAAAACCGGCAACACCAAGCCAGTAACGGCGGCCCACGGGGAAAAGGGACACCGACACGGAAAAAAAAAAAAAAGGAGAACCACCAGCCCAGCCCGAAAGAAAGGGGATGGAGGGACAGGGACCACAAAGCCCGGAAAAAAAAAAAAAAGAAAAACAAAAGAAAAAACAAAAGCGCAAAAAAACACCCCGACAACCCAGCCAAGAAGGGCTGGGCACAGCCGAGACCCGGGCCCAACACACACGCCCACACCGCACGCCGGAACCGGAAACGGCGGGGGGCAAGCAGGGCGCCCACGAAACCACACACGTCACAAAAGCAGGCCGAAACCGAAGCCCAACCACGAACACCACAAACAGCCGACACTAGAGGGACAACGCCACAAACCGTGCCCAAACACACCCACCCAAGACCCCAGCCAGGACTGGCGAGGTTAACAAAACCCACACCCAACCGCCAACCGGACCCAAACACAAACGCCGCACAACAGTAGGAAACCCAGTGCCCACAGCCCGGGCACTGAGGCAGCCCGTGCCATGCAGGTGACCCGGCCAAACGAGATCCGGAGACCGGGGGTAAGGCTGCATCCTAAGGCCTGCGCTGCTTTGGGACTCGAGGCGGAGCGTGCGACACCCAAGCACCTCGGAACCCTAGTACCAAGAACGTGCATGCATGCCTTGGGAACGGGATACGCCAGGAAGTCCGGTGAACCCCTAGGGTTCCGCCCAAAGGAGGGGACGTGCGCAAGCACGGGGGGACACCCTCCCGGCGAGACAAGCATGTCAAGCTGGCGGCGATCAGCCCTCCCGGCGTTGCCCGGGGCCGCTTTGTTGGGGGCCAACAGTCAGGTCTAGCGGGAAGTAAGCCGCCTCCCCTCTTCACGCGCGAAGCCTCTTCCTGTTCGTCACAGGGGCGACGCCAGGGGGAACCATGGGGCGCCTCTCCACGACCGAGTGCACCTACCTACCTACCTCCGAATCTGCCTCATGTGCGGCATAGTCCAGGGACACATGTCGGCCACGGAGGTTGGGTTCCCGCACACGGAGTTGACTCTCGTGGCGCTCCCGGAACTGTCCGTGACCCACCTTGATGCGGTAGGGGTCCTCACCAATCCTGCGGACCACCTCGCCGGGTGTGAACCAGGTTTTGGTGCGGTGGGTGCCCATAGGGCGGGGTCTGATCACCCACACCGGGTCTCCCACCCTGAACTTCTGCGCTGTCGAGCCTGGGGCGGACTTCTGACGCTCAGCATGCTCCTTCTCGAGCTGCTGGCGGATGTCGCGCGCCGTTGCCTCTTGCCGCGCGAAGAATTCCTTGGCGTCCATAGCCATGCCATCACCAGACAAGGGAAGTCCCCGACCCAGGGGGTCCCTGCCGAACAGAATCTGGTGAGAGGACAAACCACCCGGAGTGGGGGTGTCATGATGGGCCTTCAGAGCAGGCCACATCTCCTCAAACCAGTTCCGACGTGGATTGGTGATGTGAATCTTGCGCAGCTTCTCGAACAGCTGCCGTCCAGCCACTTCAGCCCGGCCGTTAGACCGGCTGAGATAGGCGACGCTCTTGGCATGACGTATCCCCATGAAGGAACACATAGCCTTGAACCAGCCACCAGTAAACTGGGGCCCTCGGTCACTGCAAATGGTGCGGGGGATGTCAAAGACGGTCAGCCAATGACGAGTCATCATGACTGCCACTTTCTTGGCAAGCAACCCCTATTTGCGTGCCGGAACGGCTACTACGTAGCCACTGTGGCGATCCACACAAAGAACCACACAGTCAAAGGTCTCCTTGCCAATGTGAACTTCGGGCATGGAGAAGACGTCCATGGCCACGCTCTCCATGGGCTGGTCAGGAACCGGGGTCCATAGGGCTTCCCCCTTGACGTTCCGGTTATCGGGATTGCAGGCCTGACAGACCGAGCAACCCTTCCTGACCTTCTTGATGGCAGTGTAGAGACCGATATGGTCGATCTCGAACCGGCACTGCATGTCAAGGGCTTGCTTCTTGACCCCTGGGTGCAGCATGTGGTGGTGCCAAGCTTCACATAGCTCGAGCACTCGGGACTCTGGTACTAGCAGCTTACCGTTCCGGTGGAGCTTGCCATCTTCCTCAGTCAGCCCCTTTGGCCACTTCTGCCCGTCATCAGGGTCGGTCACAGCCCTATACTCGGCCGCAAAGGCCTCAGACTTAGCGTAGTCGTCGGTCCAGTCGTCCTGGAGGCAAGACGCAGGGAAGAGGTGCTTGTCGGACTCAGCTCCATCAGGGGCGAGTACTCTGACCGCTCTGCCCATCCTCGTTCCGAGGGGGGCATCCGCAGCCATAACGACGAAGCATGTGACACCCTCCTCCTCCATCAGGCGCTCCATTTCAATGATCTTCTTGGCTTCAGCGGTCTCAGCCTCATCGCCATGGGCAGAGATATCCGTCATGCCCTTGCTGGCGGGATAGGCCCCCCTGCTGAGACAGTCCGCCACGGTGTTGTCCTTTCCAGGAATATAAACAACCGTAAGGTCGAACTTGGCCAAGGTCTCATGCCATCTTGCCCGTCGGGAGGCGGGACCAGAGGGTGTGTCCACGTGCTCCTTGTGCCGTGACTGCAGACTCTGATGGTCGGTGCAGACGGTGACGGGATGGCGGGCTATGTACCCAGCCCATTTCCTGAGAGCCATGACAATGGCATACGCCTCCTTTTCTCGGGGCTTCCACGTCCGTCTCTGGCCTTCCGCCAGGACTCGGCTCCAGAATGCCACGGGCACGTGCCTCCCATCGTCAAGCACTTGTTCCAACACAGCGCCAACGGCGTAGTCGGAAGCGTCGGTGCGCAGGACGAACCCTCGGTCGGGATCCACGAGGTGCAGACCCACTGCGGATAGCAGCGCCTGCTTCATCCCCTCAAAGGCACGGTCGGACTCAGCAGTCCAGACCAGCGCCTTTTTGGACCCCTTCTTGGTCTCCTCACGGTTGCCCTTGAGCATGGTCGTCATGGGGGCTGCATACTCGGCATACATCTTGATATACCCCGAGTAGTAGTTGCAGAACCCCAAGTACGCCCGTAGCTCAGAGACCGTTTTGGGCCTTTTCCAGTGCTCGATCGCAGCCACCTTGCCAGGTATGGGCTTTCGCTGCCCGTTCCTGACTACGTGGCCAGTGGAGACCACCTCGCTTACTGCAATGGTGGCCTTGTCACTGCTGCCCGTGAGTTTGTGCCGAACCAGAAGGTCAAGCACTCGAGTGACGTCCCTCTCATGTGCCTCTAGGAGCTCCTCGTAGCTCATACTGGGGTCCCCGGGTGCGCTGATCACGTCGTCCACGAAGGGGTCTGCACAGTCACGCACCGGCTCGAGCAGGTTCTCCAGCATCCGCTGAAAAGCCGCATTGCCGTTGGTAACGCCCATAGGCATCACCTCGATCGCAGCCACCTTGCCAGGTATGGGCTTTCGCTGCCCGTTCCTGACTACGTGGCCAGCGGAGACCACCTCGCTTACTGCAATGGTGGCCTTGTCACTGCTGCCCGTGAGTTTGTGCCGAACCAGAAGGTCAAGCACTCGAGTGACGTCCCTCTCATGTGCCTCTAGGAGCTCCTCGTAGCTCATACTGGGGTCCCCGGGTGCGCTGATCACGTCGTCCACGAAGGGGTCTGCACAGTCACGCACCGGCTCGAGCAGGTTCTCCAGCATCCGCTGAAAAGCCGCATTGCCGTTGGTAACGCCCATAGGCATCACCTTCCACTGGAGAGGTCCAAGTGGGGTGCTCATGGCTGTGCAGGCACGGGACTCCTCGGCGAGAGGCATCTGATGATAACCATGTTTCAGGTCAATCACCGTGAAGATCCCCCGCCGGTGTTGTTTTTGCAGCATGTCCTCAATGAGGGGCAGCGTAAAGCTGTCGTGCTGCGTTTGGGCGTTTAGGCCGCGGTAGTCGACCACGAGCCGCCACTCACCGGCCACCTTCTTGGGGACGACGAAGCACGGAGAGGCCCATTCGGAGTGGCACGGCTCGAGCCAGCCTCTCTCGATGAAGTCACGGAGGATCTTCTCCATGGCCTCCTTCCTCTCGCCCCTCAGGGCAAACTCCCGGTGCCGATACACACGGGGGTCCTGCTTCAGTCGTATCTTGGCCTCGCCATACGGTCCACGCACCGGTGGGGGAAACACAGGCTTTCCGCTGAAGAAGGTGTCCCCATACTTCTGCTTCAGCCTGGCCCTCAATGCCTGGATCTTGGGGCAATCATCAGACTCTGCCTTGGCTTTTGCGGGCACCTGGACCACTGAGCTTACTTGAGGGGTAGCGACCCCGCTCGGCTTCGGCTCAGGTGGTCTTCCCAGGTGGCCCAAAGGGCCATCTCTGGTCTTGCCTCGGAACAGATCGCCGTAGGTGGGTGGGTTACCCCCGATTGGCTCGTCCTGGCTGGACATATGATCCAGCACCCTCTGCACGAAGGTATTCCCATCATAGGAACCGGAGACGATCGAGTCCACTTCCCACCAGGCTTTGTCCTGCCCTACGTGCTCATTTGGATCAGGTACCCTTGAATTACCCAAGTGAAACCGTGGTTCAACCGAGTTCAACCGCGCACTTTCATTACGGCTTCCCCACGGTTGAACCCCTATCGAGGTACAGCAACAAATTGCTAAGTAGCAACCTGAAAACCGCTATTTTTCAGCCCTGCAAGAGATGCCACACCCCCTAAAAAGAAGGTTTTTGAAACCCTTCTTACCTCATTGCTGCAAAACACTGGAGACATATTTCTCTTGGATCATATTTCACGGCGGTGGTGTTGTAGGTGCCAGTGGCGGCGGCTGTATTGGTGAAACCGCACGGCTTCACCATCAACTTTTCGTTCGGCGTGGTGACATACACCCCTGCGCCTTGTTTGGATTCCCCTTAGGACTTTGGACCCTTTTTAGTGAACAACAATTACATGCAAGCCTACACTTGATTGTCAGAAGCTTGTTTCCTCATAGATTGCACTAAAATGTAACCGGCTTTCGAGGTGGTTCAACCGCTGGACAGGCGCGCGGTTGCACCGGCTTCACCGATTCAACCGCTGTTGCACGAAGCGCTACACAAAAAAGACATCTTCACCTTGGGAAGCCAAACGTGACCAGTTCGTTCTGCATCGCCACAGGCAGACGTCCCCATGCAATGCCTGTGTACGGTACGAGCACAATGCGCTGTCCAGACCACGCCAGAGGCACGTGGGGCCTAACAGCGTTAAACATGACCCCATATCGAGGATCCACAATGTGTCCCCATAATAAATCACGCCCCCAACGTATCCATGCAGGACGAGAAGGCCCATTTGCACAAAGTAGGGCACTGGTAAACAGTTCCCCCCCCACAAAATCACCCAGGGCTATTTCCCCCGTAAGGGGACTGTCATCCTTTGGATGCGTATGTACAAGCATGGGATGATCGCCCACCCCATGGACCACTGCGAGCGCAGTGTAGGTTAGTTGGGGGAGTACACTTCGGATGTGTGCGTTCACGCGCCGGACCAGTTCCGGATCTCTCCTCGTTTGCACTGCAACTTGCACACGGTGATGCCCCTGCACCATTACGGCCCCCCACAACTGCCTACGGTACCGTGCTCCATGTCCTTCCCGCCACTGCCACCCCCTCATTCCCTTGAGGCACGTAAAAAGTCAGTCGTTTGGGAGTGGCTCTTCCTTCACGTGAGGCACTGGTGCACCAACCTCTGGGGCTGCCTCTTCGTTATCTTCCTGCTTACATGCAGGCATTTCCTCGTCCTTCGGCGCTTCACCAACCTCCTCAATCTCCTCTTGCCCAACCGGGGCTGCAGGCGAGTCCTCCCCACTGTGCTGGTGCTCCTGCACCCCTGGACCAGCAGACTCCACCTTTTCCTCTTTGACCACCTGTTCTTCACTCTCCCTTGGCTCTGGCACCTCCGGCGGACTAGGCACAGGAATGTGCTTCTCAGTGTCCTTTGGCTCTGGAATCACGGGCGGCGTCGGCACAGGAACCCCATTGTCACTGTCCTTTTCCGCTTCAGCTTCCGGCGCGGGAGTGACCTCCTTCTCCTCGAGTGGACTGTACGAGGGGGAGTCCTCCATTGTCTTCTTGCCCTCCTCATCGATCGCTTCCTGTTTCCGGGCGCGGCGCTCTTTCAACGCCTCCTCGGCAGCGTGGGGGTTACTGAAGCTTGTGCTGTCCTTGACTGCAATAACTGGCCACGTTGTCCCAGCTGCATCGCCCTCCTCCTCCCACTGTGGGGGAAGAAAGACCAATTCTTCCCCCTTTTTGGGCCCGGGGGTCCCCTTCGTGGCTTTCCCCGGGGTACCCACGGCCAGACGTGGCTCGCCATCAGGACCATCCACAATGACCCATCGAATCGGCGTGTTGGCCGCCCATCCGAACCGCTGTTGCAGCTGTTTGCGCGTGTTCTCAACCGCCAGTCGTCGTTGTTGGGCTTCATCCAGGCTCTGCAAAAAGGAAAAAATAGTGAAACCGTGGTTCAGGCGGTTCAAGCGTGCGGTTGAACTACACTTCACCGGTTCAACCGCGCACACCTCCAGAGCTGACGCATGCGCCGATTCTGCCCTGATCGCTTTCTCCTCGTCGCCATCCTTCGATCCCGCAGTCCCCCCACCCGCTGTAGTGGTCGTTCACCACTTGCAGCCAGTAATGGGACATTTTTTAATTTTTTTTAAAAAAGCTTTGTCACGCGTCAGTTTCAGGCGGTTATGCAAATATTTTGTTCAGAAACGCGCGCGCCGCTGGCGCAGCCGCCACCGCCAGCGCTGGCGGTGGTTCAACCGCGGTTCAGCGGTTCAGCCGCGCCCCTTCCGAGTTCAACCGGGTTAAACCGGGTAAAACCACTGTGTGAAGTACCTGATCCAAATGAGCACGTAGGGTGGCCTTTGCCCTCACGCTGGGCTCCCCAGTCGTGAAAGGGCTGATCCATATCCCCCTGAACCAGATCCAACTCCTTCTCAGTGAGGGGGTCTTCCGATTCTCCGATGTCAACAGGGGGAACGGCGAAGCACTGCCTCCATGGCTCCGCTACGATGCGGTTGACACACACGAAATCCGTAGTGTCGGCCTGATCAAGGCCCCCATCCACATAGTGGAATTCCGTTGGCCATCTCTGGGGTGGCATGGGCTGTCCCTTAGCGTCCTGATAGACACTCTTTCCAGCCGGTAAAACGATCTTGTTTAAGGTCATGTTGGTCAATGAGACTACCCAATGTCGGGTACTTTCCTCCTCGGTGCATCCCATAGGAACAACCAGCACTGCCTTGGAGCGGTCCTTGCGTATCTTCGCTACCGCCCTTGGAATGTCCCAACGGGGGCAATGGATCCACATCAAGCCCTGATGCGGACCCCAGTGCTTCTTCCACGCGGAGTCCTGGGCGCTCCAGTACTTCTCACAAACCCGAAGATGGGCGGACGTTCCTGAAGAGAACGCATCCAGGGCCAGATCGGAAGCTCCCAGGTCTGCAACCACTCCGTTCGCCACTTCCGGCATTACGCCGTACTCCTGGTTTGCTGGCCCAGTTGGCTCAGTGTCCAGCGCGGCCACTTCGAGCTGATTGCGTTCAGGGTGGATCCATTGGCATTCCACATGGTGCTCAGGTGACGAAAGCCACGAGAGCTGGTCGTCCTGGTACAGGGTCATTGAGGCTTGGGCCGGGAGAACGCCAGAGTCCGTCTCCATCATGAAGTTGTACCCAAGGATCATGTCCCAGTCCATCTCGGCCTCGTAGAAGCGACCATGCAGGAGGATTTCCTTGCCGAGGTCTGGGCGGCTCAGCTCACGGTGGTTCACAAACTGCAGCCCAATCGCCGCTTCCTTCGTGCCTCCCACCATGTACTGGCCGTTCGCCACCTTCAGCCTGACAGGTTTCCGACTGTCAGTCAAACACTCTGGTGGAAGTAGGCCAGCCTTGACCAAGCTGACCTGTGCTCCCGTGTCGACCACCACGTCGAAGACCTTTTCCACTTCCCCGCATAAAGCACGGGCCTTAAGGTGCAACTGCGGCTCACGCCCAACACGGCGCACGGCGTGCAAGCCCAGGATCTCCGGCCGTTCCAGAAGCTCCACAAGCGACTGGTGCAGGTCGTGGACAATGGGCTCAGGCTGCCCATCTGCAGCATCCAGCTGCGGTTTGGGTGATCCTCCGATACTCTCGGATAGATCTTGAAGCAAATCAAATACATTCTTGGTCGCGAAAGATGGACGGGTGCAAGGGTTCGTGCCTTCACTTGCCGTCACCCCGCCACCGCGCCTGTCGGGTGCCGGACCGGGCCTTCCGCCCGCGGCAGTCCCTTTGTGCTTACCGACTCCCGATTGGGATGGTGTGGCGCTTCCCACGACACCATCCTGCGACCGCCCTAGCTGGGGCCCTTGGCTGCAGGGGCTCCGCTAGGGGGCGTCGGTTGTGGAAGTAGGGGTATTCTCCTCCGCATCAACCTCGTTGACACCCTTCTTCCTCCTATTCCTAGGCTTCTTGTCCTTGTCCTTGTTCTGGTTGTTCTGGTTGTTCTCCTTGTTCTTGTTGTCCGACCTGGGGACCCAGTTCCTCTTGATCTCCTGGATCTCCTTTGCCAACTCGGTCCCCTGCGACATCAGCTTCGAGAGCTCGTCCTTGTCCACCTCCACCTTGGCTTCCCGGATACCCGCGGGCGCACGCTTCTTCGACCCGTGCGCCTTCTTGTAAGCCTCTGTGTCGGCCTGGTGGGTGGGGCATGTTCGGTGGTCATGGTTGAAGCCTTTCTTCCTCCCATAACACACGAAACAGCCCTGCGGGTGAGCTCGTATGAACTCCCCAAAGGACAGCGGAGGGTCGCCAATGCGGCGAGGGTCCCTCTTCTCCTTCTTCTTCCAACCCGGCTGCAGGGGCTTCCAGCTTCCCCGGTTGTTCCCCGCGCCGTTGTGAGCCACGAAGGCACAAACGGCCATCTCGGCGGGCTCATCGTCGTCGTCATCGTCGAGGAGAGCCTCATCGCCATCGGCTCCCGCTGGGTCGATGGCAGCTTCCCCGCCAGGCCCCTCGCCAACGTAGTTGACGTCACAGTCGCCGGGCCTCAACCCGCGGGTGTGGTGGAGGTTCCGGTAGTCCTTGAGCACCTCCTCTCCAACCCACTCCAGGATCTCGTCGCAGCTCATCCGCGCCGGGATGGCCTGCAGACGGATGGTCTGGCCGCTCACGTCATACTCGTCAAGGCGCCACATCGCGGTCTTCTCGCGATCGCCCGAGACGGTGATGAGGAGAGCGTTCCGCAGGGAGTGCCGTTTGACATCCCGGGCCACGTTCTTCCTCGTCCAAGCCACCACGTTCGTATGATACTCTTTGGGGAGCATCATCTTGACCGTGTGGTTGGACTTGGCCCTCTTGGCTTCCTCCTTGGTGACCCTCTTGATCCATGCCTCCGGCAGCATGGAGAGCAGGCGAGCCTGCTCGTCACCCTCGTTCCAGTCCTCCACGTTGCGGCGGAAGAGGGTGTATTGCCCTCGGAAGTCTCGCCAGTCCCGTAGGCGGATCTCCCGTCCATCATGCTGAAGCTTGATGGACTTCCACCGCTTGGCAGCCACCTGCGGAGCGTCCACCCGCTCCTGCTCGTTGAGCCACTTCTTGGCTTCCTTGAGGTTTTTGATTTTCCCCTCCTTGGTCGCCACGAAGTATAGCTCTTGGAGCACTTCCGGCAGGCGGTACCTGAACCGTCTGAAGACATATTTCTCTGCATCTGCGGGATTCATGTCTTCAGTGACGGTCACCCCCCAATCGTCCAGCTTCTCCAAGAAGCGGTCGAGGTTGAGGGGGTTGCCGTCGTACATGGGGGGCCTGATGTCCTTCAAGTCTTCCCACACGGCGGCATCCGCGGCCTTAGAGACCATGAACGCCGGCCGCGAGGTCGACCTAGGTTCCCATCGGCCTCGCCCACGGACTCCCACGGCCGCCACGTCCATCTCCTCCATGAAATCCCTGTGGCTACGCCGCGGTTCCTCCATGTACGCTGAACCCAGATGTTCACGCCGTACCCCTTCCATGTATGCCTCCTCATCACGGCGCCGGCAGCTGCGTTCAGCGGCCTCCCGTCGTACACCACGCGGCGGGCTAATGTCGAACTCCTCCAGGTCTTCCTCCGCCAACATCCCGACATCCCACTCCACGTCTCCTCCGGGGACCTCATCCCTGAGTCCACCATAACGTCCGCCAGCCATTGGGATTGGCTCCGGGGCTGGTGCGGGGCGTCGGGGACGTACCGGTGTCCGCGGTGGAGCACGGCGGTTGTGGTAGTCCGCCCCGAGCCACTCATCACGCCACTCCTCACTGCCACTGCCGGGCGGCACGCGCTCGTTGCGGCGGCCCGCGCTGTGGTGAGAGGGGGCGGTGAGAGAGGGGGCACTGGCGCTGGGGCGACTCCTGGGGGCTCCGCCGGGGGCGTGGGGTCTGCCTGGACCTGGTCCGGGTCCCCAGCTGTCGTCCGACGAGCCAGACTCCAGGGGTGGGTGGTCGCTGCCGACGCTCCCACGGGCTTCCAGCGCGTCCAGCCTCTGCTGCAGGCCGCTGATGACCTTGTTCAGCGACCTGGTCTCCCCCCTGGCGATGTCCAGCAGCCTCTGGGTGGCGGTGGCGACGCTGGCGCTCTTGACCATCTCGATCTTGGCGATGTCCAGCTCTCTCTGCGCGCGGGCGGCGACCCTGGCGATGCGAGTCATCTCGCCCTTGCCCGTGTCTACCTCGCGCTCGAGGAACTGGACCCTCCTGCGGAGGTAGACAATCCACCGCCAGGTGGTATCCGTGTCGCCGTTCCCTGGTGGCTCATCGGGGTCTCCAGGGGGTCCTCCAGGAGGGCCTCCGCCGGGTCCGCCCGGTCCAGGGGGTCCTCCCCCGCCCGGTGGTCCGCCTCCAGGGGGTCCACTTGGTGGGCGTCCTCCAGGGGGTCCTGATGGTCCTCCGCCAGGGGGTCCCGGTGGGTCTCCGCCGGGTCGCCTCGGTGGGTCCGAGGATGGGCGCTTCTTCGTGATGTCGAAGTCCATGTCGTCATCCTCGTCCATGTTGCCCTACCTGGGCGTCTCGGTCCCGCACGCGGAAGACTCCGAGCTCCGGTAGGGAGGAGGGGGATCCTCATCCTCACCTTCCGGCTCCATGGGGACATCTCCGCCTCCTCCGCCAGCTACTCCTCGGCGATGTCGACAGACTCGTTCATCCCCGTCGCTGGCGGTGAAGAAGGGGTCGCTGTCGTGGGGGTGTCCGCCCGCTGGTTTCCGTGGCCTTTCGGGGGTCTTCCCCTTACCCTTCCTCCGTCGGTAGGCAGTGGGGCCACTGCTCCCACTGCTGCCCTCGTCGGCCTCGTCCAGCGTCATCTTGGAGGAGGCGTCCCCTTCGAAAAGCTTTCGAAGGGTCTTCACTCGGGATCCTCCCGGGGGAGTCTCGCGGCGGAGTTTGGCCTCTGCCTCCTCCATTGCGGCGGCGGTGGCTGCGGCAGCTCGCCCTTCGGCTTATTCCCGAGCACGATCCGCTTCGGCTTCCCTGGCCTGCTGCAGCCGAGCCTTCTCCGCTTCCAACGCCGCCAGCTCCGCCTCCGTCTTGGCCCTCTCCTCAGCGACCTTCGGTCGCGTGGCCTCGATGGCGTCCTTCTTGGCGGCGTCCGCCTGGGCCTTCGCCGTCGCCTCAGCATGGGCCCTTTCCTCCGCCTCCTTCTTTGCCCTCTCTTGGGCAAGCGCCTCTTCCAGCGCCTTCACCTCGGCCTCCTTGCAGGCAATGGCCTCCTGGGTCAGGCGGGCTTCCTCGGCGGTCGCCGCCACCTCACCCCTGATCCGGGCAGCCACTGCCTCGTGGGCGGCCGCAGCCGTGAGACCGGCGGCGATGGCTGCCACGGTCGAGGCGTGGTAGTCCATGCCTCTGCCCCACTCGGTGGCCTCCTCGTGGGCGATGCCGACGGCGCCCTCCACGGCAGCGTTCTGCTGCCCGTTGCCGGGCAACCCGAAGGTTGCAGGGCACCCCGCAGGTGTGCTCGCAGGCGCGCGCTACATCCCTTTGGTGGGGAGCGACGCTGCCGCTGGAGCTGGCCTGGTCGGCCAGCATCCTCCCGCGGTGGGCCGACTCCACGTCGCTGCTGGGGCCTGACTTCCCCAGGAGCAGCTGACGGGGCTTGGCCTTGGTCTGCTTGGCGACTTACAGGAAGTCGCCAAGGGTGGTGTGGCCGGGGTGGTGACCGCCATTGGCCCGTTGGGGACTGTTGGCTGGGGTTCCGCCCCTGGCGCCTTGGGCGGCTTTGGCGGCCAGGGACTCCTCTTACTCCCGCCACTTCCTGTCCCGCCTCCTGTCCCCGGCAGAATGCTTCTCCTTCCCAGGAGACGCGCCGCTGCTGGGGCTGCCCTGCAGCCGGCGCTCGTTCCCCAGCTCCGGGAACTCCTTCTCGATCATGTCCCACATGGAGACGTTGATCGAGGCGCCCGACGTGTACTCGTTGGGCTTCTCGTCCTCCTCAATCCCGTCGGGGCGCAGCCCTTCGCCGTGCCTGTCCGGGCGGGTCCAGGTCCTCCAGCGCTTGCGGCGGAAGCGGTACTCATACCCTTCCGCCCGCGGCCATTCCTCCACTGTCCGCAGGCGGTCCTCGCCCATGTCCTCGCGGAGCTCGAAGCTCCCGGGCATGCCGCCTTCGCACTGGGGATTGCTGTGGCGGTACTGATGCCCCCACAGCAACCCACGCAGTAGGCGCGCCGCATGGGGGTGGGGCTGCGGCCAGGTCTAGCCCGCCTCGTCCCAGTTCACCATCGGTGCTGTCGATGGAGTGGTCCTGGGGTGGTTTTCGAGGTGGGTGATGTAGCACTGGACTGGGAGTGCGGCCGGTGCTGGTCGGCCGGTGGTTGTGGAAGTGGTTGCTGTAGCTGGGAGTGCGGCCTTGCTGGTCGGCCGAGGGAACTCATTGATGACGGAGTTCTGCTCCCTGCACTTCCTTCACGGACTCGGCACTGTCGCTGGGCGGCGCTGCGAGCCGCTGCCCTGCGCTGCGAGCTGCGAGCTGCGAGCTGCTGCGCCGCGCTGCTCGGGGTTGGTGGCCCCGAGTGGCACGCGAGGGATGGGTAACCCCGCGGCGGTGAAACGCTTTTGACGCGTTCCCGTGGGGGGCCTGGCCACGGGACGCTGCGGTGGACACACACAAGTGAGCAGGCAGGCAAGGCACTACACTCACAGGGGCATCATTGCGCTTGTGTCATGTGACAAAGCGTTTCAGGATCCTTGCCAGTCTGAAACAAGGGAACAAAAGTATGTACAGCAACATATCAGGATATGTACACATAGGTTTGAGGTTTGAGGTTTGATTTTGCGGGTACTAGACGCCTTTCGGCCCCGGGGGGCCACCTGGTCGGGCCAGGTGATATCCTCCCCACCGGGTCCTAGTGGGGGGCCCTCAAAGACGCACCTCCTGCCTGGTGGCGGAGTCCCCCGGGTTCACAGAGCTCGGAGCCCCGTCCTTCCCCGGCTTCCCCGTTTCGCCACTCCCCGGTCAGTGCATCAATTCGCAGCCGTGGCTGCGGGCGCTTACCCACTGCGTCGCCCCCCTAATGCGTGGTCGCCCGGGGCGCCGGCGCCGCCGGGCCCGTGCTACTGGCTTGTCGCCAGTGGGACCCCCTTGGGCTGGCGCGGAGGCTGCCTAGCCTAGGGGTTGGGGCGTGGCGCTGTGCGCCACTACTGCCTTGGCGGGCGCAGTGCCCCGTCTGTGTGTGCGCGGCGCTCGCGGCCGGTTCGGGGGGGTTCGGGCCGGCACCTGGCGTCATGTCTCTTTCGTTTCCCCCTCCCCGCCTCGCGTGTTCCGCGCTGCGTGTGGCGGGCCGTCCCGTCCGGGTGTCCCTTACCCTCGCTCGCTGGTACGCCATTCCATGCGGTCTGTGCGTTCCGCGCGCTCGGTCCGGTTGCCCTTCCGGTAGTCCCCGCGTGTCCCTTTCGTGTGTGTGTCCGCTCGCGCTCTCGCGGTGTCCGCTCCCCCCCCGCTGGGTGGTGTGGCGCGCGCATCTCGCGTGGTCCCGGCACTGGGCGCTGGTAGGGCCGTTCCACGTGGTCCGTGCCCCTCCGCGTGTCCTGCCCCGGTCCCATGCTCCGTCTGGCGTGCTTGGGGGGGGGCGGTCCGGTCCCGGTTCCCCCCTACTTGGCTTGGGGTTATGCGGGCGGCGGCAGGGCGTCCCCGGGGGGGTGCCTTCAACCGTTGCGTGGGGCGTCTGGGGTCTTGCGCTCCTCCTCCCCCGGCTGCCCGTCCACTAGGTGGGCTGTCGGGGTGCGCGTTGTGGGCGCGGGCGTGCAGGTGTGGGGGCCCTGCTCTGCCCCTGTGGGGGCTGCGCGCCGCGGGGCGGGTCCATGGCGTTCTTATGCTGGGGGGCGGGCTGGGGGGGGGGGGCGTGCGCCGTTTCCTCCGGCTGTGCGGCCGGGGCGGGGCCCGTAGGGCGGGGGGTCGCTCTGCCTCTTTCCGTCCCTCTGCCTTCCCTGGGTAGGCAACAAAGCGGGCGTCACTGGTGTTGTGCTGTCCATGGGGAGCGTGGCCCCCCATACCACTCCGGTTCGTGCTGACCCGGCTTCTCTGGGTACGATCTGTGCGGCGTCCCGGTGCGCAGGCGTGGGCCCGCTTGTTTTTCGCGGCCCCCATGTGAGCCGGCGGCTGGGGCGGGGGGGCGGGTCACACTCCGGCTCCCCTCTCGGGCGGGGGGGGGGCATCCCTCCTGCCTCGGGGGGTGGGGGCCGGGGCCCCCGCGGCTGGCGGGCTGGTGGGGGGGCGGGGGGGGGGAGGTGTCGCGCCGCGGCCTCCCTGCTCTCGCTCCGGGCGGCGGCCTGCGGTACTCCTTTCTGGCCCTCTCCGTGTCGCCGGCGTGCTCCCTTCCGGCGCGCGCGTGCGGTCGGGGCTGAAGTGCCACCCCGGGGTTGGGGGGGGTGAGGGGCGGCCCGTGGACCGCTCCCCCGGGGGCCCCAGCTGACCTGAATCCCCCCTCTGTCACCTCGGAGTGGTCTGTGGTTACGGGTGGGTCATGTGGGGCGCGGCCTCCTTCCCGTTCTGTTGTGCGCGTTGCTCCTGCACGCCGGTGTGTGTTCGCGGGAGCACGTCCAGCCGCCGTTGCCCTTACCGCGTCGCCGTTCCTCCTGAGGGGGGGGGGGGGGGCGGCCCTGGGGGGGCGGAGGGCCGCGCCCGTGGCTCCCCAGCTGAGGTGGGTGCGGGGGGGGGGGGGGGGGCCGCCCCCCCGCCCGCTCTCGGGCCTGTGTGGGAGGGGGGGGGTGAGGGGGGGCGCACGATGGATGTGTGCTGGGGTTGCGTGGCTGAAACCCAGAGGCTTTGCAAAACCCTGGGTGCACGGGCTGCCACTGGGTATGGGTTCGTGGCCCAGGGGGATTATGGCAGCTTTCTAAAAAAAAGCCAGGGTTGGGGCCAGTGAGTGTGTTCCTCAGGGTCAAATAAGAGAGAGGAAGAAGCATGGGTATCTCACAGGGCTAACATGGGTCAGGGGGGCCAGAGTGGCTATCCAGAGTCTCCTGTTCTATCCAGGGTGGGTGGTGTGGGAGTGTGTGCCATAAAAGCTGAGTGAGGGGGCTGGGGAGGGGGGGTTTTTGGCTTGACGCCATGGTGTGATGATCTCGTCTGCAGCTGCATATCCCCCGCCTCCACCGCAGACCGGAACGCGGAACACCAGCGAGAGGAGCCCGACCCCGGCCGCGCCGCCACGCCCCCACCGCCCCCCCCCCCGAAGGACATCTACACCACGCTGGCCAGCACCCTAGCCCCCATGAACGCCGAGCAGTACTACCAGTCCGTCCAACGGGACCTCCCTGAGGACCACGCGACCCTCCAGGGATGGAAGCAGGAGAAAAGGTACGACAACGAGTGGGGCACAGAGGAAGACCTTCTCTGGGACGACACCTGGAAAGGCACCGCGGATGCCTTCCTGGAGGCAGCAGCGGAAACCTACCCCCGCCCGCCCGGGGACACCAGATACGGCCTCCACGCCCTCCTAGCGTTCCACAGCTGTAAACACCGCCACACCGTCACCCTCCACCCCCTCGACAGCAATCCACACCGATGGACACCTGAAGACGACGCCACAGCCACCATCACCGTACAGCAAAGCCCCGAGAACCCGGAGGAATACCACATCACCTGGGACGATCCGGCACCCCACCCCCCCGCCTCCCCCACCCTCCCAGATGTCTTCGCCACCATCAGTGCAGAGCTCCAGGAAGCGAAAGCCCCCCAGCAACTGGACGAAGAGATGCCCCAGGCACCATCACCATCAACCACACAAGACCAACCCCGCACAGAGCCCCTCACCCACCCCATCACCACAATGGAGCTCCCCCCACAACACCGCACCACCCCAGACCGAAACGGGTTTCGAGACCTGCCGCGGGAATGGGCGGTCCACAACGCCACACTCCGGTGGGACAAAATCACACCGGGCCTCCAAGCCATCCGCCTCCACTAGATCACAGAGCCCACCACCACCTGGGCACTACCGACGGACCGCCACCACCTCCTCCTCACCGTCCAAGGCGATGCCATGATCACACCCACGGAAGGAGACCCTGTAACAGCAGCCCCCGCCCACGCCGTCCACATACCCCCGCAAGCATCGTCGGCACCTATGACGGTGCATCCAGGCCCCACCCCTTGGCAGGCCATCGTCATCACCTACCCCGCCCCCAATGACCACACACACACCTGGCAGCAACGATGGGAGGACATCCGAGGGGACCTCCTCCAAGAACACCTAGGGCCCACACGCACCCACCACACCCTACAACCGATGCGAGGAGTAGGCCAAGCGCCACACGGCATACACGCCCCGGGAGTATGGGCGTACGCCACACCCATAAACCCACAAGCAGCGGAGGACATCAAGACCGCCCTATCCATCCAGCAAGCCCAGACCCAAACCCCGCAGCGCAACACCCAACGAGGCTACACAATTTGGTGGGCATACCAAGACCATGACACCCTCACCCCCCAACCGGAGGCCCCCCCTCTGAACACCAACACCACCGCCCTCCTCCAAGCCGCAGCAGCGGCAGCCACACAGGTAGGGGCCCCGGAAACCTGGGGCCCACGATACCTGGTCGAAACCAAAGTGGCGCCCCACGCGAAGGGCCAAGACAAGCCCCCAGCACCGAAGCTGCTTCACCCCCCGCTCAAGCTGGACCCGACGGAACACACCCCCCAGGATGAATGGGCGACCCACTACATCATCCCCCACACCACCACTCGCAAGAACGATGCCGCCAAGATCACCGTCACCCGCCACCTCCCCAACACCACACAGGTGTATGAGCTGACGGCCCCCAACGTCCTCGTCACCCGTCGCCGACACGACGAGCGATACACCATACAGGCGGAAGGGGCCGCCGCGACCACCCTGTACACATGGGCAACACGGGGGGACCTCCCACACCCCACCCTCCACCACGCCCCCTCCTGGCCCACCCCCTTCCACACAGCGGACCGCCCCAACAAGAAGCCCAAACACACGGGTGTGCACACCCACGCCCAGGAGGCCCAGCACCGACACGAAGCGAGGCGCAAGGCCCGCACCCTCCACGACGACCACACCATCCCCCGCATCGGCGCCCCCCCCGCCAGGGTATCAGATACCACCCACAACCGCACGATCACAGGCATCACCACGGACTGCCTGAACCCAGCGGCGTCGCGGGCAGACGCCGTGTGGATCAGCGAAGGGCGCTCCCACACACGGGCGGTGGCGCGCCTCCACAACATCGAACCCCACAAACTCCAACGCGCCGTTGGACCCTTCGCCGTACACGTCACCCCGTACGGCATCGACCACCCCCGGTGTGAGCACCATGACCCGCCCTGCTCCACCCCATGCACCTCGGCCCTGCGCCAACCGCTGCCGGCCCCCACCATCACGGGCAACATGTACCTGGGCACCGTGCCGGGAGACCCGGGCATATACATCCTGCCCAACAGGTCCAGGGAACACGCCATCCCCCTCCACGGCGTAGAATCCCTCGCCCTGGGACCACCCCCACCAAAACACCAACACCAACACATCCCGGGGGACAAACGGACACAGGCCCCAGACGGGGGAAAAAAGGCCCACCAACGCGCCCTGGCCCACATCACCCTCCACCCTGCAGCCCACCTACCAAAGGACTTCGGCACGGAGCGCCACATCGTCCTGGAGGGGCAAGCCCACCACATCATCACCGCCGCCCTGTACACCCTCGCCGCCCACGAACGCCACTGGGACCCCACAACCATCCCAGCAATGCCCCCACCGCCCCAGGGCCCCAAAGATCCCGTCACCCCCTTCCACATCGATCAACTCCTAAGCCGCAAGGCCCCCCCACACCTCCACCCCTCCAGGATACCACTAGCCATCGCATCGTGGGACACCCTCGACACCCCCCCCCGACAACCCGCCATCCACATCCTCAAGGCGGACACCCAATGGTGGGTCCTCCACTGGGCACACGGAGTCCTCATGGCGGCCAAGGCCTATACCCCGGAAATGGACCCGGAAGACCCCCCACGGGGCCAGCAGCGACTCCTCCAAGCCACCACCCTCACAGGCCGCGAAGGCGCCCCCTGGGAAGCCCTCCACACAGCACTCTACTGGGCTCAAGGCTCCCCCAACGGCCCGGACACACCGGAACCCACAGAGGCCTGGGTCATGCAGGCCAAGACCTTGAGGAACTACCACCTACACCACCCCTTCGACGACAGCCCCGCCGCACTGCCATGGCCAACAGATCCCCCGGAGACCGTGCGCAAGCTCGCCGACATCATACGCAGCCACGCGAAAGCGAAAATGCAAACACCGGCAGAACCCCCACTGAGGGATCCAGACCAGCAAGCAACGCACCCCTTCTTCAAACCCCATGCCCCGCTACCTCCAGTCCCACCCAAGCGAACGAGACGACAAAGGGGCGCACCCGCCCCCAGCCAAGCCGGAAAAGCAGCGACCTCCCGATCCCCCGCGAACCCAGAAGAAGCATCCTCGTCATCCTCCCTCCCACCAATGCCACCGCCCCACCCGGACCAAGCATCCTCGTCATCCTCCCCCCCACCAGTACCACCGCCCCACCCGGACCAGGCATCCTCATCATCCTCCCTCCCGCCACCAGCACAGCCCCCGCCCGAAGCGTACCCAGGGTTCGAAAAAGGTGCGAAGGTCCAACAGCCCTTCCGCAACGACCACACAGGCGACTGGATCTGGTGTGAGGGCACGATCCAGTACCGCCTCAAGGAACCGGGGGACAACCGGGGGCCACAAGTCCGGGTGATCTGGCACCGCCAAAAGGAGCTAGACCAAAGCAGCAGCGCCCCGGACAAACCACTCGGCGACACCCTGGAACTCACCAGCGCCCACCCCATCCGGCTCCGCACCGAAGAGAACAAGGCCCACACAGGCACCAAATACACTGGGGAGCTCCCCCCGGAGTGGAGCCAAGGCCTCCCCCCGCCGCGCCCACCCAAACGCCCACGAACCGGCAAAACGTCCCCAAGCCCCAGTCCCCCTCCCTGACGGGGCAAGGGCCGAGGGCACAAGCCTCCACAGCCCCGGCCCGCCCCCACCGAGGCCACCGTCAACCTCCTCGACCTCAACCACCCGGCCGTCACGTACTCCAAGGACGCCACAACCGCCCTCCAAGAGCTCCCGATGACACAGGGGCCGGGGTGGGTCCCCCACCTCCTCACCTTCCAGGAACAAGGCCTACAGCGCGACGACCCCCCAGAGACCACCCCCATATATACCCCGGACCAGAAAGCGTACAAATGCTACTGGCACAAGGGGACCCCCCTATACGCCCAAACCGGCATCCACGTCCACCTCGTCCACCACCTCAGCGTCCCAGGGAGGCTAGGTGTCTATGAGGTCATCGGGGACGGATGGCAACTCAACGTCATCAACACCCACGTCCCCTTCGGCGAAGCCACGGAACCCTTCCTCCAAGCCCTGGCCGAGGCATACCACCAAATGGCCATGCTCGCCCCCACAGTCATCATCGGCGACATGAACGCCGCCCCCACCCCAGCGGACCGAGGGGGACAGGCCACACCCCAGGACCAAGCAGTCCGCGACACCATCGAAATGCTGGGGCTCGTGGACCTGACAGCCAGCCTCGAAGGCCAACCATCCCACTTCCCCCACCAAACGGATGCCGCCCCATCCCGCATCGACGTATGCTATGGCGACCCCACCACCATCATCCGAGCGGAGGCCCGATATGGACCCCTCCCGCTAGGACCCACGGGCCATAGCCCCCTGCACATCCGCCTCACCATCCCCAACCTTCCCCCCAGCCCCCCAGAAGATGCGGACCAAGGCCTACCACCCCCCCTGAAGAAGCCCCCGCTGCATGACAAGCATGCCTGGTCCCAATATCACAGGGCCATAGACCGCGCCCGGCGCATCCAACCAGACCCCACCGACCTACTCACAGCCATGCGCACGGCTGCCATCGCCTGCGGCTTCCAGCAACAACCCCACACAGACGACGACCAACCACCCACAGCCCTGGGGGACATGCTCCATGACCTCTGGCATGCGAAGCAACAACTGGCGACCCTCCTCCACACCGACACCCCCCAAACCCGCCGCCAGATACACCACTGCAGGACACGGATAGCCCAAATCAGGGCGGACCTGCAGCGGTGGCACATCCACAGGCAACAGCGCATCGCCCAGGAACACGAACGGTATGCGCAACATGAACTCCCCTACAAGGCCATCCGCCACCTCAACGACGCCATGACCGATACCGGCCACCGCACCATCACCACGGTCCGGCAGGAGGACGGCTCCCTCACCAACGACCCAGCCACAGTGCTCCAAGCCACCCAAGACAGCTTCCTCCGGCAACACACCCCCACCCAAGACACACTGGACCCAGACACCCAGGCCAAAATCGACCGCCTCCCTCGGGTCTTCAACCACGCCCAGAGGAGGCACCTGGAAAAACGCCCCTTCACCATCCACGAAGTCCGGAAGGCCATCCACAGTCTCCGACAACACAAAACCCCAGGCTACGACGGCCTCCCTGCAGAGGCATACTACCACCTCCCCGCCCACCTCCTCCGCGTCCTCGCCCACCGCCTCTGGGACATCGGCACGGGGCGGACCCCCCTGCCACCAGACTGGGCAAAGTTGTCCGCCCCCTCTACAAAAAGGGGGACTGGGCAAACCCGGACAACTGGCGCCCCATAGTCTGTGCGGTCACGGAGGTCAAAATCGTCTGGACCATCCTCCTGCGCCGCATCCGCCCCCACCTGGACCCCCACATACCAGCGAGCCTCTGGGGGGCCATCCCAGGCCGCTCCCCACACGAGGCCATCTTCCTCCAGGACACCATCGCGGACATGGACCCGGTAGACCTCATCATCGCCTCCCTCGACGTCAAGGGAGCCTTCCCGAACACCCCCTGGCTCCTTCTAGAAGCGGTGTGGAAGCGCCTAGGCCTCCCCTTCTACAACTTCACCTCTGGCTACATCCGCACCCGCAAATACACGGTCCGCACAGGAGCAGGCCTCACCCCCTTCCTGGAGCCAGGCAGCGGGGTCCCCCAAGGGGGAGCAGAGGGCCCCTTCCTGTACCTTCTAGTGACACTCCCCCTGGCCCTCGCAATCGAGCAGGACTACCCGGCCTACGCACCCTACCCCCTCCTCTCCCCCCTGGTCGGCTTCGCGGACGACACCAACCTCACCGTCGCGCACACCCCACACGACCCCCATGCCCCGGACCCCGGACCAACGGTCACCCAACAGGCCAACGACTTACTGGACGTGACCGTCTCCTACCTTTCCCACAACAACCTCATCGTCCACCCCACAAAGTCAGTGACCATGATCAAGGGGTCTGCCACACCTCCCACCCTAGGGCCACAAGGGCCCCCCATGCACGTCGTGACAACCACCACCCACCTGGGGGTAGTCCAGGCCGCCAACCCCGAGGACGCCACCCTCCCTCCCAAGTTGCAGTCGCACCTCGCCCATCTCCCCAGATATGCGTCCCCGACCACCAAGGCCCTCTCCCTGTCCCACCAGAGCCTGGCGTACTACCTCACCGGGGTCTTGAACGCCTCCATAGGCTTCCAAGCACTCCACCTGACACACCCCACCACCGCCCTCCAGCCGGCCACACGCGCCGTGACCAAGGCATGGGCAGCACACGGGGGCTGGCCCACCTCCATACCCACCTGCGCCAGCCGAGCGGCATGGCCCCACTATGGAGACGCCATAGGGGACGAGGTGAAAGCAGCCTATACCAGACACACCGCCCTCCTCCTTCAACGCATGACCCACAACCACTCACCGGAGGTCCGCGAGGTCACCGCCATCCGCCTCCAAGCCGCACAACGGGCCCGCAACACATGCCCGCGCTGGGTACTCCACCAGACGGGCATGCCCACCAACATGAACACGCGCCTATGGAACCACCTGCAACTTCTCCTCCCATCCCCACACCACGCCATACTCACCAACCACACGTGCCCAGAGAAAGGGCCACTAGCGGTCCTCTGCGGGGACCTCCACCATCACCCCAAGGGCACCATCCACACCATAGACCTTGTCGGGGCCTCCATCACCGTAGTATACGTCACCCTCTCCCAAATGCGAGTCCTGCACCACAGCGGGGCACACCACACCCCCTTTCTACAGCTTCCTGAATGGCCACAATACCGCCTCTTCCACCAGTACCTCACGCAGACGGCAGGAGCAGCGGGACACACTCTACCGGGCAGCAAAGACATGCGCACAGCCTACCGAGAATTCACAAAGCAACACCCGCGACCCATCCCAGCGACACCGCCCTACGCACCCACCGGATCGAAACACGAACCCGTCCCCCCGGTAACGGGCCCAGTCCCACCACTAACCCTGCTACTGGCCCCGAACGAAGCCAAACCCACGCAGACCACCGTCATCCACCACGGGGCAAAATGGCGCATACCGAAGCACCACATGACCGCCCGAGACCTGCCAAAGGTCCCCCAAGATTCCCAGAGCATGCCACGCACATGTTGGGCCTGTGACCCCGAGGCACCAACCACACCATGGCCGGTACTACACCTCATAGCACGCCACCACACCCGCCCCACAACCCACCTACCACCACAGGCCTACGCATGGATAGCCCCATTGTTCCACCGCACCGACACTAACCCCACGGTAGCATGGAACCCCGACCACGCGCCCAAATGGCTCTTCACCACTACACCCACATGCCCCCGCCCCGACCCGGCAGGGGTCGCCATCCGTTACAGCATGTACGAGCCAGGCAGAACGGGCAAGCACGAGCACCCCTACTATCCACTCCACCACTCCTGCCACAGACCGGAGCACCAAACACAAACCCTCACATGCCACGACCTAAACCCCGACACAGCCTACATCCTCCACTACATCTACTCCTACCTCACACAAGGACAGCCGGAGCAGGGACTCATAGCCCTGTCCCCCCAAGCGAAGCACATCATCTCCAAAGGAATAGGGGTGTACGCCACCCCCATCCTGCAGCCCACAACCCCAGTAGCCCACCTCGCCACGGGCCTTGCCATATACGCCTACCTGCCCATGAACCCATGCCGCCTCCCACAACCATCACCGGCGGACCGGCTCTTCTTCACCGACGCCTCAGGCGAATCCTCCCTCACGCCCATCACCGGGGGGGCCACCCTGCAGCTAACCCACACCGGGGGACACTACCACATGGACCACCACACGGGCCACACCACCTATGGGGCCTCTTCCCACGGGGAGCTAGGGGCCATGGCCGACGCCATCACCGAGGTCGCGGCCCACCTACCCGCCCACTCCCCGCACATCGTCCGGGTCTGGTTCGTGGTAGACGCCACTGTCGACACACACCTGCTCCTCCGCATAGCAAGGCAACCACTTCACAAAGCAACCGCGACGAGCCTCGGCACCCAGGCACTGCTACTCTGGAAAGCCCTACGCAGCCTTCCCCCCTACGTCCAGCTCCACATCGTGAAACAAGAGTCCCACAGGCACCAATACGGAAATGGTAAGGTCGACAACCAGGCAGTACGCACCAGCGCACAACACACCTACCAGCCCTCCAGATCCCAGACCTCGGCCGCAACCACACACACCTCCAACACGTGCCCCCTGTACCCGAGCCCCATCAGACCCCGGACTGGGTACCAGAGGACGCCCCCTATTCCTCCCACGACAGAGCGTACCACTACCCCAACCCCATCCAACATCTCGCCCGCGTGCTCGGCGACGCAGACAGCCGGGCGCACATCCAGGAGCTCCAGGACAAACTGCAAGTCCCCCTCTACCACTCAGCGCTCCGCCCAGCAAACGTCCCAGCCCACCTCCAGAAACGACGCATCCAGCTCCTCAGGGAGCAGCTGCCACTCCTCACCAGGGTCGCCAGATGGCTCGCCCGCAAGCACATCCACGTCCCCGACGAACACACCCGCTGCCCATGCGACCACACCACCCCGGAGGACTGGGAACACTTCAAGAAATGCCCCCTCCATACAGACAGGGACACCCTAGTGGGCTGGTCCCCGGCGGAAACCCTGCGACAACACGAAGGATGGCCAACCCACAGCCACGCACACCAAGCCACCGAACACCTCTTCCGGGACCCCCTGATCAAAGAAGCCACCATGAGAGGGGCAGTGACACAGGCCCTGCACCGACACCTCACCAAACACACGGAAAGCCCCATGGAGGCAGCAGCACAACTCCAGCTAGAAGCGGTCCGCAGAGCAGCGGCCCAAATGGTACACCGCAAACACCTCCTGCTAACACACGCGGAACAACTCACCGACCCCGCCGCCAGGGAACACATGCAGCGTCTCATCCATTACCATGCCGTGCATGACCCAGACGTCCACTAACCCGCTCCACGCCCCGCACGCGCCCCCCGTCTCCATCCACAGGTCTCCAAGGCACCACCACAGCGCCCCGAGACCCGTCTCGCACCCAAGAAGCCACCCGGCACCGCCCAGTCCGGCCGAGCCCAGCCAGGGCCAACCATACATCGACGTAGACACGCAAGACCCCGGCAGCCCATCCAGCCCACCCCCCCCGGACCCGGAGCACCCCTCCCTCACACCGGCCACCATCTGCGACCCTGACCTCCTCCGAGCGACCCTCCAAGACAGGGCCCCGGCCACCCCCCTGGGCTGGTACCGCCTACAAGAGGACTGGACCAAGCTCACCGTCAAAGCCCTCCGGGACCTGACCACCCCAGGCAGCGGCCTCCACGAGACCATAGTGGACCTCGTGCTCTGGCGAGCCCGCAAACACACCCGGGGCCAGCCCATCTGGATCCCCCCCATCGAGTGGGGCCAGGCCCTGACGCACGACACCGGCAGCAACGTCACGCGTCGAGGGACCGTACGCCTACGGCGGGCCCAAGCAGAGACGGACCACCCAGCGGACCCGAACCACCCGGAGCAGTGGGAACAGGCCACCGCGCCCAACCGCGACACCGCCCTCCGCGCCGCCGGCCTCCGCACCCCGGACGACGACCTCCCCCCCCCACCTACAGACAGTGGCCACCCCCCACCGGAGGTCTGGGTTACAGTCCTCGAGCGCGGCCACTACTACGTGATAGCCGCTACGGCTACTTCCCCCGGCCCGCAATGGATCATCCAGGGGACAGACACCATGTACGCCCCGGAGACCGCCCCACCAGGGGCAGTGGGGGACCCCACCACCCAGCACAGGATCCTCAGGGGTGTCCTCCAGCCAGGGGACACGCCCCCAGCCCGCGCCCTGGCCCAAATCACCTCAGGGAAGGCGGGCTACCACCTGGGATTGGCCATGCTCTGCCTAACCCACTGGATCCAGCGCCACTGGCCACCCACGGGGACCGTGCCCTGGGTTTGGGCCATCCCCACCGCCCACACACAAGTCGAGGCAGGCCCGGACACACGACCAAACCCCCCCCCAGACCACAACAGTCCCTCACCTGCGGGTACCACGCCATCCACAGGGTCCTCAACCGCGCGGGTCTTAGCCCAAAGCTAGCATGCCCCCTTCCCACCACTGACCAAGAGGTCCACCAGATACGAAAGCTCGTCTGTGAAATCCTTGCCGCGGCAGCAGAAGACGGCAAGCTTCTCCTCCAAACCGCCCGGCCTACAACTGCCCACGCAAGCGCGCGGCAAACGGACACATACACCGGCACAGCACACCCCCCCGCACAATCCCGCCCATGCCCCCCCCCTCTCGCTGCTCAACCGGAGACCCACACACGCCCACCAGCGCGCGCACCCCCGGGCCCCGCGACACGGGCCTCCCCCACCGGCCCGAACACCAGCACACGCCCGCCACACACCCGCCCGCCGGCCACCCTTCACCGCCCCCCACACTCGACAACCCACACACACCCGCCAAGGGGATCCCCGCGCCCCGCGGCACGCCCACCCCACCCAGTGGCCCGCCCACGCCCCCACCAACCCCAGAGGACCCAGGCCCACCCCCCCCGGCCCCTGAATGCAGCCCACGCGAACTGTTCCCCCCCGCGGACACCAACCCACACGACCTCGCACATTGCGGGACCCGGGCCCAGCCGAGCCCAGAGCGAGAAGGCCGCAGCCCCGCGCCTCCCTCCCCCGCCGCTGCCGACCAGATCGGCCCGCCGGGCCGCCAGGTCACGACCGGGCCCCCCCAGTTGCCCGCCCCCAACCTACAACCCGGGGACATGCCCTCCATCCTCCCCGCCGTGGCCGCAGCAGAAGCCGCCGCCCGCAAGCCCGCCCGCATCACAGCCCAACCCGCGTCCACCACCTCCTCCTCATCCTCAGCCTCGTCCACCTCCTCCACCTCATCCTCCGACCCCCCCCTCCCCGCCAAACTCATCTTCAAGGCCACGGCGAAAGCCAAAGCCGCGGCCGCACGCACCGGCCCCCCAACCCCCACACAGGCGACTCAGGCACCCCGGCAACCCACCGGGACTACCCCCGACCCGACATCGACGCCCTCACACCTCCGGACAGAGGTACTCCTCAACCTGGAACCGGACCCCAACCCCAAACCCGACCCCAAACCAAAACCGGACCCCAACCCCGAACCCAACCCCAAACCCAAGCCGGCGCCCACGCGAGCACACACAACACCGCATACGCAACGACACAAAACCACCCGACACTACCCCTGCCCGGGCCCTCGCCCAAGCCAGGACCCCCCGCCCAGCGCAACCCGCCCCCCCCTCCCGCCTGCACCCACCACCACCGCGGAGACGGCCACCCAGCACGACCCCGTCCAGACCCTCGTCCACATCCCCGTCACCAAGCGCCCCGTCATCCATCCCCCACAAACCACCACCACCGCCGGCCAAACCGACCCAGGGACGTGGGACCCCTCAACCATCGTCACCGTCAAGCCCGGCCCCCAACCCTTCCCCCATGCCCACCACATAGTGCAGCCCCGGGGACTGCCCACGATGGCGAACCCCCCACCCCCACAAGGGGGACCGGAAAAACCACAAGGACTCCATGGGCCATACCCACAACACCAACCCCACCACTACACACACCACCACCACCAGCGGCCCCACCACCACCACTACCAACACCACCCCCACCACTACCACTGCCCACCGCCCTACCCCACCGGGCCACAACCCCCCGTACACGAACAGCACCAGCGGACGGGATGGCAGCCACCGGGCGCCCCGCCCCCATACCCACCACCCCCGTACCAGCCGTACCCCCGCGGCCACCATCCGATGGCCGAAGGGGCCCCATGGACAACGGGGGACCTCCCCCCCCAGGCGGCACCGCACGGGGCCCCGTACCCCCCCGGCCACCATCCGATGGCCGAAGGGGCCCCAAGGACGACGGGGGACCTCCCCCCCCAAGCGGCACCGCGCGAGGCCCCCCAGAGGCCGCCGACGCTCCCGGACTGGCCCGACTCGAGCGACGGGGGCCGGTCCCGCAAACGGCGGCGCTCCCGCTCCCCCCCCGCACGACACACTCGCGCACGGCGCCCACACTCCCACCGCGCCTCCACCACCCACTCGCGCCGCTCCCGCTCCCCCAGATACCACCACGACCCCCAGGAACCCCGCTCCCGTCGCTCCCGCTCCCCCGGGCGCCACCACGAGCGCCACCGCCGCCCCATGTCCCCCTCCCCCTCCCCCCACCGGCTACCCAGCCCCCGCCACCACCACTCCCGCTCCCCCCGCCGCCCCACGTTCACCTCCCCCTCCCCCCACACGCCCCGCCAGGCTCCCCGTTCCCCCCGCCACCCGTACCCATCCACCAGCCCCAGCCCCCGCCACCACCACTCCCGCTCCCCCGCACGCCACCGAGCGCGCCACTGCCGCCCCATGTCCACCTCCCCCTCCCGCTCCCCCCTCCGCCCGTACGCGTCCTCCACCCCCAGCCCCCGCCGCCGCCGCTCCCGCTCCCCCAGGCACCGCCACCCCCGCCACCACCGCAGGTCCACGTCTTCCCCCCGCCGCTCCAGGACCCCGGACACGGACCCCTCCCCCCCCCGGGCCCCCGCCTACCTCGCCTGGTGGTCTCCCCCCGCTCTGCAGAAGCTCCGCCGCTGGGTGAAATGGGCCGGGGGAGCGGGAAGGCACGAAGGGGTGCACATGGTGCATACCTTCGAGGAGGTGCGCACCCGCACCCCCGCAAACCCCAACGAGGCCGCCCCGGAGGCCAGCATGCCGCAAGCGGCATGGGAGGCCCTCCTCCGCGATGCGGTCCAGGGCCTCCGCCCCCCCTACACCCCCCAAACCCTCCGCCAGTGGCTCCAGGCCACCCACCCCCAAGCCTGGGCCACCGGCGCCCCCTCCCCACCCCGCCCCTCCCGCCACCACCACACCAGGAAGGGGCAGGACAAGGGCAAGGGAAGGGCAAGGGGCACCAAGGAGCACACAGACAAGAGGGCACGGAAGGGCCCCAAGTGAGGGCAGCCACACGCAGGGACAGGGCGCCGGCAGCGACACCAGATGGGGGCAGGAAACCACCCAAGAACCAGGACGGGGCGGGAACGGGGACCAAGACACGGAGGACAAGAGCACCACGGCGGGCACCACGACCCACACCCAGGAAGGGCACACCACAACAGGGAGACCAGCGCCGCCCCAGCCCCACCAAACACCCCAACACACACCACCGAAGCAAACATCGGACGCCATACGGGACACACCAGCGCACGCCCACCGGCCACCGGAAACCACACGGAGAACAGAGGACACACCTACACGGGGAGTACGGGCCACACCCACAGAGGAAGCCGCAGGGAACGCCGCCGCACGGCGCACCACCACGCCCTCACCACCAGGCGACGACCCCAATCAGGCACCGGAAGAGGACGAAACCACGGCCGCGGCACCCACGGCTACGGACCCCGGAAGGACACGGGACCAAGGCACAGGCCCCCAGGGAGGGCAACCCCACGGACCGTCACGCGACCACACCATGGGCTATAAGGGCCGGGCTGCGTTACCGTCGCAGTTTGACGCAGAGTACTGCTATGCACTTGGATTGACGGCCGGGGGCTTGATCTCAGCTGGCCTCACGTCCGTGAGGGCGTCCGTCACCAACCTGTTGCGTCCAGTGGAGGAATGGCACTGCGGCGGCACGCCGATCCCGTCCATGATGAATTTCGAGCGCCGCAAGGGGAAGTGAAAGGCTGTGATCGATCGCGAAGGCCTTGGTGCTGCTGGACGGTGCCCCCTTCAAGGCCATCTCCGAGCGCCGTGACGACTGGAAGAGCCAAGATTACTACCGGTGCCCCGGACCCCTGCAGTTCAGCACCGGAAATATGGACATCCCCCTGACCCTGAAGTATGAGCTCATCCCCCGGCGGCACCGACCCGGACCCTCATGTCCCTGCCAGCGCAGCCAAGCTGCAGTGCAAGCCTTTCGCCACTCAAACAGCGTTCCGAAGCCACCTCCACCGTCCGACTCCGGATTTCTGTTTGTCTGCCTTGGAGAAGGAACGTCTTCCTCCACCCCGAGTACGCCTGCCTGTCAGCGGGGCCCGGTGAAGATTGAGTCCATGGGTGAAAGTCAGCGTGCACGCCCCAAGGACACCGTGATCATTCAGCAGAACTTCCCGAAGACCTACCCGACCCACACAGGCCAGGCTGACCTCCACTGACCCACCGCGGCACCACGCGAGACCACGGCACACCGCACCACAGCGCGCCACAGAGCAACGCACCACAGCACGACGCGACACGACGCGGCACAGAGCGGCACAGCACGACACAACTGACCCTAACCTGAGGGACTAACCGAAGCCAGCCACCGCACACCCAGGAAGGCGCCGCGCCACCACGCCACACACCAGCACCGCAAGCCACACACGGGGCCACAGCGCGCCAGGCGACAACGGTGACGGACCACCCAGAAGATTACAGCCGGCACCGCAGAGGGGTAAGGACACGAACAGCCCCAGTCCCCTAACCCAAAACCACAAGCAGCCGCCTGGCGCAGCCGCCCAGCCGGCAGAGCCAGGACCTAACCCAGCAAGAAAGGGCGCCGAGCCCACCGTGTACAAAGCCCACCCGACCCATGGGGCCGGAACGTGACCACACAGAACGCAACTGAAGACAGCAGCCCGGAAGACAACACTGAATGCAGGCCAGTGCTTGCGCCAGCCGAGGGCAGGCAGAGGAAGGAACAGGCAAGCCCCCCCCCCAAAAAAAAAAAAAGGGGGGGGGGGGAAGGGGAAAAGGCACGAAAACAACCCACAGCCGCCAAACCGCCCGCCAACACTACCACAGGCGGCCAAGCCCCCCCCCAGAAGGCAACGAAAAAAAAAAGAAAAAAAAAAGGACACCCACAGAGGCACAGGGGGACTTCCCACCCAAAACCGGCAACACCAAGCCAGTAACAGCGGACCACGGGGAAAAGGGACACGGAAAATAGAAAAAAAAAAAAACAGAGAGCCACCAGCCCAGCCCGAAAGAAAGGGAATGAAGGGACAGGGACCACAAAGCCAAAAAAAAAAAAAAAAAAAGAAAAGAAAAAACCAAAGCGAAAAAACAAAGAAGAAAAAAAAAACCCCGACAACCCAGCCAAGAAGGGCTGGGCACAGGCGAGACCCAGGCCCAGCACACACGCCCACACCGCGCGCCGGAACCGGAAACGGCAGGGGGCAAGCGGGGCGCCCACAAAACCACACACGTCCCAAAAGCAGGCCAAAACCGAAGCCCAACCACGAACACCACAAACAGCCGACACTGGAGGGACAACACCACAAACCGTGCCCAAACACACCCACCCAAGACCCCAGCCAGGACTGGCGGGGTAAACAAAACCCGCACCCAACCGCCAACCGGACCCAAACACAAACGCCACACGACAGTAGGAAACCCAGTGCCCACAGCCCGGGCACTGAGGCAGCCCGTGCCATGCAGGTGACCCGGCCAAACGAGATCCCGAGACCGGGGGTAAGGCTGCATCCTAAGGCCTGCGCTGCTTTGGGACTCGAGGCGGAGCGTGCGACACCCAAGCGCCTCGGAACCCTAGTACCAAGAACGTGCATGCACGCCTTGGGAACGGGATACGCCAGGAAGTCCGGTGAACCCCTAGGGTTCCGCCCAAAGGAGGGGACGTGCGCAAGCACGGGGGCACACCCTCCCGGCGAGACAAGCATGTCACGCTGGCGGCGATCAGCCCTCCCGGCGTAGCCCGGGGCCGCTTTGTTGGGGGCCAACAGTCAGGTCTAGCGGGAAGTAAGCCGCCTCCCCTCTTCACGCGCGAAGCCTCTTCCTGTTCGTCACAGGGGCGACGCCAGGGGGAACCATGGGGCGCCTCTCCACGACCGAGTGCACCTACCTACCCTCCTGCACGCCGGTGTGTGTTCGCGGGAGCAGGTCCAGCCGCCGCTGCCCTTACCGCGTCGCCGTTCCTCCTGAGGAGGGGGGGGGGGGCCGGCCCTGGGGGGGCGGAGGGCCGCACCCGTGGCTCCCCAGCTGAGGTGGGTGCGGGGGGGGGGGGTGGGGGGGCCGCCCCCCCGCCCGCTCTCGGGCCTGTGTGGGAGGGGGGGGGGAGGGGGGGCGCACGATGGATGTGTGCTGGGGTTGCGTGGCTGAAACCCAGAGGCTTTGCAAAACCCTGGGTGCACGGGCTGCCACTGGGTATGGGTTCGTGTCCCAGGGGGATTATGGCAGCTTTCTAAAAAAAAGCCAGGGTTGGGGCCAGTGAGTGTGTTCCTCAGGGTCAAATAAGAGAGAGGAAGAAGCATGGGTATCTCACAGGGCTAGCATGGGTCAGGGGGGCCAGAGTGGCTATCCAGAGTCTCCTGTCTTATCCAGGGTGGGTGGTGTGGGAGTGTGTGCCATAAAAGCTGAGTGAGGGGGCTGGGGAGGGGGGGTTTTTGGCTTGACGCCATGGTGTGATGATCTCGTCTGCAGCTGGCGGCGCCTACTGGCCTTGGACCCTTTCCCTCCATAGGTGGTGGTGCCCATCAGCTTCTCACCACCCTCTGACCTTCCTCTTCCTCCTTGCCCTAACCTTCCCTCTCCCCTCCCCTTTCCCTTCCCTTGGCCTTTCCCGTGCCCATCGGCCTCACCACACTCCTTCCCTTCCCTTTCCCTTGGTCGGTTGTGCCAACGGACCAAGGGGGGGGGGGGGAGTGGGGGGGGCCCTTTGGTCCCCTGGCGATGCCTCCTGTCGGCCGGGGGGGGGGCGGCATGGCAGTCCTGGCCCCGGGGGCCAGTCATCGGCCGGGGGGTCGCGCCCTTCCCCCGCCCCCCTCTACCGAGAGCCGGATTCTCGCGCAGGCCCTCGCTGGGGCCCCTCATCCCCCGGCCGTTGTCGCGCGGCGCCGGCTGGTCGGGGGTGTCCGTGAGGGTTAGCGGTCAGTGGTTAGCGGGCTGCGGGGCAGCAGGTTCCCCCCCGCGCTCGTTGTCTCCGCACTCCCTCCCGCGGGAGGTGGCGCGCCCTCTTGCGTCGTGCCGTACCGTGGGGGGGGCGTGGGCCGGGGGGCCCAGCCCCCCCCCACAGCTCTCCCGTACCCGCCGTCTGGGCCTTCACCTGCGCCGCCGCTTGTGTGGGGGCTGGGGCTGCGGCGGCGGCGGGTTGTGCCGGCGGTAGCGCCAGTGGGCGAGGGCGCTGCGCAAAGCACGGGGGAGCCAGTTGTTGGCGTCTGCATCCGTGATGCGGAGCACCGCTCCCCCTTCCAGGAAGGCCGGCCACGTCGGCTCCCTGTCGGGCCACGCCGCCCGGATCACTGACCTGAGAACCCTCTCATGGTCCTCCGGGGCTGCCCACCCCCCCGGGGGTACCTCTCGGTTTCCTCCGTCCCTCCGAGGAGCACGGCATCGAAGGGCCGGTTCCTCGACCTCCTGGAGGTCCCCTGGTTGGCCCAGCACAACCACCCGTACACCTCCCCCACCACGGGGAGGGTCTCCTCCCCCAGAGGGTCCGGGACCGCGCCCCAGTCCCGGTCCCATGGCCGGCCCTCCTCCGCCCCCCCGTGCCGGCCCCCCTCGCTGCCCCTGCGCCTGCGGCGCCGATGCCGCGCCCCGTCCCCCCTCCGCCGAGGCCATCCGCGCCGGCTCCGCCCTCGGCGCGGGGGGGGCTTGATGGTGCTGGTGTCGTGGGGGTTGGGGGGGGACGAGCTCGTCGGCGTCAGGGTCGATGTTGTAGAGGTGGTGGTGGTGGTGGTGGTGGTGGTGGTGGGTGTGGTGTGCCGGCATCTGTTGGATGCCGGGGGGGATGCACCTCACCGGCTGCACGCCCGGCTGCGGGGGCGCCCCGCCCTCTGCCCCCCTCCCTTCGCCCCGTCCTCCCCCCTGGGCTCCCATGCCCCGTCCCGCCTGTCCCTCGGGGCCCGCAGCGCCCTTGCCCTTGCCCTTGGGCCCCTTTCCAGCCCCCTGCCCGTGTCGCGGGTCCCGCCTCCCGTCCCCCACGCCCTGGCCCGCTCGCTCTCCTACCTCCCCTCGCCCTGCCCCCTGCACCTGAGCTCCCTGCCCGCGCCCCTGCGCGCCCTTCCCGTGCCCTGGCCCCTTCCCGGCCCCCTGCTCTCCCCCGCTGCTGCGCCCTTCCTGGACCACACGCCGGGCGTCCCGCTGCCTTTGCAGCTGCGGCAGCGTGACGCCCGGCGGCGAGCGCTCGCGCGTCGGGGGGCGGACGTGCCGCTCCCGCCCCGGGGGGAAGGGCTTGGGGGGGAACGGCTTTGGGGGGGCCGGTATGGGTGTGGGTGGGGTTGGCGTGGGCGCGGTACTTCGCGCTCTCCCTGCCCACTGCTGCTGCTGCGGCGGCCGCCGGCGAGGCGTCCGCGGCCCGTGCGGGGTTCTTCCCCCGCTTGCGCGGCGTGCTGGGGGCCGCGGCGTGTCCGGCCGAGGCGGTGCCGCGGCCTGCTGGGGTCGCGGCCGCAGTCCCTCGCGCGCCCTCCTCGCTCTCCTTCGCTGCCGTGGCGGCTGCTGACGAGGCGCCCGTGGCCGCGGTCGCAACCCCTCGCACGCCCTCCTCGTTCTCCTCTGCTGCCGCGGCGGCCGCCGGCGGGGCGCCCGCAGCCCGTGCGGGTTCCGTCCCCCGCGTTCGCGGCGTGCTGGAGGTCGCGGCCGCAGCCCCTCGCGTGCCCTCCCCGCTCTCCTTCGCTGCCGCGGCGGCCGCCGACGAGGCGCCCGTTGCCCGTGCGGTCGCAACCCCTCGTGCGCCCTTCTTGCTCTCCTCTGCGGCTGCGGCGGCCCTCGGCGATGCGCCCGGTTCCTGCGCCGGGGCCGCCCCCCGTGTCGGTGGCGTGCCGGGGGCCACGGTCGGGGCCGCGGCGTGGCTCGCTGCGGTCTCCGCTTCCTGCGCGTCAGGGCGGGGCGGGGCGGCGGGGCTGGCTGCTGGGGCGGCGGGGGCGGCCGTCCCGGCTGGCCCAGGCTCCCGGGCCGGCGGCGGCGGCCCGACCAGCACCGCCGCCTCCGCCAGCCCCCGCTCCTCGCGCTCTGCGAGGGTCTCCCCCGTCCACTCAGGGGAGGAGACGGGGGAGCGGGAGCGGGACCGGCGGTGGTGGCGGTCGTCCCGCTGGAGGGACCCATCGGAGTCTGCCATCACTGTTAACCTGGTATGCATGCGTGGTGGCAGGCGCGCCCTTCCCACTACCTCCTGGTGCATCAGTGCCGTGCCGTGGACAGTGCCGTGTGGTGCTCTGCGGGGGGGAGGGGGGGAGGGGGTGGGGTGCCGGCTGTGGCGTCAGCCCCGCGCGGCCGGGGGCCTGCGGCCATCCACCGGCATTGGGAGGGGAGGCGGGGGAGCCACGCGGCCCACGCGTCGCACCACAGCTCCCAGTCCGGGGCGGGGCCCAGGGCCCTGGGCCCCCGGGGGTCGTTGAGCGGTGTCGGGGGCAGCCGCACCAGGTGGACCCCCGTAACGGCGGTGACCTCCTTTGTTCGCAGGAAGGTGTGTACTCCGTCCCGCGCCGCGGGCGCCGGGAGGGGGGGGCGGGGTACGGGTGTTGCCCCATAGAGGTGGGTGGGCGTGATCCCCAGGATCCGCCCCTGGTCCCCGCGGGTCGCGACGACGAGGAGGAGCAGGGGGGTGCCAGGGCACTCCTGCCAGAGGACCTGCCCCCTGTGGTGGGCACCCCTGGTCCTGGAGAGGGGGGGGGACAGGTCTGGGTTAGCCCAGCCGCGGGGCGCGTGCGTCGCCGGCGGGAGGGCGGGGCACCAAGTGGGCTCCCTGGGGAACGCCTCGTAGACGACGGCGTACGGGGGGGTAGGCCTGTTGCCGTCGTACACCGGGTTGGTCGGCCGGGGGCGGGCGGACGCCTCGTCCGCGCCTTCCACGAACACCGTGAGCTCGCCCACCTCCAGGTCCTCGTCCGGCGGGTGTAGAAGGTGGAGCGCCGCATCCAGCTCGGACACTCCTCCCGGGTACGTGGCCCGCGCTTGGTTCAGGTACGGGGCCGTGCCCCCGGGGTAGCGCGTCCTGAGGGCGTGCAGCAGGGCTGGGGCGCTACTGCGGAGGGACATGGCAGACCCTGCTCCCGTCAGCTGCAGGGTGTCACCCATGGACAGGGGCCGGCCCGACCGATTGGACTCGCGCCACTCCATCCAGTGCCCGTAGAGGGCCGCCTCCAGCCTGATGAGCCCCGGCCGGACGGCGTTCACGATCCGGTGCATTGCCAGGAGTAGCGTAGGGGCCCCCGCTCCGTTCAGGGCGCGGACGGCCGGGAGGGCGGTCTCGTTGAGGAAAGCCCTCGCACTGCCCTCCAGGTCACAACGTGCGGCAGCGTGCGCTTTCTTGTGCCTCCGCCACCGCGCCCGCCACCAGGCCCCGGACAGCCGCCTCCTGCGCTCTGCGGCGGGCCCTGGTGTGCCCCGGCCCATCCCCCCGTCGGCGTGGCATGGTGCTGCGGGCTCTGCAAAGGGCGGCGGCGGGTGGGGGTTAGGGGGCGAACACGTGCGACAGGTGCGCAACGGATGTGGGGTCCCGCAGGTGCACGTGGATCCACAGAAGGGCAGCGCCCGCGGGGCCCGCTTGTTCGTGCGAGGGGGTGTGTGCCCCCTCGATGCGCCGACGCAAGGCCTCCTCCTCTGTGCGCCTGCGCGGGCCTGCGGGAGGTTCGGGCCAGGGGCACGCGGCTACCTGGGCGCACCGCGCGCACCTGTTGGCGCCTGTCGACGCTGCGGAGGACACCGTGGCACATTCTCCGCAGAGTCGGCAGGTGTGTGGGAGGTGGGAGGGCGGCGACCAAGGGTCGAGATGGCGGAGCCAGAGGTTGTCCCACCTCTGTCGGAGGGGGTCCCGGATCTCCAGCAGGCGGGCGCGGACGCGGCGCCGGTAGTCCTTGCCAAGCATCTTCCGCTGGACCTCCTGCCACGTGTCGTCGGGGAGGATTCCGTGGTCGTGGAAGGCGGCGATGAGGTCGTCCCACGCCGGGCGGGGGTGCCCCTGGGGGGGGCTCGCCATGTACACGTGGCGCCCCGTGAGGTGGGGCGTCAGCGCATCCCATTGGCACCCGTTCGCGGTGCCTCTGTGGAGTAGGGCCAGCAGGGTGCCGTCCGCGACTGCCTCCCACCCCACTCGCAGCCCTTCGCAGCCGTCTAGCTCCTGGCGCAGGGCGGCTGCAATGCCGGTGGGGAGCATGAGGAGCAAGGGCCCCCGGGGGGTCGCCCAGCCGGGACAGGGCGTCGTCGTATACCGGCCCCCCAGCTTTGAAGTGCGCCACGGTGAGTTGGGTGGCCCCGTCCTCTGGGGGGTGCCACCGGACGGTGGCCGCAGCGTGTCCCCACGTGCGTATCTCCGTAGCCTGGAGCACGTTGGCGGCGTGAAGGACGATGCGGGGCGGGACGGGTGTCCTGACGAGTGAGGACACGTCCCCAGTCCATCCCGCTGGCGGCCCCGGGGCTGCCTGCAGCCATGCCCCCGTCGCCGCGTCCCACGGGTGGTCAGGCCCCGCCCCGCGGATCATGGTGGGTCTCGGTCGGGTGTCCGGCCCCGACCACCGGAGCGGGATGGCGGCGTATCGTTGCGCAGGGGTCTCCGGGGCGCGCGTGGCGGCGCACCACCGGCTCAACTCCCCCGCCCACTCCTCCCCCACGATGCGCGCCTCCCATGCGGTCATGGAGCCGCGCCCGATGATCCACGGTGGGAAGAGGGCGTCTTGTAGGTGCCTCGAGAACCCCCCCGGCAGGTCCTGGTACGGGTGGGGGCTCTCTTGGGGCGGGCACTCCAGAGTGCCATTCACAACACGGAGGGAGGCTACGAAGTCCTTGTCAGGGCGCGGGGGAGGGGGAGGGTGGTCGCCCTCCGCCGCAGTGAGCCACCGGTGCGCCCAGGCCGCCGCGCTCTGGGGCTCGCGGAGGAGTTGCTCCAGCCGGTGGTTGCGAAGCTCCCACGCGAAGTCCCCCAGCCGGAGCATGTGGTGGAGGAAATCGTCCAGCGAGGTCCCTCCCGGCGGGTCGTATCGGGTTATGGCGCGGAGCTGCGCCTCCGCGTCCTCGGGCACCAGTCCGGAGCAGAACACCTCCGTCCAAGTGGCGCCTGCGGAGCGCCACGAGGCCACCCACAGGGCCTTGTCCCCAGGTGGGAGGTGGCGGGCCGCCTCGTGTACCGCCTGGCGGTAGTGGGGCCAGAGGAGCCGTGAGTGGGTGCATCCCACTTGCCTGTGCACCGGGGTCTCCTCCGGGCCGCCGCAGAAAAGACACGGTTGTGGGACGATGGCGACGCCGGAGAGCCGCTCCTTCCGGACGCGGAGCCTGCGCTGCACCGGCGTGTGGCCGTCTCGGGCCCGCAGCGCCCGGCGGTTGGTGGCCGCCACGGTGAGGTCCCGGGCGTGGACGTAGGCTGTTGCGTGGGCTGCGCCCAAACATGTGTGTCCCCGGTGCGTCAGCGCATGGTCCGTCTGCGCCCGTTGCGCGACCTCGCCGAGCACCCGCATCGTGGGGGGCCGTAGATCGAGATGGCCGTCACGGCCGGCGACAATGAGTTGGGCGTGGCCAGGGTCCGGGGTCGTGTTCTGCAGGACGTTGTCCTGGGACGCCGCCCAGTCCGCCTTGTGCAGTAGGGCGTCACTGTGGTGCGAGGTGGCTCGGACGTACCAGAACGGGTGCCCGGCGTGTTGCCCTCGCGCGCACAGGCCGTCCCGGAGCCACCTCAGGGGCATCTGGTTGACCACCTTCGCTGCGCCCGCGGGGACCCCCGTGGTCCGCTCGCGATCTGCGTGCCGCAGGAGGTGGATATGTACACATAGGGTTAAGACTGGACTGGGGTAAGGGCATCACAGGACAAAAGACACTCAGTCCCAACTCATATCCCAATCCCAGGTCCGACCCTCTCAGTGGCTGGTGGGGGCGGGGGCTCAAACACAACCCATGCCCTGCTCAGCCCGGACCCTGAAACCCTGCCAATAGGGGAAGTGTCCCGCCCAGCCAGAGGCGAGTTCCTGGCAACCAATTGGCTCCAAGGTCAACTGACAGTAGCTCCCTATGCTCCCTGGGCAGCAGGTCCAAACTCCCCTCTGAGCCAGAGATATGGCCCCGCCATTATCCCCTAGGAATTGGTAGCTGAAAATGGGCTGTTTCAGCCCAAACTGATATTAGCTCAAAAATCTCCAAATCTAACCCCTCGTCAGGACCCGCCAGAGGTAGAAGCGAGACACCTGACCCTATGCCCTTCGAGTACGAACTCCCTGGAGCCCTCACCCAACCTGGTTCCCTCTGAGGTCACTGCATCAGGGCACCTCGGGTTCGTCAAGTGGGGTCATGATGCCAAAATCAGCAAAATTGGCGTCATTCCCACGCGTGGCTCGCCCGGCCAGGGCAAGGCCAATGGCTCACAGGACAGGAGGCAGGACCTAGGACTCTAGTCTGAGTGTACAACTTGCAATTAGGTCCGGGATCCCTGTGGGCAAAGAGATATGGGGCCGCCAATTGACCACACGGGGGGGTGAAATTGGGGTCCCAAAAGGGGGTCATTTTGGCTGCTCAAAATGAGCCAAAATTCGGGGGTACTCCCAATAGTATATCTCCACGCCGGCTTGGAGATCAGATCCGCCATTCGATACGCGATCCACCGGGAATTAAACGAAGACTCCCATGCCTTTGGCTCCCAAAGATCTTCATGCCACTCGGCGTGGTGACAATCCCAATTGAATCCACAAATGCCAAAATGGCAAAATTGTCCACACTCACTTTGGGCTAGCACCCTAACAAAGGTAGCTCCGCTTCGCCCACGGGGTGTGTGAGTCATGGGGACCAATATACATAACACCCATGTCATATATGGTCCATTGGTCTATGCTTCCGGCGTGCACGGGGGGCTGAACATAGTGCACGGCGGGCAGAAAATGTGGAAAATTGGTCAAAATGGCCGAAAATGCACACACTCATGGTTGGGGCAAATGAGGCACATGCCCGACTTGGACCGGAGTGTGCCATAGGATTGGTATCAACTCATATGTGTCCAACATATCTTTTGGGCGTCGCCCAACTCCTCCGGTTTTGGGAATGGCAGGGTCGCCAAGTGAGCCCATGATTTGGGATAGTCCCAAATCGCCAACATGGCGGCCACGGTATGCCAAGCCCAAGAGGAGTTATTCGCCGGGTCTAACATATGTTGGGCATCGAAGTATGTACCCGCATAACATACTTGGGTCATGATGTCAATTGAGCGCAACATTGAGATACACGGTCGCCACTTGACATCATGACGGGCAAAAAACAGCAATATTGGCGAAAAAAACCCAAAAGGGCCTTGAAAGGCGCAAAAATATATTATAATATCTTCGGCTTGGATTGAGTAATCGACCAATCCTTCTAAACACAATGACTTGACACCAATGACCTTTGATTCCACATGTGTGCTCCACTTGGGGCGCTTTGAAAGGTAACGAGCGCTACTTCTCAAGTGCACACATGAAAATATGGAAAATTGCAAAACACACACCTTGCTCCCAACGCATCGCTTTGGGATCGCCACACAAGCTTTCCTCCACGAAGGTTAGGCTTGCAATTGATTGTGGGGAGTATAAGGAAGAGCCTCGTGCAATATGAGGTCCATTGGTGGGTGTATCGCTCTTAGCCAAACCCGCCGAATGGGCACGCAACACAACACATGGCACATACCACATATTGCCCAAAAAGGTAGTTCCCCCCACGATATGTCATGCCCCTCCAAGGGCATGAAAGTGCTGCCCTGGGTCGTTGATGGTGCCGGAGGGCTCGGGGCCGGCAAGACCAGTGGGGCAGGCACGCGAGGAGTCTCCCTGGACGTTGTTATTGGGGGTAGAACCGGATACTCGAACACCAACGGAGGCGAGAGCAGCGACAACAGAAGCAAGGTCCATGCTGATTGTTATCCGGCAGAAAATCCCAGTCTATGAAGAAAATTGACGCGGATTATTCTAAATACATCTGAGTGTCCAAAACTGTCTGAAAAGATTTAAGTAATCCAATTATGTAAAAATGTTTGGCCGATCTGGCCCGCGAGCGCGCATCAGCGGCAAATGGCGATTCCAGCTAAAATAGCGGAACGCGACGGATTTACGGGGAACGGACCGCGGAATCAAATCCGGCATATCAGAAATATATAGGAAATATCCTGAGACTGAGCTGCGAGGCGGCGATTCCGCCGAAGCAAAGAAAATGACCAAAATGTAGCCAATCTGGGCAGAATGTCTGAAAATCTGAGCAGATGGGGCTAGCCGCACTTACACTCCCCCTCCAAAAACACACTTGGGTGTGTCGCTACGTCAACGAAGAACGTAGTGCGGGTAAGTCCCAGAAAAAAATAGAAATGTAGCCTCGATGGGGCGAAATCTGCTTGATCTGACCTGATTTGGGCTGAATTGGCACTGAATCAGGATGGATGAACCTGAAATGATACAGAATGAGAAGTGACGAACAGTCCTGCATGCAGTAAAACATTAGGTCAAGGGCTAAAAAGCATGTAAACGTATCGAGAATCGATACCAAACCATGCATTGGTTGAGAATGAGGTAGATTATTGGTGGATTGAGTGGGGGAATCCAGAAATGGAGTGACATCTCAGCGCTCTGGCACAGTTTTGCTGTCGCGGGCACGCTACGGTGTCCTCGCCGAACTCTACATCGTGTTACTCCCGCTTTTCTCGTTCTGAAAAGTGCAGCATGTGCTTCAGATTTGGCGCATCTGGTGGATGATCACATGATTCAGTGAGATTGAGAATGAATTTGGGCAGAGATGAAGGAGATTAAACAAGCACATGGGAAACAATTACAAATGTAGTCTACAGACCCTAAGTGAACCACAGCAGGTAAGGATGTTTTTCTGTGCACTTAGATCTAAACAGATCTTCGAGGAATCAGAGAAGATGACAAGGAAATCAAGTTGGCTAGGTTGAATTTAGGTTGATTTCCTAAGATGGAGGTGAAATGAAGCGGAATGTCTGGAACTGAAACTACTAACACCTTCGTTTAGACTAAAGTTAATATATATTGTCGTTTATTCAGCTCAATTGTGCTTTCCGGCACGTTGGTTCGCGAGCATCCAACAGATTCCATGAAAATCTGGATCATGTGATGATGCATCATGATGGGACATGCTGGCCTCGGATCCTTGGCATGTAACGCGCCGAAGGTTCGCTGAAGGCGCTTTACTGACAGTATATAACTGAGAGACACCGAATTTACAGTAGCGGTGGTGTCAATCGACTTGGACAAGGCCAATCTTTCGATGGAGTCCCACAAGACACTTGGATTCACCATTTTCGACAGTTTCAGGTCGGATTTAGCTCACATTGGCGTGTGCCAAAAATACAACGAAGCTTACGGACTTCAGAGGTTGCTGTTAGAAGTCCCTAGAGCTCCTAGATGAAGATTGTCTGAACAATTGACGTCTGGGTTTCGTACAACAGTGGCAGAATGATGGACAAACCTGAGAAATTCAAGGTAAATTTAAGAATCCTGGATCTGAATCTGGACTTTGGCTTCCGCATCACGGCAAATGAAGGTAAGATCTGAGTTCCTGGCGTCGCATCTGGTGCAGCCAGTACTACAGGGGGTGCCTGTAGGGGTGAATGTCGCTGGCCAGCGTTTTGATTATGTACATTTGCTTCCATCTGCACGAGTAGCCAAATTCCAAAGATGCACAGACCAACAGAGACAAGATTACCCCGAATCTGCCTGAATTCAGTCTGAGTTTGGTACTTTCTGAACACGGCAGCACACTCCGTGGCTTTCGGTTTTCGACTTTCGATACACTACCGAACGGAGACCAAAGAAAAATTGATTGATTGACGTCAAATTATCAAACATTCGCAGTTCTCCACATCATGACATAAACAGAAAGAATGAACAGTGGATTGAGCAGAATGTGGTGGGATGGCTTCCTCAATTCGGCCAAGCACGAATACATGTGACCACCAACCTGTCTGGCCTGGCCCTCGTACGGCTTGGGCGCTGCAAATCAGCGGCCGAACTCGAAGCTTGGTCCTCATTTGGCTCCTGGGCTGGCCTGACCGCAGGAGGGGGGATCGACGGATCAGCCCTGGAATGTGGCTGCTGAGGGCCGTAAAAGGCTGGATCTCGATTCACCACAGGTCGTTTTCCGTCGCTCTCCACTTGTCTGTCTGGTTTCGACAGACAGTCTGTCAGGAGTACTCCAATTTCGGGGTGCTTCTTCAGGAAGTCGATGAACCCCTTGGTGTATCCATGGACAAAAGATTGGGCTGGTTCCCAGTTGTTGTGACTGGAATCAAAGCCCCTCCACTCACACAGAAATTCCCATTCGCCCTTGGCGTCACGTCTTGCTTCAACAATCCTCTTGAGTTCGTACTTTCCCCCTTCGATGACCCGATCAGACAAGTGTTTCGCAGTCCAAAAAAGGGGTTTAACCCGATCCTTGGGGGAGGGGATCTCTCTCTTGAGGCGATCGCCCGAAACGTCAATTTCCCTGCTGACATCCACACGAATCCTCCACCTGTTCTCACCAAGACGCGCTGTAACAGCGAATGGCCCCTCCCACAAGGGAAGAAGCTTGTCATCTCCGTCCAGGGTGGTTTCGGATTTTCGAAGCCAAACTCGATCATCGACTTCAAAATTGTGGGGGTTTTTTCGACCTTGATTTTGAACCCAAAGCCAGTCAGCTTGATGCTTCTCGATTAATTTCGAGACAGTTTTATCTGCTCGTTGGACGTCGTCCAAAAACAACGAAGCATCTTTACAGGGGCGAGGATTATTCAACGGCATGTTCCACCAACACTTCTTTCGTCCAAAGACAATTTCATTTGGAGAAAGGCCATGATACAAAGGCGTGTTGTGGTAGCGGCGAAGCAATGCGAAGAGAACTTCCATCCAATGGAAATCCTTTTCACTCGCGAGCTCCTTACGAAGCATATTAATAATTGAGCGGCCGGCTCTTTCGCCAGGCAGCGCTCGATGCGAGTGGATTTCACATCGGAGGTGGTGGATTCCAAGGCAAGCACATAATTCTCTCCACCATTCGGAGGTGTACTCTTTGCCTGAATCCGTCACCACCTCGGATGGGACGTCCCAGCCTCCCATCCAGGTCTGCGCGCACCATTTGGCGGCAGCCTTGCCAGTCATCGACTCAATGTTGCAAGGCAACACTTGAATGTAGCCGGAATGACGGCACTGAATAAGGAGCACACCATTGACTTTTTTATTAGTCCAATGGCACTCTTCGTCATCGAGTTCACCGAGATAGAAGAAATCACTGGTGACTCTGTTAAAGAGGCGCTCCGGAATAGTTTGAGGCCTCAGATGGCCCTGCTTCTTCGCGCTGGGGGGCGTCGAGACAGCACATTGGGCACATCCGGCGGCTACTTTCATGCAATGAGTATATAGCCGTGAGCCAAACAACCTATGTTTAATCATCGACCACAGTCGACGGCCATGTGCGTGGGGGGACTCCCATTTATGCCACCAGTTTAACACTCGGGGGGCCAGGGCGTCCGGTACGCACAATTTACCCTCCATCCACAGCTTGCCCCCATCAAACGAGTACTCAGCAAAAATCCCATCCTTGTGAGCATCTTTGGATTGGAGATTTCCAAAGACCTCTTTAAACATGGGATCCTGCAGATAATCGGACGTCCAGTCACGGATGATCAGGGAACCTTTAGGCAGGGGTGGAGTTTTGGCCGGATCTCGACGCTTAATGCCCTGGATCAACCGAAATCGACTTACTTGTCGGGTATAGTCAAACCGTTTCACACTCCCTGAGGAGGGATCGGTGACTTTTTCCACGACTTTCAGTGTTTTGGTGCAGATCTCATGAGCATGCGCCGGATCTGTGATGGCCGTGATGTCATGGCACGGTAATGCGTGCTGTTTAACAGCGCATTGCATGCATGCACGTCGAATGAGTTTCTTTTCTTCTTGATCCCATTCGATTATTACATGGCGGTCCTGCTCCGTACCATGGATGTTGGTACTTTGCAGCCCCTGTGAGGCGGGGTAAGCCCATCGGCTCAGAGCATCCGCTACCGTGTTGTGTTTTCCAGGCAAATACGACACATGGAGGTCAAACAGAGAGAGAAATTCGTGCCATCTGGCCCGTCGACCAGCTGGGCTCGCGACAGTATCAATGTGTTCGGTGGCCCAATACTCCAGAGATCGATGATCCGTCAGGACCTCGACTCGGTTGGTGCCCACCCACGATTGGTACTTTTTTAAAGCACAGATTATGGCGTAGGTTTCTTGCTCACGCGGCGACCACTGCATTTGGCGTGGGGCTAGCTTCTGAGACCAAAATGCAAGAGGGTAATGATCACCTGTGGCTTCATCAACCTGTTCAAGGACAGCTCCGATCGCGTACCTAGAAGCGTCGGTTCTAATGTAGAAGGGTCGGTCAAATTGGGGCACATGCAACGTGGCGACTTCACAGAGGGCCGCCTTCAAGTGATGGAAGGCCTCCTCGCACTCGTCAGTCCACTTGACACGAACCTTTGAACCTGCCTTGCCCGCATCTCTCCCTACCTTCAATAATTCAGTGAGAGGGGCAGCAAATTTGGCATAATTCGGCACAAAAGTGTGGTAAAAATTGCAACAACCCAGGAATCCTCTCAACTCCGTGATCGTCTCAGGGCGCTTCCACTTCTGAATAGCGACGAGCTTCCCTGGACTGGGTTGTCGGGTGCCATTCTCTAGGAGAGAACCACAAAATTCGACTGATTTTAAAAATAATTTTCCCTTCTTTGGCCCACAAATTAGCTGATTAGCATCAAGAATGTCCAAAACTTGGTTCAGCTGCTTTTCATGTAGGGCCACCAGCTCAGCTTCGGTCAGTCCCTCCCCTTCCGTCGCGATGATTATGTCATCTATGTACACGCTCACGAAGGCACGAAGCTCAGGATGGGCTGAAAAAAGCACATCCTCCTTCATTCTTTGAAAAAACGAGGGGGCATTCTTCAGGCCCATGGGCATGACCGTCCATTGGACTGGGCCACATGGCGTGCACATACAGGTGAGAGGTCGGCTGTCCTTCCTCAACGGCATTTGGTGAAAGCCGTGACGGAGATCCAGCACAGAAAACAAACGACTTCTTGCCCTCTTGGCAATTTCCTCCTCAATGAGGGGCAGGGGGTGCGAATCCGCCTTGGTTTCGGCGTTGAGATTGCGAAAATCAACAACCATCCGCCAACCATCAATAGTGTTCTGGTCTGCAGGCGGTGGCTTCGGGACTGTGAAGGGTGCACAGCACCATTCGCTGGTCATACAACCCTCAAGCCAACCAAATTCCCTGAGATTTCTCTCGATGATTTTTCTGAGGATCTCATGTTTATGTCCATGATTTTCATAAGGGCGCTGTTTCTTCGCCTTGTAACCTTCACGAAGCTCGATGAAGGCTTCACCGAACTGTCCACGGACAGGGGGGTCTTTGATCAACTTCCCTGAAAGGGTTGTGTCCTTCCGTTCCTCAAAAATCTTTTCTCTTGACTTGGAACACAATTCAGTGTCCACCTGATCGCCAGGAATTACTGTCGAAAAAACTTTGGCGACTTCTTCGGCTTTGGCAGGAAGAATCTTCTTACGGATGTCCCTAAACAGGTCCGTATCAACTGCCTCTTGAAGATAGGTGGGTCGAGTGTCGACATTTCAGAGATTCTCTTCGTGATCCAGCTCCTCGAAAGGATCTATGAAAGCTTCCACAGGGGGTTTTTCATAAAAAAGTCTGAATTTGCGGCGCGATTTGGAATTTTTCTTCGCCCGTGCACTGAAGATTCTTTTCGATGTCGATCGTATTGGGGAAGAGGGAGACGAGGCGGATCCATCGGACGTTGGATCACCTTGGGTATCTGACGAACAAAAATCAGAAAAAATAGATTCATCATCAGTACCACGCTCAACCTCAGATTCAGACCCAACACAAGAATCAGTACCAGAATCAGCAGAATTAGAGTCAGAAAGCTTTCCATCCACCAGGAATGCAAGCGAATTCCAGGACCGCTGTGGCAGGGGACCTGTGTCGTCCCTGGCATACAGCTTAATCTTCCTGGGAAGTTCGATGTAATCTACACAAATGTCTTGTAATTCCTGAAACCAAGGCTTGTCGTCCCACAAGGGCACAACTAAAATTGCCTGGGTTTTATCTTGCTTGATTTTGTGGATGACCTGCTGGATTAAGTGAAACGGAGGATTAATCCACAACTTCTTGTCCCATTTATGGGTCCAAGCGTCGCTAAAGTGCTTGTCAAAGCGCTTGTTCTTACGGTTAGCAAAGGCATCATACTGTGGCCAAAAGGAATGGTGTTCATGAAAATATTCACAAATTGCATCGCGCCATTTGTCGACAACTCTGTAGGATGAAGAGTGCCAGCGCGAAGGGCGTCGTGGCTGGGAGTCCCTACGAAGACATTCTAACTCTCGGGAGTAATCGGCACTCCCATTCACCTCTGCAATGGTGACATCTTCACCAAATTTTGGTGTAACTTTTTGCTTCAAAAATTCTTCTGCACTTTTAAACCCTGCGTGCAAAAAACGAAATTCAGGACGCTCCAAGGGACCTGACTCCAGCAAAAAACAACGTCGATGACCTACGGGCGCTACCCTGTACTTGCGAAGCCAAGGATGGCCCAAGTAAAGGTCATACTTTATGTCAGCACGATAGAAGTAATCATCCTTAAGGACAACTTCCTCCACATTACCTTCCTCCCAAAGGTCTTGAGCGACCAAATGAGTGGATATATAACAACCGCGTTGCCCACCTGCGAGAGAATGTCCAGAAACTCCCTCGAGGGTAACAGGATGAGGCGACTCAAACACGCAGTCGTCGGGTAAGAATGAATTGGATTGGAGATTTACCTCTGATCCATTGTCACAAAAACAAGTGGCGAGGTGGAAATTTCCCTTGCAATCAGAGACCCACAGCTTTGTGACAAACTGACGGGCCCTGTGCTTGGACTGTACACCAACCTCGTCCACTACAACAGAAGGATCCGCTGCCGGACCCAGGGGAGAGGAGACAAGCGACCCTACATCAAGTAATGGTCGATCTGGAATCTGGGGATCATGCCTGAAATCGCCTGGGGAGGGGCGATTTCCGTGGCTCCCCCAGGCGTTCTGACCTCCAGTGGCTGCGTTAACATTGTGAACACAGCCTGATTCGTCGATCCACTCATCTTGGAACGGATCATCTGCTGGATTCAGGGCATTTTCGACATAATCTCGATCCGCATCGGACACCTGATCTGCACCTGAGACCTGATCCACACGATGGTTGCCCTTTCCACGTCCACGGCCACGGCCGCCAGATGATGGACCACCACCGTCGCCACGCCCTCTGCCCTTACCAGAGAAAGGGGTTCCTGAAGGATTTCCCTTACCTTTACCCTGTGATCCTGGAGCATTTCCTTTGTTTGTACCGGATTGAGGGGTTTGGCCTGGATTTCGATTTCCGCCTCCGGCGTTGCCATTGGGACTTGTCTGGCCGTTTGGCTGCCCACCGGAGCCGGATGGAGTCCGATTTCCTTTGCCTTGGGACCCGCCAGGGCCTCCAGTATTTTTGTTTCCACCGGAGGGGGTCGGATTACCCTTTCCCCCCTTTCCACCATGCACCTGTCTGTCATTCCTGTCTGAATTCTGAGGATTACTGATGTTTTCACCAATCACCTTGTGATCGTAAGGAGACCATCGGTGATTACCAGTAGAATGCGACTTAGCTCGGTTCGTAGAACCTAAAAGAAGACAGATGCTACAATGATCCTGAACATTCCGGGTGTCATTCACCTTTTTGTTGCCCTTTTGGGCCCCATTTTGGGTGTTTTGCTGGGTATTCTTGTTTCCCCCAAGACCCTCATGGAAATTTTGATTGGCGGCGTCAGCGAGCCGCTCAACCTCTTCCCACAATTCCTTCGGGGTGAACGAAAACACCCAGTTCCTGGCCTTCAGGCGATGGCCATGGAAGCTTACTCCCTTGTTGAGGACTTGGACAAACAAGTCCCGATCCTCGTGTTCATTAAATTTGATTTTCCACGTGTTTTCAGTGAATTTCACCTTGGAAAACGACGTGGGGGAGCACTTTTGAAGTGCCTCCCTGACCGTAAACCTGTTGGCCGAGGCATCAAAGCCTTCGACCTCTGCCCACCAGGTCTTGACCTTTTCTTCGGACTGTTTATTCCGAAGGGTGGCGGCAGTTTCGGAGGGGATCTTGTCAAAAATCAAATTTTTCAGCTCGGCACTGGAAAATTTTTCGCCTGAATGTTCAGATTCTTCCACTAGATTCCAGAAGCGCTGTCTCTTGTCTTGCACTTCGTGCAAGATTAATCGAGAGAATGAAGGAAAATTCTTCAACATCTGGTGGTAATGATCCTCTGGCAGCCGGGATCCACGTACCTCCAACTGTTCCCACACCTCATCAAAGGTAAGGGGGGAACTTGAATCCTCACGATCACTCCAGGTCCTGAGCCAAGTGTTGGCCGGCGCTCCCTCAAGGCAGTCCAGGAGGGCCATCAGGAACTGTTCATCCTGGAGCTTTTGAGTCTTAACCCACAATTTAAATTCCCGTTGGAACTGAGGCCAACGTCTGGGGTTTCCATTATACTTCGGTTGCTTGGCAACCTGACGAAGTCGCAATGAGGTAGGATTAAGGAGTGAATCCAGCCCAACACCGGCCGTAATGGCAGACACCTTGGCGGCATCATTAGCCACACCAGCTCCGGCGAGGGTCTGGGCGAGCAACATCTGGGCTAATGCATTGGAATCAGCAGCAGGAAGGGCAGTACGGGAGGCAGTTCGCTTGGCATTCTGAGCCTCAGTCCTAGCCTTCGCCGTCCTACTCTGAGATCGAGAGATTGTAACCCTTTCCTTTAGCTTAGTCCTGCTGATCCTTGCATCGGTGGTCTTAGAGTCCACCGAAGGAGCAATCGAAAAAATTTCTGTCGCCTCCTCCGACGGTTCTGTTGTTTGTTCCACCGATGATGCGCCCTCAGACCGCATGTGTGTCTTGAAAAGATCTTTAATTCCCAGCGTTTGAATGATGAGTTGCATCTGATCTTTGAGCAATTGGAGCTCAGTATCTCGCTGTAATCTGCAAGAACAGTCGGCAGGACAGTACATACCGTGTCCTGAAGGGCCTGAGCAGGCTGTCGGACCGCTAATCTCAGTGGTCCTCAGCCAGGAGTCCACTTGGGGAGCTCCTTCAGCCCTGATTTCCAGGCTTGCCTGCCTGGCTGCCTCTAAAATTCCTTCCTCAACCGCGGCGGCTAGATCGTCGCGGATGGAAACAGAGGGATGAGGGGCGGAGGGCCCGGCAACAGGTGCCTTGGTCTTCTCCTTCGGGAAGGGGCTTGCCTCCCAGATCTGCAAAAAAATGGCAAAAGAGTCATCTTCTTGAGAACACCACCACATCCTGGTATTAATTTCTTCTTGAAGGAGGAAAAAATATTCGAATAAAAAATCAGAGGCGATTCTTTCTTGTCCTATCAGCTTAGACGTGGCTAATAGACAAAGGGCCTCAAGCGCCTCAAGGTTACGGGTCACTTCTGAAGACAAATGGTTGTCCCATTGTGCCCAAGAGGCTGGTCGATTATAGGTAGGTACCTCACCTGGACCACCCATCTCAATGTCGTCAATGTCGGCGTCGATGGTCTCAAAATGTGGACATTGGTAAGGAGTATTAGTACCTGCCAGGTCCGTAAGCTCCACCGGAGCGTTGCCATCGGCGTAGGCTGGGAGATTCCAGCTGCTTGATGGCCAATTTCGACTGGGATCTTGATGGTAATCTGGGCCTCCACAGCTGCTGATTTGTGCCCTTCTTGGGCAGCTTGGGCTTGCGCAAGGCATTCCTCTCAAGGCCTCGTTCGCACAGCACCACGGCAGCGTAATTGTTACGTCTCCAGGAGCGGCGGGGTCTACGGGGCCGTACTGGGGAGCTAGCTGTGGTTGGGACACCAAAGGAACAACATTCAGGTAGCCTCTGCTACCATGAAAGTGCTGCCCAGGGTCGTTGATGGTGCCGGAGGGCTCGGGGCCGGCAAGACCAGTGGGGCAGGCACGCGAGGAGTCTCCCTGGACGTTGTTATTGGGGGTAGAACCGGACACTCGAACACCAACGGAGGCGAGAGCAGCGACAACAGAAGCAAGGTCCATGCTGATTGTTATCCGGCAGAAAAACCCAGTCTATGAAGAAAATTGACGCGGATTATTCTAAATACATCTGAGTGTCCAAAACTGTCTGAAAAGATTTAAATAATCCAATTATGTAAAAATGTTTGGCCGATCTGGCCCGCGAGCGCGCGTCAGCGGCAAATGGCGATTCCAGCTAAAATAGCGGAACGCGACGGATTTACGGGGAACGGACCGCGGAATCAAATCCGGCATATCAGAAATATATAGGAAATATCCTGAGACTGAGCTGCGAGGCGGCGATTCCGCCGAAGCAAAGAAAATGACCAAAATGTAGCCAATCTGGGCAGAATGTCTGAAAATCTGAGCAGATGGGGCTAGCCGCACTTACAGGGCATAACTTTGTGTCAATCGCTCATAGGAACTCAAAGAAAATTCCTATGCAACACCAACACTCGCGCGCTACACTCGAAAGTTCTCTTAACGCACGCAATATCATGGACAAAGAGTTATAACGCAAACTCTACCCTCTTGACCATGATCCATTACGCTAGCGCGCACGTGTGGAGACGCAAGGCGTATAAAGCTTTCCCAATTACGTCGGGAGTATTGTGAATACATCCCATCTTTTCTTATTGTCATTCCTCGCAAGCTGCGCGAGATATGACCCTCACAAGTGGCCTCACGAATCAACTTTGTTTTGCCCATATCTCTAAGACAAATGGAGGGCAAGACAAAAGGAAAGTTGATTCGTGCATAGGGAAGCACGTAGGTCTACTCGAAAGAGGTCAAATCAAGTGCGGGGATGTCGAAGTCAAAAATCCGATTTCGACATCCTGAAAAATTCGGATTAAGGTTGCGAGTGTAGAATGTGAAAATTGCGGATGCATCAATGCAATTCCTGAAGACTTTAGAGTCTTCGTCACGGATTGCGCTAAAATGTCTGTAAATAAGAGTTAAACTGGCGGTTACGCTAAAGTCGCGAGCCAACCGCCAGCAGTCAAAACATTGATCATCAGAACGGAAGCGTGAAAATTTACGGAAACAATATGAAAATAAAACCCTGTTGATTCCTGATATTCTGATGTGTAAATCTCAGCGGGCGACGCATCGGTTCCCGATGCGGCCGCTAATAGCTGAAATGCCCAGATCTCTCACACACACACGTCTTAACTACATCTGTTGTTAGGGTTAGGTTGCCGAATCGACGGCCGAAGGCGGTGCGGGGCAGATTGGCGTGAAATAGCAAGATACCGGCAAATGGCAGTTTGCCGGTACAAGGTAACATGCCCCAAGTGGCCGGAATGCCGTCACGGGGGCTTTGGGGCAAGGGACACGCTCCTGCCGGGCTCTCACCGGGCTTCACCGGGCGTCTTCCCCTCCGTACATGGGGTTAGTGGGCACACGGAGACCGGTTGTATACCCCACCATGGTCATGGGGTTCTGGGTACCGCTTCACTGGCCTTGGGTTGGTACGGCAGGACACCTCACCTTGAGTTGAAGGGCGATTCTTTTTCTGGGGGTGGCGCCTACTCGGGTCGGGCGGGTGATTCGCCACGGCCTCTGTTTGCCTGCGGGGCCGTAGGTAGACAGGAGTGTTACCGCTGCCTCGGGCAGCTTGACGGTTTTTATTTTTCTGTGTAGGCTCTCTGAATATTTTTGCCACATGACCCGTGATGGTGTGTGTATGTCTTTTAATTACTCTTGTTCAGTTTTTGTGTTGCCCAGTCTTTTTATATTTCAGTCTTTATTTTCTCTCTGTCCAGGTAACTTGTACCATATTTTTTGTGGTGTTTTTCATTTCTGGTGAGCGTGTGCATTTGTGCGTGCGTACAAGGTGTCAATGCGTTAATGTAGTTTGCTTGAGTCCAGCCTGTTTTATTTTTATTATCTATTACAGAAGTACAGTTACGCATTACAGAACAGGAAATAATGATAGAAATTTTTCAGGTTGAATGTCAGTGGTTTCGTTTGCGTTTTCATACCTCGTGTGCATTAGCATAGTTGTCGTTTGCGTGTGTGTATTTTCTAACCTCTGTGCGCTCATGCAGGTCAGGTCAACTGAAGTGGGAATCAGCGGTGTACGATGGTGGATATGTGCTGACGATCCGACACGTCGTCGTTATTTTTTTATATGACATGCATGTTCTGTTGTTTTTTGGTTTGCTTTGCAGTTCCAGCAAGTGGAGAACTTCCAAAGATATCAGAAGTCCTGAATTCGGGGCGGGACCAAAGACTTTAACTAACAGGTTAATGGGATTTGTACATTACATCAAGTTTCGGCACTGTTTTTACAGACGCACAAAAAAATGAGACCATTCTCCATTTGCTGCGTGTACTGCAGGGCAGGCAGGGATTTTGTACATTAGCTAACCTTTTCAGGCAGGCAGAAAATTGTTAAAGATTTTCTGACAGCCCCTTCTTTTTTTTCCAGAGGGATTTTGGGGCTGCATTGCCTGCTTAGCCATTGCTGCAGGCAGTTTCTGTTTGTAGGCAGGTTAGTGTTGTAGATTGCACTGTAGTCCAGGCCCCCAGTTCCACCCCCACCCCCACTCTAACTAATATGTAGGGGTGCAGTGTACTTCAGTCCTGCGGCACGCCACAGTAAATTTTTTTTGGGGTGTGTGTTTGACTTTCTTTGTTTGACACCCTGCTCTGGGCTGTCTACTGCAGCTCAGCCCCCCCCTCCCCCCTCACACTAGTGTAAAGATCTGAGTGTCTATTTTCCTTAGTCAGCCATTTGCTGAGGTAAACCCCAGCAAATAGCTTGGGAAGGGAGTGTAATGGGACACAGAGTAAAGATCGCTAGTGCGAACGCGTGTGTCGCGCATGCGTAGCATAGGCCAGATCAGAATAAAGTAGGCATATCACAAAGCATAATGTAGGTATTTATTTTACACTCAAAATGTTTGTACAGATTGACGGGATGATATTACGTTTTGGTTATTGTTCCTGAGTGCTTCGCAGACGTTAGAAGGAGATAGATCAAGGACAAGACCATTACACTATGTGCACTTTATAAGCAGTATCCAAGTTTCGCCGGGACAAGCAATGACAGAAGCAGTGCCCGATGACATAAGCACTGCCTAAAATTCTAACGAGTTAGGCGATTCTTACTGTGTTTTTAGAGAGCTAAAAAAGGGTCAAAATGCACATATCTTGGGGTGTTTTTTTCTTTTTTCTGCTTTTGTTAAGAAAAATATAAAATCTTCATTTTTTTCTCAATACCATACACACCCCAAATAACCAATCCATGGAAATGTGCCTTTGGTGGTGGCTTTCGTGGGGTGTTCTCCAGTGCGGGGGAGGGAGCACAGAGGAGCAAAAAGAGGGAGATAGCAAGATCGGCGGGCTCTCTGGAATCCCGCCTTGGTAAGCAAAAACTAGGCGAGAGAAGCCGAAACTGGGCCATGAATGTGGAAAGTGGCCCGCGTAGGGAGATAGCGGGGAGTCTAGGGTGTAGGGAAGAGAGGCCGGAACTGGGGGATGAATGCGGAAAGTTGGGTCTCGCAGTAGGAGCAAGAATTGTGAAAGATTTTCTAGTGCCTTCGGCGGGAGGGGTTCACCCGGCCCCGCCAGGCCGTGCGGGTTTTCCCCTAGAAAACCAAGGGGCGGTGCATTTTGTTGTCGTTGTTCTGAGTTGGGGATGCTATCGAACTCCACCTCTCTCATTGACCTCTTATTCAACTCTCCAGTCTTTCGCTTTTGATACAGCTCCAAGTGGGATGGCAAACGAGGACTAGTTATATGTTGCCCTGTGGTGGCGGGAATCGAACCGCCTCCATTCCAAAAAAATAAGCAACGCTGCATGGTCGCCTGCGCACGCGCACTTTATAAGCAACACCTGGCCAGGAGGCAGGTCCGAATCAAAATAAGGGATGTGGCACTGCCTTCACTACCTAGGGAAAATGCGCGCTAATTGCGAGCTGATGTGAGCTCCCAGAATCCGTCGCATGCACACGAGGTTTGCACGCAAAGCGATCGCCCCCAGCCTGCAATTAGGGATAAATCACCGCCGGGAACCCAGTGACAGCTGGGTGGCGGTACTCTGCATACTATCACTAGCCTTAACCTCATTGGCATCAGCCTTCTCTACTAGGTGCCAGCAGCAAAAATCGCGTGAATGGTCTGAACCAACATAGGAAAGGGGGACCGCGACGTTTTCGGCAGATGTTTGGCGGGCTGTAGGCGAGCTAGAACACAATGCCGACGAATCTTCTCTGCAATGGTTTCCTTTTGGCATGCAGCTTGTTCCAATTTCCGGCTTTGGGTTGGGTCGTGGCAACCAAACAGACAACGAGAGCATAAAGTCCTTGGAATTTATCACGTAGTTTTTTCTGTGGTCTCACCGAGATTCGTACTCGGCTATTAAGGTTCGGAATTGGCTTGCACCAAAAATAACCAGTTTTGGTCGATTATTTTACCAAAAAAAATCGGTTTTTCCGATTATTTTCTGAAAAATAACCGATTCAATCCGCTTATTTTGCCAAAAAAAACCAATTAATTGCCAATTATTTGTTTGACTTTCCAGCACATTTTGTATCTCTGTGATTTCACCCTTGCACCTTTGAGTTGTTGTGTTCAGGGTTGGGATTAACAAACGTTGCTTGTTAATTTTTTTTGGGAAAACTAACGAACGAACGAACGAACGAACGATGAAAATAAACGAACATCGTTTGTTAATTTCTTTCCTTGTTCATGTTGTTTCCGTTTGCTTCTAATGGTTTACTTGCTTCTATTGTGCCCCATGCTAGTGCTTTTTTTAGAAAAAGTAGACTCACAACGTTTTTTTTTGACAAAAAAAATGTTTCAGATTTTTTTAAAAACCATTGTGTTTCCTTTGAAAAAAGAATGATTCGGATATTTTTGAAAACCATTGCGTTCGAGATCAAGGCCCGAGGAATTCCGGCCTCACAAAGGCACCTGTCCCCAGGCTGACCAGCAAATGGCCAAAAATGGCAAAGAGTGAACAACCAGCAAGAAATAAAGCAAGCGCATGTCTCTATACAGGTGCTGCAGCACACATAACAGGTTCCTGGCGTCACTTGAAGCCTCTGTGCAGAAGTGAAATTTTGAGAATCAAATGACATCACTGAGATGCAGCAGCAAACTGACTCAGTCCACCATAAAGGATCATATAAAGGACAACGAAGGCTCACTCAAAACTGTCGAGACAACAGAAACGAGCGCAAGGAACACTCAAACGACACTCACAGCACGCGCCGACACTTAAATGACACTCACAGCACGCGCCGACACTCAAATGACACTCCAAGCACGCGCCAACACTCAAGTGACACTCATAGCACGCGCAAACACTCAAATGACACTCACAGCACGCGCCGACACTCAAATGACACTCACAGCATGCGCCGACACTCAAATGACACTCACAGCACGCGCGAACACTCAAATGACACTCACAGCACGCGCAAAGACTCAAGTGACACGCACAGCACCTTCTTCCTCTTGTGCTTCTTCTTCGTGTTCTTCATCTTCACTCCCCAGTCTTGACGTCTCTTTGATCTCCTTCGCCTCTTCCGCTCCTTCTTCTGTTCTTTCTCTCTTCATATTCTTCCCTCCTGTTCTTCTTCTCCTTGTGCTTAACTTGCTTCTTCTGAAGCGGTACCGTGGGGCCTCGCGGAGCGTGAGGCCTTCGACCCTTGAGACCCACGGGACACTGCGCTGAACTTGTCTCTTTGATCTCTGCCTTGCACTGATTTTCCCTTTCTTGCACCACTGTTTTGTCTGCCATTTTGCTATCACAGCTTGTCTTGGCCTTGCTTTGCTTTGACGTGAGAAAAACAAGCCTTGCTTTGCTTTGACGTGAGAAAAACAAGATGCTGATCCCTTGGTTTTTCTCATACTTTGCCGCCGCACTCTTGATCCTGCTTTGCTTTCACGTGAGAAAAGCTGAACACCTTACGAGCTTTTTGAACCACAGGTTGATTTTAATAATAAAATATCCTGCTGCTCATGCAAAGATACAAAACCCTTGTATCGTCCAAGCCTTGCTGGCACCCAATAGCAAACGCAGCGCACCAAATCCACAGGAGGTCTAACGTGTATCGAGGGTTTCTTTCAGTGAATCCATCATAGGCTGAGACCTTCCAGTTTTCAGCTTCCACGATGCTGAGCGCCTTGGCCAATAGCCGTAGGCCCTCAACAAGGGCGCTCTTGCCACGATGCTAAGCGCCGCCGGTGCATTTCACTACCTTTGGCCCTCAACGAGGGCGTTGCTTGCGTCCACGATGCCCTGGCATGCTGCCCCAGGACGAGGGATGCGGCGTTCAGGCCAGTGTCGGCCTACAAATAATTCTGAGAAGCTTGGACGGTGCTCCCATATGACACAAACCTGAACGTCAACGACAAACAGATTCCGTAACAAACTGAGTTAACATACACGACGCAAATCGCATATATTACGCTACAGAATTTAACTATATAAAAAATAAATGCCAAAAAAAAACACGTAACGGCAGCTATTGGCTGCCTTCAGTCACTCTCCTGATGCAAAATTGCGTCAATTGCGTGACTTCGCGCTATGCGCCAGAAGCCTTCGCGACGCTAAGCTCTGCTACAAAAATGCAAACGCGGGGATCGTTACCGATTCCGCTTCACGCCCCTCCTAAGAGCTTAGCCAGGTTGCCGGCCGCGAAGACGAGCTTCTCCAGCGTTACTTGGCGACTCTCGCTGAGACCTCGAAGGTTGAACGAAGTCCTGCATCGACGTTGTCCCCTCCGACGCATCATGGCTTCCGTGCAGCTCAGATGCTGGCCTTGTGCACCTTTCTTCACCACGCGCTGTAACTGTGGACCATGGTCGGCAGCACCCATACTGTGTACACGCTGGCACGGAACGTGTACCCCTCGAAGGATTCGGGATTCTTCAGTTTTGTTGTCCACTCCACACGCGGCTGCTTGCAACACATGATCGGACGCGTCTAAGGCGGCTAGACGCTCCTTCAGAATTATTTTGAAGCGGTACCCTGGGGCCTCGCGGAGCGTGAGGCCTTCGACCCTTGAGACCCACGGGACACTGCGCTGAACTTGTTTCTTTGATCTCTGCCTTGCACTGATTTTCCCTTTCTTGCACCACTGTTTTGTCTGCCATTTTGCTATCACACCTTGTCTTGGCCTTGCTTTGCTTTGACGTGAGAAAAACAAGCCTTGCTTTGCTTTGACGTGAGAAAAACAAGATGCTGATCCCTTGGTTTTTCTCATACTTTGCCGCCGCACTCTTGATCCTGCTTTGCTTTCACGTGGGAAAAGCTGAACACCTTACGAGCTTTTTGAACCACAGGTTGATTTTAATAATAAAATATCCTGCTGCTCATGCAAAGATACAAAACCCTTGGATCGTCCAAGCCTTGCTGGCACCCAATAGCAAACGCAGCGCACCAAATCCACGGGAGGTCTAACCTGTATCGAGGGTTTCTTTCAGTGAATTCATCATAGGCTGAGACCTTCCAGTTTTCAGCTTCCACGATGCTGAGCGCCTTGGCCAATAGCCGTAGGCCCTCAACGAGGGCGCTCTTGCCACGATGCTAAGCGCCGCCGGTGTATTTCACTACCTTTGGCCCTCAACGAGGGCGTTGCTTGCGTCCACGATGCCCTGGCATGCTGCCCCAGGACGAGGGATGCGGCGTTCAGGCCAGTGTCGGCCTACAAATAATTCTGAGAAGCTTGGACGGTCCTCCCATATGATACAAACCAGAACGTCAACGACAAACAGATTCCGTAACAAACTGAGTTAACATACACGACGCAAATGGCATATATTACGCTACAGAATTTAACTATATAAAAAATAAATGCGAAATAAAAACACGTAACATCAGCTGTTGGCTGCCTTCAGTCACTCTCCTGATGCAAAATTGCGTCATTTGCGTGACTTCGCGCTATGCGCCAGAAGCCTTCGCGACGCTAAGCTCTGCCACAAAAATGCAAACGCGGGGATCGTTACCGATTCCGCTTCACTTGTGTCGCCCTGCAAACGCAGAACAGGCAGAAAAATTCAACCACCAATGTTAATGAAACGAAATTCAAATTCAAATCATTGCAAATTCCAAAAAGTACCTCACATTTGCACTGTTAATCCTTGGCCATGTGTGTCTGAACCTTGCCGTCTGCAGCAGCGACTCCCCTGTGCGGCGCGGCTGAAAATAATCGATTCGATTTCAAGGCGGGTAGCAAAATAATGGATCGATTGCAATTAATTTTTTTGGATGGCCGATAATTGGCGATTAGTCGATTAATCGATTAATCGCCAAAATCAATTCCAAACCTTATCGGCTATGAAATTGCAATCACTTCTTTTGCAGTGGTAGAAGCGGATACGCGCGCGTGCTGGGCACTGACTCAAGATACTCTCTTCCTCGGTATATAAACAGTGCTTCTATGTGCACTTTATAAGCAGTATCCAATTTTCGCCGGGACAAGCAATGACATAAGCAGTGCCCGATGACATAAGCAGTGCCTAAAATTCTAACGAGTTAGGCGATTCTTACTGACTTTTCAGAGAGCTAAAAAAGGGTCAAAATGCACATATCTTGGGGTGTTTTTTTCTTTTTTCCCCTTTTCTTAAGAAAAATATAAAATCTTAATTTTTTTCTCAATACCATGTACACTCCAAATAACCAATCCATAGAAATGTGCCCTTGGTGGTGGCTTTGGTGGGATGTTCTCCACTGCGGGGGAGGGAGCACAGAGGAGGAAAAAGAGAGAGATAGCAAGATGGGTGGGCTCTATGGAATCCCGCCTTGGTAAGCAAAAACTAGGCGAGAGAAGCTGAAACTGGGCCATGAATGTGGAAAGTGGCCCGCGTAAGGAGAAAGCGGAAGGTCTAGGATGTAGAGAAGAGAGGCCGGAGCTGGGGGATGAATGTGGAAAGTTGGGCCTCGCGGTAGGAGCAAGAAGTGTGAAAGATGGTCTAGCGCCTTCGGCGGGAGGGGTTCACCCAGCCCCGCCAGGCCGTGCGGGTTTTGCTCCTAGAAAACCAAGGGGTGGTGCATTTTGTTGTCGTTGTTCTGAGTTGGAGATGCTATCGAACTCCACCCCTCTCATTGACCTCTTATTCAACTCTCCGGTCTTTCGCTTTTTATACAGCTCCAAGTGGGAGCGCAAACGAGGACTAGTTTTATGTTGCCCTGTGCTGGCGGGAATCAAACTGCCGCCATTCCAAAAAAATAAGCAATGCTGCATGGTCGCCTTCGCACGCGCACTTTATAAGCAACGCCTGGCCAGGAGGCAGGTAGGAATCAAAATAAGCCACATGGCACTGCCTTGACTACCTAGGGAAAATGCGCGCTAATTGCGAGCTGATGCGAGCTTGCAGAATCGGTCGCGTGTATACGAGTTTTGCACGCAAAGCAATCGCCCTCAGCCTGCAATTAGGGTTAAATCACCGCTGGGAACCCAGCGACAGCTGGGTGGCGGTACTCTGCATACGATCACTAGCCTTAACCTCATTGGCATCACCCTTCTCTACCAAGTGCCAGCGGCAAAAATCGCGTGAATTGTCTGAACCAACATAGGAAAGGGGGACCGCGACGTTTTCGGCAGATGTTCGGCGGGCTGTAGGCGAGCTAGAACACAATGCCGACGGATCTTCTCTGCAATTGTTTCCTTTTGGCATGCAGCTTGTTCCAATTTCCGGCTTTGGGTTGGGTCGCGGCAACCAAATAGACGACAATGAGCATTAAGTCCTCGGAATTCATCACGTAGTTTTTTCTGTGGTCTCACCGAGATTCGTACTCGGGTATTCAGGTTCCGAATCGGCTTGCACCAAAAATAACCAGTTTTAAACGATTATTTTACCAAAAAAAATCGGTTTTTCCGATTATTTTCTGAAAAATAACCGATTCAATCCGATTATTTTGCCCAAAATAACCAATTAATTGGCAATTATTTGTTTGATTTTCCATCAAATTTTGTATCTCTGTGATTTCACCCTTGCACCTTTGAGTTGTTGTGTTCAGGGTTGGGATTAACAAACGTTGCTTGTTAATTTTTTTGGGAAAATTAAGAACGAACGAACGAACGATGAAAATAAACGAACATCGTTTGTTAATTTTTTTCCTTGTTCATGTCGTTTCGGTTTGCTTCTAATGGTTTACTTGCTTCTATTGTGCCCCATGCTAGTGCTTTTTCAGAAAAAGTAGACTCACAAGGTTTTTTTTTGACAAAATAATGTTTCAGATTTTTTTAAAAACCATTGTGTTTCCTTTGAAAAAAGAATGATTCAGATATTTTTGAAAACCATTGCCCTCGAGATCAAGGCCCCAGGAATTCCAGCCTCACAAAGGCACCTGTCCCCAGGCTGACCAGCAAATGGCCAAAAATGGCAAAGAGTGAGCAAACCAGCTAAAAATAAAGCAAGCGCATGTCTCTGTACAGGTGCTGCAGCACACATAACAGGTCCCTGGCGTCACTTGAAGCCTCTGTGCAGAAGTGAAATTTTGAGAATCAAATGACATCACTGAGATGCAGCAGCAAACTGACTCAGTCCACCATAAAGGATCATATAAAGGACAACGAAGGCTCACTCAAAACTGTCGAGACAGCGGAAGGGAGCGCAAGGAACACTCAAACGACACTCACAGCACGCGCCGACACTCAAATGACACTCAGAGCACGCGCCGACGTTCAGATGACACTCACAGCACGCGCGAACACTCAAGTGACACTCATAGCACGCGCAAACACTCATATGACACTCACAGCACGCGGCGACACTCAAATGACACTCACAGCACGCGCCGACATTCAAATGACACTCACAGCACGCGCCGACACTCAAATGACACTCAAAGCACGCGCGAACACTCAAGTGACACTCACAGCACCTTCTTCCTTCTGTGCTTCTTCTTCGTCTTCTTCGTCTTCACTCCCCAGTCTTAACGTCTCTTTGATCTCCTTCGCCTCTTCCGCTCCTTCTTCTGTTCTTTCTCTCTTCATATTCTTCGCTCCTATTCTTGTTCTCCTTCTTCTTCACTTGCTTCTTGTGTCGCGCTGCAAACGCAGAACAGGCAGAAAAATTCAACCACCAATGGTGATAAAACGAAATTCAAATTCAAACCATTGCAAATTCCATGAAGTACCTCACATTTGCACTGTTAATCCTTGGCCATGTGTGTCTGAACCTTGCCGTCTGCAGCAGCGACTCCCCTGTGCGGCGCGGCTGAAAATAATCGATTCGATTTCAAGGCGGGTAGCAAAATAATGGATCAATTGCAATTAATTTTTTTCGATCGCCGATAATTGGCGATTAGTCGATTAATCGATTAATCGCCAAAATCGATTCCAAACCTTATCGGCTATGAAATTGCAATCACTTCTTTTGCAGTGGTAGAAGCGGATACGCGCGCGTGCTGGGCACTGACTCAAGGTACTCTCTTCCTCGGTATATAAACAGTGCTTCTATGTGCACTTTATAAGCATTATCCAAGTTTTGCCGGGACAAGCAACGACATAAGCAGTGCCCGATGACATAAGCAGTGCCTAAAATTCTAACGAGTTAGGCGATTCTTACTGACTTTTCAGAGAGCTAAAAAAGGGTCAAAATGCACATATCTTGGGGTGTTTTTTTCTTTTTTCCCCTTTTCTTAAGCAAAATATAAAATCTTAATTTTTTTCTCAAAACCATGCACACCCCAAATAACCAATCCATAGAAATGTGCCCTTGGTGGTGGCTTTGGTGGGGTGTTCTCCACTGCGGGGGAGGGAGCACAGAGGAGGAAAAAGAGAGAGATAGCAAGATCGGCGGGCTCTCTGGAATCCCGCCTTGGTAAGCAAAAACTAGGCGAGAGAAGCTGAGACTGGGCCATGAATGTGGAAAGTGGCCCGCGTAAGGAGAAAGCGGAGAGTCAAGGGCGTAGAGAAGAGAGGCCGGAGCTGGGGGATGAATGTGGAAAGTTGGGCCTCGCGGTAGGAGCAAGAAGTGAGAAAGATGGTCTAGCGCCTTCGGCGGGAGGGGTTCACACGGCCCCGCCAGGCCGTGCGGGTTTCGCTCCTAGAAAACCAAGGGGCGGTGCATTTTGTTGTCGTTGTTCTGAGTTGGAGATGCTATCGAACTCCACATCTCTCATTGACCTCTTATTCCACTCTCCGGTCTTTCGCTTTTTATACAGCTCCAAGTGGGAGCGCAAACGATGACTAGTTTTATGTTGCCCTGTGCTAGCGGGAATCGAACTGCCGCCATTTCAAAAAGATAAGCAATGCTGCATGGTCGCCTTCGCACGCGCACTTTATAAGCAACGCCTGGCCAGAGTAAGAAAAAGTGCTTTTCCATTGCTTTGAGGCATACTCTAGTTGTATTAGAGATGCACTGAGCATCCATGCATTTTAATCTTAGTATTGGTCCAACCAAAACTGGTGATAACACATTTTGACCTATGGAACCAAACACCCAATCAGGATATGGAGTGGACCCCTTAATCCCCTTTCAATGTGAAGTAAAACATCTTTTCCTGAGTTGACTGAGCACTGACATACCTAAGGTAGAGCCTATGGATTTATCTATGTTTTTCCATGAATTCTTAGCTATCCTAGTGGTATGCACCCTAGGGGGCTGGGCACCTCTTTTTCAGAGGTCCTGGGTTCAATTCCTGGTCAGCCTAGCTAAGTAGGAAGATCCCATGTGACATGGCAGTGACCTCATCGCCACATACCATGCCACCTCAGCACATATGGGACCCAAAACAAAGAGTGCACATCTCCTAAGATGACACTATGGAGAGAGAGTGATCCTGAGGCAGTTTTCTAACTCTTTTCCTAAAATATTTCAGCTATCTTTGTGAATATGCATTCATTTGTGACCTGAGTTGCAGTTTCTGTGAATATCCAATCAGCTTTCACTGTTTACACTGCAGCCCTTCATGCTTTGATCCTGAATTACCTTCTCCTTGCATACTATTGGCTTGGGCTATCCTGGATTGACTTGGCTTTGCTGTATTTCAATAAACAAAAGCTTTTCATCATCCAAAACAAGCAGCAGGACACCCTACAGCAACAACAAGCAGCAGGAGAAGCAAAAACACAGTGCTGAAAACACTATAAACTTTTCTGGTAGCAAGAGGCAGCCTGTCTCTGTGCATCGGCAGCGACCCCGCGCCGTACAACCAGGGCTCCGAGCAGGCAAATATAAGCAGAAGGGCGGATTAAGATGGATCCAGGAAGAGTGGACGCCGACGTGAAGACAGCGCCAGCGCCTGAGGCGCCGGCAAGGCCGGCGCCTGGCGCTGTACCTTCAGCGGAGCCCTTACATGGGCCAGTGGATACGGCGGAGGACTCCCTGGATGGCCTCCAGACGGCCTTCGGGGCCCTGTCCGTCGAGGAGGTGGTGGCGCAGCCTGCAAAAAGGAAGAGAGAGAGCGAGACGGATGCTGGAGACGGAGCAGACGAAGGAGAGGAGCAAGGGCAAGACCCGACGGATGTCCCTACCTTCGAAGGCGCACCAAGCGCTTCTAGCCTCCATGCATCACCCTCTCCCATAACCACCACACTCCCAGCCGCCGCAACATCCACTTCCACAATCAACCCGCCTATGGCAGAGGGCACAGGCTTTACTGGCATGCCTCACTACCCCGCCTATGGCATGGGCCCACCTACCACTGCGCTCCTTGAGGCAACTACTGCCAGTGAGCCGGTGGCTTCCAGCTCTGCGCCGCGATGGTATGCGGCTGACCATCCCCATCCACTCCACGCCACTGGAACCTACATGGAAGTTCCTGGGTACGCTCCTGGGTATGCACCTGGGTATGCACCCTTGAGTGGGTTGAGGAGAGGACCAGAGTCTCTGGGAGGCAGGAGTAGAGGATCGGGAAGATCCTCCAACAGGTCCCTGACGCGGTCGGAGATCAACGAGGTGCTCCGAGGAGCCACCTCGCAAATCGTGAGCGACCTCACGCAAGAGATCAGGGAGAAGCTGGAGCCCCTGATGATCCCGTCCCATGCGTCACCTACAACGGTGGGAATGTCACCCCACCGAGTACAGGCTAACCACCTGGCGGCAGGGTTGACAAATACCCTGGGGAGCCTGAGGAGCCGACCGATGCCGACTCCTGCAGCAGTACCGAGAAGTCCATTCGTCCCGAGAACGGCCCAGCCGCCCTACAGCCACGTGACGAACTCGACGAGGGCCGAGCTGGACCAGCTGGGGCTGACAGCCCTAAGGGCTATGGTGGACGTGGAGCCTTATGGCTCCAGTGATCTAGGCGGAGACCCCTCCGACGACGAGCCGCCGTCGATGGATTCTTCTTCGCCATCGGATGACGAAGACCCTGAGGACCCCGAGGACCCCAAGGGTAAGAAGAAGAAGAAGAAGAAGAAGAAGACCCGACGCCCTGAAGGACGCCGAGCTCAGGAGGCGAAGGCTATTGCCACCTCCAAGATAGTGGTGAACCTGCCTGAGTTCACAGGCAAGGACCTCAGCGAGTTCGCTGAGAACTTTGGCCGGTTCCTACGACTGACCGGCCAAACCCACGCGAGTGGGCGAGTGAAGTGCGATCTGCTCCTGCAGTGCTGCAAGACCAAGTACCTGGAGAAGCAGGTCAGGCAGATCGTAACAAACTCCGCCACCTTTGCCGATGTGTTGGTTGCCCTCGAGAGGCAGTACCCAACCTACGAGACCGACCTCTCCATCAGGGCCGAGATCCAGAACCTGCCCGTGCTGCCCAACAACCCCAAACCTGGCAGGGTCTCCGAGCTGTTGGCTGACCTGGATCACTGGGCTGGGCGACTGACGCCCGGTTCCTACAGCAGCGACGACCTGCTGTTCTGGTTGTGCGCCAAGCTCCCCCGAGAGCTATGGGACGAGTGCCGTCTGACGGCTGAGCGCAAGGCTAGATCCCTCCGCTACGAGGTTCTATGCCCGCTGCTCCTGGAGATGGCGCTGGAGAAGGAGAGCGACCAGCACCTGAACAACTACCGTCCTGGTGGTGGAGGTTCTGGAGGCAAAGGGTACCAAGGGTCCCGACCTGGGCAGGGGACTACCCCCAAACACGCCCACGCCCGTCTAATGGAGAACGTGAAGGAGCTATTCTGGTGTGATGCCAGAGATGAGCAGGGCCACCTGCAGCACGCCTCTGACTGCGAGCAGCGAGACTGCTTCGTCGTCCAGGGGAAGCAGCAGGAGAAGATCACCGCCGCCAAAGTGAAGCTGCCGGATCATTACCGCTGCACCATCACGTGTGCATTCTGCTGTAAGCAGAAGCACTACGAGGATGAGTGCTACCATAAGCAACGCCTATCGGCGAAGCTTAAGGGGGAAGATCCTGGCAAAGGCTCAGGCAAAGGTGGAGGCAAGGCCAAAGGCAACGACTCCGGCAAGGGCAAGTCGAAAGGATGTGGTCAAGGTGGTCAAGACAAGGGTCAAGGTGGACGAGGAGGAGGCGCTAACCGCGAGAACGACAACAAGAACAAGGACAAGAACGGAGGTAACCCCAACCCTAATCCAGGGGGGAACTCCGAGCCCTCTGGAGGGCAGTCTGGACCTACCACACGCTCACAGACGCAGGCCCAGCAAGAACAAGGAGCCAAGCGTGAGCATGAAGGTGGTGATGACGGCAACGCCAAGAAGAGAAGCCGTTTCATGAGGATGGCCCGCAAATTGCGGAACAAGGGGTTCGAGGTGACCTGTCCCGCGGAATTCTGACGGGGACGCTCTGGTGGCACCCAAGACCTGGTGTTTTGGGTACGTATCCGACTAGGGGGACGTGAATACCTGGGGGTACTGGATACTGGCGCCACAATATCTATAGTGGCCAAGAAAATTTTACCTTGTGGGAGCCTGAAGAACACCATGACCACCGCCGCTATACGCATGGGGGATGGACATGTGGTGCACAGCTGCGGGGACTGTGAAGTGGAGGTACCTATGGGCTCTCGAACTATCGCCCATCGGTTCTATGTGATGGACACTGAGGCCTTCGACTTTGTACTGGGTACTGACTTCTTCGTGCAGCACTCCCAGATACAATCCCTGACGCTGCAAGCGCCCCAGCTCCTGTACGTGGACCACGGCAGTGGCAGAGAGTCTGTGCCACTGGAGCAGTCGGAACATACCTCGAGTTACCTGAGACTATCGAAGGAGGAGCCCTCGAACATGATGGCGGCCTCCAAAACTGAGGACTATCAACTATTGGGGGAAGTCCTAGACCAAGGTCTGAAGGAGTTGGGTTACTCTCGAGAAGACCTAAGTGTGGAGCTGTTCGCCAGCGACAAGCAGCATGTACTGGACCTATACTGCAGCAAGGGGAAGAACTGCAGCTACAAATTTTACTGGCCCTCTTTCGGGATGGCCTACGGGAACCCCACATTCAGTGAACTGGGGAAGGTGCTGACCAAGGTGGCCTTGGAACGTTCCCGTATGGTCCTGTGTTCCCCCGATTGGGGAGCCCATGGGGGCAACGAGTACTGGCGAACCCTCCTTGACAAGCTGACTATCAGCTCTGTGCGATTACCTGATGAGGCCATCTACGTGCCTCTGGGACGCAAGACGCCCATTGGGAAGCCCGGATGGGGGAGTATGCTCAGCGTGGTGGACGGAAGTCTTACCACCATCCCCTGGGAAGACCTGCACCCTACTCTGGTCCAGGCTATACAACGAGAAAGCGATGGACTCGCCTTGGGTGACTTGAAGGATCGCCTACGACCTCAAGATGCTGTTGAAACTACACCCGGAGGAGATGAGTACGTCGTGACTGACACCAACGCCCCCAACTCTCCCTGTCATGTACCTGTTCCTGATGGAGTCTCTGAGTGTGGACTATCGGAGCTACCTAGCTCTATCCACTCAGACGACGAAACTGAGCACGACGCCTTCTTCGTGCAGACCGCGGTGGAGGAAGTGGAGAACGCCGAGTACGTCGCCCCACTAAAACCCCTACTCTCCATGAGGGTGGAAGACCCCGTGGATGAAGAGCTGGACCCTCGATCCAGGCTCAGGGAGTATGTGGATTCCAAGAGGAAGTTGGTGGTGAAAAAGCTATGCTACGCGAAGCCTACCCGCAGCTCGTGGCCACTGAAGCAAGGACGTATGGGAGACCTATCCCAATTGAAGGAGGACCTCGAACAGAAGATCACCACCTGGCAAAGGGAGGTAGATCTCAAGCTCATGAAGAGCGTGTGGGGCGCCCATGTGAGGACCCCAGAGGAGGACGACCTCTCGGAGGAATGTGTATGTGAACCCCCTCGAGCGTGCCTATGTTGCCATCGTCCACCGGAGATGGTCGAGCAAGACCTTCTATATGCCTACCAAGGGCTGAAGGATGCTACCGCGGGCGAAGAGTCGGTGGAGGACCACCTCCCGACGTCTATTCAAGGGGCAAGCAACTTACACTCCGACGAGGACATGGAGGACAAGATCAAGGTATTGGACCCGCGGGTACAGAAGCTTATAAGGACCTATCTGGAGGTGTTCGGAGAACTACCCCCTCCAGCCTCATGCGACAAGCTGGTACAGATGGACCTCAAGCTGAAACCCGAGTTCGTGGGTCACAAGATCCGGAGGAGACCCTATCCAGCTCCTAAAGAGCAGGCCGACGAGATTGAGCGACAGATACAAGAGTGTATTGACGCTGGCCTAGTCCTGGAGTACAAGGACGGGGACTACCCCCTACACTGCAGCCCCTGTTTCCTGGTGGCTAAACCTGGGTCTACAGCCAAACGGCTGGTAGTGGACTATGGAGAGCTGAACAAGAAGACGTTGAACCACTCAGGGTCCATTCCCAATATGGAGTCTACCCTGGAGAAGATAGCCTCCTGTCGCTACAAGACCAAGATGGACAAGCGAAGTGGATTCTGGCAAGTGGACCTGACGCCCAACGCGCAGGACCTACTGGCCTTCATCACCCCTCAGGGGAGGGTATTCAAGTGGAAGGTCATGCCGTTTGGCGTGGCTAACGCACCCGCTCTGTTCCAAGAGCTGATGAACAAGATCTTGTCCATCCTACGAAGGAGACCTAAGGTGCAGGAGCTCATATCCCCTGGGGCCCAGATGGAGGCTCACATCGACGATGTATGCCTCGGGACCAATACCCAGGAGGATCACCTAATCCTCTTGGGTGAGTTCTTTGCGGTCTGCCAGGAGAACCACACAAGACTCAAGCTGGAGAAGTGTGACTTCATGCAGGAGACCATGCAGTACCTGGGGTTTGACGTTTGCTATGGGTGGTGGACCCCAGCGGCCTCTAAGGCCAAACCCCTGATGGATGCCAAGGTACGACACGAAGACCCCAAGAAAGGACTTCATGATGTACGCAGTTTCATTGGGGCGTGCAACTTCTATCGCCGCCACATCAAGAACTTCACCTATACCAGCGCCGTTCTGACGGACTTGATCAAGAAGAGTACTACTTGGCGCTGGGGCCCACAAGAGCAACAAGCGTTTGACGAGCTCAAAGACAAGGTAGCCAACGCTAAGTGCATGGGCGTGCCTAGGGCACAAGGGGAGATTATCCTGGTGACCGACGCCAGCAATGTGGGCGGTGGTGGAACGTTGTTCCAATGGCAAGCACTAGAGAAGGAGGAGTTGGACTCGGCCATTTCCCAATGGGGGACGGAAGGTCTCAACCGAGATGGAACCCTCAAGCACAGCTACCCTGACGACAAGTGGGTCCTAGTACCTCTGGGCCACTGGAACTGGAAGTGGAACCAGGCCAGGGGGAAATACTCAACCTATGAGCAGGAATTGCTCGCGGGTATGCTGGTGCTATCCTCACAAGCACGACTGTTGGGGAGTAACCCTGTGGTCTGGCTGTGCGACCAAGAACCGGTCCGCAGTTTCCAGAAGGGTCCCCCACCTGAGAAGGCCAAGCTACGACGCTGGTGGACCTACCTCAGTCAACTACGGCTGACGGTACACCATATCCAGGGAGTGAAGAACGAGTGTGCCGACTACATCAGCCGCAACAACTTCGACGCCCTGATTGGTGCCTGGTCTGAAGCGCTGGCTAAGGAGGCGTTCAGCCGTATGGACGTACACCTGGACCTGAACATGACCATGATACGCCCCCTGGATGGACTCCAACAATCGGAGTACCTACAGGAGTTTGGGGATATCTACCGGCGCCTGGAGAAACGCCTTGAACCCCTCCTGGTCAACCAAGACCAGTGGAAGCGGGACAAGAGCTACCTCTGGCACGAGGACCGCATCGTGGTGCCTAGTGACCGAGTCCCAGCGCTGCTGAAGTGGACCCATGAGTCCAGTGGTCATGTGGGTGCTGACCGTACCCTGAGGCTGTTCAAGCAGTGGTTCCACACTACGTGGACTGACGACCAACTGCGGAAGACACTCCAGCCTATCGTGGACAAGTGCCCGTGCAGGTCCTGTAAACCAGGGGATATCAGGGACAGAGGTCTCTACTCGACCCTGCCCATCCCACACTGTGCCAACAGTGTTCTATACGTGGACTACACGGAGATGCCGAAGTTCGGGGGCTATGACTTCGCCCTCGTGGTAACCTGTGGGTTGACCAGGTTTACCAGGGTGTTCCCATGTACCAAGCACATTACCGGAGAGGAGACTATCAAGATACTCCTGGAGGAGTGGTTTTGTGTCTATGGAGCGCCCAAGGAGATCAACTCCGATGAGGACGTACGAGTACGCTCAGATACTGGCTGGTACAAGAGGGTCCTGAGATCCCTCAATGTCCAGGTGTCTACGGGGATTCCCTACTCTCACACGAGCAACCCCCTATGTGAGCGACAGATTCGTGTCCTGAAGGAGAACGTCAGGATATGGTGCAAAACTGAACGCACCAGAGACTGGGTGAGACTACTCCCCGTCATATCCTTGATGATGAACTCCCAAGAGAGTTCAGCTACTGGCTACTCGCCACATGAACTATTCATGGGGCGCCCGGCGTGGTTCCTACATGCCCCCTATCCAGAGGACACCCATTCTTCTGTGGGTGAATGGGTCAAAGAGCAACAAGCGAAGGTGGACAAGGCCAAGGCTATGCTCCAGAGAGTGAGGGAGCGTCAGTGGAACAAGAAGAACAAGCACCGTGTACCGGCCACCTACCAAGAGGGGGACTGGGTGTTGGTGCACCACAGTCGACTACCCGCCTGGCCACGCTCTACCAGCGATGACCCATACTTCGGGCCGTACAAGATCCTATCTGTGGATGGACACCGTATCACCGTGCGGTGTTCTCCCCGTCTAGGGGGGACCCTGGTGTGCGCTGCTCAACACCTGAAGCGCTACCATGATCCTGAAGACCTCTGTGGGGAGGAGTGGGAGCTGAACGACGAGGAAATCGCAGCTCTGGACCTACAAGGGGCTGCCAGCCCTATGGAAGTTGAAGGTGAACTCCCCGACATGAACGCTGAGGAGATGGCTAAGGAGGGCTTCTACCTGGTGAAGTCTGTCCTACGCCACCGCTATCGCCAGGGTTGGCGCTTCCTCACCCTCTGGGAAGGGTTTGGAGTCGTAGAGGCCACCTGGGAGCCCTTTTCTGCATTTGTTCTACCGGAGGGACGCCTAAACTCAGTTCTGCTTGACTACTTGTCCCAGAACAACCTTGGTGAGTTGCTGAGGCTCGCTGAGACGCTTGCCTCCAAGACCAAAGCTAGGGACTGAACCTTACCCTTACCTGCCAAAGCGTGTGTGTGAGTGTGCTATTCCTAAGGTCCTGAGAGCAAGCCGCAGAAGTGGTGTCCTAATTATACCCAAGTCTGCGCCCTTGCTAAACCTGGAGGGTTGGCTTATTGATGCCACGGGGTACGCCCCGGGTCTCCCCTCCCCTATGCGCCCAATTTCTGTGCTGGCGCAAAACCTTGGGGGAATACCCAGCGTGCTAATCCAGGTATTGTTTTCCCTACCTATCTGTCTACTACAGGGAGGGGTGGCCAAAAGCTATGAAGGCTTGAAAACGCCGTTTGCTATGTGGCCAAAACACTGACCTAACCACTGCCACAGCCCACCAACCCCGCTAAAATTGCAGGAAAAGGGTGGGACAGTGACACACCCCCTACAGGTCCTACACACCCTACAGTGGCACCATCCTGGTGGGCGAGCACTGGGCAACTGGCTCTAGCCGCCACTCAGGACTACCACTCCTACACGCACACTCTACTGGGCGTTGCGAAGGTGAAGGTCTCATGGGTCCTAGCGACCCTCCTGTGAAATGACAAGAGAACACAGCGCTGCTAAGCAACTGTGGCCTAACAGGGGACGCCACAACGCGTTTCCCCTGCTAGGGCTTGGAGGGAAGGAGTGCTCTCGCGTGCAAGGCGCAGATGTCGATGAAGTCGGACTCCCTGCTCTGCCACAGGCGGAGCGGAGTTACTTGTTTGTGTGATCTGCGGCCTTGTTTAGCAGGGCATAAAAAAATGCTGCTGCACCACTCACCCTACCTGCCCACCTGTAAAACAAAGGCAAATGAAGGGGCGTTTGCGGCGCAGGAACCAAGCCACACTCCAGGTATTATACCCTTCTCAGTGTGACCTATAATACACTTTCCGCAAACACGCTGCAGAAGCAGCTACCCTTGTCAAGCAAGCAAGCGTTAAGGGACTCCTCAGGTTCTCTTAAAGAACGTACCGAGGAGCCCCTGGGTAGCCTAAACAAGGTTTACCGTGCGCACTTCGCATGGCCTACCCTTTAATGCGTGTGTGCATGCACGAGTATGCGACAAGATCGTGGGCAAACCTGCCCATCTGCGCGTCAATCTTGACTCCACCAGGGGGTGGCCCCGCCTGGGCGTACCTACCTTACCTACCGCTGGGAAGTGAAGCAAGGTGAGAGGACAAAAGGGGCGCACGCGAAGAACGTTGCTATGCACTTGTGTGTATGTCTAATCACCCTGATCTGACCGCTAATCATCTGCAATCTTTCTAATCAATCCCTCTATCGCGTTCTATCTTTGTTATCGCTGCTACAAGGCTCGTTCACGGAGACACCAGACGAGCAATGTGTATGCGGCATGCGAGACGAACATACCTGTAGTTTATACCTGATTCATTGAAGTCTTTTCGTTCATTTTCGAATTCTTGAATTTTTGAAGCTTCTATTAGTGTGGGTGGAATCTGTATGTTGATTTATTAATGTGTGTCTCGTCATTTTCAAGACTACGTGAGACATACGTTTATAATTCCATTATTTCTCCATTTTCCGGCGCTTCGCTAGGAGCCGCTCCTGCGCGCCGCCATTTTATGCGTATGAATTTCTGGATTTGAAAAATCCAGAGATGACTATAATTTCTATAAGAATGTGCTTCTGATGCACGATTGGATTCTGCTCAGGTGTGTCGTTTCAGAAAAATTCTACGCCGTCATTTGACGGATTTTGGTGTCGTTGCTTCGTTTTTGCGTGGATTCGTCCATAATTCTCCCATTCCTGCCTCTGCAGATACCCACGCGCAGCCTCGCTGAGTAGGCCGTGTTCGGGCCGAAACGCAGGTGCCTGGAGAGACTGAGCAGAACCAAGACCCCACCAAGGGGCAAATTTAATTTTCTTTCGACTCCCTTCGCCCTAAGACAGGTCACAGGTCGCCAGCAGGTTTACGAGAACCCATGCGAGTGTGTATAATGTGTCTTGCGTTTGGGTTGTGTCGACGCTGCGTCTTGGAGGGAGGGATGCATATGCACATGTTTGGCATGCTCCCAATCTAACCCAACCAAGCCACAGGAGCCCCGGCAGCGCCATGAGCGCTGAGTCTTCTGTAGGATATGATACAATCAGAGCAGCAAAAGAGCGCCAGCCATGATGAGCGCCCATTTTTCAGTGTGAGGGAGACTGTAGGTATTTTAAAGTAGATGTGGAAACCAAGGAAAGGCCAAGAAAAATTCCCTTTTTCCTAAAATGCGACAGTGGTGGCCACCACAGCACAAGGGGGGAGTAAGAAAAAGTGCTTTTCCATTGCTTTGAGGCATACTCTAGTTGTATTAGAGATGCACTGAGCATCCTTGCATTTTAATCTTAGTATTGGTCCAACCAAAACTGGTGATAACACATTTTGACCTATGGAACCAAACACCCAATCAGGATATGGAGTGGACCCCTTAATCCCCTTTCAATGTGAAGTAAAACATCTTTTCCTGAGTTGACTGAGCACTGACATACCTAAGGTAGAGCCTATGGATTTATCTATGTTTTTCCATGAATTCTTAGCTATCCTAGTGGTATGCACCCTAGGGGGCTGGGCACCTCTTTTTGAGAGGTCCTGGGTTCAATTCCTGGTCAGCCTAGCTAAGTAGGAAGATCCCATGTGACATGGCAGTGACCTCATCGCCACATACCATGCCACCTCAGCACATATGGGACCCAAAACAAAGAGTGCACATCTCCTAAGATGGCACTATGGAGAGAGAGTGATCCTGAGGCAGTTTTCTAACTCTTTTCCTAAAACATTTCAGCTATCTTTGTGAATATGCATTCATTTGTGACCTGAGTTGCAGTTTCTGTGAATATCCAATCAGCTTTCACTGTTTACACTGCAGCCCTTCATGCTTTGATCCTGAATTACCTTCTCCTTGCATACTATTGGCTTGGGCTATCCTGGATTGACTTGGCTTTACTGTATTTCAATAAACAAAAGCTTTTCATCATCCAAAACAAGCAGCAGGACACCCTACAGCAACAACAAGCAGCAGGAGAAGCAAAAACACAGTGCTGAAAACACTATAAACTTTTCTGCCAGGAGGCAGGTAGGAATCAAAATAAGCCACGTGGCACTGCCTTGACTACCTAGGGAAAATGCGCGCGAATTGCGAGCTGATGCGAGCTTGCAGAATCGGTCGCGTGTATACGAGTTTTGCACGCAAAGCGATCGCCCCCAGCCTGCAATTAGGGTTAAATCACCGCCGGGAACCCAGCGACAGCTGGGTGGCGGTACTCTGCATACTATCACTAGCCTTAACCTCATTGGCATCACCCTTCTCTACTAAGTGCCAGCGGCAAAAATCGCGTGAATTGTCTGAACCAACATAGGAAAGGGGGACCGCGACGTTTTCGGCAGATGTTCGGCGGGCTGTAGGCGAGCTAGAACACAATGACAACGGATCTTCTCTGCAATTGTTTCCTTTCGGCATGCAGCTTGCTCCAATTTCCGGCTTTGGGTTGGGTCGCGGCAACGAAACAGACGACGATGAGCATAAAGTCCTCGGAATTCATTAAGAAGTGTTTTCCGTGGTCTCACCGAGATTCGTACTTGGCTATGAACTTGCAATCATTTCTTTTGCAGTGGTAGAAGCGGATACGCGCGCGCTAGGCACTGACTGGAGGTACTCTCTTCCTCGGTATATAAGCAATGCTTCTATGTGCACTTTATAAGCAGTATCCAAGTTTCGCCGGGACAAGCAATGACATAAGCAGTGCCCGATGACGTAAGCAATGCCTAAGATTCTAGCGAGTTAGGTGATTCTTACTGAGTTTTTAGAGAGCTAAAAAAGGGTCAAAATGCACATATCTTGGGGTGTTTTTTCCTTTTTTCCCCTTTTCTTAAGAAAAATTTTAATTTTTTCTCAATACCATGTACACTCCAAATAACCAATCCATAGAAATGTGCCCTTGGTGGTGGCTTTGGTGGGGTGTTCTCCACTGCGGGGGAGGGAGCACAGAGGAGGAAAAAGAGAGAGATGGCAAGATGGGCGGGCTCTCTGGAATCCCGCCTTGGTAAGCAAAAACTAGGCGAGAGAAGCTAAAACTGGGCCATGAATGTGGAAAGTGGCCCGCGTAAGGAGAAAGCGGAGAGTCTAGGGTGTAGAGAAGAGAGGCCGGAGCTGGGGGATGAATGTGGAAAGTTGGGCCTCGCGGTAGGAGCAAGAAGTGTGAAAGATGGTCTAGCGCCTTCGGCGGGAGGGCTTCACCCGGCCCCGCCTGGCGGTGCGGGTTTTCCCCTAGAAAACCAAGGGGCGGTGCATTTTGTTGTCGTTGTTCTGAGTTGGGGATGCTATCGAACTCCACCTCTCTCATTGACCTCTTATTCAACCATCCAGTCTTTCGCCTTTTATAGAGCTCCAAGTGGGAGCGCGAGGACTAGTTTTATGTTGCCCTGGGGTGGCGGGAATCGAACCGCCGCCATTCCAAAAAAATAAGCAATGCTGCATGGTCGCCTTCGCACGCGCACTTTATAAGCAACGCCTGGCCAGGAGGCAGGTCCAAATCAAAATAAGCAACGTGGCACTGCCTTAACTACCTAGGGAAAATGCGCGCGAATTGCGAGCTGATGCAAGCTCGCAGAATCGGTGGCGTGTACACGAGTTTTGCACGCAAAGCGATCGCCCCCAGCCTCCAATTACCAGCGGCTGTTAATAGATTTACAGCCGCGTTCAAATTTTGGGGTTTTCTCTTGGCTGCAGCCGAGTTTCGGGGTCGGACTTGGACGCCGTGGCAGCTGCACTGATGGGGAATGGGATCCTAGGTTGGGGGGGGGAGGATTTGCCAGGGGACCCTAGATTTAGCTGCCTGAAGTAGACGCATTTTGGGGTTGCGTCAAATTTTCATTGTAAAAAACTTTACACTTTGTTCAAAAATTGAGAAAATCTCTGCGCCGGCGCCACCAATCGAGTGCGCCCGCACTGGGGATGGATCCAACGCCTCCCGGCTGCAATTCCAGCGCTCAGATCGCTGGAGCAACACCGCCGTTGGCTCCTTTGCTGGCATCCTTGCTTGTAGATTTGTCTTGGTTTTTTCGAAATTTTAAAAAAAACAAGGCCGGGGTGGGCACCCCGGCTCGAGAACCTTACCAATTATCAATCAGTGTGCCCTGGGGCATCAATGGGCACATGCACGCATCAAAGATTGGGCCAGAAAGCCCACATAGGCGGCATAATACCACCAACTTACCTAAAACTCACCAAGTGCACATTTGCATACACAGTCGCATGCGACCACCCCCCAAAAATGATAACTTGGTGCCACCGTGACCGTTTTACAAATTGTTTTTTTTGTTTGAAAGCCCTTCTTGTGTAGAATACATCTATTGTATGGAAATAGATTCATGTACAAACGGTTTGTAACCATTTTGCAATGTCTCGTTTCGACTTGGTAAAATTTTACCAAAAATTTCCCTGATTTTTAGGGGGGAATTTTCTTCTCCCGGGACGTAACTTGGCGCCACCGGTGAGTTTTGTGGCGCTTTTATTTTGACAATGTCCTTTGAATCATGTCCTAAAAGGATTTGCTTGGCTCTGCTAGGCCGTGTTGTGCTCGATTTGAGTTTTTTTGGTCGCGGGCTTGGGCTTTCGAACTTTCACCGTGACAGTGGCACAGAGTATTTTCGGGGGTGCACCGAATGTCCCGGGGGGGTAACTTGGCGCCACCGGTGAGTTTTGTGGTGCCTTTTTTTTGAGAATGTAGCTTGAAACATGTACTAAAAGGATATGCTTGGCCGTGCTAGGCGGTCTCTTGCTCACGTTGAGCGATTTGGGGGGGGGGTGGTAGGGGGGGTCGCCTGTTTTGGGCAATTTTTTCCATGTTGCACGGTGGGTGCAACAAATGTCCCGGGGGGGTAACTTGGCGCCACCGGTGAGTTTTGTGGCGTCTTATTTTGGACAATGTCCTTTGAAACATGTCCGAAAAGGATATGTCTGGCCGTGGTAGGCCCTCTCTTGCTCACTTTGAGTTTTTTTGGTGGGGGGATGGGGCTCTTCAGGTTTGACCGCCACCGTGGCACGCAGTATTTTTGGGGGTGCAACGAAAGTCCCGGGGGGGTAACTTGGCGCCACCGGTGAGTTTTGTGGCGCTTTTTTTTTGAGAATGTAGATTGAAACATGTACTAAAAGTATATGCATGGCCGTGCTAGGCCGTCTCTTGCTCACTTTGAGCTATTTTGGGGGGATAGTAAGGGGGGTCGCCTGTTTTGGGCAATTTTTTCCATGTTGCACGGTGGGTGCAACAAATGTCCCGGGGGGGTAACTTGGCGCCACCGGTGAGTTTTGTGGCGTCTTTTTTTGGACAATGTCCTTTGAAACATGTCCTAAAAGGATATGTTTGGCCGTGGTAGGCCCCCTCTTGCTCACTATGAGCTTTTTGTGTGGGGGGGTGGGGCTCTCCAGGTTTGACCGCCACCGTGGCACGCAGTATTTTTGGGGGTGCAATGAAAGTCCCCGGGGGGTAACTTGGCGCCACCGGTGAGTTTTGTGGCGCTTTTTTTTTGAGAATGTAAATTGAAACATGTACTAAAAGTATATGCATGGCCGTGCTAGGCCGTCTCTTGCTCACTTTGAGCTTTTTTGGGGGGATAGTAAGGGGGGTCGCCTGTTTTGGGCAATTTTTTCCATGTTGCACGGTGGGTGCAACAAATGTCCCGTGGGGGTAACTTGGGGCCACCGGTGAGTTTTGTGGCGTCTTTTTTTGGACAATGTCCTTTGTAAAATGTCCTAAAAGGATATGCTTGGCCGTGGTAGGCCGTCTCTTGCGCAGTTTGAGCTAATTTGGTGGGGGGGTGGGGCTCTCCAGGTTTGACCGCCACCGTGGCACGCAGTATTTTTGGGGGTACAACGGAAGTCCCGGGGGGGTAACTTGGCGCCACCGTTGAGTTTTGTGGCGCTTTTTTTTTAGAATGTAGCTTGAAACATGTACTAAAAGGATATGCTTGGCCGTGCTAGGCCGTCTCTGGCTCACTTTGAGCTATTTGGGGGGGAAGGTAGGGGGTGAAGGGGTTTTGTGGGTCCGCATGTCACTGTCCTCACACAAACCCCGCAAACATACCACCAATCTTGCAAGTAATGAATCAAATGGATGTATTGAAGAACACATCCTTAAAGGCATTAGCTCGTCGCCGGTGCAATGCCGGTGTCCGGCAAGCACAAGCCGCCCAAGCTGGCCAATGCATACGCAAGCACATTGGAGTCGGTATTGGAGATGGACATAGGGAGAGACATTGGCAACGGCGAGGATGATGATGATGAGGGCATCACACATGCAAACGGATCGAGGGCCATGGGAAAAGAAGGGAAGGACAGATTTGGCAACACGGGAACGGGCAGCAAACTGGAGGCAAGTGTGCCAACATTGGGAGCGGGTGATGCATTGGAGCTACGTGCACCATCGGCCACGGGCGGCAACCCAAGACAACCTACGACGGCTTCAACCATTGCGGCTTTCCCTTTTGGCTTTTTCTCGTTGCGACTAAGAAGGATGGCTGCTAGTTGCTCTACCGTCAACTTGTGCACATCCTCCGCACAAGTCAATCCTGTGGTTAGCGTGGAGGCAAGGACGCAAGCATCTTGTTTCTTTGATGCCATTTCATCCTCTCGGGCTTGCCTCTTCCTAGCATCCTCATCCTCCTTTGCTTTTCGCTTCTCCGCAGCCGTGCGCACCAAAGGAAAACAAACATCAGATGGTTATTGGACCCTTGTCCCACAACATGGAGCTTGTCAAGCGTGTGGTTTGTGTTGTGGGGTCCACAACCTCTTCTCTGTGGTCCGTTCCAAACATGGTTTGAACCATGTCTTGCACATTTAACTTAGATGCATCAAGATCAACTTTGGCACATGCTTTATCCCGTGCCCGTTCCTTCTCCACAAGCTCCCAATACACCTTACGGCTAAAAGGGACCACACCAATGGAATGCCATGCCCTATGATTATTGGCAATCGAAAAGCTCTCTTGCCACGGGGCACACAGGCAATTGCAAAAGTGGTCAAAGCCCATACGGTACCTTCCCATCGCGATCAACCCTGCCAACTTCCTATGCCGTGCAACCCTCCAACCTCCCTTTACTAATTTGAAATTACGACGATCCTCACCGTGCAAGGCGGAGGTCGTGTAAGGGGGCTGCAACACCAACACAACACCCATTTCGCGACAAAAAATGAGAAACTCATATGTCATGTGGGAGCCGTGCCCATCACAAATCAAAACAATGGGGTTGGAGGGGGAAACGGCGTGGGATCCTTGAAACAAAGGTAGGATGTTCCACTTAAAGTATCGGATGGCACCATCATCATGTTTCATGGTGCCGGTGGTGTTGTATGCAAAAGTGGCTGAAACAGACGAGGGGGGTCCTTGCTAACATCAAGGATGTCAGAAAGGGGTGCACCCTCAGTCCAAGTGGCTTGAATGCTCTCCGCGGCAAAGATAATGTGTGCCGGGGTGGCAAAGCCATTGGCAAGACTACCTCCTACAACAGTGGCGGAGCCACCCGCCTTAACCGCATGAGTTTGCCCTTTGTCCGACAACTCTTTGGCAATGGTTGTCCGTGTGTTTTTGTCCCCGTCCGTCATGTCTAATTGGAATCCGGATTCATCGAATCAAACAATTCGACCCAAAGCCCAAGGATGGAACTTGATGGACTCACTAAGAGGCTCATCTGCTGAGTACCTAGGGTTCTTGACAGCAAAGCCCAAATCAACAAATGTTTGTTCTAAGATTTGGTAGTGTTTGCCAACATTCTTTGAAGTGGTCCAACATTCGCGATCCACCTCCAAAGGCTTTGCTGCTGCGGTACCGAGCCTCTCATGGTACCTACGCAGCCAGTTGTAATACCAACTGTCGCAAACTTCACCGTGCTTGAACAAGGAAACCAACTTAGTTCCTTGAATCAAGGTATTACAATAACCTATTGATTCTTCCCTAAATATTGGAAAGTTTAAACTCCGCAATGCATCACAAAAATCGACAAGTTTGGCTTCGACATCGGGGGGCACAAAAGTAGCCTTCCCTCTCTTCTTGGGGGGGGCACCCTCATCTTCGGCGGCCTTGGCACAAGTAGTGTGTGACAAATTTATGCCGAATCGAAGGTACACCTCAGAAGCAGCTTTACGCGAACTTAGTTTGCCTTTACTTACTTCTTGACCCGCCCATTGGTAGGCTTGGACATAGAGGTCCCGAGGATCAACCTTAACATCTTCTTGAGTTCGAGGAGTTGACTCTTCAGGTTGGGGGGCATTCACCTCCATTTCAATGCAAATTCCTTCTTCCTTTAGCTTCTTCAAGTAGTAGGCAATATTGTTCTTCGGGATAACCCACTTCTCTCCGGCTTGTGTGGGACCTTTGAGAACTCCATTGAGGATGTCCCATGCACCTCGCAAGGCACGATCTTTTTGCGAGAGAGTTGCAATCAGCTTCTCATGGTCGGTGACCAGAGAGCATTTGCATGAAGATCTCCTCATAATGCTGAGAAATTTGACAGAAAAGGCAAAAAAACGGTTGTTCAAATATTGGACTTCAAAGAGGCACTTTGGCTCCAATTGACCTAGGCGAGCATCCATTCAATGCGGATTGTAATGCCAATGTAGCAGAAAAGCTCGGAATCAAAAAAAATGGCATTGGCATGAAGAAATGTCCAAAATTTGAACGGCAATTTTGGGATTTTGCCAGATATGGGCCAAAATGCCACAACCCCCCAGGGCAGCCATTCTGGTACAGTGCATTGTGACAGAATTTCCGATGCTCCAAGCTATAAAACAGCCCTCAAGCTACACATCTGTCAAAAGAAATCCACATTTGGTGGTTTCCTGCTGAAGATATTCTAAAAATTTGAACGAACCGGCCAAAAAGCGCCGCGCGTAAGCATTATTACAGCCGCTGGTAGGGTTAAATCGCCGGCGGCGATTTAACCCTAACTGCAGGCTGGGGGGGATCGCTTTGCGTGAAAAAATTCATGAGATAAAAAAATCGCAACCCTAACCCTATACCACTGATTACGATTTGCCTCTCCGTAGGCAGTGTCAGCTCGCAATTGGCGCGCATTTTCCCTAGGCAATTCCTTCCCTAGGTAGTGAAGGAACGCCAAGCAACGTTGCTTATCTACTGAGGAAGGGAGTATGCTGCGAAGACTATACTTTGTGTTCCTTCTGGCGCATGAAGTCCAATTCACCAGCCTGTGTTATTACCATTTGAAATGACCAGCGCCGTTAAAATCTTCACAAAAAACCTTTTGTGCATCATTGGTGGTGCAATTTTCTTGATTGCTGGTCACTTTGAGTGTTTTTCCATCTTCCGAACGCAAGCAACTTACAAGGGAGTGCATACATGAATGAGGTTCAATTGAAGTTGGCTCTCTTTAACCAAAAAATAAAGGCCAGTTGGCGCGCTTGTGAAGCCGGTGGGAGCGTTTGGAGCGGGGCGTGCCCGCATCCAAGCGCACCAACCGGCTTCGCAGATGTCCTTTTTCGTATTTGGTGCCTTTTTGAGTGTTTTTCGTCAGAAATTGTTTGTTGTACACCAAGATCAACATACCTATACCATACACCCTACGTGCTATACCTACCCCTGCATCTAGTGCAACTTCACCCTTCCTTGTTATGGATGAAAGCCTGACTTCTGCCTCGGGGAGGTCGTTAGTACATGCCCTCCTTGCCCCACCGAGCGTTGTTCCCTGCAGCGCCGATTTTCGGATTTTTGTGCAAATTCATAGTGACGCATCTTCTAGCAAGAAATTAAATAGTGGAGTCAATATGATATCATGATCTTTTCATCGGATCTTTCTTTTTTTGCCGCTGACTGGTGCTCATGAATTTTATATTTCGATGTGACAAAATTCTGACATGGCATGTGCTTTGCAACAGCAGCCTATGTCATAATCCATTCTACACCATTCCAAAATGTTGGGATACCAACAGTGGGATCCCAGGATGTTGGTACCACCTTTTTATAAAGCTTGTTTTCTTGTTTTGTCTTGTTGGGGGGAGTATGTAAGAGCTTTTTTTGGCTTTTTTGGCTTTTTCGCCTCACCAAGGTCGCATGATGGGCCCCAATGCAATTTGCAACACAAAAGCATCTTTGCCTTCCACATTATGAACATATGTAGCGCATCACACACCATCTTACACTTGTTTTAGGCTTGACGATGCATTCTAGTGGCACTTTTCGCCCGCAAAATGAGCATGATTTGGCCCATCCACATGCATACGTGTGGGCGATAGTTGGGGGGACCTTATTCGTTCTTTTTAGACCATTACAATACAAAGCAAAATGACCATTGGTTGAGCCCAAAAAGGGGGTTTTCCCATTTCGCGACATTTCGCGTGCCCACCCTACATAATACGGTCATTTGTCGACCCCTGGTTGCCTTGGGGGCCGTTGCTTGTTCATTGCTTTGCATCGTGTTGTATCCAATTAATAATCGTCCTCAGGCACCCTCCCAACATCCTTTAAATTTCAGACCCTACCATGTTCAATTGATTTTGGCTGAGGAGTTGGTGCTTGTTTGCCTGTTGGAATAGTTGTTGCCATCATGGTTGTTTGCTCCGGCTTTCCGAAATCGATTGCCATCTCTGTATACGAAGGGACCTTAGCTGAGTGACCTACCATGCAGTGCCCTCTCGAATTTCTTGCTCAAGTTCAAATACCTTGTATTTAATGCCACTTTCAAACTGCATGACCTGGCCACGCATCACAAGAATTCTTTGAAAAGCGTGGGGCATAACATTTCTAGGGCTCTTAACTTGTCAACGTTGTGGCGCGACACTAATATTACACTGAAGTTCCACCACCTCATCGGAATGTCGGACATCTTACACTAGGTACGTGATAGTTCCCCGCAATTTTTTTCAGACTGCGCCTTTGGCTACAGCTTGACCTTGTGGGAATGTTTATATCCATGGCATAGGCCCAAGGATATCCGCAGATATCCGTGGTATATGACCTGGGACATCGCAGCGGCGATATTCCGGGTTATGTACCACTGATATCTGCAGATCTCCCGGGTCGGCTCCCCCAAAACTCAAAAGCGACCAAATTCAGTCTAGTTAAAGCAGAGAAGAAACGAAAGGAACTGATACCCTCTCCATCCTCTGCAAGGATTACCATTGATCTCACCGCGGAGGACGAGTATGCCTCCTTCCCATTGACACAATTGAGTGAGAGGAAACCATCTACATATGAGCTCAATGAGAAGGAGAGCATTGTATGTGAGATCTACCGTTTTCGTGTATGGGCAGCCCCGGCAACACCTGCCAAGGCCCCAATCAGTCACGATTTGTCTGCTATTCCATCACCAGTTGCCGAGGCCATGTTTGAAGAGCAACCCCCCAAAAAGGTGAAAAAGGAGGTACAGGTGAAAAAGGAAATGCAATATGCTACCGTTGTGATTAGCCCATCAAGAAGAATGCATGTGGTGGCCAACTCACATGTGACATTTGCCATGCTGTGTATCACATGTCTTGTGCCAAGCTCAGGTTTCCTCCGAAGCATGGTTCCTCGGCCTGCGAATCTTGTGTCACCGAAATGATTGGCTCCCGGTAGACCATCTATATGTGCCTAAATGTTCCATGGTTGTAGGGAGCTTGCTTGAAGCTCTGCGAAAGAAAGCTCAGTTCGGATTTGTTCTACTCCAAGTGGTGTTCACAAACGTGTTTTGCATGTGTCTCCTATGCAAGGGTGTTCATGGGGAGTGTGCAAGGTTGCGCGCTAATATCCTCGGGTCATATACCACGGATATCTGCGGATATCCTCGGGCCCGAATGCCACGGATATAATATTTGTGCCTAATGCCACGGATATCTGCGTTGTATCCCGTGGCATATACCACAAATATCTCCCTCCGGTTGATATGCGTGGTACACGGGATACCACGCAGGTATCCGTGGCATAGGCACAAATACTGTATAGTGTCCGTCCCCAAAGATTTCGTCCTTCCTACCGGGACTTCATTTTCCAAAATAAAACTAACCACGGTGACACCAACCTTTTAGAACACAGGAAGCATGATTGCATTGGTGCCAAATCGCGACCCTTGTCAAGGACATTTTTCATTTCGTCTTCATGTCTTTTGCTCGTGACAGCTTTTTCGGAGGAGCCTCTAGGGGGCGGAATCTCGTCGCAGTCCGTCACGTTGTGTCCCGGTAGCGACCGCAAATGGGTAATTTCCCAAAACCCCCTTTTGAGGCCCCCAGGTATGTGCATAATGGGTTGTGACCCCTCTACGGACATATTTTTTTATGTTCCTTGACATGAAACAAATTTTGACAACATTTGCGTTTGAACCGAAAAAACCATTTACCAAAAATTAACCGTTCGATATACGCCAATGATGTGTATGTAAAGAAGAGTTTGGGGAGGAGGCTTGTGAAAAAGCAAGAATCGGAAATTTGCCCCTCATGGTCCTTGGGAACACACACCCCAAGATGTGACACCTGTGACTATCAATCAAGACGGGAATAGGAATATTGATGATCCGGATGTGCCACCTTCGAGCTCTAGGTCTAGCTCCAGCTGTACCTCGGCCCCGGGAACAACTTCTAGACCAAAGGCACGTACAAACCGGGAAGAAGAAGAACATGACTCATGTGATGAGTTTGACAACCCCCGTTGGGTGCATGTTCCTTTATCTATGCGGGTAACAAGTCACTTTTTTTTTTCAAGTAGAGGTATTATATGGGGGTTTTTTGACGTGCCGGAGTTGGGTAACATGGTGGTTTCCATTCATTTGTTCACTGGTAATGTCTATCGTGGACCACACATTTGACACTTTTCATGCCATGTGTTACCCCCACTTGTTACCCAGATTAGGGCCCTAGTGCTACAAACTGCCGTTTTCAGTGGTAACACGTACCCCCGGTAACACACCAATGGTAACGCGCGCGGTAACACACAACAAAACTGGTGTTGTGGAAAACTTGGTATATATATATAGTGCAGTTCATGTTTAAAATTATTTCTATTACAAAAAATGTGTTCATGCACGGGTTTTCTCTGGGAAAACCGTGTACGTGCACGGTTTTTTGGCCGCAGGCCGCAGGCCAAAAAACCGTGCACGTACACGGTTTTCCCAGAGAAAACCCGTGCATGAACACATTTTTTCTAAAACCGGGTAGTTGGAGGGAAACTTTTTTTATAGAAAGTTGAGTTGAGGAGTTGGTGCTTGTTTGCCTGTTGGAGTAGTTGTTTTATAGAAAAAAACCGTGTACAGGGAACACGGCCCCCTTGCCCTTTCCTACTCTTGGGGTGGGCCTTTGGACAATGTGTTTGTCTTTCTCTCTCACTCTCTCTTTCTCTCTCCGTGTGTGTTTGTCTCTCTCTTTTTCTCTCTCGATTTGTCTCTCTCTTTTCTCTCTCCTCATTTCTCTCTCCTCTCTCTCCTCTCTCTCTCTCCCTCTCTCTCTCTCTCTCTCTCTCTCTCTCTCTCTCTCTCTCTCTCCCCTCCCCCCCGCCCCGTTATCTCTCTCTTTGTTTCTTTCCCTGTTCGTCTCTCTCTCTCTGTCTCTCTCTCTCTCTCTCTCTCTTTGTTGCTCTCTCTCTCTCTCTCTCTCTCTCTCTCTCTCTCTCTCTCTCTCTCTCTCTCTCTCTCTCACTCTCACTCTCTTTCTTTGTTTTTGTGTCTGTGTGTCTGGTTGTCTCTCCCTTTCTCTCTCTCTCTCGATCACCACAAAACACTCGCACGCCGCACCCCAAAAACAAGGACTCTGGGCAGACGGTGTAACGCACCGACAACGCGCAACACATCCATCCATCCATCCATCCATTCTCTTTCTCGCTCGCTCTCTCTCTCTCTCTCTCTCTCTCTCTCTCTCTCTCTCTCTCTCTCTCTCTCTCTTTGTTTGTCTATCTCTCTCTCTCTCTCTCTGTGTTTGTCTCTCTGTCTCTGTCTCTCTCTCTCTCTCTCTCTCTCTCTCTCTCTCTCTCTCTCTCTCTCTGTCTCTCTCTCTCTCTCTCTCTCTCTTTCCACGGATGTGCACAATACTTAAGGAATATACCTCCCAAGTTCCGCCCCAAAAAAATTCCCTTATGTCGAAAACCATGTACGTACACGGTTTTCTCAGAAAAAACCCGTGTACGTACACGGTTTTTTGGGTCCAGAAAACCGGTGCACGTACACGGTTTTTTTCTATAAAAATTTCCCTCCCTACACGGTTTTAAAATAATTCAGCGCTTTCGTGCTTTTCCATGTAACTACGAAGTAAAGGCCCAAAGTGTTTCTCAGGTAAAAACCAGGTAAAAACCAGGTAAAATGGGTAAAAATTCAATAACTTGCTTTGTGCGTGTTTGCTCGCTTTGCCCTCTCTTAGGATGTGTAACGGACACATTTGCATGCAAATAGACTGAAATATGGGTGAAAACAGAGGTGTTTTGCCACTTTTACATGTCCCACACCACACCACCCCCATGTACATGCAATTATTGCCCTTTGCTGCCTTTTTGCGCGCGTAAAAGGGTGTATTTGCGTGGTTACTATAAGTTCAGCTCGTACGCAAAAAGGGTAATTTACGCACGTAAAAGGGATTTTCCTTGCAGAGACCACAGTTTGACGGACCGCAAAGGTACTTGCTGAAGGAGCCCCAGGGCTCGCATTCTGATTGGGAACATTCACAAGGCAACCCTGTTTGAACATCGTGTGCTTCAATTGGGTTTGGACCTGGTTTTTGAGCATGGGAAATGAAGTGCACAGACTGTATAAGGTCGGTCTTGTGCGACTCTGACCCTGCCCATAGTGGCAAAGGATGATACTAGATGTATTCTGCATGATACCAACCCCACATAAGCAGGTTGTTGGGAGCACATTTCCACAGCCTCAATTTTCCATTGCACTTTTCCCAGAGGCCTCCTGTGCAACGCTGCCGCGGTGCTGTTCTCCAGCCGCCGGCTCCTCCCTGTGGTAAACACGGACTTGAGCCGCAGAGCACGCGGCGCCATCCCTCGGGCTCTGTGGAGCGCCGCCAGCCGGCGTGGCGACCCGCACGTTTTGAGGCCTGCGGTGATATGCGCCCTTATCGGCGCCCTCCTGCTCTGCCTATGGTGGGTGGTTGGCAACCCGCTCTTGTTTGCAGCATCTGCAGCACCGGCCTTGAAGCCCCAGCCGCGCTGTGATATTGCGCTGGTTCTACCTGTGGGGGGGCCTGATTATGCACGACAGTTCCGGGAGCGCTTCATGCCAAGCACACATCCCACGAATGTGTGCCAGAGCGGCGGACCAGCGGCATCCAGGTGATTTGGGGCAGGGACTTGGAGACCAAGCAGTTTTCAGGAATACCTTTGTGCGCAGGTGAGGGTCCATTAGTGTTTGTGTGGGTACATTTTGTGACCATTTCATTGAGCACGTAGGCTTTGATGGTTGCAGAAGGGCGTGTAGCATGGGTGCGGTTTTTCACTTCAGGAATGTGCGAGTGACTGTGCACATGGTGGCCAAGAATGCAGCAAATTCCAAGAAGGCCTTGGATGACTTAGAGGTGTGCTTCATTCACTTAGAGCTCTGCGAGAGGGAACACATTTGTCAGCTATTGGTCAGCTTTATTTGATCCGTTAGCTAGGATGCCTGAACCTGTGTATGGTCTACCCTCTGTGCCATCGTGCAGTAGCATTTCCTGATGCGCCCACTTACATGACCAGCAAGTCTCTTTTTGATGGGCTCCTGCCCTCTTTAGGCTCCTCAGGCTCTCGAGAGTACGCAGGCACAGAAGATCTGAATCAGCTCAGGCAAATGTTGCTGCTGCACTGGGCAAAGCATTGCAGCAGTGTTTGTGCAAAGTGCAGTTTATTTGACGAAAAGAAGTTTTGCCTTCTATGGCCTTGAAATTTCTGAAACCTGCACACACCACTCCTTGCACCGTGTTGCAACTTCGTGTGCTTGTGTGTGCTTTTGTGTGCTTGTGTGTGTGTGTGTGTGTGTCTGCCGGAGGCGCTGTTACCAAAAGGCAATGGCCAGGGTGTCATACCAATGGGAACTTGTAGACAGGTGGGCCCTGAACCTAACCCTGAGCTATGCCTGAACCCTGGGGCGGCCGCTGGTAGCGGCGCCCTGCACAACTTGATTGCCCTCATGGCAGTGGTCCATTGTGGGCGGCCCTGGGCACCCCTTGCCTCTCCGCCTGCTGGTGGAGCTGTAACTGTCAGAGGACCCTGGCCTTGATGCCCTGGGATCCCGCTCGGACCTTGGGGAGCGCTTGGCACCCATACGCGGGCCCTCCACACGCGCATGGGCCCTTTACACCCAGATTCCTGCAGTATTGTGTGTGTGTGTGTGTGTGTCCTTGGTACTTTCAAGGTGATGGATCCATCACCGGACATGGTGTGAAGTGATGTGGTCACACGCGTAGCATGGTGCACACAGGTCCCAGTTTGCATGATGCTGCTGGGATCACGCATTGTGCTGGCAGGCAGGGTGCTACAGCATCGCCACTTCCTGGCCGCGGCTGCATGTATTCAAGTGTGACAAACGACACATTCCAACTATTGACCCCTCTCTTTCTGGACATTGCTGCTCTCAAGCAGTGCTGCCTGCAAAAAGGCGCCTAGCCACCCATGGTCATATGGTCATGGCTTCTCTTTGACTATTGGACGGCCTGACGAGAATAGAGCACTCAGCACCCTTGTAAGTGCCAGTTTGTTGTGTCATACGTGTGTGCGTGTGTGTGTATGTGTGTACTGATTGTGTACTGTGTCAGTTTTGCCTCGCATGCATGTATGTGTTTGTCAAAGCTGAGCTGTAACCCCAGTGAGCAATCCAAACAGCACAAAGCAGGGCAAAACATTGAACCTGTCATGAAGTCATCAGGCTAGGTGTCTTTGTGCAGTGATATCGGAAGCAGAACACGGGAATGTTTGGAATCATCCGTGAGGAGTCACAAGCAAAGTATCCAACACCTTGTTTGTGTATCACTAGCCCGGGAGGGGAGGAGAATGACACTGGACGTCGCAGCAGTCCTTTCATGCCCAGGGAACCCTTTTGATGCTTCGCGCGCAAGTCGTGGGGGAGGGGGGGTTGTATTTCATTCACACAGGTACAAGAGGCATGGCGAGGGAGGAACACGTACAAGAATGGCAGGAGAGCACACAGGTCAGGAGACCAGCGTAGCCGCTGGCTCACACACACACACATCCTCCCATTGTGTGTGCTGTCTTTTTTTTGTGGGTGCTGTGTCAGTGGTTGTACCTGTCATGCCCCGTCCACAGCCAAGAAGGCCAAAGGGACGATCTGGGTTATCATGTGGGGCACTGACATGTGTCTGTGTGCGTGTGTTGTCTTTTGGTGGGTGGTGTGCCAGTGGTTGTCACCAATGAGTCACCGGGCTCGTGCCGTGAAGGCGCCGTTTTGATTCCCGCTGCCTACATGGCCCCTACGCCGAAGTGAAGGAAGAGAGGGCGCAACTGCCGCGAGCAGCTAACGGAGCAAGTCGCGGAGTGCACTGCTGCAAGGAGCGGTGGTGTAGCATTTTTGCAACGTATTGGGGGGGTGTTAGGGGCAAGCCAAAAAACGGCGAGGTGGCGTAGCGAGCTACTGTATGGGGCGGTGGGGAGTGTTGACGACAGAAGGGTTTGAACCTCCAACGCCGACAGACACACACACACACACACACACACACACACACACACACACAGACACACGCACACAAGGACACACACACACTCACTCACTCACTCACTCACAGATGACGTGAGGGGATCAAGCACACACACACACACACACATGATTGACACAAGACAAAGAGGCGGGCACGTTGTGAATTCAGCTGGATGCAGACCGGATACACAGACTGTGCTACAAAAGATAGAGGACAGAAGACAGCAGAAACAGAAGCAGAAACAGAACGGTGTGGACGGAGGCTCCGGCAGGCTGACCCTGTTTAACAGAGCCGTCCACCAGGTGCTGAATGGAATCGATTCACTCGGAGGCACATAACCGACATAAATATTTATTTTTTTGCCATCATGCCACCCGATCCGCCGTGCTCGTGCTAAGCAACGGTGGTCTTTTCGTTTGGTTCCTGCACAAGTGTGTGTGTGTGTGTGTGTGTGTGTGTGTGTTTTCCTTCCCATGGCCTAGCTCCTCACGGAGGTCATGGACTAGAGTTAAAAGAGGTAAGAGCAGAAGCAAGACAAGAAAAAAAGGGTAAGAGAGACATACAGAGATGTCACAAGCGGCAAGAAGGAGGTACAATCCAAGAAGGAGGGGGAGCGAAAATTAACAGTAAAACAGAGGTGCCCAAGATCTGGACCAGGATGCATTCCGTCCACTCGTCAAGTTTGACACAGGTTGGCAACTATGTTATGCCCGAGGAGGAATGTTCCATGGTTCCGTCGTCAGTTGTGAGCATTCGGCCCTGATAATAACTAATCCGTCCGGGAATGAGCCATGGCTCTTTTTTTTTTTTGAAGAACTACTTTTCTTCTACCCTTGTATTGCTGTTTTCCAATTTCCTCATACTGTTCAGTAGTGGATTTCTTCTTTTTGGCTTGTTCCGCCTGACCCCCATGACTAACAGTTACGAGGACGCACCCCCACCAGCGGACGTTGTTGTTATGCCGGAGGAAACGGAAGATGACAAGGTGAGTTCTCTTACATAGGCTCTCACAGCAGGCAAGCAGCTATCCAAAAAGGCCAAGGTGTCTCATGTATGCGAAGCTGTGGACAGAGATAAGCACATTGAGCCGTTGCAACAGAAGATCCACATTTTGAGTGTGCAATGGGACTGGATAGCCAAGGTTGGACACACACGCCAAATGGACAACGACGATGTAGAGGCATGGTTGGAGTCACTACAGGCCAATCCCCCATCACAGCCAGTGCGGGCCACTATCCGGATGGGGGAAGGTACTAACATGCCCTCTGTTGTTTCCCGCCGAACACGACTGTGCACATCTGCCACAGGGGGGGTTTATGATTGCAATTTCGTCGGCGGAATGAGCTTTGGCTCATTCTTTTTGCAAAACGCTGATCTCATGATGTGCAGACAATAGGCCCTTAGTCATTGCAAAGCAGCACCTTACCCGGTCTATGCGAGTGTGGCCAGCGGATGAATTGAAGTAGAAGGAGACACTACCCCCATGGATAGAGACAATGAGTTGCGAAGTGGTGAAAATGGAGTGACCGCTGCGTATCCGGGAAATCATAGCAGCGAAGGACATTGCCATTCACCACAACATCAGCACATTCTGCCTGTACCAAGTCACTGACAAGTCGGTCAGCTAGCAATCGGAGTGCACCGTGTCAGTTCTCTGTGTGCTAATTGGTTAATGTTTTGCTCCTCTACTGTGAAGGATCCAACGACAACTGGACGATCCCACTACTACAGACCCGCATGAGGCAGCGTACATGGCACTTTGGCAGGCAGGCCTAATCAAAGCAAAAGTCACCATGGAATCCCCCCCCCCCCAAATAGCAGAACCCAATCGTCAGCGCCAGCTGTGTGGCGTACACTCTGTGGCTTATGTGGCTCACAAGATAGTGTCTAGAGGACCTGGAAGCCGCTGTAAGAGCTGGTTAACCACACTGACCATAAAATATCCATAGCGCTGAGGTGGTACATCGTCACGAAGAAAGAAGGTATTTCGGGCCACCTGCTTGGACCGTTTCGCATTTAAATGAGCCATGGCTCATTCTTGCTAACCGCATTTCTGAGACTTGACAACCACAGGCCTAAAGTGCACCTTGGTACTGTACCGGGATCATGCATAGGATATTTGCATCTATTTGAAATCCAATAGTGCATCGGCGGCAGGCGTAGCAAAGCTCTTGAGAGGCCTCAAGCGTGACAGGCGGTTGAAGCGGGTTGTGATGCATCATGAGAACACATTGTTGCATCCAAGTAGAAGTACATGCGCAACCCCCGTGATAGCCGGGAAGACGTCTCGTGCAGTCATTGTACCCCCCCCCCCCGGCTTGTGATACCAGGAACGCTTGAGGAAATTGTGAAGGTGCGACGCCTGGTGGGACCGGAAGATGCACAGCGTAGCACGAGGACAACTACCCACCCTGGGAATTAATCAAGAAAGCACCAAATCGGGAGAGAGCGGAATGGAGCAGCTTCCGGAGCATCGTGGCAAGACCTATGCTGGAGCCTGAGTTGGAGACCAGTGACGAGGCGGTACACACGATGCACGTTGAAGGACACATTTCGTGTGCTGGGGAATGGATTGAGGGACCACAAAGTGGTGTTTGTCTAGATGGGGAAGCGGGCACTGCTGGAGGCCTTCACGAACTGTCGCATTCAAATGGTGTGCTTTGTAATTGGTCACAGCGCCTTTTTTGTGGTGCAAATTTCGATCGTTTACAAAATTGATGAGCTTTGGCTCAATCCGCGAGCGGAACCTGCCTTATCAGTGCTTGCAAAGGCTTGTTTTTGTCCTTCAGATCTTTGTCGAATTACAACAAGACGAGGAGTTTTACCTGCACCCACTGATTCATCGGCGACTTTGGGCTGGCACACCCATTTGTATTGTGGGTCCTATGGTCGAAAGCAAGATAGGTTAGGCAGCGTTGAGTGGATTTGAGTCCTGTGATGGTTGGAAGTGGCGGACGATCAACCCATCTGACTCTGGCAGTACGCATGCTTACTATAAATGGAAAGAAATTAAATTTGTTGTCGGGTATCCGGCAAAGCTCCCTGTGAAGATGCTTAATTACTTGAATGTTGATTGGGCTGCTCTGAAATCCCCAACAACGGTTGGCCTGCTTGGTCTTTTTCTGAAGTGTTTTGGTGTCTGCCCCAAGCGGATTGACGGGGAGAACGCCGAAGTCCCTAGTGACGTGGTCTGGATGCTGATTTGCAGCTGTCTGCCTAGTGTCCCTCTCCACTACAGTGCGCTGCCGGAACTTGTCAGTTTTGGAGTGTTGTTCACACGCCCTAAGGCAGAGTTGAAAGACCATGTCGAACAAATCCAGGCTATGCATGTATGCCAGTGGCGAGCTTTGTGTAGTCAAGCCAAAAGAGTGGTACAACAGCTTGCTGAGTGGTGTGCTTGTGGCTGTGCACAACCCCAAGGATGAGGACAACGATGATGGGGACCTAGTTCCATAGGAGGAGGAAGAATCCACACTACCAAAGAAGACCACACACCGCAAAGTGAAACACGAGGAGTAGTCGGCGTCAGAGGTAGAGGAGGTAGGAAAGAATAAGAGGAAGAAGAAGAAAGAGGGACAGCAACATAAGGAGGCAAAGGCTGACAGTGGTAAGGGCAAGCCGGAGGCTGGTGTGCCCCCCTTCTTGGGTCGTGTCCGAACTGCTGGCAAGAAGTGCGTTATATTGTGTGTGAGTATAGAACTAAGCCTATTTTTTATGGTTCAGCCTGAAGAATGATCCAAAGCTCATTGTTTTTTCGTTTTATAACTTTTAGCTCACTGTATACTCGATGCGAGACTGTATGGTTCAATACTACCGCCATATTGTATTGTTGCCGTGTGTGTCCCGCATGCTGTGTTCTTCTACCCACATGTTTTGCAGATGTGCTGCTTGCTGAACAACACACACAAATGTTGGCGGTAGTTTGTCATGTGTGGAAACGGGGAAAGAGGTTTGTGACAAATGCGCACCAAAAATCCCTTGTTTGTCTTGTCCCCTTTTCGTTTACGAACAGGGGATCACTTCTACTGTTTGTGTACAGATTCGTTGAAAATTTATTGTGTTGTGTGAAGCAGCATGCAGGTCTTCCGCTCCCCGTTTAAGAGTGCGTCGTCTAAGGCCCCAGATCAAGGAGCTTCGGGCTCTAGGGCGGACGCGTCGGCGCTGGACACCAACCAGATGTCGCCTGAGGAGCTACGCGCATTGCTGCAGTCTCAGCAAGAGGCGATCGGACATCTACAAGCTCGGTTGGAGAGCCTGGCCGTCGCGGAGAGAAATACGGTGGCGGACCTGACCACGGAGGCAGTGGAGCAACTGCTGGGGGGCGACAAAGTGGCCAGCTAGATGCGCCAGTCGGGCGAGGCACTGCGGGACTACGTTAGAAGCGCGAGTGCCGCCCCGGTCAGGCCATCCGACGTGATGGGCAATGCGATGGAATGCCCGAGGGGCGACAGGCTGGCCTACAGGATTTGGGGTATCATCGTGATGGCGGCTGTTGGATCGTTTCGGGTGGCGGCCGTGGGCGTTCGTGGATGTGCCCCCAAGACGCAATCGAGATACCGTTCCGCTCTGTCCGCGGTGGCGAAGTTTGAGGGTACCAGAGCGTTGCGGACGCCGCTTACTGACACGCTGTCTGAATTCTTGGCGTCAAGGGTCTCCATGGGACAGGCCAGATCCACCCTCACGGGGTATGTGTCCGCGGTTCGGGCAGCAGAAGATGTCACACTACTCCCGGGTTGTGTCCAGGCCATCCACTGGAGGATTGCGAAGTCTGGAAAACCGACACCGGGGCAACCATACCTGGGGCCGGAGCGTCTCTGTCTCCTGTGGGCCAGAGCAATTTCGCCGGTTGAGCAGGCAGTGGCAGCATTGGCGAGCCTCAGTTGGCTCCTCTTCTTGCGAGTCTCTGAAGCGGTGTCCATCACGCCAGCGGGGTTGGAGAGTGATTCCGTGGTCCTGTTCGTCACTACCAAAGTTGGTGGCCACAGGGAAGTGCGACTGCCGCTTAATGAGTGGGGACGGTCGTGGGTCCGATTTCTCAGATGCTACGCCGAGGCGAGCTGCATCCCTGAAGGTCAACCGTTGGTTAGGGGAGGGGTTGAGGCAGTGGAGAGGATCTTCACAGACCTCCTCCGTGATTCCCCATATAGTGGCCACCGATGGCATTCCCTGCGGCGGGGTGGCGCTGCGGCCGCCTTCCACCGCTCCCCCAATGTGGCTTACTTCGTCTGGTGGGGCTGGCGGAAGAGGCTGGCCACAGCGTTGGAGTACGCTTTGGGCTACTCTGACCCTGCGGTGGTTGGGGCTTTGGTGCTTCCATGGCCTGTTGGTGGCCAGGCTTCTGATGAGCGTTTGGATGTGCTGTTGGCCGCCCTGTGGGGTGACCCCATGCATGCAAGCCCTGAGCGGAAGTCCACGAAGGCGACGATGGAGATCTCAGTCCCGGTGCCTGCTGGCCCTATTGTATCTCTTCCTGATATGGATGTGGCGACGAATCGGAAGGAAGTGGACGACGTGGGGTTTGATTCGGATTCTTCGTCCGTCCCCTCGGAGTCTTCGGACTCAGATGTCTCCACAGCAAGTGCCCGTAACATCACTACAGGACCCAGTCCGTCCACTGGTCCAGGGGAACGCCCTCAACAATTCACGCCGGGATCCAAGCCTCAGGTCGATGGGAGCGGCAGGAGGAAGCTGCGATCGAAAGGAGCCGGCAAGGCACCGAGAGGCGGCGCAGCAGAGGTCGACGGCGCTGAGAAACTGAGGCCCAAGCGGCGAGTCGTTGGTCTGGGCGGTCCCTTATCTGTCCAGCGGCATCATGCGATGAGCGCGCAGGTGGGCCTGGGTAGTGCAAAAGTCCGACGACCTGCCTCCAAGAGGCGGCATCCTGATGGGCCTCCAGTCGGGCCTGCCAGCAAAGTGGCTGTGCGTTCCCCGCCGGAGTGTAAGGGTAAGGGTGGAGGGACGGAGACCGGCAGGGGTGGGGGGGGGGTCGCCTGGAAATTCGCCCCCCGCGGGGGTGACTCGCGAAACCCCATCTGCCTGTGACACGTCGGTTGGTGGCCCAGTGCTGAGTTCGGCGCAGGGATCGCTGCGGATGATCACACTGGCGGATGGTGGGCCCCGCCCTCTGACCAGGGCAGACCTTTTGTATGTGCGTTCGGAACGAGTTCCGTTATTTGTCCACTTTTTGCAGGCGTTCTTTTCTTTCTTGCCCTGGCTTCACCGGGCATTGTCTTGCGGGGTCTTGTTGCTCATGCGGCGACTCCATTTGTTTGTGCTGCGTTTTTTCCTTACGTGTGAGGATTTTCGTTTACTGTCCGCACCGGATATGACTTTTAGCGCTTTGTCGGAATTTACAGTTGAATCCTGGCAGGCTTTTTTGCACCTTTCTACATCCCCGGTGCCACAGGTGGGAAAAGTTGACCCACAATTGGTGGAGAGGGGTTTGGGGGCAGTTGGTGACTACACAATTTCCGACGATCTGTGGTGTGAGTTGGCGCCCCCTGATTTCGAAGCATCGGTGTCGGATTTTCATTTGGAGAGAGAAAGTCGCTCTTCTACTAGGGAGGCTTTGGTGCTGCCCATGGTTAAGTGGTTGCTGCGTGAGGGAGTTGTTTCCATCATGGATGAAGGCTGCTCCATGGGGACGACTTGCTGGCCGTTTGTGATCCCGAAGTCCACAGAGAAGGTGTCCCTCATTTTTAATTTAGTTGAGTTTAATGAGAGCTTGCATAAGCCGTTGTCTTTCTCGCTGGATGGTTGGGAACGAATCTCCCAGAGGTTGGCGGAATGGCCGGCCGATAGGCCGTTGTTTTGTACACATGTGGATCTCAAAAATGCTTTTTGGAGTTTTAAGTTGCCTAGACGGCACGAGAGGGCCTTTCGGTTTCGGATGCGTTGGGAGGGGGTGGAGAGGGTGTTTTGTATGTTGCGGATGCCGTTTGGGTGGAAGCACTCCCTGCTGTTCTGTCAGACGGCGCTGGGGAGGATAGTGCGTCCCCTGGCCCCGGAGGGGTACATCCTTTTCCACTACCTGGATGATTTTTTGATCCTGGGGCCGGATCCAGTGCGGTTGCGTGTTGTCACTGCGCGCGTGGCTCGGGCTTTGGAGGAGGCTGGGTTTATTGTGTCGGGCAAGAGTACACTGGACCCGGTTACGTAAATATTTTTCTTAGGGAAGTACATTAATTTAGGAGTGCGCACGTTCCGTTCACACCCACGGGCTTTCTTACAGATGTTCAATATTTGGCTCAGGTTAGCCACGCGGTCGAGGCCTTCTTCCCGGTTGCTCTGTAAAGCATTGGGCTTCATCCATTGGCACTTTAGGCCCCGTTTGGGGGGGGGGTCCGCTGCTCGCTGGGAGCTATTGTTGTGACCGGTGGGGTGGGTTTGAACGACCTACGCCACTGAAGGTTTTGCATGGACTGTGTACTGCCATCGTACGGTGTATGGAAACTTGGGAGCCGCCAACGCCGGCACGACTTGCTGTATTTCGTGCGCTATCTGCCACGCCCGATTTGTGGGCCGTTCGTCATTGTGTGATGTTCGGGGACGCTGCTTTGGACGCCATTAGGTATAGGGGGGGGGCATTCGTCCCGCGGTTGTCGGGTGTCCGTTCCCAAGTGTTTCTTTGTGACAAATGCACACCAAAAGTCCCGGGAAAGGTTGAAAAACGTGCCATTGTGGTGTCTCATGTGCCACTTGTGACATTGCCCCTGTTTTTTAGGGGGTTCCGGGACCCCCCCCCCCCCCGCAGTACTGCTACAAGGTCAAAAAGCCGCCCTTTTTTATGGGTTTTTTAAAATGAGGTGTTATGACCCTTGCCGAAAAATGTGGCGCTTTGTTAGGGCCGCCTAAGCTAGGGTTGTCGGCCAAACCGCCTCCCATCATCCCCCCCCCCCCCCCTGCAGCCAGCCCCACTATTGGACAACGGCTTAAAGTGCGGCCTAGAGTTTGTTTTAGTCAGGTTAATTTTTGAAGGGGTCCAATTAATATCCGTAGGTTAATATTAAAAATTTTTTTAACATGTGGAATGCCGGTCCAAAATTAAAATTTAACCTCCAGATATCAAACCAAGTAGTTGACATTAGGCGGCTCTAATTGCGCACCTTTTTCGGGAGGCAAGTGCGGCCGTTGTTGCTGTTGTAAAATGCGGCATGTGCATGCTAATTTCAGCCCCTTTTGGAGCGGTGAAAAAAAACGCATTTCAAGTCACCAAATTTTCTGTGGGTCTGTTGACCACAATTTTGGAAGCCAAAATGTGCCATATAGCCTACCAAAATCAGGACTTTCAAAAAAAAGGACGACACGCAGGTCGCTCTTTGACCAAAAGTGATTTTTAGAGGGTTTTTTCTACCTACTCCTATTTACACAATTGTGTGGTACTAGACACGTCTTGAATAAAATCTACTCTTATTTTACCAGTGTGTTATGCCGTATTGTCCTCGTACTTTGCTCAATTGGTCGTATGATTTGACACCACTAACTGATGTACAACCTAACTGTCATGGTTGTCCGTTTTTGTGCCCAATGCTGCCAGCAAGTGTGCTCATTTGGAGCAGGGACACATCCCATACGACATAGATATTGGTCTCGGTATTTCGTTTGCAATGGAATATTGGCAATATTACTATGGTATATTGCATTTTCGGCTCCAAAGAGCGACCTGCGGGTCGCTCTTTTTGTGTCAGAACCGCTTCGTGGGCCACTACCATGCTCGGCTTTCAACCAAAATTTTGGTGTCACCTGCAGCTCACCTCTCTTTGCTTCATGGATCCCGAGCCCTTTCACAAGGTCCTGTTCAGTACCAAGGTGTTCGCAAGTGGGGCCGAATTATTCGCATCCGCTGTCTTAGCGGGGCCCACTCAAGACTTTATTTTGTTCTGCATGGAATTACGTGGGAAAACAAAGACGAGGCAGAAGCTTGTAGAATTCTTATCTGGACATGCTAAGCAACAAGCTGGCAGGGTCCCTAGTAGATGGTACACAGTTCTGCAACAGAAGGCACATAATATGTATTTGCTTTTGCATTTGAGGTGGAATCCCACGGGAAAACGTCCATCAGAGGGACATGATCACATTGGAGTCACCCGGAGTCTCAGAAGCAAAACGGCTCGTGCAGGGCAGTGCACATACAACTGCCCCGATGTATCTACTCACGCCAATGCCGTTGCTTGCCAACTTCTTGAAGACCTTAAAGTGTACCAATTTCTTCTATGGATGGCCAACTTTTATCAGCGCCGCTTCCGCCCCACCCCTCATTCATCTGATAAATCATTAAACCCCACTGTGTTCGCTGTTTGTTTGGTGCCTATTAGACTTGATGCCTTTCCGGGGTACTGTTCGTTGTCATCTATTGTTGGTAGGATAGATGCTACTGCAACTACATTTTACAAAGCACAACAAGAGCACCACACACTGTTTGTGAACACCTAAAATGCAATTACAACAATTAACAAGGTTAGATCCCCCCTTGACATTCGTTGTCATCGCGTTGTTAGCTCCCAATGGTGTTTCCTGATGATGTTTGATGAAGTGACAAGTAGTAACACTGGTTCACTGCAGGTGCTATCTATGGTACTGGATTTGCAGCAGGAAAGTGGTAGACCCCTGCCCCTGCTGGTGGACATGAAGATTACTACCAAATTTGTAAGTTCCTCTACAGCCCAAGTTATGTACCCTTTGATCTTGGGTCACCGAACCGCCTGCCTATTTTTTATGGGATGTGGCATGCCTACAAGTATTGCGTATCAGTTACGTGGCATAAGTTCTTACCACTTTGCACCCTCTTGAAGATTGTGTCCCTAGAACCTGGCTCAGTGGTTGTTAACACTCTACACCTCCTTGTCCTTGTCTACCACAAGGTAGACAAGATGAAACTTTTCAGTGCCAACCAGCGTGCTTCCCGGGCGTCGGCCATGGTTCGTCTCCCGGCCAACTACCCGTACCAGATGTATGCAGCGGTTGCCGGTGGCCAACAGCGTTGGCAAGCGGATGTACGACCCCCCGCGTACAACGCCATGAGAGTGGCGGACCAGCCAGTAGCCTCCGTCTTGCGTGCCGTCACGGGCTGGCATACCCTCCCCTCTGCGCGGTTTTTTCAGCCACTGGCCTCTTGATAAAATGCAACAGCTGTCTCGATTAGCTACCTCTTTTACTGCGCACTAGGTCATCAGCAGGGTGTGCACAGCTTTGATAATGAGTGCACCCCACCTGTCAAGGGGTATGTCGTCCTGCCACCTCACAGGATACTTACAAACAATGGCACCTACAGCAGGAACCACAGTGGTGGCCTGACTGGAAGGGAAGTAGGGGAGAGGTCTTCCACCAACAGATCATACCATACCAGCAAGGGCACGGTCAACTGTAAGAACAGCACCCTAGGGCATGTGACTCCTAAGGTCACGGGGTCCATCTTTGGTCGGGGGGTGATTAAAAAGATGTCGAAAATACCTTCGAGCTCTACAATAGTGGGGTACCTGCACATAATGGTGACCAAACGCGACAGCAAGGCTTCACATGGTTCCTCAGACAGACACCATGATGGCAGCCGTTCATCCCACCGAGACCAGGTCAAGAGTGCAACCACAAGTGTCTTAATGTCTTCACTGTTATGTTCCTGTCCGTGTAGCAGGTTCACCAAGATATGAAGAGTGTACCGCAAAATGGTAACACCCAGGGTCGGTGTACACCGTTGCTCACTCCAATTGCACTGCCTAACGAAAACCCCAAGCGTAAGCATCACAGGAATGAAATACTGCAAAAGACGACGTAGTGCTTAAGCTTGTACCAAGTGGGCGCGCCATCACAAGAATTATTGGACGAATTTGGGGACCTTTTCCCACGACGTCCGGCTATGGCTGTTGGCCAGTATGAGGCGGACGTTGCTTGGTTTAGACGTACCCACCTTTTTCCACCATTTTACCTGCCCAAGTGTAACGCACGTGCTGCCCCTCCAACTGGTGGTGGTGGCGCTGTGTCACTGGTACGTATACGTGCAGCGGCGGATGATGATGATAATGATGATGAGCATGACAATGCGGTAGCACCCCCCCGATGAGTACCGAGGCGATTACTGCGACTGTGACGTAATCTTTGTGTCTTCCGCAGACACGGATGGACCGCCACTAGGCCTTTTATAGGAGGATGAGTTCGAGATGCACGCTGAGGTTGGTGATTTTTGAACAAATTTTCCCGGGAGCTTTCCGTAGCTCGTTCCTTCGCAAGACATGCAATATTAGGCATTCAAAACAGGGCATCATGCATACATCGGGAGACATGGACCTGCAGGTCGATGTCTTTACCATGTCCCCCAAAGTCTGTCATCCCTACTGTACGTGTGTGGTACTGTGCGTGCCCCCCCGTTTGAAACACCTGCTTCCGAGACGTTGATCCTATCACTGAATTTTACCGAGTTTATTGCCTGCTTCCAAGTGAATTGACTTTTCAACAAGGGTTTTTGAGTGGGCGTGCCATGTCAGAAGAAGTTCTCAGCGTTCCTCTGGAGGAAGATACAACAGCGCCCCTTCTGTCGCAGGCATCCACGCAATAAAACAGTGCCACAGGAGCCGGAAAGGACAAAAATGGGCCTCATTCAAAAAACTTGACGGAGAAATGTATTGGGAGTGTGCGGATGGAGGATTACATTGAGCAGCAGGAGATACACATCCCGTTGAATGAACTGAACTGGGACTTGGAAGCAATGAAGTTTCAATCACGACCCCTGGACTTGCACAAGCTGCAGGCCAATCCATTGATCAGACCATTGAGCTGCATCGTCTGGCGTGATGAGGGTATGCCTATGCACTGTCCAAGTTGTAAGCGATAACATTTTGCGATTCAGAGTGCCAGTGCTAGTCCTAGCGCCAGTGCCCCCTTGCCAGTCGCTCTGTGTGTCTCTACCTGCTTCCGGGGGGTAGTTTAGTTGCTTTTTTCCCAAGCCAAGAAGGAATTGCAGGTCGCTCTTTGTGTCTCAAGCTGCTTTTGGAGAGTGCCGCGGTTACTTTTGCCGGGACCAAAAAGGAGCTGCAGGTCGCTCTTTGTCTGTCAATTTGACCAAATCTGCATGTTTATTTGTGCCTTTTGTAGGGGGAGCACCGTACGTGATGGCGCATGGCCATGTCGCCTATGCAGCCAACGAGTGGATGAGGGAGCTAACAAACAACCGCTAGCCTATCCCACACTTGATGCTCATCGTCGTGGCAAACATGATGAAGCCGGATACTGACGTGGGGACCACAGAGCGATGATCAGGGGATGCGAATGCTGAGGAGTAGAGCGTTGACGTGGAGAGCTTTGTGGGAATCTGCAGAAGGTTGTTGATCTACGTGAGGAGAGGGCCCCCAAGGGAGGATAAGGAGTGCATGCTTGTGGGCTGGCGCAAAGCAAGGCAGCTCAAGACCAATGGAAATGTGGTATGCCATGTCGATTATGGCGTCGGTGCAGCCCCCCCCCCCCCGTGGTCATCGGAATACACCTGCGAGGAGACATTGCCTGTTATAGTTCCCTAGTCACACAGGATAGTCTCTAGAAATGTTGGAGACCAATTGTACAAGGCCTGAAGCAGTGTGGCCAGAGATTCATCGATAGCATGGTTATCTTTACCCAGAGCTCCCCGGAGCAAAGTATATCTTGCAACTCTTAGTTTCACAAGTTTTCATTGGAAGAAGGAACTTTACGTCGCTCTTTTGTTCCCGAATTCGCATTTATGGATGCCCGTATTCCCTAGATTTATATAGGACCTGCCTCCAAGCAGCATCAGGCTTTCATGCCAAGCAGTGGGAGGAGGTTCTGAAGTATATGATAACACCAAAGCCAAAAGTCAATGAGATTGGAGCAGTGGCCCAAAAGACATGAAGAGAGACAAACTGGAGATTGGTTTAGGTGCACCCGAGCAATCCAATGCTACATCCGAGCAAAAGTATGTAGCCCCTCTCTCATGTATGGCCTCAACACACTGTCTGTTGGTAAAGTAATACTGTTACGTATTCGGAGCAGGGAAGGGGGCACCACTAGAGAGAGCCAAGAAATTGATCACCCCACATGCAGCAATCAAAATCAACGTTGGTAGGTGGCACCCTACGACAGATGAGCCGTTCTTGGGCTAGGATGTTATCAAGCAGGCCCCTATTTGGTGTGATGAGCAGCGGAAACCCTTCCGACTGGCAGCCATGAAGCCCCTTGCACAACCGTCATTGCAGGCAACAACGGATTCAAAGTCGGTGGCTATGAGACTGTAGGATGGTGGTTCTGGGAAGTCTACTCAGGAGATTGCAGATGACGACAGCCCAAGTCTCATAATTTTCCAAATCGGCACCGGACGGGGTGTACCAAGGGATGCATTGGGCCTTCCATACTGTGCGGTGTGTGCTGCTTGTCATACTCATGCTGTGTTTTTCCGCAAATGCATGCATTTTTTGGGTGAAATGGTAACAGACGTTCGAACAATGCTACTATAAACAGCTAAACAATGCGGCCTTGTGAGTACAGATCCTTGTGGAGGTTACTAGAGATGGCTCTGAGTCCATTCCCCCATGGATGGGTAAGTAATTGTAGCGGGACGTACCTTTGGTGAATGCCGGCACACATTTGGGCATTCGGAACTTCAAGGCAGATTTCATGAGACTGGAGGCCATCGAAGGCTGGCATTATGTGGAGAGTACCATTTACGATATGGGCATTTTGCCCGCGGTGCACACCATGAGCTCCCGTTCTCGGCTGTTTGCCACACCAGTTGAATTTTCCTGAAAAGTTCCACATATTTTTTTCGGTGACCAGGGTTAGCTGAGCTCCAGTATTACCCTGCCTGCTGCTAGTTATTTCTTTTAGAGTCTAGGCCTTGTACGTTTTGAAGCACGCATGCCTTGTGTGGTGCAGGATTGTGTATAGCGACCTAGTCGGCTATCAGACATCAGACATCAGACTTTTATGGACCATCATTACCAAACCATGAACCCCCCTCCCTCATACCCCTTGATTATGCACTACATCAACCCCCCCCCCCCGCCCTTGTCCACACCAAATTCTTCACATCAAACCCCCCCCCTAACCCCCCCCCCCCACTATCGGGTGCTTTCCAGCCCCCCCCCCCCCCAGGGAAAAAAGGCGCTACGGAAAACACAAACCCACCTATTTGGAAACCAATTGCACACTTGTTGTTGACAGCAGTGTATGTGACAACTTCAATTTGATTCTGATTTTGGTTGTTTGATCCGACAATTTGTTTGTGTACAACACCCTTGAGGTGTTTTTGATTGTTTGTGGTCTAGGCCTTTGCGCTTTAGACCAGAGAACCCTTCAATGATGAACGCGCTGATCACAACTGAGAAGGGGTTCTAGCATGTTTGCTTCTGCAACCAATTGCAATTTGCTGACTTTGAGCCCCTTCAATGACGATGCATGACAATTTACATGTGCTGCTCCGTCACGCGTGGGTCTTCAGTGTCGACCCCCGCAGGGACTTTTTTCTTAGGACCTGTTTTGTGCGGACGGAGCTTTGCGGATTCGCGGCCAAGGAATGGGACTGCCCCCAGCAGTCAGTGTACCATGTCCACCGGAATGTGCACCATGTCCTCCAATTTGAAAACCCTTATTTGTCAATGTCATGTGCAAGCAACATACATCTGAGAAGGGGCTTTGCAGGGAATTTGAATTTGACTTCCTTGTTTTCAATCGCCCCTCTGTCCCAGCCCTTAAGGCTCATTGCAATGTGCTGCACTTCGCCCTACTCACGCTTTGTTGTTTATCTGGTGACCTGATCTGATCTGGTGATCTGATCTGGTGACGACCATTAAAAACCCTGTGCTCTATCTTGTCGTGCTCCGTCTTGCTGTGGTGTTTCTTGAGGAAGTTTGGAAAACCATCCAGAGAAATCCATAGTGTAGGGAAAACACCCCCCACGCAACCCCATGCGCAATGGTGTGGAAAAGCCTGCCTCGACTCTTTCAGTGTCAGCGTCACATCGTGTGTATGCGTGTCTGCATTGTTCGATGTTCTTTGGGTTCTGTGTGTAGTGGAAAAACATGGAAAAAATCACAGATTGCAGATTACTCACAGATTACAATTCTCAGAGGTGTGCTACGGTGCAATTCGTGAACATTTGCAACTTTGGTGCCACGTGTCCCATTGCATTTCTTTTGAATGTGTATTTGAATGTGTGCTGTTTGTACCTGAAAAACACCCATCGAGGTGTTTGGTACGTCCATGGTCTAGGCCCTGGCGCCTACCACCACAGACCCCTTCGATGAGGAATGTGCTGACGACAACTGAGAAGGGGTTCTGATTTCCTGGTATTTGCTTCCATGTTTGCTATTTGACACCCAGCCACATATTGCAACCCCGTCCCGATCGGTTGTTAGTAGTTGTGGGTTGTGCAGTTTCCAATCATTTTGAGCCCCTTCGATGATGGCGACGTTGTGTGTGCACGGGCCTGCTCCGTGGAACTTGGGTGTGGGCTGGAGCAGGGAGCCATGCGCAGACCCCTGCAGGGACCTTTTTCTTAGGCCCTGTTTTGTGTTCCACGGATTTTTTGAAATGCCACTGCCAATCCCCCAATCCAGCCAATACCGCACCTGAGGTGGGTCCCGAAGCAAACAGTTGACACGCTTAGCATGTAACCCTGTGGTATAACGCTACGGTACACCGCTCCCCATAAAACCATGAATCCACTGCAAGGCCCTTTGTGCACATGCAGTGGGATAGCTGAGAAGGGGCTCTTCTCTGATGTTGTGTTGCCAAGTGTGTGTTACGGGTGTTACGCATCCCCTTCAATGATTTTTTGTTTCCAAGGGCGCAAACGCAGGGGGATGCTTTGCCGACGTCGGGTCTCTGCTTCCCCCACAGCAGAGGCACAGACCCCCGCAAGGACCATTTTTCTTAGGCCCTGTTTGGGTCGGCAGAGCTGTTGAGAAAGTGGGGCGTGAAAGAGCATTTGCCTAAGCATGGGAAAATGAGTACCATCCAACTCCACATCCCACCGGGAAGGGATCCAGCTTCGCAGCAGCAGCATCCCAAAAGACCCCTCGAGCCGCAGCCCCTGTCACGGCCATGGCGCCGCTGGACTCGTGCGCGCGACAGGGCGCCCAACCCTCTGCCCCGCAACTGCGTGCCCCAAAGCCGCAGCAGACATATTTCAAACATCCCCAGAGTCGTATGGCGCCCGGAGGCTGATGCTTCCACCAAAAACAATGTTATGAGAAGGGATTCTGCCTTGGCTGTTTCGGTTACCATTATCAGAGGTGTGCGTTGCTAATACTTTTGTGTTTTGGTTCTGTTTGATTTGATGGATTTGATGGATTTGATTTTATTAGATGGAGCATGCAAAATCACTAATGCCCCCTTCGATGATGAACATGCTGCCAGCTACTGAGAAGGGGTCCCGATTTGTTGGTATTTGCATGCATATGCGTACCCCAGTTTTGCCTTGTATGTATGCATCCCCTTCGATGATGCGTCAGCCATGTGGGAACAATCTGTCCAGGGCCTGCTGTTCTAGACCCTATTTTGTTGGATGGAGCCAGGCATCTCCCCATACTCCAACGGATCTGCATGTTTGCCAAACTTGCCGAAGACCAGTGCACTCAGCCCTCGTGCACCCTAGTGCTGCACGACATATGCCAGCCCCTACCTTGACAGCTTGTCTGCGTCATTGCGAAGATTCCGGCCCCAAGGTTTCTTTTTCATTGTGCCTTGCTGGGCGCAGTACTATCCAATGTGGCGGACTGCATTTGAGTTGGGTGATGCAGAATTCCCACTGTCAGCCAAAAAAAAATACTGAGAAGGGGCTCTGCCATGTGGGTACTGGTGGTCCACAACTTGGAGGTATTTCGTTTTGATTTTAATGTGGTCCTGATTTCCTGGTATTTTTTGGTTTTATCGCATTTGATTTTGTTTTATTTGGCGGATCATGCAAAACACCCTTGAGATGTTTAGTACGTACATGGTCTAGGCCATGGCGCCTATGACCATAGACCCCTTCAATGATGAACATGCTGCCAACTACTGAGAAGGGGTCCCATGTCACATTCTCTTGGTACCTACGTCCCTTCAACGCTTATCTGTTCGTTGTTGTGCATGTCTCTCTCGACACAAAGGGAAATGCGTGTATTGCATAGGACTAGGAGGAGACAAGTGTGTGCTGAGCCTCTTCTACACCTAGGGCACTCTTTTGTCATCGACCTCCCCCTTGAGGCGAGGAAGCGCGTCTAGGGTCTAGACCGTTGCGTCTCTGACCCAGATATTTGAGTTGGGTCTGCCCCAGCACCCACGCGTTCATCCCCCACCCAATGCGGGCCGCAATTTGCCATGTTGTCGAGCCCCCTTAGCGTGGCCTCTTCCGCCACCTCCAGCCCTTCGTTCCCCGAATGCGGTTGGGGGGATCTGCCGGAGCTCTTGCGGTTTGGAGACCAACCCCCATCGCCACCGTGGGAATCTGATGCTGAGAAGTGTCTCAGGGAACTGGCCTCGCCCCAACCTCCATTGCTAACACCGCCTCCCTCTCCCCCTTCACCCCACCGTGCACCAACAACCTCTCGAGCGCCCGTAAGTCCTTTGCGCAGACCCCACGTTAACCCAACCCCATACCACGTAGCCCCGGAAGCCATGGAGGGGGCCCTGATGTGCACTGCCGTGCCACCGCCATCCCCCCCGCAACCCCCCAAGTACGTACCCAAGGACCCCCCCACCCCCCCCAAAACCCACGGTACACGGGCCCTATAGTGCCAAAGTACTGCAGCTCATCCGGGAGAATCACGGGGGTGGGGTTCAGTACTTCGTAGACGGGGTGCTGAACCGCCGAGCGATGTACCGGTTTGCTGTGCAGCAGCCCAAGAAAAACCCCCTGCGGGTGTGGCAGGAGGGCATGCGAATTAGCCGTTCGCATTTCCTCAGCAGGGACGAGGAGCATGCAGCAGTGGTGCTTGAAATCCTGTGTGCCACCCCAAAACCCCCCCGTATCCCCAAGCCAGCCCCACCACCTGTGCCTCGTCGGCCGCTGCCCCCTCCACCAAGTGATCAGGTGACGCTGACCCAGTATAGCAGGCACCGCCGTACCTCACTCCTCCCACTGGCTCCCGCACCAAAGCGGCCATGCCCCACCCCGCGGTACGGTTCATTGCTCCAGCACCGTGCGTCTCAGTCCGCCCCCCTACCGGTGAGGCCGCAATTCGGGTCGTTCCTCCCTGCGCAAGCCCCGCTGCAGCGACCCCAGACTTCGGCGAGACGTTCGAATTTCCTGCTCTTCGGCCAGTGTGCACCGAGCGTCTCTTGCTCATAGGGCACTCTTCCAAATGGCTCCAAAATGGCTTGCCAAGACCAAGTATGGTGCGAAGCCGAAGCCAAAGGCAACGGCACCACCACCATCACGAGCATCGCGCGCCCCAGAGGCGCCGCACCCCGCCCCTGTCCCGGCCCTTGCGCCGGCTGTCAGGGGCGCGGCGCCCTCTGCCCCTCCAAAGGCAACGGCACCACAACCATCACCACCATCGCGCGCCCCAGAGGTGCCGCACGCCGCCCCTGTCCCGGCCTGGGCGCCGGTTGACAGGGGCGTGCCGCCCTCTGCCCCCCCAAAGGCAACGGCACCACAACCATCGCCACCATCGCGCGCCCCAGAGGCGCCGCACCCCGCCCCCGTCCCGGCCCTGGCGCCGGCTGACAGGGGCGCACCACCCTCTGCCCCCCCACAGGCAACGCCCCAGCCACCACCCGGGGGTGTGGATTTCGTCATGATCCCAAGGCAACCCTCGGCACAACCACCATCATTGCGCGCCCCAGAGCCGCAGCAATCCACCCCTGTCCTGGCCATGGCGCCGGTGGCCTCGGGCGCGCCACAGGGTGCCCAACCCTCTGCACCAGCAATGCGTGCCCCTGAGCCGCAAGAATCCGCCCCTGTCCCGGCCATGGCGCCGGCTTACAGGGGCGCACCACAGGGTGTGCAACCCTCTGCCCCGCAAATGTGTGCCCAAGAGCCGCAGCAATCCACCCCTGTCCCGGACATGGCGCCGGCTGACTCGGGCGCGCGACAGGGTGCTCAACCCTCTGCTCCACCGCAGAAGTCCATCCCCATCAAGGCACTGCCGACTGCTGCCTCGGGTGCGCCACAAGGTGGTGACCCCTCAGCACAACCACTGTGTGCCGCAGAGCCACAGCACTCCACCCCTATCCCGGCCATGGCGCCGGTCGACTGGGGTGCGCCACAAGGAGCTCAACCCTCTTCACAACCACCATGTGCCGCTCCGCCACAGCAACCAACACTGTTGCCCACTTCGGCCACATTGAACAACATGGACTACGGGCCCGATGACAACCTTGTCGAAGGGTTTACGCAACGGTGGCTTGACCGCGACAGGTTTGTGACCAAAGCATCAGAGGTGTACACCGTCCATGAGGTGGAGGCCGCTGAGGTGTGGGCAGACAAGAACGGCACGAAGCGGAACCTGGCCTTTGAGCGATGGTGGCCCCACGGTGATGGCGATGGGGATGGGAATGCTCCCCCACCGCCACAATTGGCCTCCGAAATGGAGGTCTGGGGCAACTATGAGCTGTCCGATGGTGACATGGTGCGTGGCTGGATCTCTGGCAACCCCAACTGGGAAAAGCACAGGCCGGACTTCGAGGCGAGGGTGCATGGAGATGGCATCCCAGGACAGCGTGTTTGGATCAGCTGTGCTAATAAGCCACGCGCCAATCTCATTGGCAACCATTGGTGTAAGGTTGTCCCCGACACAGGTGCCTTCCACACCTTGCGTAGGGAGATCCAGAAGGGAGCAGCGTGGCCCAAAATGCTGGCAAACATGCGGGCCGAACCAAGGGACACGCCTCCCCTGTCGACCGAGGACCAGGACATCCTGAAACAGTTTGTCAAACAGCACGCGCTGAATCCCTCACAGGCGTTGGCTGTGCGGCAGGTGTTGGATGAGTCATGCATCACAGCATTGACTGGAGGTGCTGGCACAGGGAAGTCAGAGACCTTGGTGGCATGCATCAAGGCCGTGCTATGGCAGCAAGGCCTCCTGGTCGCCTAGAACCCTCATCCTGCTGACCCGGGAACGTTGAACATGGGCAGGAAGGTGGGGGGACCTAAGACAGATACCCAACCCCGCGCATGCGTGTTGGTGACTGCACCCACGAACGCACAAGTCGACATGTTGTTGGCCCGCGTGCACGAGGAGTGTTACAAGGACAATGTGTTTCGTGAAAAGGTGCTTGGCGACCACCCAGCCCCCTGGTTGCGCCTCCGAGCCCAACGGGCTACTTTCCCACCAGGCCTGGCACCCTTCGACCAGCAGGAGGTGCAGAAGACCTTGGGGCGCACCCCAGGTTGCAAGGCTACCCTCAAATGTGCCCTGAACTCCTGCCGTGTGCTGTTTGCCACGGCTGGGATGGTTGCTAACCGGCACAAGATGCTGCTTGGGAAAGAGCAGGAAAAATCCAGGTTTGCGTTCAGCTTTGTGGATGAGGCGTCGAGGCACAGCATCCCTGTGGGCTTGGACTTGGCCGCCATGGGCAGCCAATGTCTACTGTGTGGTGACCCGGGGCAGTTGCGGCCCTACAGCCACGTCCAGCTTTTGGCAAGGGGCAGTGAGGCTGAGAAGGCTCAGGTAGTCCCCGAAGCAGTGGCATGGCCATCGGATGACACCTTCAAGTTCAACCGGGTTGTAAGGGAATGTCCTCGCCCGCAAGTGCATTGGCATGATTCGCTACGGTTTTGCACCACTGGCACCTTGCAATTCTTTCTGTACCGCTCGCGCTGCCGGGCCAGTATCTTGGTACAACAGTACCGGATGACCAAGCCGCTGGCCACGCTCATGCGTGCCTTGTTTACGGGGGGGGCTGTTGGCCACTACCACTCATCTGAGAACCCCTTCCCCGACCCCATCCTGAGCAACCCCATCCGCATTTTGGACCTCGCTGGGTCCACCTGGTGGGGGGAGTTGGAGCGGACTTTGGGGGCAGAGGACCTAGGTAGAATGTACAATCATGTAGAGGAAGCATGGGCCAACCTGCGAATGGATCCCATGTTGTTGAGCAAGGGGGGCCTGAGCATGGAGGAGGGTCTGCTGGTGTGCCAGTTTTTGGAGTATGCTGTCACCTACCCAGCACAGTCGGTAGCGGTAGCGACGACTCACTATGCGCAGATGGTGTGGCTCCAACACTGCGTGACGTTTGTTGGTTGCAAGTGGCAGGCCCATCCGGTAAACCTTCTAAGAACGGTTGCGACCCTCGATAGGTTCCAAGGGCTGCAAGCCCCAGTGATCCTGGCCTCCCTGGTGTCCCCGACACCAGGGATCATGCACGACATCTGGCGGTCAAACACCCTGACCAGCAGGGCACAGTCGGAGCTGCACCTCTTCGGGCGGTTTACAGGGTGGACCACCCACCCCACCCCTGGTGTATGGCTGGATGCACTGCACGCGGTGCAGTGGGAAGCAGGCTCCGGGACTGTGAGCGACACTCTTGAGCTGGCAGGGGTTCTAAGGGAGGCCGCAACTGTTGACAAGATTGTGCATGGCACAATCTAGCGGTTGGCCGGTGGGGTGGTGGGGCACTGGCTGTGGAAGCCATGGAGGAGGCACAAGAGGGCACGGGACCCATGGGGGTATTCACGAGGCACTGCGGATCAGCTGCTTGACTTTGAGCGCATCATGGCCAACAGTCCGAAGGATGAGGTGTCCGTTTCTGTCAAGGATGCACGGGGGAACATTGTGAAACCCCGCCTTCTGGGGGTCATCCTGCCTGACTTCACCGAATGGGCGCTCCCGTACGTATTGGTTGAGGACGATGGACAGGATTCGGGGGACTGGGGGGGGCTTGTGAGGGTAACCCACACATCCAAGCTTGACCTGTGGGAGCAGCGACTCGTCCAGAACCTGGTGGGAAAGCCCCTCTACCACAAGCAGAAGTACCAGAATCAGAACGTACGGCACATTCCACCTGCCCTTGTGGCAGGACGCGTACACCTGCCTGGATTCCCTGCCGTTCTTGTGTGCGGAATTCCGCGCCCCTAATGGTGTGTACGCGGCGTCCCTACTCCATGGTGTGCACCGCTGCCCTAGGCTCCTCGGGGTGTGTGCACCAATTCCGGTGCACGAGGAGGAAGCCCCCCAGTGTGGGTGGCGCAAGCTGCCCCACAGGCCGAAAGATTACATTCTGGGGCGCCACTAACCCTGGCTGTAGAAGAACATGCATTGACCCATGGCCTTTGACCATCCCTGGCACATCAGAACAGTACTAGCCACAGCACCAGCGGGAAAGAGTACAAACATGTGATCACCACCACGTTTGCTGCTCTGTTCGTTGACTATGTTTACCTGCAATGATACGAGTGTGCCCATGCCTGCCTGCCCAAGATTGAAGGAGGTCTCCAAGGTCTTCAGGGTGGGGTTGCCCAAAAAGGAGGTTGAAGACACGCCAACGATAATTGCCATTCGACAATGATACATCACACTTGACGGGTGTACGTCCGTCAAATATTTGGGGGCTGCAGACCCCGAAAATATTTGACGGATGTACGTCCGTCAAATATTTTGGGGCTGTAGACCCTCAGAATATTTGACGGATGTGGTTCCGTCAAATATGTGGGGGGTCTACACCCCCTAAATATTTGACGGATGTGGTTCCGTCAAATATTTTGGGGGTCTACAGCCCCCAAATATTTCACGGAACCACATCCGTCAAATATTTTGGGGGTCTACAGCCCCCAAATATTTGACGGAACCACATCCGTCAAATATTTTGGGGGTCTACAGCCCCCAAATATTTGACGGAACCACTTCCGTAAAATATTTTGGGGGTCTACAGCCCCCAAATATTTGACCGACGCCCTTCCGTCAAATATTTTGAGGGTCTACAGCCCCCAAATATTTGACGGGCGCACATCCGTCAAATATTTTGGGGGTCTACAGCCCCCAAATATTTGACGGACGCACATCCGTCAAATCTTTTGAGGGTGTACAGCCCCCAAATATTTGACGGACGCACATCGGTAAAATATTTAGGGGGTTGTAGACCCCCAGAATATTTGACGGACGCACATCCATCAAATATTTTGGGGGTCTACAGCCCCCAAATTTTTGACGGACACACATCCGTCAAATATTTTGGGGGTCTACAGCCCCCAAATATTTGACGGAACCACATCCGTCAAACATTTGGGGGCTGTAGACCCCCAAAATATTTGACGGACGCACATCCGTCGAATATTTTGAGGGTCTACAGCCCCCAAAATTTTGACGGACGCACATCTATCAAATATTTTGAGGGTCTACGGCCTCCAAATATTTGACGGAACCACATCCGTCAAATATTTTGGGGGTGTACAGCCCCCAAGTATTTGACGGACGCACATCTGTCAAATATTTTGGGGGTCTACAACCCCAAGTATTTGACGGACGCACATCCGTCAAATATTTTGAGGATCTACAGCCCCCAAATTGTTGACGGACGCACATCCGCCAAATATTTTGGGGGTCTACAGCCCCCAAATGTTTGACGGACCCACATGGTTCAAATATTTTGGGCGTCTACAGCCCCCAAATATTTGACGGACGCACATTTGTCAAATATTTCGAGGGTCCGCAGCCCCCAAATATTTGACGGACGCACATCCGTGAAATCTTTTGAGGGTCTACAGCCCCCAAATATTTGACAGTCGCACATCCGTCAAATATTTTGGAGGTCTACAGCCCCCAAATATTTGACGGACGCACATCCGTCAAATATTTTGGGGGTCTACAGCCCCCAAATATTTGACGGACGCACATCCGTCAAATATTTGGGGGTTGTAGACCCCTAGAATATTTGACGGACGCACATCCGTCAAATATTTTGAGGGTCTACAGCCCCCAAATGTTTGACGGACGCACATCCGTCAAATATTTTGAGGGTCTACAGCCCCCAAATATTTGACGGACGCACATCCGGCAAATATTTGGGGGCTGTAGACCCCCAAAATATTTGACGGACGCACATCCGTCAAATATTTTGAGGGTCTACGGCCCTCAAATATTTGACGGAACAACATCCGTCAAATATTTTGGGGGTGTACAACCCCCAAATATTTGACGGACGCACATCCGTCAAATATTTGGGGGCTGTAGACCCCCAAAATATTTGACGGGCGCACATCCGTCAAATATTTTGAGGGTCTACGGCCCCCAAATATTTGACGGAACAACATCCGTCAAATATTTTGGGGATCTACAGCCCCCAAATTGTTGACGGACGCACATCCGCCAAATATTTTGGGGGTCTACAGCCCCCAAATGTTTGACGGACCCACATGGTTCAAATATTTTGGGCGTCTACAGCCCCCAAATATTTGACGGACGCACATTTGTCAAATATTTCGAGGGTCCGCAGCCCCCAAATATTTGACGGACGCACATCCGTGAAATCTTTTGAGGGTCTACAGCCCCCAAATATTTGACGGTCGCACATCCGTCAAATATTTTGGGGCTGTAGACCCCCAAAATATTTGTCGGACGCACATCCGTCAAATATTTTGGAGGTCTACAGCCCCCAAATATTTGACGGACGCACATCCGTCAAATATTTTGGGGGTCTACAGCCCCCAAATATTTGACGGACGCACATCCGTCAAATATTTGGGGGTTGTAGACCCCTAGAATATTTGACGGACGCACATCCGTCAAATATTTTGAGGGTCTACAGCCCCCAAATGTTTGACGGACGCACATCCGTCAAATATTTTGAGGGTCTACAGCCCCCAAATATTTGACGGACGCACATCCGGCAAATATTTGGGGGCTGTAGACCCCCAAAATATTTGACGGACGCACATCCGTCAAATATTTTGAGGGTCTACGGCCCCCAAATATTTGACGGAACAACATCCGTCAAATATTTTGGGGGTGTACAACCCCCAAATATTTGACGGACGCACATCCGTCAAATATTTGGGGGCTGTAGACCCCCAAAATATTTGACGGACGCACATCCGTCAAATATTTTGAGGGTCTACAGCCCCCAAATATTTGACGGACGCACATCCGTCAAATATTTGGGAGCTGTAGACTCCCAAAATATTCGACGGACGCACATCCGTCATATATTTTGGGGGTCTACAGCCCCCAAATATTTGACGGACGCACATCCGTCAAATGTTTGGGGGCTGTAGACCCCCAGAATATTTGACAGACGCGCATCCGTCAAATATTTTGAGGGTCTACATCCCCCAAATAGTTGACGGACGCACATCCGTCAAATATTTTGGGGGTCTACAGCCCCCAAATGTTTGACGGACGCACATCCGCCACATATTTTGAGGGTCTACAGCCCCCAAATATTTGACGGAACAACATCCGTCAAATATTTGGGGGGTGTACAACCCCCAAATATTTGACGGACGCACATCCGGCAAATATTTGGGGCCTGTAGACCCCCAGAATATTTGACGGACGCACATCCGTCACATATTTTGAGGGTCTACAGCCCCCAAATATTTGACGGAACAACATCCGTCAAATATTTGGGGGGTGTACAACCCCCAAATATTTGACGGACGCACATCCGTCAAATATTTGGGGGCTGTAGACCCCCAAAATATTTGAGGACGCACATCCGTCAAATATTTGGGGGCTGTAGACCCCCAAAATATTTGACGGACGCACATCCATCAAATATTTTGAGGGTCTACAGCCCCCAAATATTTGACGGACGCCCATCCGTCAAATATTTGGGGGCTGTAGACCCCCAAAATATTTGACGGACGCACATCCGTCAAATCTTTCGAGGGTCCACATCCCCCAAATATTTGACGGACGCACATCCATCAAATATTTGGGGGCTGTAGACCCCCAAAATATTTGACGGACGCACATCCGTCAAATACTTTGAGGGTTCACAGCCCCCAAATATTTGACGGACGCACATCTGTCAAATATTTTGGGGGTCTACAGCCCCCAAATATTTGACAAACGCACATCCGTCAAATATTTGGGGGCTGTAGACCCCCAGAATATTTGACGGACGCACATCCGTCAAATATTTTGAGGGTCTACAGCCCCCAAATATTTGACAAACGCACATCCGTCAAATATTTTGAGGGTCTACAGCCCCAAAATATTTGACGGACGCACATCCGTCAAATCTTTTGAGGGTCTACAGCCCCCAAATATTTGACGGACGCACATCCGTCAAATATTTGGGGGCTGTAGACCCCCAAAATATTTGACGGACGCACATCCGTCAGATATTTTGAGGGTCTACAGCCCCCAAATATTTGACGGACGCACATCCGTCAAATATTTGTGGGATGTGGACCCCCAAAATATTTGACGGACGCACACCCGTCAAATATTTTGAGCGTCTACAGCCCCCAAATATTTGACGGACGCACATCCGTCAAATATTTGGGGGCTGTAGACCCCCAAAATATTTGACGGACGCACATCCGTCAGATATTTTGAGGGTCTACAGCCCCCAAATATTTGACGGACGCACATCCGTCAAATATTTGTGGGATGTGGACCCCCAAAATATTTGACGGACGCACACCCGTCAAATATTTTGAGGGTCTACAGCCCCCAAATATTTGACGGACGCACATCCGTCAAATCTTTTGAGGGTCACAGCCCCCAAATATTTGACGGACGCACATCCGTCAAATATTTTGAGGGTCCACAGCCCCCAAATATTTGACGGACGCACATCCGTCAAATATTTTGAGGGTCTACAGCCCCCAAATATTTGACGGAACCACATCCGTCAAACATTTGGGGGCTGTAGACCCCCAAAATATTTGACGGATGCACATCCGTCGAATATTTTGAGGGTCTACAGCCCCCAAAATTTTGACGGACGCACATCTATCAAATATTTTGAGGGTCTACGGCCTCCAAATATTTGACGGAACCACATCCGTCAAATATTTTGGGGGTCTACAGCCCCCAAGTATTTGACGGACGCACATCTGTCAAATATTTTGGGGGTCTACAGCCCCCAAGTATTTGACGGACGCACATCCGTCAAATATTTTGGGGGTCTCCAGCCCCCAAATATTTGACGGACACACATCCGTCAAATATTTGGGGGCTGTAGACCCCAAAAATATTTGACGGACGCACATCCGTCAAATATTTTGAGGATCTACAGCCCCCAAATTGTTGACGGACGCACATCCGCCAAATATTTTGGGGGTCTACAGCCCCCAAATGTTTGACGGACCCACATGGTTCAAATATTTTGGGCGTCTACAGCCCCCAAATATTTGACGGACGCACATTTGTCAAATATTTCGAGGGTCCGCAGCCCCCAAATATTTGACAGACGCACATCCGTGAAATCTTTTGAGGGTCTACAGCCCCCAAATATTTGACGGTCGCACATCCGTCAAATATTTTGGGGCTGTAGACCCCCAAAATATTTGTCGGACGCACATCCGTCAAATATTTTGGAGGTCTACAGCCCCCAAATATTTGACGGACGCACATCCGTCAAATATTTGGGGGCTGTAGACCCCCAAAATATTTGACGGACGCACATCCGTCAGATATTTTGAGGGTCTACAGCCCCCAAATATTTGACGGACGCACATCCGTCAAATATTTGTGGGATGTGGACCCCCAAAATATTTGACGGACGCACACCCGTCAAATATTTTGAGGGTCTACAGCCCCCAAATATTTGACGGACGCACATCCGTCAAATCTTTTGGGGGTCTACAGCCCCCAAATATTTGACGGACGCACATCCGTCAAATATTTTGAGGGTCCACAGCCCCCAAATATTTGACGGACGCACATCCGTCAAATATTTTGAGGGTCTACAGCCCCCAAATATTTGACGGAACCACATCCGTCAAACATTTGGGGGCTGTAGACCCCCAAAATATTTGACGGATGCACATCCGTCGAATATTTTGAGGGTCTACAGCCCCCAAAATTTTGACGGACGCACATCTATCAAATATTTTGAGGGTCTACGGCCTCCAAATATTTGACGGAACCACATCCGTCAAATATTTTGGGGGTCTACAGCCCCCAAGTATTTGACGGACGCACATCTGTCAAATATTTTGGGGGTCTACAGCCCCCAAGTATTTGACGGACGCACATCCGTCAAATATTTTGGGGGTCTCCAGCCCCCAAATATTTGACGGACACACATCCGTCAAATATTTGGGGGCTGTAGACCCCAAAAATATTTGACGGACGCACATCCGTCAAATATTTTGAGGATCTACAGCCCCCAAATTGTTGACGGACGCACATCCGCCAAATATTTTGGGGGTCTACAGCCCCCAAATGTTTGACGGACCCACATGGTTCAAATATTTTGGGCGTCTACAGCCCCCAAATATTTGACGGACGCACATTTGTCAAATATTTCGAGGGTCCGCAGCCCCCAAATATTTGACGGACGCACATCCGTGAAATATTTTGGGGCTGTAGACCCCCAAAATATTTGTCGGACGCACATCCGTCAAATATTTTGGAGGTCTACAGCCCCCAAATATTTGACGGACGCACATCCGTCAAATATTTTGGGGGTCTACAGCCCCCAAATATTTGACGGACGCACATCCGTCAAATATTTGGGGGTTGTAGACCCCTAGAATATTTGACGGACGCACATCCGTCAAATATTTTGAGGGTTTACAGCCCCCAAATGTTTGACGGACGCACATCCGTCAAATATTTTGAGGGTCTACAGCCCCCAAATATTTGACGGACGCACATCCGGCAAATATTTGGGGGCTGTAGACCCCCAAAATATTTGACGGACGCACATCCGTCAAATATTTTGAGGGTCTACGGCCCCCAAATATTTGACGGAACAACATCCGTCAAATATTTTGGGGGTGTACAACCCCCAAATATTTGACGGACGCACATCCGTCAAATATTTGGGGGCTGTAGACCCCCAAAATATTTGACGGACGCACATCCGTCAAATATTTTGAGGGTCTACAGCCCCCAAATATTTGACGGACGCACATCCGTCAAATATTTGGGAGCTGTAGACCCCCAAAATATTCGACGGACGCACATCCGTCATATATTTTGGGGGTCTACAGCCCCCAAATATTTGACGGACGCACATCCGTCAAATGTTTTGGGGCTGTAGACCCCCAGAATATTTGACAGACGCGCATCCGTCAAATATTTTGAGGGTCTACATCCCCCAAATAGTTGACGGACGCACATCCCTCAAATATTTTGGGGGTCTACAGCCCCCAAATGTTTGACGGACGCACATCGTTCAAATATTTTGGCGGTCTACAGCCCCCAAATATTTGACAGACGCACATTTGTCAAATATTTTGAGGGTCTACAGCCCCCAAATATTTGACGGACGCACATCCGGCAAATATTTGGGGCCTGTAGACCCCCAAAATATTTGACGGACGCACATCCGTCACATATTTTGAGGGTCTACAGCCCCCAAATATTTGACGGAACAACATCCGTCAAATATTTGGGGGGTGTACAACCCCCAAATATTTGACGGACGCACATCCGTCAAATATTTGGGGGCTGTAGACCCCCAAAATATTTGAGGACGCACATCCGTCAAATATTTGGGGGTTGTAGACTCCCAAAATATTTGACGGACGCACATCCATCAAATATTTTGAGGGTCTACAGCCCCCAAATATTTGACGGACGCACATCCGTCAAATATTTGGGGGCTGTAGACCCCCAAAATATTTGACGGACGCACATCCGTCAGATATTTTGAGGGTCTACAGCCCCCAAATATTTGACGGATGCACATCCGTCAAATATTTGGGGGCTGTAGACCCCCAGAATATTTTGACGGACGCACATCCGTCAAATCTTTCGAGGGTCCACATCCCCCAAATATTTGACGGACGCACATCCGTCAAATATTTGGGGGCTGTAGACCCCCAAAATATTTGACGGACGCACATCCGTCAAATACTTTGAGGGTTCACAGCCCCAAATATTTGACGGACGCACATCTGTCAAATATTTTGGGGGTCTACAGCCCCCAAATATTTGACAAACGCACATCCGTCAAATATTTGGGGGCTGTAGACCCCCAGAATATTTGACGGACCCACATCCGTCAAATATTTTGAGGGTCTACAGCCCCCAAATATTTGACAAACGCACATTTGTCAAATATTTTGAGGGTCTACAGCCCCAAAATATTTGACGGACGCACATCCGTCAAATCTTTTGAGGGTCTACAGCCCCCAAATATTTGACGGACGCACATCCGTCAAATATTTGGGGGCTGTAGACCCCCAAAATATTTGACGGACGCACATCGGTCAGATATTTTGAGGGTCTACAGCCCCCAAATATTTGACGGACGCACATCCGTCAAATATTTGTGGGATGTGGACCCCCAAAATATTTGACGGACGCACACCCGTCAAATATTTTGAGCGTCTACAGCCCCCAAATATTTGACGGACGCACATCCGTCAAATATTTGGGGGCTGTAGACCCCCAGAATATTTGACGGACGCACATCCGTCAAATATTTTGAGGGTCTACAGCCCCCAAATATTTGACAAACGCACATTTGTCAAATATTTTGAGGCTCTACAGTCCCCAAATATTTGACGGACGCACATCCGTCAAATCTTTTGAGGGTCTACAGCCCCCAAATATTTGACGGACGCACATCCGTCAAATATTTTGAGGGCCCACAGCCCCCAAATATTTGACGGACGCACATCCGTCAAATATTTTGAGGGTCTACAGCCCCCAAATATTTGACGGACGCACATCCGTCAAATATTTGGGGGCTGTAGACCCCCAGAATATTTGACGGACGCACATCCGTCAAATATTTTGAGGGTCTACAGCCCCCAAATATTTGACGGACGCACATCCGGCAAATTTTTGGGGGCTGTCGACCCCCAAAATATTTGACGGACGCACATCCGTCAAATATTTTGAGGGTCTACAGCCCCCAAATATTTGACGGATCAACATCCGTCAAATATTTTGGGGGTCTACAACCCCCAAATATTTGACGGACGCACATCCGTCAAATATTTGGGGGCTGTAGACCCCCAAAATATTTGACGGACGCACATCCGTCAAATATTTTGAGGGTCTACAGCCCCCAAATACTTGACGGACGCACATCCGTCAAATCTTTTGAGGGTCTACAGCCTCCAAATAGTTGACGGACGCACATCCGTCAAATATTTGGGGGCTGTAGACCCCCAAAATATTTGACGGACGCACATCCGTCAAATATTTTGAGCGTCTACAGCCCCAAATATTTGACGGACGCACATCCGTCAAATATTTTGAGGGTCTACAACCCCCAAATGTTTGACGGACGCACATGGTTCAAATATTTTGGGCGTCTGCAGCCCCCAAATATTTGACGGACGCACATTTGTCAAATATTTTGAGGGTCCGCAGCCCCCAAATATTTGACGGACGCACATCCGTCAAATCTTTTGAGGGTCTACAGCCCCCAAATATTTGACGGACGCACATCCGTCAAATATTTGGGGGCTTTAGACCCCCAAAATATTTGACGGACGCACATCCGTCAAATATTTTGAGGGTCTACAGCCCCCAAATATTTGACGGACGCACATCCGTCAAACATTTGGGGGATGTGGACCCCCAAAATATTTGACGGGCGCACATCCGTCAAATATTTTGAGGGTCTACAGCCCCCAAATATTTGACGGACGCACATCCGTCAAATATTTTGGGGGTGTACAGCCCCCAAATATTTGACGGACGCACATCCGTCAAATGTTTGGGGGCTGTAGACCCCCAAAATATTTGACGGACGCACATCCGTCAAATATTTTGAGGGTCTACAGCCCCCGAATATTTGACAGACGCACATTTGTCAAATATTTTGAGGTACTACAGCCTCGAAATGTTTGACGGACGCACATGGTTCAAATATTTTGGGCGTCTACAGCTCCCAAATATTTGACGGACGCACATTTGTCAAATATTTTGAGGGTCCGCAGCCCCCAAATATTTGACGGACGCACATCCGTCAAATCTTTCGAGGGTCTACAGCCCCCAAATATTTGACGGACGCACATCCGTCAAATATTTGGGGGCTTTAGACCCCCAAAATATTTGACGGACGCACATCCGTCAAATATTTTGAGGGTCTACAGCCCCCAAATATTTGACGGACGCACATCCGTCAAACATTTGGGGGATGTGGACCCCCAAAATATTTGACGGGCGCACATCCGTCAAATATTTTGAGGGTCTACAGCCCCCAAATATTTGACGGACGCACATCCGTCAAATATTTTGGGGGTCTACAGCCCCCAAATATTTGACGGACGCACATCCGTCAAATGTTTGGGGGCTGTAGACCCCCAGAATATTTGACGGACGCGCATCCGTCAAATATTTTGAGGGTCTACAGCCTCCAAATAGTTGACGGACGCACATCCGTCAAATATTTTGGGGGTCTACAGCCCTCAAATGTTTGATGGCCGCACATCGTTCAAATATTTTGGGGGTCTACAGCCCCCAAATATTTGACGGACGCACATTTGTCAAATATTTTGAGGGTCCACAGCCCCCAAATATTTGACGGACGCACATTCGTCAAATCTTTTGAGGGTATACAGCCCCCAAATATTTGACGGACGCACATCCGTCAAATATTTGGGGGCTGTAGACCCCCAGAATATTTGACGGACGCACATCCGTCAAATATTTTAGGGGTCTACAGCCCCCAAATATTTGACGGACGCACATCCGTCAAACGTTTGGGGGCTGTAGACCCCCAGAATATTTGACGGACGCGCATCCGTCAAATATTTTGAGGGTCTACGGCCCTCAAATAGTTGACGGACACACATCCGTCAAATATTTTGGGGGTCTATGCCCCCAAATGTTTGACGGACGCACATCCGTCAAATATTTGGGGGCTGTAGACCCCCAAAATATTTGACGGACGCACATCCGTCAAATATTTTGAGGGTCTACAGCCCCCAAATACTTGACGGACGCACATCCGTCAAATCTTTTGAGGGTCTACAGCCTCCAAATAGTTGACGGACGCACATCCGTCAAATATTTGGGGGCTGTAGACCCCCAAAATATTTGACGGACGCACATCCGTCAAATATTTTGAGCGTCTACAGCCCCAAATATTTGACGGACGCACATCCGTCAAATATTTTGAGGGTCTACAACCCCCAAATGTTTGACGGACGCACATGGTTCAAATATTTTGGGCGTCTGCAGCCCCCAAATATTTGACGGACGCACATTTGTCAAATATTTTGAGGGTCCGCAGCCCCCAAATATTTGACGGACGCACATCCGTCAAATCTTTTGAGGGTCTACAGCCCCCAAATATTTGACGGACGCACATCCGTCAAATATTTGGGGGCTTTAGACCCCCAAAATATTTGACGGACGCACATCCGTCAAATATTTTGAGGGTCTACAGCCCCCAAATATTTGACGGACGCACATCCGTCAAACATTTGGGGGATGTGGACCCCCAAAATATTTGACGGGCGCACATCCGTCAAATATTTTGAGGGTCTACAGCCCCCAAATATTTGACGGACGCACATCCGTCAAATATTTTGGGGGTGTACAGCCCCCAAATATTTGACGGACGCACATCCGTCAAATGTTTGGGGGCTGTAGACCCCCAAAATATTTGACGGACGCACATCCGTCAAATATTTTGAGGGTCTACAGCCCCCGAATATTTGACAGACGCACATTTGTCAAATATTTTGAGGTACTACAGCCTCGAAATGTTTGACGGACGCACATGGTTCAAATATTTTGGGCGTCTACAGCTCCCAAATATTTGACGGACGCACATTTGTCAAATATTTTGAGGGTCCGCAGCCCCCAAATATTTGACGGACGCACATCCGTCAAATCTTTCGAGGGTCTACAGCCCCCAAATATTTGACGGACGCACATCCGTCAAATATTTGGGGGCTTTAGACCCCCAAAATATTTGACGGACGCACATCCGTCAAATATTTTGAGGGTCTACAGCCCCCAAATATTTGACGGACGCACATCCGTCAAACATTTGGGGGATGTGGACCCCCAAAATATTTGACGGGCGCACATCCGTCAAATATTTTGAGGGTCTACAGCCCCCAAATATTTGACGGACGCACATCCGTCAAATATTTTGGGGGTCTACAGCCCCCAAATATTTGACGGACGCACATCCGTCAAATGTTTGGGGGCTGTAGACCCCCAGAATATTTGACGGACGCGCATCCGTCAAATATTTTGAGGGTCTACAGCCTCCAAATAGTTGACGGACGCACATCCGTCAAATATTTTGGGGGTCTACAGCCCTCAAATGTTTGATGGCCGCACATCGTTCAAATATTTTGGGGGTCTACAGCCCCCAAATATTTGACGGACGCACATTTGTCAAATATTTTGAGGGTCCACAGCCCCCAAATATTTGACGGACGCACATTCGTCAAATCTTTTGAGGGTATACAGCCCCCAAATATTTGACGGACGCACATCCGTCAAATATTTGGGGGCTGTAGACCCCCAGAATATTTGACGGACGCACATCCGTCAAATATTTTAGGGGTCTACAGCCCCCAAATATTTGACGGACGCACATCCGTCAAACGTTTGGGGGCTGTAGACCCCCAGAATATTTGACGGACGCGCATCCGTCAAATATTTTGAGGGTCTACGGCCCTCAAATAGTTGACGGACACACATCCGTCAAATATTTTGGGGGTCTATGCCCCCAAATGTTTGACGGACGCACATCGTTCAAATATTTGGGGGTCTACAGCCCCCAAATATTTGACAGACGCACATTTGTCAAACATTTTGAGGGTCTACAGCCCCCAAATATTTGACGGACGCACATCCGGCAAATCTTTTGAGGGTCTACAGCCCCCAAATATTTGACGGACGCACATCCGTCAAATATTTGGGGGCTTTAGACCCCCAAAATATTTGACGGACGCACATCCGTCAAATATTTTGAGGGTCTACAGCCCCAAATATTTGACGGACGCACATCCGTCAAATATTTTGGGGGTCTACAGCCCCCAAATATTTGACGGACGCACATCCGTCAAATATTTGGGGGCTGTGGACCCCCAGAATATTTGACGGACGCACATCCGGCAAATATTTTGAGGGTCTACAGCCCCCAAATATTTAACAGACGCACATTTTTGAAATATTTTGAGGGTCTACAGCCCCCAAATGTTTGACGGACGCACATGGTTCAAATATTTTGGGCGTCTACAGCCCCCAAATATTTGACGGACGCACATTTGTCAAATATTTTGAGGGTCCGCAGCCCCCAAATATTTGACGGACGCACATCCGTCAAATTTTCTGAGGGTCTACAGCCCCCAAATCTTTGACGGACGCACATCCGTCAAATATTTTGAGGGTCTACAGCCCCCAAATATTTGACGGACGCACAACCGTCAAATATTTGGGGGATGTGGACCCCCAAAATATTTGACGGACGCACATCCGTCAAATATTTTGAGGGTCTACAGCCCCCAAATATTTGACGGACGCACATCCGTCAAATATTTTGGGGGTCTGCAGCCCCCAAATATTTGACGGACGCACATCCGTCAAATGTTTGGGGGCTATAGACCCTCAGAATATTTGACGGACGCACATCCGTCAAATATTTTGAGGGTCTACAGCCCCCAAATAGTTGACGGACGCACATCCGTCAAATATTTTGGGGGTCTACAGCCCTCAAATGTTTGACGGACGCACATCGTTCAAATATTTTGGGGGTCTACAGCCCCCAAATATTTGACGGACGCACATTTGTCAAATATTTTGAGGGTTCACAGCCCCCAAATATTTGACGGACGCACATCCGTCCACTCTTTTGAGGGTCTACAGCCCCCAAATATTTGACGGACGCACATTTGTCAAATATTTTGAGGGACCACAGCCCCCAAATATTTGACGGACGCACATCCGTCAAATGTTTGGGGGCTGTAGACCCCCAGAATATTTGACGGACGCGCATCCGTCAAATATTTTGAGGGTCTCCGGCCCCCAAATAGTTGACGGACACACATCCGTCAAATATTTTGGGGGTCTACAGCCCCCAAAATATTTGACGGACGCACATCGTTCAAATATTTTCGCGGTCTACAGCCCTCAAATATTTGACAGACGCACATTTGTCAAATATTTTGAGGCTCTACAGCCCCCAAATATTTGACGGACGCACCTCCGTCAAATATTTTGAGGGTCTACAGCCCCCAAATATTCGACGGACGCACATCCGTCAAATATTTGGGGGCTGTAGACCCCCAAAATATTTGACGGACGCACAACCGTCAAATATTTTGAGTGTCTACAGCCCCAAATATTTGACGGACGCACATCCGTCAAATATTTTGGGGGTCTACAGCCCCCAAATATTTGACGGACGCACATCCGTCAAATATTTGGGGGCTGTAGACCCCCAAAATATTTGACGGACGCACAACCGTCAAATATTTTGAGTGTCTACAGCCCCAAATATTTGACGGACGCACATCCGTCAAATAATTTGAGGGTCTACAGCCCCCAAATATTTGACGGACGCACATCCGTCAAATATTTGGGGGCTGTAGACCCCCAAAATATTTGACGGACGCACATCCGTCAAATATTTTGAGGCTCTACAGCCCCCAAATATTTGACGGACGCACATCTGTCAAATAATTTGGGGGTCTACAGCCCCCAAATATTTGACGGACGCACATCCGTCAAATAATTTGAGGGTCTACAGCCCCCAAATATTTGACGGACGCACATCCGTCAAATATTTGGGGGCTTTAGACCCCCAAAATATTTGACGGACGCACATCCGTCAAATATTTTGAGGGTCTACAGCCCCCAAATATTTGACGGACGCACATCCGTCAAACATTTGGGGGATGTGGACCCCCAAAATATTTGACGGGCGCACATCCGTCAAATATTTTGAGGGTCTACAGCCCCCAAATATTTGACGGACGCACATCCGTCAAATATTTTGGGGGTCTACAGCCCCCAAATATTTGACGGACGCACATCCGTCAAATGTTTGGGGGCTGTAGACCCCCAGAATATTTGACGGACGCGCATCCGTCAAATATTTTGAGGGTCTACAGCCTCCAAACAGTTGACGGACGCACATCCGTCAAATATTTTGGGGGTCTACAGCCCTCAACTGTTTGATGGCCGCACATCGTTCAAATATTTTGGGGGTCTACAGCCCCCAAATATTTGACGGACGCACATTTGTCAAATATTTTGAGGGTCCACAGCCCCCAAATATTTGACGGACGCACATTCGTCAAATCTTTTGAGGGTATACAGCCCCCAAATATTTGACGGACGCACATCCGTCAAATATTTGGGGGCTGTAGACCCCCAGAATATTTGACGGACGCACATCCGTCAAATATTTTAGGGGTCTACAGCCCCCAAATATTTGACGGACGCACATCCGTCAAACGTTTGGGGGCTGTAGACCCCCAGAATATTTGACGGACGCGCATCCGTCAAATATTTTGAGGGTCTACGGCCCTCAAATAGTTGACGGACACACATCCGTCAAATATTTTGGGGGTCTATGCCCCCAAATGTTTGACGGACGCACATCGTTCAAATATTTGGGGGTCTACAGCCCCCAAATATTTGACAGACGCACATTTGTCAAACATTTTGAGGGTCTACAGCCCCCAAATATTTGACGGACGCACATCCGGCAAATCTTTTGAGGGTCTACAGCCCCCAAATATTTGACGGACGCACATCCGTCAAATATTTGGGGGCTTTAGACCCCCAAAATATTTGACGGACGCACATCCGTCAAATATTTTGAGGGTCTACAGCCCCAAATATTTGACGGACGCACATCCGTCAAATATTTTGGGGGTCTACAGCCCCCAAATATTTGACGGACGCACATCCGTCAAATATTTGGGGGCTGTGGACCCCCAGAATATTTGACGGACGCACATCCGGCAAATATTTTGAGGGTCTACAGCCCCCAAATATTTAACAGACGCACATTTTTGAAATATTTTGAGGGTCTACAGCCCCCAAATGTTTGACGGACGCACATGGTTCAAATATTTTGGGCGTCTACAGCCCCCAAATATTTGACGGACGCACATTTGTCAAATATTTTGAGGGTCCGCAGCCCCCAAATATTTGACGGACGCACATCCGTCAAATTTTCTGAGGGTCTACAGCCCCCAAATCTTTGACGGACGCACATCCGTCAAATATTTTGAGGGTCTACAGCCCCCAAATATTTGACGGACGCACAACCGTCAAATATTTGGGGGATGTGGACCCCCAAAATATTTGACGGATGCACATCCGTCAAATATTTTGAGGGTCTACAGCCCCCAAATATTTGACGGACGCACATCCGTCAAATATTTTGGGGGTCTGCAGCCCCCAAATATTTGACGGACGCACATCCGTCAAATGTTTGGGGGCTATAGACCCTCAGAATATTTGACGGACGCACATCCGTCAAATATTTTGAGGCTCTACAGCCCCCAAATAGTTGACGGACGCACATCCGTCAAATATTTTGGGGGTCTACAGCCCTCAAATGTTTGACGGACGCACATCGTTCAAATATTTTGGGGGTCTACAGCCCCCAAATATTTGACGGACGCACATTTGTCAAATATTTTGAGGGTTCACAGCCCCCAAATATTTGACGGACGCACATCCGTCCACTCTTTTGAGGGTCTACAGCCCCCAAATATTTGACGGACGCACATTTGTCAAATATTTTGAGGGACCACAGCCCCCAAATATTTGACGGACGCACATCCGTCAAATGTTTGGGGGCTGTAGACCCCCAGAATATTTGACGGACGCGCATCCGTCAAATATTTTGAGGGTCTCCGGCCCCCAAATAGTTGACGGACACACATCCGTCAAATATTTTGGGGGTCTACAGCCCCCAAAATATTTGACGGACGCACATCGTTCAAATATTTTCGCGGTCTACAGCCCTCAAATATTTGACAGACGCACATTTGTCAAATATTTTGAGGCTCTACAGCCCCCAAATATTTGACGGACGCACCTCCGTCAAATATTTTGAGGGTCTACAGCCCCCAAATATTCGACGGACGCACATCCGTCAAATATTTGGGGGCTGTAGACCCCCAAAATATTTGACGGACGCACAACCGTCAAATATTTTGAGTGTCTACAGCCCCAAATATTTGACGGACGCACATCCGTCAAATATTTTGGGGGTCTACAGCCCCCAAATATTTGACGGACGCACATCCGTCAAATATTTGGGGGCTGTAGACCCCCAGAATATTTGACGGACGCGCATCCGTCAAATATTTTGAGGGTCTCCGGCCCCCAAATAGTTGACGGACACACATCCGTCAAATATTTTGGGGGTCTACAGCCCCCAAAATATTTGACGGACGCACATCGTTCAAATATTTTCGCGGTCTACAGCCCTCAAATATTTGACAGACGCACATTTGTCAAATATTTTGAGGCTCTACAGCCCCCAAATATTTGACGGACGCACATCCGGCAAATATTTTGAGGGTCTACAGCCCCCAAATATTTGACGGACGCACATCCGTCAAATATTTGGGGGCTGTAGACCCCCAAAATATTTGACGGACGCACATCCGTCAAATATTTTGAGGGTCTACAGCCCCCAAATATTTGACGGACGCACATCTGTCAAATAATTTGGGGGTCTACAGCCCCCAAATATTTGACGGACGCACATCCGTCAAATAATTTGAGGGTCTACAGCCCCCAAATATTTGACGGACGCACATCCGTCAAATGTTTGGGGGCTGTAGACCCCCAGAATAGTTGACGGACGCACATCCGTCAAATATTTTGGGGCTCTACAGCCCCCAAATAGTTGACGGACGCACATCCGTCAATTTTTTTGGGGGTCTATAGCCCCCAAATGTTTGACGGACGCACATCGTTCAAATCTTTTGAGGGTCTACAGCCCCCAAATATTTGACGGACGCACATTTGTCAAATATTTTGAGGGTCCACAGCCCCCAAATATTTGACGGACGCACATCCGTCAAATGTTTGGGGGCTGTAGACCCCCAGAATATTTGAGGGACGCGCATCCGTCAAATATTTTGAGGGTCTATGCGTCGGTCAAATATTCTGGGGGTCTACAGCCCCCAAATATTTGACAGATGTGCGTCCGTCAAATATTTGGGGGCTGTAGACCCCCAAAATATTTGACGGATGTGCGTCCGTCAAATATTTGGGGCTGTAGACCCTCAAAATATTTGACGGATGTGCGTCCGTCAAATATTTTGGGGGTCTACAGCCCCCAAATATTTGAAAGATGTGCGTCCGTCAAATATTTGTGGGCTGTAGACCCTCAAAAGATTTGACGGACATCCGTCAAATATTTTGAGGGTCTACAGTGCCCAAATATTTGACACACGCACATTTGTCAAATATTTTGAGGGTCTACAGCCCCCAAATATTTGACGGACGCACATCCGTCAAATCTTTTGAGGGTCTACAGCCCCCAAATATTTGACGGACGCACATCCGTCAAATATTTGGGGGCTGTAGACCCCCAAAATATTTGACGGACGCACATCCGTCAAATATTTTGAGGGTCTACAGCCCCCAAATATTTGACGGACGCACATCCGTCAAATATTTGGGGGATGTGGACCCCCAAAATATTTGACGGACGCACATCCGTCAAATATTTTGAGGGTCTTCAGCCCCCAAATATTTGACGGACGCACATCCGTCAAATAATTTGGGGGTCTACAGCCCCCAAATACTTGACGTACGCACATCCGTCAAATAATTTGGGGGTCTACAGCCCCCGAATATTTGACGGATGCACATCCGTCAAATGTTTGGGGGCTGTAGACCCCCAGAATATTTGACGGACGCGCATCCGTCAAATATTTTGAGGCTCTACAGCCCCCAAATAGTTGACGGACGCACATCCGTCAAATATTTTGGGGGTCTACAGCCCTCAAATGTTTGACGGACGCACATCGTTCAAATATTTTGGGGGTCTACAGCCCCCAAATATTTGACAGACGCACATTTGTCAAATATTTTGAGGGTCCACAGCCCCCAAATATTGGACGGACGCACATCCGTCAAATCTTTCGAGGGTCTACAGCCCCCAAATATTTGACGGACGCACATCCGTCAAATATTTGGGGGCTGTAGACCCCCAGAATATTTGACGGACGCACATCCGTCAAATATTTTGGGGGTCTACATCCCCCAAGTATTTGACGGACGCACATCCGTCAAATATTTTGGGGGTCTACAGCCCCCAAATAGTTGACGGACGCACATCCGTCAAATATTTTGGGGCTCTACAGCCCCCAAATAGTTGACGGACGCACATCCGTCAAATTTTTTGGGGGTCTACAGCCCCCAAATGTTTGACGGACGTACATCGTTCAAATATTTTGGGGGTCTACAGCCCCCAAATATTTGACGGACGCACATTTGTCAAATATTTTGAGGGTCCACAGCCCCCAAATATTTGACGGACCCACATCCGTCAAATCTTTTGAGGGTCTACAGCCCCCAAATATTTGATGGAAGCACATCCGTCAAATATTTGGGAGATGTAGACCCCCAGAACATTTGACGGACGCACATCCGTCAAATATTTTGAGGGTCTACATCCCCCAAATATTTGATGGATGCACATCCGTCAAATATTTTGAGGGCCTATAGCCCCCAAAATATTTGACGGAAGCACATCCGTCAAATATTTTGAGAGTCTACAGCCCCCAAATTTTTGACGGACGCACATCCGTCAAATATTTTGAGGGTCTACAGCCCCCAAATATTTGACGGACGCACATCCGTCAAATATTTTGGGGGTCTACAACCCCCAAATATTTGACGGACGTGCGTCCGCCAAATATTTGGGGGTCTACAGCCCCCCAAGTATTTGACGGACGCACATCCGTCAAATATATTTTGAGGCTCTACAGCCCCCAAATAGTTGACGGACGCACATCCGTCAAATATTTTGAGGGTCCAAAGCCCCCAAATGTTTGACGGACGCACATCCGTCAAATCTTTTGAGGGTCTTTAGCCCCCAAATATTTGACAGACGCACATCCGTCAAATATTTTGAGGGTCTACAGCCCCCAAATATTTGACGGACGCACATCCGTCAAATATTTTGAGGGTCTACAGCCCCCAAACATTTGACGGAACCACATCCGTCAAATATTTTGGGTGTCTACAGCCCCCAAATATTTGACCGACGCCCATCCGTCAAATATTTTGAGGGTCTACAGCCCCCAAATATTTGACGGGCGCACATCCGTCAAATCTTTTGAGGGTGTACAGCCCCCAAACATTTGACGGACGCACATCGGTCAAATATTTTGGAGGTCTACAGCCCCCAAATATTTGACGGGCGCACATCCGTCAAATATTTTGGGGGTCAACAGCCCCCAAATATTTGACGGACGCACATCCGTCAAATCTTTTGAGGTTCTACAGCCCCCAAAATTTTGACGGACGCACATCCATCCGACATTTTGAGGGTCTACGGCCTCCAAATATTTGACAGACGCACATCCGTCAAATATTTTGGGGGTCTACAGCCCCCAAGTATTTGACGGACGCACATCCGTCAAATATTTTGAGGGTCTACAGCCCCCAAATTGTTGACGGAAGCACATCCGCCAAATATTTTGGGGGTCTACAGCCCCCAAATATTTGACGGACGCACATGGTTCAAATATTTTGGGCGTCTACAGCCCCCAAATATTTGACGGACGCACATTTGTCAAATATTTTGAGGGTCCGCAGCCCCCAAATATTTGACGGACGCACATCCGTCAAATCTTTTGAGGGTCTACAGCCCCCAAATATTTGACGGACGCACATCCGTCAAATATTTGGGGGCTGTAGACCCCCAAAATATTTGACGGACGCACATCCGTCAAATATTTTGGAGGTCTACAGCCCCCAAATATTTGACGGACGCACATCCGTCAAATATTTTGGGGGTCTACAGCCCCCAAATATTTGACGGACGCACATCCATCAAATATTTGGGGGCTGTAGACCCCCAAAATATTTGACGGACGCACATTTGTCAAATATTTTGAGGGTCTACAGCCCCCAAATATTTGACTGATGCACATCCGTCAAATATTTTGAGGGTCTACAGCCCCCAAATATTTGACGGAACAACATCCGTCAAATATTTTGGGGGTCTACAACCCCCAAATATTTGATGGACGCACATCCGTCAAATATTTGGGGGCTGTAGACCCCCAAAATATTTGACGGACGCACATCCGGCAAATATTTGGGGGCTGTAGACCCCCAAAATATTTGACGGACGCACATCCGTCAAATATTTTGAGGGTCTACAGCCCCCAAATATTTGACGGAACAACATCCGTCAAATATTTTGGGGGTCTACAACCCCCAAATATTTGACGGACGCACATCCGTCAAATATTTGGGGGCTGTAGACCCCCAAAATATTTGACGGGCGCACATCCGTCAAATATTTTGAGGGTCTACAGCCCCCAAATATTTGACGGACGCACATCCGTCAAATATTTGGGGGCTGTAGACCCCCAAAATATTTGACGGACGCACATCCGTCAAATATTTTGGGGGTCTACAGCCCCCAAATATTTGACGGACGCGCATCCGTCAAATATTTTGAGGGTCTACAGCCCCCAAATAGTTGACGGACGCACATCCGTCAAATATTTTGGGGGTTTACAGCCCCCAAATGTTTGACGGACGCACATCGTTCAAATATTTTGGCGGTCTACAGCCCCCAAATATTTGACACACGCACATTTGTCAAATATTTTGAGGGTCTACAGCCCCCAAATATTTGACGGACGCACATCCGTCAAATCTTTTGAGGGTCTACAGCCCCCAAATATTTGACGGACGCAAATCCGTCAAATATTTGGGGGCTGTAGACCCCCAAAATATTTGACAGACGCACATCCGTCAAATATTTTGAGGGTCTACAGCCTCAAATATTTGACGGACGCACATCCGTCAAATATTTTGGGGGTCTAAGGCCCCCAAATATTTGACGGACGCACATCCGTCAAATATTTTGGGGCTACAGACCCCCAAAATAATTGAGGGACGCACGTCCGTCAAATATTTTGAGGGTCTACAGCCCCCAAATATTTGACAGACGCACATTTGTCAAATATTTTGAGGGTCTACAGCCCCCAAATATTTGACGGACGCACGTCCGTCAAATCTTTTGAGGGTCTACAGCGCCCAAATATTTGACTGACGCACATCCGTCAAATATTTTGAGGGTCTACAGCCCCCAAATATTTGATGGACGCACATCCGTCAAATATTTGGGGGATGTGGACCCCCAAAAGATTTGACGGACGCACATCCGTCAAATATTTTGAGGGTCTACAGCCCCCAAATATTTGACGCACGCACATCCGTCAAATATTTTGGGGGTCTACAGCCCCCAAATATTTGACGGACGCACATCCGTCAAATGTTTGGGGGCTGTAGACCCCCAGAATAGTTGACGGACGCACATCCGTCAAATATTTTTGGGGTCTACAGCCCCCAAATGTTTGACGGACGCACATCGTTCAAATATTTTCGGGGTCTACAACCCCAAACATTCGACGGACGCACATCCGTCAAATATTTTGAGGGTCTACAGCCCCCAAATATTTGACGGACGCACATCCGTCAAATATTTTGAGGGTCTACAGCCCCCAAACATTTGACGGAACCACATCCGTCAAATATTTTGGGGGTCTACAGCCCCCAAATATTTGACGGACGCACATCCGTCAAATCTTTTGAAGGTGTACAGCCCCCAAACATTTGACGGACGCACATCGGTCAAATATTTGGGGGGTTGTAGACTCCCAAAATATTTGACGGACGCACATCCGTCGAATATTTTGAGGGTCTACAGCCCCCAAAATTTTGACGGACGCACATCCATCAAATATTTTGAGGGTCTACGGCCTCCAAATATTTGACAGACGCACATCCGTCAAATATTTTGGGGGTCTACAGCCCCCAAGTATTTGACGGACGCACATCCGTCAAATATTTTGAGGGTCTACAGCCCCCAAATTGTTGACGGACGCACATCCGCCAAATATTTTGGGGGTCTACAGCCCCCAAATATATGACGGACGCACATGGTTCAAATATTTTGGGCGTCTACAGCCCCCAAATATTTGACGGACGCACATTTGTCAAATATTTTGAGGGTCCGCAGCCCCCAAATATTTGACGGACGCACATCCGTCAAATCTTTTGAGGGTCTACAGCCCCCAAATATTTGACGGACGCACATCCGTCAAATATTCGGGGGCTGTAGACCCCCAAAATATTTGACGGACGCACATCCGTCAAATATTTTGAGGGTCTACAGCCCCAAATATTTGACGGACGCACATCCGTCAAATATTTTGGGGGTCTACGGCCCCCAAATATTTGACGGACGCACATCCGTCAAATATTTGGGGGCTATAGACCCCCAAAATAATTGAGGGACGCACGTCCGTCAAATATTTTGAGGGTCTACAGCCCCCAAATATTTGACAGACGCACATCCGTCAAATATTTTGAGGGTCCACAGCCCCCAAATATTTGACGCACGCACATCCGTCAAATATTTTGGGGGTCTACAGCCCCCAAATATTTGACGGACGCACATCCGTCAAATGTTTGGGGGCTGTAGACTCCCAGAATATTTGACGGACGCGCATCCGTCGAATATTTTGAGGGTCTACAGCCCCCAAATATTTGACGGACGCACGTCCGTCAAATCTTTTGAGGGTCTACAGCGCCCAAATATTTGACTGACGCCCATCCGTCAAATATTTTGAGGGTCTACAGCCCCCAAATATTTGATGGACGCACATCCGTGAAATATTTGGGGGATGTGGACCCCCAAAAGATTTGACGGACGCACATCCGTCAAATATTTTGAGGGTCTACAGCCCCCAAATATTTGACGCACGCACATCCGTCAAATATTTTGGGGGTCTACAGCCCCCAAATATTTGACGGATGCACATCCATCAAATATTTGGGGGCTGTAGACCCCCAAAATATTTGACGGACGCACATCCGTCAAATATTTTGAGGGTCTACAGCCCCCAAATATTTGATGGACGCACATCTGTCAAATATTTGGGGGATGTGGACCCCCAAAAGATTTGACGGACGCACATCCGTCAAATATTTTGAGGGTCTACAGCCCCCAAATATTTGACGCACGCACATCCGTCAAATATTTTGGGGGTCTACAGCCCCCAAATATTTGACGGACGCACATCCGTCAAATGTTTGGGCGCTGTAGACCCCAAGAATATTTGACGGACGCGCATCCGTCGAATATTTTGAGGGTCTACAGCCCCCAAATAGTTGACGGACGCACATCCGTCAAATATTTTGGGGGTCTACAGCCCTCAAATGTTTGACGGACGCACATCGTTCAAATATTTTGGGGGTCTACAGCCCCCAAATATTTGACGGACGCACATTTGTCAAATATTTTGAGGGTCCACAGCCCCCAAATGTTTGACGGACGCACATCTGTCACATCTTTTGAGGGTCTACAGCCCCCAAATATTTGACGGACGCACATCCGTCAAATATTTGGGGGCTGTAGACCCCCAGAATATTTGACGGACGCAAATCCGTCAAATATTTTGGGGGTCTACATCCCCCAAGTATTTGACGGACGCACATCCGTCAAATATTTTGGGGGTCTACAGCCTTCAAATAGTTGACGGACGCACATCCGTCAAATATTTTGGGGGTCTACAGCCCCCAAATCGTTGACGGACGCACATCCGTCAAATATTTTGGGAGTCTGCAGCCCCCAAATGTTTGACGGACGCACATCGTTCAAATATTTTGGGGGTCTACAGCCCCCAAATATTTGACGGACGCATATTTTTCAAATATTTTGAGGGTCCACAGCCCCCAAATATTTAACGGACGCACATCCGTCAAATCTTTTGAGGGTCTACAGCCCCCAAATATTTGACGGACGCACATCCGTCAAATATTTGGGGGCTGTAGACCCCCAGAATATTTGACGGACGCACATCCGTCAAATATTTTGAGGGTCTACATCCCCCAAATATTTGATGGACGCACATCCGTCAAATATTTTGATGGTCTGCAGCCCCCAAGTATTTGACGGACGCACATCCGTCAAATATTTTGGGGGTCTACAGCCTTCAAATAGTTGACGGACGCACATCCGTCAAATATTTTGGGGGTCTACAGGCCCCAAATCGTTGACGGACGCACATCCGTCAAATATTTTGGGAGTCTGCAGCCCCCAAATGTTTGACGGACGCACATCGTTCAAATATTTTGGGGGTCTACAGCCCCCAAATATTTGACGGACGCATATTTTTCAAATATTTTGAGGGTCCACAGCCCCCAAATATTTAACGGACGCACATCCGTCAAATCTTTTGAGGGTCTACAGCCCCCAAATATTTGACGGACGCACATCCGTCAAATATTTGGGGGCTGTAGACCCCTAGAATATTTGACAAACGCACATCCGTCAAATATTTTGAGGGTCTACATCCCCCAAATATTTGATGGACGCACATCCGTCAAATATTTTGAGGGCCTATAGCCCCCAAAATGTTTGACGGAAGCACATCCGTCAAATATTTTGAGAGTCTAGAGCCCCCAAATTTTTGACGGACGCACATCCGTCAAATTTTTTGAGGGTCTGCAGCCCCCAAATATTTGACGGACGCACATCCGTCAAATATTTTGATGGTCTGCAGCCCCCAAATAGTTGACGGACGCACATCCGTCAAATATTTTGGGGGTCTACAGCCCCCAAATGTTTGACGGACGCACATCGTTCAAATATTTGGTGGCTGTAGACCCTCAAAATATTTGACGGATGTGGTTCCGTGAAATATTTGGGGGCTGTAGACCTCCAGAATATTTGACGGAACCACATCCGTCAAATATTTTGGGGGTGTAGACCCTCAAAATATTTGACGGATGTACGTCCGTCAAATATCACCCCCAAAAATATCACCCCCAAAACATTTGACGGATATGGTGCGTCCAGATTCTGTGGTCTCATTTGTACGTTTTCTCCTTGTAGTTTGTTTTTGCCTCATGACACCTTTTCCTGTGTGAGTTCGCGTTCTGCCAGCTCGCCTACTGTGCGCCTTTGAGCCACCGCTTTCGGTCTCGGTCCGAGCCATTGCGCTTTGCGACTCAACCTTGATCGCCTACTGTGCGCCTTTGAGCCACAGCTTTTGGTTTCAGTCTGAGCCATTGCGCTTCGCGACTAAGCCTTGACGTAACCACTGCGTGCCACTGAGCCGCAGCACTTCGTTTGTTGTCATAGCCCTAGCGCTCTCGACAACAAACCCACCCTCAACGGCGTCTCCTAGACCACCTGGTGAGCCTGAGGACAAGCCCGGCTGGCACTTTGAGTACCAAGGACCTGCCCTTGATTGCCCCCCCGAGTTGTGGGAGCCCCATAGTGGTCACGGTTGTGGACCCTGCAAGCCATGAAGGTCACCCAAACCACTAACAGTCGTGGCGCACGAGCCAAGCAATGGACCAGCCTGCTGAATGGCCACCGGAGCACTTGCTGGAGCTAGCAAGAATGAAGTATGGCCTAATGCTGGCCACAGGACAATTGGGGTGGCAGGCCACGCCGGAGGTGGCCGGGCGCCTATGGCGACGGTTGAAGGACCGCATGGCCTCGTGTGACCTTGACGTGGTGAATCCGCATGGTTGCAGGGCATTGTGCCGGTTCATGTACACCACTAGTTGAACCTCGTTTCAACTTTTGTTTGCACCTCCTTTCTTAGGCAGTTTTTCTGTCTTTTTAGGGGGACATATGACTCCCCACCATGGGCCTTAGGGCAGGCAGCGGTTTGAGCGGCACTCACCTCCGGACCACCAGTTCTGATGGCAGCGGTTCGAGCAGCATCGACCTCCAGACCACCAATTTTGGCAGCAGCGTTTTGAGCAGCGCTGGCCTCCAAGGCACCAATTTTGGCAGCAGCGGTTTGAGCAGCACTGACCTCCAGACCACCATTCCTGGCAGCGGCGGTACGAGCAGCACTGGCCTCCAGACCGCCAATTTTGGCAGCAGCGGTTTGAGCAGCACTGGCCTCCAAACCACCAGTTCCGGCGGCAGCGGTTTGAGCAGCACTGGCCTCCAGACCACCAATTTTGGCAGCAGTGGTTTGAGCAGCAATGGCCTCCAGGCCACCATTCCTGGCGGCAGCGGTTCGAACAGCATTGGCCTCCAGACCACCAATTTTGGCAGCAGCGGTTTAACCAGCACTGACCTCCAGACCACTAGTTATGGCGGCAGCGGTTTGAGCAGCACTGGCCTCCAAACCACCAGTGCTGGCGGCCGCGGTTTGAGCAGCATTGGCCTCCAGGACACAGTTCTGGCGGCAGCGGATTGAGCAGCACTAGCCCCCAGACCACCAGTTCTGGCAGCTGATTGGCCTTGTTCTCCATGTTGGGAAACTATGTGCAGGCCGTCGTGACGGGTGAATGCTCTGAGGACTGCAGAGGAGGTCGCCCTATTCGCTGCCCAGTGAGCCAAGGCCTTTGTGCCCAGGCGGAGGCAGACCGCCTGTCCCAAGGACCTGCCCATAAGCTGAATATTGCCCCAGGTCCAGTCTTGCCAGGCCTGTGGACTATTACTAATAGGCTCATGAGTGGAGGCCGCCGGGTGCACCCCTGCTAAAGTGGCCAAGTTCTGTGCAGTGTTCTTGTGCTCCGCCTTTTGCAAACGAGCATGGGTTTGCCAAGCCCACCATGCATGATGGGGGGTAGCCGTGTGCACTACCGGGAGGTTGCCACAGAACTGTGGGAACGACTTGCAAAACGAAACAGTGGCCGGCCAGGCAGTCGTAAGGCCGGTGCTATTGCCGGGTGGCCGTCAAGTGTGAAGATAGCAGAGCAAAGGGACATTTGGTGTGAACTGGTGCGTGCCCTACCTCTGGTTGACGAGTGGCCGTTCTGGAGTGGGGACGTGGCATATCCCACCCCTACCATGGGTTACTTTTATGACAAGGCTATTCGCCACGTTACGCCTGGCCCATATCTGTGGCCCCAAGCGACAAGTGGGCCCAAACCACTGGTGAGCGACCTGTTGCCAGGCCCCAAGGCGCGTGCGACCAGTCAGCGCAACTCGTTGCTGCCTGAGGCTGCGGTCCCACGTGTGTGTGTCACTGTCACCCAGACACGGCAAGAGCGCTTTGACCAAGCGTTGCTGCCAGCCGCCCAGGGGGCAGCCCGCTGCCTCACGATTGCATGCCAGGGGCTGCAAGAGCAGCGCTAGGAACCATTGACCGAGGACAGCCTGGTGGCAGCATACACGCTGGGCTGCCACTTCGCGAATAGCATGCGGGTGCCCATGCAAGACTGCAACGAGCTGTTGCTGCGTTGCAGCCCCTTTAGCCTAGAGGTGCCAGACAGTCACCCCGGCCGTCTGCATGCGGCCGTACGGGTTGTGGACAACGCGTGGAGGGATGATGGAGGTCTTGAGATGTTGCAGGTACTAGTGGAGGAGATTGAGGCGGCCGGTGTACAGCCTGCATACACCCAACGATTAAGTCCACAAGGGCACCCTCGAGGTGACCCAAGTGACTCCACGTCCTCTGCCGTAGTGCAGGGGGTTGGAGCGGCGGTGCTCATGGAGGAGATGGAGGCGGCCGGTGTACAGCCAGCATACACCCAACGATTAAGTCCAAAAGGGCACCCTCGAGGTGACCCAAGTGACTCCACGTCCTCTGCCGCAGCGCAGGGGGTTGGAGCGGCGGTGCTCATGGCCAGAGACCCCTCAGGCGATGAGTCTGTGACTCCCACTTCGTCCTCCCTGGCACAAGGGCGTCGTCCCCCGGCAGGTGCACAAAGGGTGGATAGCCCTGGTGAGGTGTTCGGTCCACCTGCCCCCCCCCCCCCCTAAGGTGGTGCGACCGACTCCGCGGCATGTGTTGGACATGGAACACCAGACCCTAGGTCGCAGGTCTGCCCCACCGATGAGGCATCTTCCATTGCATCCATAATGGACCCTACAGGGGTTCTCACGCCACGCTCCCCAGCCCCCCGACCTGCGTGTCTGACACCAACGGCTATTAATGGAGGGGTAGCGAGTTCCTTGGAGGAGTCTCCCATACCACTTGCACAGAAACCCAAGGAGCCAGCTGCTGTGGACTGTAGTCCTTCTAGCACAGGCACTGTGGCGACAGTAAAGGCCTGCAGTCAGTCTAGTGCGGATTCAGGGTACACCCCGGTTGAACACCCCAGTTGATTGGCGTCAGTGAAGGCTTGCAGTCAGTCTAGTGCGGATTCAGGGTCCACCCCGGTTGTACACCCCAGTTCATTGGAACACAGCCCACGGAGCAAGAAGCGCCCAGGGGTTACCCCACCAAGTAATGGGGCTGCCGTGAAACGTGGCAAGAAAGAGCAAGGCACAAAGACAGCTCCGATAGATCCAGATGCTATGGCATTGGACGACGTGGACAAACAGCCCAACAAGGCCGAGGGTGGCAGAGTCCTACCAACCGCGAGGTCCTTGAAGCTTCGCATTCTTCCGGACCAGTACGTTGCCGGGGCATGTTTCTACTATGCCGTGGCCCAAAGCCCGCATGCTATCAGCAGCAAAGCCCCGTTGGACAGCGCATCGCTGCGGGCAAAAGCCATCGCCGTGTTTCGCGACATGTGTGGGCTTTCAATTCAAGAGTCTGCACTATCTGTGAACCGGGATCTTGAGAAGGACACATGGCGTGGCCGGCCCCAAGGGGGAATGCCTGAGCACTTTGCTGCCCTTGGCGAAGCATGTGGATGGTAATGTGGTGTTGCTGCGATCAAACAGGTTCAGCATTGTGACGTCAGGTTTTGGGATCGACAGCGCGTTGGCATCCGCTACTGTTTGGGTGCCCGGACGGGAGAATCGGCTGCACTTCCATGACTGTGGGGATATGGCGGAGCAGTGCCACCGGGCGACGGTGGTGGTTATTGCCGAGGCGGAACGAGATGGTGTCAAAGCCGGTGGTCATTTCCGGGGTGCAGTCTTTGACCATTCGCTGCAGGTAGCCCCCTTTTGCACGTTGCACAGGATGATTGGCATCTTGGCATACAAGCGTGGGCCGTTTGGGGGGTTTAGAGCGTGGCATTTGCAACTAGGGGTTGGCGGTATGAAGGGCCACACCAATGCAACAGACTGCCGCCGCACTCGTCTAGTGCAACAAACGCGCAACTACAAGCCACTTGTGACCCTGGTGAACAAGATGGCAAGGCAGATGTTGCCTGACTGGTTCACATGGACCACCATGCAATCGTCTTGCAATGTCCTCACAAAACCGCATCAGCATGTGCATGACGCGTCCCCTTGGTCGGCAGTGTTTTCCACCGGCCAGCACACGCGGGGACACTTATGGGTGGAGGTGGGTGGTGTATCTAATGGTCCGGGTGGACGGAGATGTAGTATGCAATGCTTGAATGGTGTTACACGGGATGGCGCCACGTACGATGTATGCCAGCAACCGGTTCTCGTACGTACGGGTGCATGGCATGGCACTTGTTCTTGGCACGGGGAGAGGAGGTTGGTGGTGTTGTACTCCCGTGGTGACTGGCGGACACTCCGGGACCGTGCATTCCTCAATGAGACCGCATTCCGCTTACATGCAGGTGCATAGTGGGCCACTTGGTGGACCACCGCGGCGACCATGAGGAATGCAGAATCCATCTCGGTACAACTGGTGTTGGTTGGGTACCACGCTGCAGTGCCTGTTGGTGGCGTCGGGTGGACATGAAGGACAGCACGCAGGATGCTTGCACGAGGAGGGTGTCTGGGGACCATTGTGGCAGGGTGTTGTGGCACATGGAGGAGGTGGTGCATACAATCCACAGGACATTGCTGAGAGGCTGGCCATCGAGGATGCCATGTGTGAGACGGTGTGCCGATGCAGCGGGCGATGCAAGTGCAAAGCCCCCGCACCGAAATTCCAATGGATGCGGCACGCAGAGATGGCCGAATGTTGGAAGTACATGGTGCCCAAACTCACGGCCGCTGGGGTGGTTGCTTTGTCATGTTGTTTGTCCTACGAGCAGTTCTGGCAACGCTGTTGTGCCTGTGGGGTGAAGGTTTTGTGGGAGGGAGGGGAGACAGCCATGCCAGCGCAGATATTGCATGTCACAAATCAGGGGCAAAGTGTGCGAGAGCGCATGAAGGAGGGAATGAAGGGGCGACCGGTTGGGTTACCTGATAACCCCCCCCCCTTGTCTGTGTGGGGGTGACCTGAGGGAGGCACCAATGTATACATCTTTGGTGTACAATGAGGTCGTGGGGTTACATGTCCACAACCAGCAGGAGTACAAGTTGGTTGTGGACCATGAGTTTCTCGATTGCTTGGGGTGGCAATGGTCCTTGCATGCCATGGTGTTGCACATTGGGTCGACGAGGGAGGAGGGTCACTTTGTGGTGTATGTCGTTTTCAGCGACAGGTGGTGGCTCTGTAATGACACCACGGTGAAGGCCACGACCCCCCCCCCCCCCCCGACCCGTGAAAAGCGACGTTTCTGCTATACAAGCGGAAACAAACAGATTTGGTTGTACCAGACATGTCGCAGCCTGCCTCCCAACGGACAGGACCACCGGACCTTGGTAAGACACGGGATGCCCAGAGCGTACCTATTGACACCTCGGTGCCAGCCATGGCGCTGGCACCAGGTGCGTCCCCCCCCACCCTTCCTTCAACACAGGGTGCATCAAGGGTTGGGTACACGAAGAACAGGCCTATGCATGCCGAGAGCGTGCCTGTGGACGCCTCTGTGCCAGCCACGGCGCTGGCACAAGGTGCACCCCCCCCCTTCTGCAACTGCAACACAGAGTGCATCAAGGGTAGGGGACCGGAACATGAGTATGCATGCCCAGAGCATGCCTGATGTGATGTGTGTGGCTGCCTCGGCGCCGCTACAGACGTCCTCAAAATTTGTGGAGGTAGTGGCACAGTTGCTGCAGAAGCGCAAGGTGCGAGGGGCAAGGCATCTGAGAGTGCGTGTTGAAGCACACCAGATGCAACTTAGAGCACGGCATGCAAAAGAGTGAGATGCGCGGCATGCAGAGCATGGCATGTCACAATCGTCAGTGGCACAGGCAGTGGAGCAGGACAGGTTGAGGTCTGTTGCATTGGCCGCATCAGGGAAGGATGCATTGTGCATGTTGATGCAGGCCACTCCCATGCAACTAGACAGTGGTCCAAAGACACTACAAATGTTTGTAGCCGCTCATTGGCAGTATCGGTTCACGACAAGTGGGGGTGTTGAGTGTGTGTGTTGTGCGTGGGCAAATGTGTGTGGCATTCCTGGGGTGCCGCGTCCCCCTAAGAACAGTGAAGCCTTGGTATTGGGAACATATCTGTAGGGATGCGCATGAAGACCTCTGGCCCACAAACGTGGCGGAAGGAGGTGTTGGAAAGCCACTTGGGGTTATCACGTGGCACAACATCAACGCGAAAGAATCTGCATAGGCCAGGGCACCACCACCGACTGGCCGAGGACAGTTTCAAGTTGCATTGTGCAGAGCGATATCGTGCATTGTGCCCCACTGCTGCTGCCACAGCTGAGGTGGTGGGAGGGAACATTGTCTTCATCAGGGGGGAAGCCATGGACATTGGTGTGGCTATGTCGGATGCTGAGGAAGCCATTCTGTCACGGTTTGTTGAGGTGTATTTTGGGTTACGCATGTGCACTTCCGTCCGTGCAATAAGTGAGCCCATTCTTCTGCACTGCTCTTTGACATCTGCCCCTGGGCACGATGCATCACGGCGGTGGATAGTTGAGAAGGCTATTGCAGCAATGCATGATGCCATGCAGGATGAGGTGACGCATACCTTGTTCCTGGCAACGTTCACTGCAGTGTTGCTTGACGGCTCGGATAGGCAAAGGCATGGCGTCAATGAGTACGCCATTCTGCTTATTTTCCCGGGGACTGGCCCTGGGGGCATGTGTGAGGTGTTCCTTGGGGTGGTGGATGTGGCCTGTGGTGATGCGCATGAGATTGCAACAGAGCTGGAATGCGTCCTGCTGTCTTGGATTCCTGACCGCGATTGGTGCGCAAAGAGGGTAGTGACCTTTGCAGTAGACGGGGCTTCCCACCTTGGTGTGCGGGGTGCCAGTGCGCGGCAGGTTGTTGATGTCTCTATCATTGAGAGCAATGTGTTTGCCTTGATTGGGAAGTGGTTGGTGTTGATGACACCCTTGGGTGAGCCGTGCCATGTGTTGCAGCGCAAGTTGGGTCTTGCGTTGGAGGCTGCGGGCCCGACCCATGTTGATTACATGGCGGCGGTCGATCGGCAGCGAGGCTTGTACAGTGGGGCACGGCAGCGGAAGGAGTTGCAAAAGTGTGTGCAGAACCATGTGCAGGATAACCGTAGTCGCTTGCAACTGATCCCCACAAGTCATGGCATCAGGTGGTCACAGGCAAATGCACGGCGCAACACTGCTTTTTTGGCCAATGTCCCCTTGGTGGCACGACACTTGGATTCCAAGTTGCAGCATTCTACCAAGGAGGAGGATGTGTGGGAGGACTGCCATGATGCCAGTTTGCTTGCATGGGGGGTGGTTTATGGGGACATCTTGCATGGCATGCGGTGTTTTAACAGTGTGGCACAACTGCGCGCGCCCACAGGTGCACACTTAGCCACTGCCAGAGGTATGCTACAAGCCCGGTTGCGGAAGGTGGCTTGCGAGGAGGGTCAAGGGTGGTTGCAGTTCAAGGAGCAAACTGCGACCGGTGCATGGCATGGTGTGCAGTTGGTCCAATTTGATTCAGCTGGGCAGAAGTGTGTAACAACCCCTCCTTTTCCTGGCATTGAGGCGCGTGCAGTAACTGATGCGTTGCTTGCAGGCATCAAGGAGGGGCAGGCGTGCGCAGTATTGTTGGACCATGGCCGTTTCCTTGGCCTCCTGGTCAATGAGCGTGCTGCATATGGGGTAGAGCAGTTGCGTCAGTTTATGGCCGCACACCAAGAAGAGTTGTGCGCAGCACATGTGAACTGTGACCGTGCCCTTGGTAGAGTGGGCAGGCCTTAAGGAGCACATGGTGCAGCACTTTGCAACTGTGCAAATGTCCAAGATGTGGGAGGCATTGGCACCTGAAAGGGCACATGCACAGTGGGTCAATGTGTGGCGCCTTCTCGCATTATTGCGAACGTATTGCCCCGCTGAAGCTGCAGTATAGCGTGCCATCTCTTTGCGTGGGAGGTCCTGCAGCAATATGCATGACATTGTGGAGACACATGTCCTCAACATGTGCATGGCATTGCATTCCAACTTGCCCCCTTTACAGCAATGGGCAAAGGGACAAGGTGTTGCAGTGGCACGCCACTTGGCTGCCCGTGCACGCTTCGATCTGCACCCAAGACAGAGGGTTTCAAGGAAGGTAAGTGAAAGAGAATCTCTGGAAGCTGCGATGCTACAGTGTCTACAAGGTAATGAAGCAGTGGCTGATGATGGTGACAACCTGCCCTTCTTTGGAGGGCCGGGTACACCACTAGCATCCACGGCCCCCTCAGGAAAGGGTACAGAACGGCACCAGGCTGGTGTGGTACGCACTGTGGCACCAGATGGGACCCCTGACTCGCATGTTGGCAACCACGCTCCATCACTTTTCGCAGAGGTATGGAGTGTGCCACATGCAAGAAGGCGGTTCGCATCTGGTGCAATACATGTCTAGTGTGTCATGCATGCTTTTGCGCAAGCCCGCGTCCTTGTGGGGACGTGGTGGTGAATGTTGCAGATGATGTCTGTGATGAGGGGGAGAACAATAGTGCAGACGAATTGGCCACAACACGCAAGCCAAATAAGGGGCGCGGTGTGGCCAGGATGCAGGCGAAGTTGGTAGTGGCAACGCAGAATGGCGGGCTGCGTGATTGGACGAGGGGGGCGTTGGTGCATTGTCTTGATGTGCTTGGTATAAAGGTGGCAAGTAACAGCACTCGTTGGGAACTGCGGGACCTTGCTACGCAGCACGCGTTGCCATTATTGGCAGAATGGGATGCGTTTGTGCCAGACACGGACCGTGTCACGCGTTCTGCGGCACCACCAACCAGCTCCCAGCCCAATTGCTCGCAGCCAGTGGATGACATGGATGGACTCATCGATGAATGAGAGGATTCCCACGTATTTGCACGTGCCTTTTTGTTGTTGTGCGCTCTCTTCGAAGATTTTGCCCCTTTTCCGTGTTGGCACATTTGGTTTTCTGTGGTGTACCATGACCATTTTTTTTGTGGATCCGAATTTAACTGATGCCAATTGCCATGGTCAGGATGCTATCCGTTGAGATTTCTCCCCCTTTCCCTGTTTGGCACATTTCCCCCACGTTTCCCATTTGGTTTTGAGTGCTACGTATGGCTTTTTTGTGTGGTGGTCGTTCCATTTTCCCACTTTTCCTGCTCCCACATTTTCCCCTTTCCCCTTTCCCCTTTCCCCTTTCCCCTTTCCCTTTCCCAAAGTGTATTTTTTCTTGGCCACTTTTGTTGCTCACCCATTTTCCCCATTGCCCCGTTGTGGTGGTCAAAGTGGTTTTTATTTTTGTGCTGCCATGTTTCTGATTGTCACAGGTGCTGTCTACTGTCAACAACAGGTGTGCAATTGTTTTCCAATTGTTTTCTGTTTTTTGTGGCGCCTTTTTTCTTTGGGGGGGGGTGGAAGGCACCCGATAGTGGGGGGGGGGATGGGTGGGTCAAGGGGGGGGTTTCCTGTGAAGAATTTGGTGTGGACAACGGCAGGGGGGGGGGTGATTTAGGGACAGTTCCTCCCAATTTCCTCTAGGCATTAGACCCCTAGACCCACCTCCAATAGACAAGAATGTCAGACATCTTCTTGGACAGACCGCACACACAACATCCCTTATCAGACATCAGACATCAGACTTTATACACAATCCTGGTGAGGTGCCTTGGTTGTTAACATTTATGTCTGTGCTAGGCCTAGCAGCCCAACTTTTCCGTTCTTTGATTGAGCTTGTTTCACTGTCAGTCTGCTTCACCGGTCTTCCTGCCGCCTTTAATGCTTTTACACAGAGTGTTGCCAAATGCGTTAAGGACACTGACAGCCTTTGCATTGCTGACTGGGAGCAGTGGTCCGCTTATAGTGGTGATGCTACGAAGCTAAGGGTACTAAGAGGTGAATCTGAGGAGGTGGCTAAGGATGATGATGATGATGGGAGGATGTGGGGATGTAAACACCATCCAAGAAGTCGCCCAAGGCATGTGCTGCCGCCAGTACCGTGCCACTCCTACCCTCCCCAAGAAGGGCAGTGCAAAGCCCAAGGCATCCCCAGGGGGTGCTCAGTCTTCCTTGCAAGGCAAGGCTGTGAAGGGTACACGTACCAAGGGATAATATAATCTATTCATGCATGTATATATATATATATATATTTTTGCGTTTTGGCTTCCAAAGAGCGACCTGCAAGTCGCTCTTTTCGACGAAGAACAATCATTTGACTATGCCATGTAGCAGCTTACGCTTCGAGTAGTACCTTGGACACACTACCATTTATTCCCCTGTGTGTGGATTGACCCTTGTTATGTTCCCATTTGCCCCTTCCCTCACTTCTCTCACATAATGGGCGTCGTGACAGTCATTCGAGAGGCAGTGGTTTCTGGTCCTATGTATGCATGTTGTGCATGAACAACGAGTTGGTAGATTTTCAAAAGTATCCCTGACAATATGCAATTTTCATTGGTGTTTTTCACAGACCCCCCGGACAGCAATTTGGCCGAAAATACCAAAAAATATGGCTTTTTCAGGGAGTGCAAAGTACGAGATGAAGAATGCCCCTTTTAAAAACACGCGATTCGGGATTTTGGGCAAAATATTCTTGTACGTCTCAAGGGTGGGCGGTTAGAGGCGCCTAAGGAAAAATCAACACAAAAGAATGGGGGCGGTGTGGGGGTTGGGTGTGTGCGCATGTCCTGATCGGGTGCCTCGGGTGTCATGCTGGGGTGTGTGGGGTTGGGTTGGGGGATGGGGATATGGTGTGTTGGGCTCTGGTGTGGCGGGTTGCGGTCTAAAGGGTTGTGGTGTAGGCGGCTGTGGTGATTGGGACAGTGGGTAGTGTGCTGGGCTACTGGGTGTTAGGCTGCAGCGTGTGGGCTGCTGTGCACCGGGTTGTGATGGTTGGCGTTGTTCGAGCTGGGGTTGTGGGGTGTGGTGCTCCGTGATAAGCGGTCACACCACACAGCCCCCCCCCCGGCCCCACCGTCCACGACACCACCTCCGAAAGCCGCAAGCACCACAACTTGGTATGTCACGACCCCACACCTTGCAGCCCAACACACCACACAAACACACCACACACACACCACACACCACATGGCACACACCCCACACACCACACACCACAACCCCCCATATCATAGGGGCCGTGGGATGTTGCCCTGCGGGTGTGGGGCTATGGTGTGTGGGCCTGTCGGTTTTGGGCACGTGGGGCTGTGGTCTGTGGGGCAGGGAGGTGTGGGCATGTGTGGTTTTGGCATGTGGTGTGCAGTGGCGTGGCCACCCCTGCACATGTCACATAAAAGAAACAAAAGAAACGAAAATTGAAATTTTACACCGTCCGATGAATATTTGCAGGTTAAGATTATCGGACCAAATGTTAGTTAATACATCAAATATTAATCGTCGCAGGCATCAATGTTTCTCTGCAGATATGAATATCACCGCTTCAAAAATTGCATTCGAAGCAAAAGGCATAATACACAGTGACACACCCCAAGGCACAATGTTAGTATTCATGTGCACCATCCTACCCCCCCCCCCCTCATATTATCATGCACAAAAATAATATCACGCACGCATGCTAATATTTTGGACCGCTAAAATAATATCACGCATCCATCTTGGCCACCCGAGCACATCCCACGGAACAAGGCAAAACACAGTGGGTACTGTGATTGTCAGCCAAAACATGGAGTTATTTTGGTGCCAAGAAGTCCGCCATTGATGACCGGCGTGCTGGTGCCTTGAATTTCAGCTTAGGTGTTGCTACTGGGGCAGCTTGGGGTTGCACCTGTGGAAGGATGCAAGGGATTTCAAGCTTTACTTCAGTGGGATCAATATAAACAAAATCCCGGAAGATTGCAGGCACGTCCAATTTGGTGGTGGCTGCAGCCAGGCCACCATAGCAGAATCCAGGAAACAAATTGCGTTGTTGTGCAGTGGTTAGCTGGCCGTCATTCCCCATATGAGAGACATTGTATGGATCCCCATGTTTTTTTCACCGCAAGCAGGGCTATCAACGTGCCAATCCTTTTTAAAATGGTTCTCTTGAAATTTCACCATCATGTTTGTTGCTCCAGAGTGTTCCAACGTTTGCACGTTGCCCATCACACCTCTTAGACTAGCTGGAATTTCATCAAAATTCACTCACACACGTAGCATGGCAACTGCACGTCTCTTCACCCTGATGTGTGCGCCCACCCGTTGTCATCCGTCACAGCCTCAACAACATGTTCAACAACAAGCTCATCGTGCTACCATGCCTCAATGACATCGACAAGAAACAGAACTTCAGAGTCAGGAACCATCACAACAAAGATTTGGTGCACAAACCGGGGGTGGCCAAAATTATATCACGCCCAAAATGATATCACGCACCAAAATGATATCAGGCGCGTAATTTTAAGGTGGTGGTTTAAAAAAACGTGCACAAAGAATGGGGTCTACCCTCCCAAACCCTAACCACAAGGACAAGGAGGGGGGGGGGGGCAGCAAAGTGGCCATGGCGGCCAAAGATGATCCCAAGAACATGGTTTGAAGGTATTTCTTGTCTTGTTGTGCATTTATACGGATTTTCAGGGAGGGTTGATATTTGCAAAAAACAGTTAAATTTTGCAAGGTTAATATTAATGTTGGCGACCTTTGAATTTTTCATATTTGAAAAATTAGGACAAAAAATGAAATTGAAAATTCATGCCGAGGACCATTTTCTTTTTTTTTCCGCAAGGAAACTTGTGCGACCCCCCACCCAACCCCCGGGTAACAATGGCAACCGATCGCGTCAGGCACCATGGGGGTGAAGTTTTGCCGTATAAACTCACCCCCCCCCCCCAAGGGTCATCTTTCGGCTCTGGCATTAATTTTTGGTCAAAAATGAAAATTATTGGTTTTAACATAGGTCTTGAGGGTTCCATCGGTGGGTTGTGGAGTGTTATCCTTTGGAATCCGAAGTGTGCATCGCATGTTTTCAAGGTCAAATTTGCAGTCGATATGTTGGGCGACATTGTTTGGATTTGCCCCTTGGTCCTCGGGACATCCGCTGATGTTCTCATTTGGGATCGGTATGGTCCTTCTTGTACCAGAGGTGATTTCTTCAATTTTGAAGTTGGGGGCCATGATGGTGCTTTTACGCCTGGCTCATGTCCTTGTCCCATTCATTGGAAGAAAGAATGGACCTTTGATAGCCCGCCAACAATGTTATAATGATTTACATGGGTTGTGCCACACACGCATTGAGCAATTGTTTGCTCGCTTGTGGCATTGGGGCTTGGTTAGGTGAACATTTGGTGTGGGAGCCCTGATGCGTTGCACCAGTCCGTCCGTATATTGTTCCATTTTTCTCAATTTTGTATTCCGAGGTACGTCCGGCACCCTCCTTACAGACCATGGGACCATGTTCCGCCTCATGTTTGGACAGACGAGAGCAACTCGGCTGCCACTGAGGACGAGGGAGAGGATGAGGTAGAATTGTGTGCGGTGTGTTGTCACAAGCGCTCCACCATCACAGCTTGTGATGAGTAAACACCCACACTTGTGGGATTTATATTATTTCTTAATCACATTTTGAGTGCCATTTTGTGTTGTACAATTCTCATATTCCGGCTTATGCAACTTGCTTTGCAAGGAAGGTTTGCAGTTTAGTGCATTCTACTTGGGGGACTCCCCTAGGTGAGGACAAACTTGCGGCTAGAGCCAAGATACTTGTAACAAAGGTAGCGCGACGGGTGCGTACCGGGCACCGATTCCCCCCTTGACCATACATTATACAATTGCTGACAATAAGCGGAACCGGAATGTAGGGCGGTGGTTGACTGGGTCATGCTTAGTGTTCACCGCCAATGACCATTTTGGCATTGGAAGTGGACAGATGTGGCAGGGCAGATCTTACAGCAAGAGTGACAAGTGGGAAAAGGAAAACTGACAGGAGATGGCGCACAATAGTGGTTCCTGTAGGGTGCGGAGGTTCCGTGCAGAGGGTGCGAAAATGGTGTAAGAAAGGGTGTAGGCTTGTGCATTGGGCCCAAACCTTGGAGGATTGGGATGTCAACTACTGCTTGAAGTGGAGGGAATGGCTTTCCAATCCAATATGGGGGTCATCAACCAGCTCGGCCGCCTCTCCAAACACCCTAAACCCCACCCCCCTCCCCCACAGCCCCAAGACGGCACCCAATGGCCCTAGTGCCCCTGTGATGGGGATTGAGACATGACATGGGCGGGTGAGGAGACTTAGGGGTCTAATGATACTAATTCTTCGACCCCCTCGATGCCCATGAGCATGGGATTCATTCATGCTGGATGCCCGGGAGGTCTTGTCTAGTCACCCACCCGTCAACCTTCCAAACAGGATGAGGGCGCGGCCCCTTAAATGGTCAACCCCCCCCCCCCCCCCCAAGCACATAAGGAGGCACATCGGGACACCATCCACCACCTAGTGGTAGACATGGTGGCTGTGTGTTGAAGGACTGTGTCTGTGGACCCAACAGGTGCCCCCTCTTCCTCCGGGCCCACTGGACCGTCCTTCACTCTCATGGGCTACCTATGCAAACAAGTAGGATGGGGAGCATGCCCCCGCAATTATAACGAACCTCTCAAAAGTACCGCACTCTTGGAGTTGAGGAAGCATGCACGCAAACGCCATGGCTCAAAAAGCAGTTTCCAAAGACACTACCATGTTTAAGGTTGATTGTTGTCCGCCACATGCGATAGATTTTTGAACATCAATCTTCAAGGGCTATCAAAGGTCAACAGCAAAAATTGCACATTGCAGCAAGGCCGAAACCCCTTTGCATTTCCCGACAGCCTTCTGATGTAGATTTCATAAATGGGTTATACCAAACCACCTAATATATGTTTTGCGAGGCTAATTTTGGCAGCATGGCCTGGTAAAGTGTTGGGGGGGTCTATATATTGTTTTGGTAAAGGCTAGCTGCCACATATGCTGGTTCCACACATAAAAACGCAACTTGGGCTCGGTAAGCCTATCACTCTCCATGGCGTAGTGGTCTGCCAACGCAGGCAGCTACACGGGGTCCCGCTCGTCCTCAGAGTTGACTGTCTCCGGGGCCGGGGGCAGCGTCGCTGTGGCTGCGCAGACCTAGAGACAGAGGGAGTCAACCTCCCATTTCTAGATTGCGGTGAGGACATTCACCACGATCACTAACAAGGGGGACCCCTTGCACAATCCCATTGGTGGCCCTGCACCACGACCCCACCACCTCCACCTTGAAGGCCCATGGCATGCTCCATGTGTGCTAGCTCGCAAGGGGGGCACGATGCCCGGGCGTGACATGGACAGTTGCTGCACATTTGGTGTGTTTCCCAAAACTCGGTTGGCCTATTACAACCACTATGCATCAATTCAGAATTGGGTCTCATTCACCTTTTTTTGCCTTCAGTTTGGACTAGGTTCTATCTCCAAGTGGCCTCATTTAATCCCCCTATGGAGGCCCCTGAGCTGATTTGGGGGCCAACATGGGTTAGCCCGAAAATCACAATTGATGGGCGACCCCCAACGATGCCTAGCCTTGGTAAGAATATTGACAACAACCCAAAAACTTCCCAGGCGTTCGGAGAAAGTGCATTGTGTGCAAGAGCTCCATAAATGGGAATGTGCTCCATGCAAGTCGTATATGGCCTGTTGCATATTTGTGTATGGACACTCCACTGTATGTGATTCCCATGAAAGTCGGCCTTTTGCAGCACCTTCTTGTAGAGTTCTTTGAGGTGTTTAGCTTTGCACCCAAATTATGTAGCCTCGTGCCATGGGTGCTCTTGGATTCCACATTGAGACTGCACTGCGCCATAACACAAAAAGCCCCGATCATTTTCGGTAGAGCCACCTCACTGTCCACCGGTACCCCAAACTTCTTTACAAATGTGTCCTCCCATTCTTTCCTCCTGTCCAGCCACACCGAGAGTGCCATTTCAACCGTGGACGTCGCTCTTGCAATTTGGATGAGGGGCACCAAATCGATAAAGGTGGAGCAAATACTGCCCCTGGCAAATGCCGCGAAATCTGTCCTCGACATGTGTGCTGGCCGGGTCTATGCTTAGTAACCACGGAGTTTGACTCGACGTGTGACCCACAGAAAGCCTGCAGGCTCAAATGCAAAAAGTGCACCGTACCAAGACACAAGCACACGTGCACACCACACGAACACAGACACAGAACTGCAAGACTTGAAGAAACTGGTCGGGGATCAAGAGGGGTTTTGACGCCAAAGGAGTGGCTGACCAGCGGGAGGCGGAGGACGAAGATCCCGGTTTGCCCGCGCTATCGCAAGGTTGTACGCGGGCCTCGGAGGAAGAAGAAGGTGCGCAGGCTGGTGGCCATGAAGATCAAGCTCCAGATAGAGGGAGATCGCAGGCTGTGCACGACGAAGCCGGGCGCGGAGCCGATGGATGTTACGTGTGCGCCAGTGACAGCATGTCGGGCCTTGAAGAATGTAGGGCGGGGTGTTAAGCACCACTGGTTTCATGCGTGCTTAGGTTTCGACTGATGGGGGCACTCCCCAGTCAGGCGCGCGGATCTGGAATCCCGAAAAGACGTGGTGGTCTTGCAGCCGGCCGACTTCCGGGATGGGGACGACGTGGTCTGGCGTCTGGTATGGGCAGCGTGGCGACGGTTATACCTCTGTGGATGCCCTACAAGCATCCCCCTGGGCGAAGAGCACAATGGGTATGGGTTGGCTACACGCTGATCGCCGCATTGGAAACCGAAGCCTGCGCACACCTGTTCCAGCTCCGGGGGCTTGGGTACCCCAGGAGTTTCCTCAGGGGGGCGGTATCCGCAATGCACGCATTGGAGGAGATGGGATGGTTGCCGGAGCTCATCACCGGCAGGGTTTGGAGATGTGCAAAGTGGTCGACGTCTCAAGCAGTGGCATGCCCGTACGCAGGACTGGAGGAGCTCAGGGATTTCGGGAGGGTGCGATGGCAGGGCACAGTGGACTGTATACGGAACTGCAGTCCTATCGTTCACCTGCCTGCTACGGGTGGGCGAGGCAGCCATCAGGCGTGGAGGATCGCGCAGCCGGGCACCGGGGTTTCACACCGTCAAGTGTGACCCACATTTTGTCAGGAGGAGAATGGGGGGCTACGGCAGGTCGTGGTTGCGATGGTTGGACGGCGAGGGGTCCACGTCCGCGGTCCCCCTGGTGCACTTCTACCCGCAAGGGTCCGCCTACCTCCAGATGGTCATGGCAACCGCCCTCAGTGGCTGCGCAAGCGCCCACGCGCGATGGCACGCGTGGAGGCGGGGTGGTTGGTTGGGGTTACCGGTCTGATGGCTCGCCTGATGGGGTCCCTGGATGTTTGAGTCGGTGGCATCCCACTGCGGCGACACCCCGGACGACTTCGTCGTGGCAGACAACGTGCAGCTGCGGTGGCCCGGTGCCCAAGGGGACATGGAGTGGGAGTGGAGAGTTGTATCCCTTAAAGACATCTTCCCCGGGGAGCTACCGGCCCTTGGTGTGCAAGATAAAGACGTGCGGCCAGAAGAAGACCTCGGAGGTTGGAGGGGTGGGGATGTAGACACTGAGTCTAGGGCTAGCCGCCGTCAACGAGGGGACAGGCCGGAGCACGGAGACGGCCAGCCTTCCGGGCAAGGTGGTGGGGAGAGACGAGGAGAGAGTCTTGCTGTAGGTGGGAGCGCAAGGATCCCGAGTGCCCCTCTGGCCTTTGCGGCTGTGGAGGGGTGCCCGGGGTCTAAGCGCGGAGGTGAGCACCAGGGGAGAGAGGAGGTCATTGACGTCGATGCTGACCCCCCCCCCCCCCTCGCATCAGCTGGCACCTCTTCTATCCGGCGGCTCCGCATCGCGGCACACAGGACGGGTGCGGTCGCGTCGGTCTTGGGAAAGAGGAAGGCCCGGCAAGGCTCGTGGGTGCGGCTGCCCGAGCGGCAGCTTCCCGCTGTGTCGGAGGTGGGTCTGTGGGCTCGGGAGTGCCTGCGATGCGGTGAGTGGGATGTGTGGTTCAGAAACGTGCGTGCCTGCTTTCCCAGGGTTCCGCCGCGGTTTGTTGGAGCGGCGCCTGATCCAATTCCTGGATTGGGGGACGGAGGCGGCTAGAGACCTCAGGCAGCCGGATTTCTTGCCCTTAATCACTGCAGCTCTATCCTCCCTGGATTGAGGAGTGTGGGAATCCTTGTTTCATGATTCCACGTCGCTGAAGCTGCTTATGCAGCGCATCAGGGAAGAAGTGTTACGCAGGGGTTTCGGGGTGGTGGGGAATATACCTATCCCGCCCGATATTTGGGAACGGTATGTGCCGGAGTCTTTTGCGTCGGTAGCAAGTCGCCACTTTTCGGGAGTTGGACCCCTGTCGGACGAGGCAGTGGTCATGTTGCATGCTTTACGAAGTTAGAACTCGTTGTTCCCCCTCCCGCCGCCGTGTTCCCTGTGGACTAGGTACGTTCCGACAGGGGGGGGGGGGGCTCCCCCCTGGACCCCCTCCCCCCCTCCCCTGGACCCCCTCCCCCCCCCCACTCAAGCAAGTCCCTGACCCCCCCCCGCCTGCAGTTTACCCCCCTCAAGTTGCTGCGCTCTATGTGTGTGGCGTGTGTGTTGGCTTTGCCGGGCTGGTCAGTGGTACCCTTGACACCGGTAGTGCATAGGCAGCCGGTGTTCGTGTACGTGGATGCTGCGCTCGATGGTGGGGTGTACCGGTTGGGGCTTTTTTCACTCGAACTCGGTTCACGGTCGGCGGTGCCCCCTGAGCAGCCGCGGAACCAGCAGCGTGCGGAGGCGCGAGCCTTTTTGTGGGGCCTGAAGTTTATCTTAAATGTAAGCATCCGCGAGGCGCATTTATTCGGCAATAATGCGGCGGTGCTGGTCCAGTTTCTGAGGTGTCAGGCGGGTGTGGGGCGTGTTTACCGGCAGCGCCTGCTGAAGAGCTTCAGGTACCTGTGGGCGTCTTGCCTAGGCTTTACTGTGTACTGTCACTAGGTGCCTGGGACGGCCAATCCGGCGGACCCCATCAGCCGGCTGCATGACCAGTTTGATGGCGAGCTGGCCATGGCGCGCGAGGCTGCGACGCGTAGAGTAGGTGATTTAGGGGCCTTTCCGGACCGTAAGACAGTTTTTTTATGGACTCTGGGAATTCCTATGGTTCTTTTTGTGCTCCCGCAGGCGTGGCGATCGGGCATCCGTTCGTATGAGTTTGGGGAGGGGGGGGGGCGGAATTCCATGATGTTTTTTTCAGTATAGGCTAGAGGAGTCTGTAGGGGCGATGACGTAGCCAGCACAGGCCACCTATGGGGTTTGCGCGTGCTCTTGCCCAACCTTTGTGTGGTTGGTGGTGTATAAGTGTATGCCTGTGCCCCAGTCTTTCTCTACCCCCGTCATGGCACGGAAGAGAGGCAAGCGCCTTAACCGGGGGCGGCGCACACACCGGCGATCCCCGGCGGCGGTCCCCCGGAGGCGCATGCGGGGCGGGCAGCGGCTAGACAGGGCCCTCCGCGGGCTGCTGGCCCGCCGTCTGGTGCGCCGTGTGCTGCTGGCGTTGGCGGTGAAGATTTTCTTCCAGGTCGACATCCCCGAGGCCCTTGCGCCGGCGGTGTTGCGGGACGCCGCGTGCGACATCGCGCGGCGCCTGCACGGAGAGCCTGACCAGTCTTTCCGCCCCGAGGGCACCCCCAACGTTAAGCCGACGGGCCAGCACCACATGTGCTCGCACAAGTGGGGGGTGGTGTACGGGTTGGGCACGGTGTACATGACGATCAGCAGGCACAGCCTGCATGAGGGCAGGCGCCTGCCCTATGTGTTCCTGCGGGGTTCGTTGCGGCCGGTGGTGGGCGTGGCCCGCCTGTTTGATCCGTGAGTGACTGACTGTGTGGGTATGTATTGCATGAGGGATGGCATGAACCAGACCCACGGGGAGCGGCACACTGTCGAGTTGTTTGTCTGCTTTGGTGTCTGTGCTTGTGTGCTTTCGTTTTTGTGCTAAATCTTAGATCACGTTCTGATCTATGGTTTAGCTCTGTTTGTGGCATGCGTGTGTGTGTGTGTGTGTGCGGTGTGCATGTGTGTGTGTCTTGGTACAATGCAATTTTTGTATTTGAGCCTGCAGCCCACCCGTCCCACCCTTTACGCTATGAGCGATTTCTATCCCCCTTTTCGGGCTCTTGTGACATTCCCCCACGGGGAGCTGCACACTGTCGAGTTGTTTGCCTGCTTTGGTGTCTGTGCTTGTGTGCTTTCGTTTTTGTGCTAAACAGTGTGAACAGTGGATTTAGTGGTGTTGTCGGTTGGAAGGTTGAACTAGTTGGAAGGTTGAACTACTGCTGTTGTTTCTTTGTGGGACAAGCATGTTCCTTTGCGCGACAAGCGTGGACATTGTTCCCTATTAAATCAGCGTTGAAAGTGTCACCATTACAGTCCAAGCCAGTGCTGAGTGAGGAAAGTACTCCTCCCCCCGGGGGCTGGATGGGTGGGTGTGTTAGGTCCAATTTGGGCAGTTTTGACAAACTGGTACCCCAAGGTAGGGGTCCTTTTTGGGGGGCTCTTGGGTCAGCCAGGGGTTTGGGACAAGGTTGAACACAGCTGTGGCTCATGAGTGCCACGCTTATCAGACGCTTGTTTATTACCTTTCATTTCTTGCCATCTGCCTATGTCAACGAAGATCTGCAAGTGTGGTACAAGGATCAGCCGCAACCCCTGTGCTATGGAAGACCACAAGAAAGGTGCAGCTGGGGTGCAGTGGAACACCAAGTGTCCCAAATGACTGGTGACCTTCCTCCGAACTGCAGCCAACCAAGGTTCTGAGGTGCAAAGGTAAAGGACTATTTTGGGAAGGGAGAAGGGCTCACATCACCCTGTGTCAGGGTTGGTGGGTGGGTTAGCCTCAGCTCCCCGGCCCCAAAAGACCCTGGCCCCCCCCGGCAGCGATGTTTTGTTAGTGGTACATCACACACACGTCCCCCAGCCTTGTAGCATTTTTCTTCAACAAGTTGAAACGTTCAAATTGGAGCACATGAAACCCCCCATTGCATCCCTGCCTTACCAGCATTTGGAGTGCAGTTTTGCATGATTCTTTGCCTTTCCCTCACAGACCGATCTGCGGCTGACTGGATGCTTTCATGAGGTTGCTCTTCTTGAAACCCCAAAGTGGTCAATCAATCTGAAGGCCTCTGAATGCAGCCTCGTCGTGAAGGCTCTGCAGTATGCTACTGCTCTCTCCTGCTACAGTCTCTCTGATGTTGTTGCTCTTAATCAATCCATGTACTCCATGGAAATGTTCTTCATGCACTGTGCACACACTCCGCTTTGGAGACCCTGAGACGGAGGGGTTATGCAGCCTTTGTGCTTCCTCCACCCTGTTGGGAGTCCCCCAGATACTAATGTGTAGCCACTTTCACTTCTTCGGTTGATTTCCCCTTTTCGGGGGTGCCCCAAGATGGCAAGGGTTATGTAGCTACTTTCCACGATCACTGATTGGTGGATGAGCTGTGGACTAGCACCCTGCCCCCTACCCCAAGAGATCTGTGCCCCACTACCCGTTCTTCCGCATTTACACCCATGGGGCTGCTGACCCCTGAACCCCACCCTGGACCCACCGTGGATGGCTTCATGGCATGAAACCACGTGTGCATGGTCACCTTCTGGTGGCGCACGTTGAGAGCCTAATTGCCAACACACCCTCAATATGAAAATTGTGTTTGAGTACCCGGATACCACAAAATTTATGCTTTTGTACCTTCCTACACAGGTTCTACCGTGCGAATCCTTATTATTTGCGGAAATAATTACTTCCCGGTCCAAGGTGTTGTTTTGCCGCAAAAAAGAACAACGCCAAAAAAACATTAATTTTTGGCTTTGTGCCCTTCGCAAAAATGGGTTCCGCAAAAAAAAATCGCAAAAAAAAATACTGGCACTGGGGTTACAATTGAGGCCAAGGTGATGAAAAATCATGGCAATGGCAAATATGACATTCAATTCCAACAGGATGGCAATTCTGTGGTCCGCCTTTCTGTGCCCAGGGCCAAATTGCAAATTGCATAGATGAGACTGTCTACGTACAAGGTACTTTTGTTTCGCACTGCTCCACAGTGCTGTGTTACTTTTTGTTGTATGGTCCTGCACAGCTTTTTGTGCCCTTGTTTCAGCCTTTGATGTGCCTTGTGCACTATTATCGAGATCAAACCGAATTTACAAACCGGTTTTGTGAAAAAGTCGTCGGGCCATGTTGCAAATTCCATTGGTGTTTCCATACTTCATGTGCCAGGGGCACTATTATGGACGAAATTTGGAACTGGCTCATTGAAAACTGGTAAGGTTGACGCATCCGAAACACTTTCTTGTTGGTGCTTGTCTGTGCTATGGACTGCAATCCCAGAGTTCAACTGATCCACATTTGTATGCCTGCGTAGGATTGGACTGCAGTCCCAGAGTCCAAATGATGAACATTTGTATGCCTGTGTAGGATTGGACTGCAATCCCACAGTCCAAGGTACCCCAGGCCCTTCGCAAAAATGGGTTCCGCAAAAAAAACGCAAAAATAAAAAAACTTTTGTCTCAATACGCTCCGCAAAAATGGGTTCCGCAAAAAAAATCGCCAAAAAATAATATTTTCCCCCCTGTTTTAAGTGTTGCCGCAAAATTTTGCTTAAATAAAATTCAAAACACCCAACGCAAAACTTAGGATTCCGCAAATAATTAGGATTCGCACGGTAACAATGGTTCTACACCGGTGTCCCACGTTACGGTTCTACAAATAGGGGTTCCACAAGGTATGCGGGGATTGCCCAACTGTAGCCCCAAGTCACACACCTAGTATGCACCGTTGATGCAAAAATAAAAACAGTACCGTAACAAAGTCTGCCCACGCAGCTAGCCCTCAAAATAAAGAACGACCATACAGAATGAATCACAGAAAATGAACACGTTAGATTGTCACCTAATGGGCCGGTCCTTCTGGGTGATAGTTGGCCTCCACCAAAGAGAGATTCCGTCGGGGGGCGGGCCATGGGTACCCACAATGGTACTCAACTGCATTGTGGGATGTGACGTGTGGCACTTAGACGGAGACATTTTGGCGTCCTTGGCGGAGATTGCGACAACCGAAGCTTCGGCTAGTCTTGCCGGAAAATGGCACCACAAAGCCTCTCCCATATGGAGGAGGCCCACCACAAATTTCAAAGCCAAGAAAGGAAGCATCAGGGTATCGACCCGGCAGCATGTTCAGCATCTTCACCGAATACCCCACATCACAAATCTCAGGATTTGCCGATGAGGGTGCCTCGCGCGGTGTGCAGGCGCGTAGCCCGGTTGGCGTACAGTGGCAGTACCATGGAATGTTGCCCCACAGCGGTCATAGGGGCCTGAGCATTGCATTTAGGTGCCCAATTGTTGTGTTTGCGTGGGGTAGCCGGCACCTTGTAAACTCGAAAATTTCGGTTTCGCCTCCTTCGCTTTCAAAAGGACACATGGCAATGAATGCTGACCTGTTCGCGCCCAGCAGTAGTGTCTTTTATCTGAGAGGCACCATAGGGGAACGTGTGCCTGCCACTGTTGTGGGCCTCTCGTCCTTCCCGGAGTGTGTCGGAGTGTGTCGCCATCAATTATGAGCGCTTAGGGCATACACAGTATTATTGCAATTGCCCGGTGGCGCGCCTCACCTTCCACATCGTTTGCGCGGACTCTCCGGATTACGACCGCGGTCCGCGGTGTCCATATATATCGCCGTTCAGTGTATGAACACGAACGAATTCTGTGCATGGCGGAAGACATTTGGTTGACAACACTCATTCTGTCGTTACCATGTTCTGTGTTGTTCCTTGTCACCGTTTTTTGTGGTGTTTGTGTGTTGTTACCTGAAAAAGTGGTGCAATAATCCGACTCTTGATAGCGGGCTAAAGCGCGCGGTGCGGGCGCGGTGCGTTGAGGCACCCTCAATGGTATTCAGCAAGTGTAGACACTGGTCTGTTGTCCCCTTCCCTTTCCCATTATGCATTTGTCCACCACACATTGCTCCTCCACAACACCCTACTGCACACCGTCATACACAAAAGAAACCATTGTGGAGTGGTCCAAGACGCTAGTGCTGTCTTAGTGGTGCTACCAACCTCCGAGACCCCCGGTTGGGAGCCGCTTGGGCGATGTCCTCCCCATAAGCCAAATCACATTGGCGGCAACCCTCCGTTGCTTCCGTGTACCCTGTCCTCGACAAGTTTGCAAAGCAATCTGTAGAGAGGTACACCCAACACCTCATCCCTCCCACCGGTGCCGTGGTTGCGTGAAAGTCTTTCACTCGCCTTGTCATGGCTAGGAATGCTGACAAAAGTGGCAACACATCAAAGTAATCCTTTGCAAAGGCGGTATTGGGTTGACATGGGATGGAAGGTGTTTGTCTGTGAACTTGGGTGCCGCATCGGGAGGAGGACCTTTTCAATGACGTGACTTGTGTACAATGTAAATCAAATGGGGCATAGCAGTTGCAAAGGCAATGGCTAAATTGTCAATTTTTGGCTGCGACAAAAGCGGTGCTTTGTTCCTCCAATCCTATAACTCCTATGGCAATGTTTCAACAATCTACCGATGTCCTTGAATCTCTTTGCGATGTCCGTCATTTTTGTTGTGCACGCGTTCATATTCACTTCGAAGACCATGTCTCTTGCTAAACGTCGCGCTGTGCGCTCAAGAGAATGTGAGCTCTCGTCATTCTCGATCGTGTGGAAACCGCTAACAATACGAGCCGTTCTGGTTCCTGTAGGTGCATCGGTTTTGCGTCATCTGGTACCATGAGTGCATAGGTCGATGCTTTGATCCAAGATATCGAGCCTGATCTATTGATCTAGTGAAAGTCATGTGTAGTGTGCATAAATATCACCGAATTCATGAGCCGGTCTCTTGCATTGTCCAAGGACATATGCGGGACTTGTCCTTTGAATTTTTGGAGACTGCAAAGATGGGGCAACGGCATGTGATCCACTAGCCACATGAAGACATGCAAGCTTAATTGATCATGATCCTCCGTTGTGGTGGAAGTAGATTTCAGTGGGAGCAATTTTGGCAATTGCATGATATGTTCCTTCCCCAACAGCAACGAAAGACATGGGCAGATTGGCAATCTTCTATCGGGTCGAAAATGTGATGCTTCACATCGACTCAGGCGACTTTGCTCAGGTCTACTTCCGTTGGTTTGAGAAGTTTTTGTAAGAATTCTTTGACATCTTTGTTCCTGATTGCTCAGTACAATGGATCCCATTGCTATACAAGACACTGTAAATCCGGTGGTTGACGTTGTATATTGTGCACTAATGCCGGGGATCGTGTTGTTGTTAGAGGAACATGGTCCAGAGTAATTTTGTGGGCGTTTGATGGAACGTCTATTGATGCTGTAAGCAACAATCTACACGCGGATAGGGTTTTGAAAATGCCAGCCACATGTACGATTCTTCCTTTGGCTGTCAACCAACGGAGTGCACCACAAACATATTTTGCCGTATTGTCAAACACCGTTGACATTGCCAGTTGCGCTTTTGCCATGACTGCCGGCGGCAATTCACCTCGAAGTTGAGCGAAGAGTTCCCGGTGATGATGCTTTGATGACCTTTGCAGTGACGAAAGAAAGTCTGTCTCAAAGAGAGCTTCCGTCATGTCGTCGACCCTAAAAGTTGGGCCACTGCCGATGAAGATGTATATGTGCCCTAAAGCTAGGCCCTCACTGAGAGTGTAAACTGCCATGGAACATCGTCTTGCCATTCTTAGAAGCATAAGTGTGCACATTTGATCATGTGATCTTTTCTTTTCTTTTATTGCTCTGCGTGTCCAAAGAGTGCCTTTTCTTTATCATGAACTGAGATCTCTTGGAATATTTTTCTTTTTCATGTTGTGCACATCTCATTTCATGAAGTTCATTTGAAGACCAGTTCTAAACACATGTCTTTGACTGCTGGTCATTTAGTTGTACTTGTCTCCTTCTGCATTGCTGCTTGGATTAGCCGGCTTGCGCCTACATGAACACATGACATATCATATGGTCATTGTTTAAGGGGAAGAGCTTGGGGTTGAGGATACCGCCCCGGCTTGAATCATGGGTATAGTGGAGTTACACCATCCTCTATATCACCGCATGATCTTCAGTTTCTGCTCAGTTCTTGCTGTTAGCCTCTCTGTTGGCCATGGGTAATGGTGTTACCTGTATTCTCTGCCATCTGGTGTTGAGACTATATGCAGTGTGTTGGGTTGGTTTGGGGTGGTCTCCATTGTGCTCTGCGTTGGTGGACTCTATTGTGCTTTGCGTTGGTGGACCGGGTCCCTATCACCCCAGCCGTCTTTTGCTACTCACAAGACCCCCGGTGACTTTGTTGGAAAATGGACCCGGGCAGAGAGGCGTGAGGTGGGGGGGTCCCAAGTGGGTGGGTTGATCTTTGTGAGTGGCCACAATGTCCAAAAGTCCGAGTTTTATGTTTGAGCGGTGAGGTTCAAATCTACTCATGCAGTTTTGACCCTATTTTCAGCGCAAACAATGGTTTTGAATCTTCAACAGGCTATGGCTGGCCCTAGGCAGGGCCACAGGCTGTAAAACACAGAGTCAATGCAATGGCCTTATCCAATTGCTTTGAACAAGACCATTTCTATTTTTGACCCTTGACCTAAGAATCACCCCAAAGAGGGTTGTGAGATCAAGGGCAGGCATGAGCGCGATACTCCCCCACTGTTGGGAGACATTCTTGAATCATACCTAAGGCATGAAATTGGATGTTTAAGCTCTTATCATTCTGTGGCCCAAAAATATCACCCAATGTATATCCCCATTTTGATTTTGACCCCCTCAGACGCCCTTTAGCTGGATGCCACTTTTTGGGGGGGGGGTGAAAAAATTGACCCTTGTGCACCCTAGAGGGGTAGAATCAGGGATATTATGACAGACACACTATGTCTTGGACGAAGCCTTGCTGATCTGTTTGCACTCCCCGCCGTGTCTATGCTGCGGAAAAGTACAAAATTAACACAGTCCCTATGCTGTAATTACTTAATTTTCCTGTGTAGCCAAGGACCTTGTCCAAAACATGTCATGCAGGCTGCTGGCAGCTGAATCTACCAAGCATGTGGTGTGGCTGGATGCCACAAGCACCAGACCAAGAACTCCAAATTGGCTGGACCATGTTGTGGAGTTCGTGCCCTGCAGAACACAGTGCCGCCATTTCCATGAGGGTGCCCCCACAGAGTGTGACAAGGATGCATCCCTGCAGGTGTGATGCGCTGAGTCCAGCCAGGGGGAAACAACAGTAATGTATTGTGGCTGAGTCATGCGAAGGTTTCCGCCAGCTGGGGATCACATTGATTTAGCAAAGCGACAGTTACTCAGATGCAATTCCATACCTCGTCGTGCAAGTACTCTGCAATTTACGAGGCACATTACGAACACCTTCGATGTGGATAAGAGCTTCTATGGGGCGTTCGGGCAGGTGCAGAATGGGTGAACATTGATCTGTTGGTCGGTTAGCCTATGGCGAGATCAGCATGCAGGCGTATGAAAAAGTGCGCATTGCCATGCTGTTTTCTGGTAGCTATGAGACAGCAAAGGAACAAGCCGGCTGCAGCAAATTTATTACTGGCCAGCCAAATTTTGATGGTGGGTGTGCAGATATAGGGTCAAGTTTTGGCATCTTCACAGCAACAAGTAGCAAGGTAGCATCTAAGGGTAGCAGCAGCAGCAGCAGCAGTCGGCCAGCCATTCATATGTGCCGGAGACCCGTAACTAAAGCAATCTGAGCACAACCTAGGTTGGCATCTATGGGCTGGAGCAGTGTGGGCTGCGCGCAGCAGCCTCAAGCAATGTGCAGCAATGGTAGCAGTGGGAAATGGTGCCACCGCAGCAATGCATTGGTCAGCAAGTTTGTGAGGTTTCGATTATGTTGTCCATGTTTCTGTCCATGAGTTCCACTGATGAGTCTCTTTCGACTCTAGTTGTTTTCTGCCATGGCATGCATGTCTGCGTCTCCTGCAGGTGTCCAACACAGGGTTGTACTGCCTGGACTATCAAACTCTTGGGCCATTGACAACTACTTTTCCTGCTGCAGAGACTTCACACTCGTGTCTTAACCCATTCACTTTGGCAAAAAATACTCCGCGGGTTTGTTTTTCCTTTTGCCGGCCAATACCCGCAGTGTTGCTGGAAGTGCCCTGCTTTCTCCGACCCTCAGTTCACAGCCCATATCCTCAAGGCCTCAGCGCACCGCTCATCGCTCAGAACTGTGGTCACAGCTGTACATTCTAGCATTAGCAGATAGCCAAACCCAATGCTTTCCTCCCTTTACTCTGGAGCATTCCGCAGGTCGTACAGGCAAAGCAAATGTGACAAGAGGTGAATGTTACAAAAAAATTACATGGAAAAAGATCAACAAAGAACTGTTCTTTCGCTTCTGACAATTCAGAAGTGTGCAAGGTTCCTGGTTGTTTGTTGTACAGTTGCTTTTGCATGGAATAATAGTGTGTTGGTGGATGCCGACAACCAACATCCATGATTCAAATGGTTCGAGAGACACTGTGGTCCATGTCCCTATTGCACTGTGATTGGCAGGAGGGTTGTAAGGACACATGGTTGCAATGTGACTGTACAGCAAATCAACGCCACCCAGCTAATGCCCCAAAACATTACAAGAAAAACATCTGCCAAAACATTTACCGAAAATTGGGGTCTTTCTGCTAATTTCAATTTTCTAATTTTTACTCGGACTTCAGCTGGTTGCACAAAATTGTATGCAAATTGGCAACTGCAGAAAAGTACTCGGAATAGTGATGGTGGCTGGTTTAAGATGGTAATGTTCAGGGCTGGTTGTGATGTTCCATGGGGTTGTGCATGAAAGAGTGCTCTGCAATTCCGATGTTGCCACCACTCTCAAGTCCATCGCCCTTTGAGCGATGATTGTGCACTGTAGTGTATCGTCATTTTTCGTTTCCAGTTTGTTGTAATTGTTGCTGCTGCCCATTTGCCATTTCCAAGTTGGTCTGTCCACGTGCAGTTTGGTGATGTTTTGCACCACTTCTGGTATTTTGTCAGCGGGTTGAAGATCTATTGTAGATCAAACTGTGAGCATAGCACAAAAGGGGCAATCCGACGAAGACTGCAATAGAAACTCTCTAATGGCTGTTGGCTGTGGTGCAAGGTGTGCCGCAGGCGCCACAGGAACAGTATCACTTTGCGTTAGTGTTGGAGGTGGGAACAATTGCAGCAATTGTGGAAACACTTGCAACATGCTCAACTCAGTGGCATTTTCCAGTTGCTCTTGTAGTTCGTTCACCAACGTACTTGCTTGATTGCTGATTGCAAATCCCTCAAATCTGCACTGGGGTGCATTGACCCTCATGAAGAAACCTGCATGAGGGGACCACAGAGGCATCAATTGCTCCACATCGGGGTACGACGGCAACTTTGGCCGACAACTAACAGTCGCGTGCAAATCGACATGTGCAGGGCATCGAGAATGTATTTGGTGGCACCGCAACCTTGTGTTGTGTTGTGTTGTGTTGTGTTGTGTTGTATTGTGTTGTGTTGTGTTGAGTGTCATCTGTGACCAGGCACGCGCACACTGTGCACCGGATGCAATGCACAGTCAGGGTGTCGGAATCACGCATTTTGAGCGTCGCTTTATACTGTGGTCGTGATCTATTTGTGCGCGCCCTCCTCCAACTGAAGAATGGTCCAGAACGGGATACCCCAGAAGAACGGAACGTGTGCAGAGCATGTCTCAGCCCCTTAGGTTGTGAGGGACGCCAGATGCATGGCAGTAGAACACATTTGTACTGATGAGGGCAGGTGTGGTCTGCCTGCAAACTGACTCTGCTATTGTGTATTTCACTACAGCTGAAGCATTTGTTTAAAGACAGTGAACTGTTCCCGTTATGTGGCCAGAATGGGACTACTGCCATCTTGGATGCTGTGCCACGCGTGCCAGGGCATGCCAAGTTGTTGCACTCCAAGGCAGCACAGCAGCACAAAAAGGTTTTCTTTAGCCCCTGCCAACACTCCATCCATTGTGCTGTTATTTCCACAATCTCTGCTACCCATCGAGCATCCACACAAAAAGGCCACATGTGTGTGTCTCATGAGCTGGTTTATGATCAGATTTTGCTGCCTGTCTAGGAAGACTTTCAGCCCATACGTGCACGTGCACCATTCTGAATAAGTGCGACCAACCTGATCGCTTCCTGTCTGCAGTGGTTGATGTCGAGGTTTTTTCAAGCTTGACATTTCGCTTGCCACAGCCTTCACTGTTCAGGAGAAGGCATCGCTGCCCACAGTCCGCCTGGTTGTTTGCAGTATCAACCCAGGGTTCTTGAGAAACTCTGGACCACTGATGGCCAGCCACTCCCAGCGACACGCTGGTGGTTGGGTACTCCTGTAGGGATTTTGCATAATTGCAAAAATCCAAGCTCAGAATAATATTCTGCATAAATGCCACACAAAGTTACCCCACGTAAATGCCACATGTAAAATGCAAAAAGATGGACAAAACGCAATGGGTTGAGTAATAATAAAATTGCGGCTGGCCAACCAACGGATACCAGGGGCCATGCAGGTCCAGCAAACTGGGAGATACAGTCAGTAGTTGCACAGGGTGCGCAGTACGCATGGTGCATGGGTCTCCCGCCAGTGAACGAGCATTGCAGTCTTCGCCCACAACAATTAGACCTCTTTTACATACGCAGCTCCCCAGGGGCAGTGACGGAACCCTGCTTTGAGCGAATGGTCCCACTCAAAGACACCTTACCCTCACCCTCCAGAGATCCCCATCGTCCATTTCACCAGCGCTGAATTTGACCAAAAGTGTAGAGTGGCATGCGTTGAGTTGAGCAGTGAAGTGGTTTCCCACTCCCACTATTTTCGATCAACTTCCGGACAGCATATCTCTCCGAATCAATGCAGTGGAACATGGCTAAACTTGACCACCCAAAATTTTATACCCCCCCCCAAAAAATTTGTACCCCCCCCCAGGCTTAATGGGCATTTTGCCAAAAAAAAATCTGGACCCTCTTCAGCCATACACAAGCAAACAAAACACGAACAAATCCAGGGTACAGTTTCAATACCACTGCAAAGGTCAGTCACTCGAAGAAAGCAGTGATTGTGGTTTGCTTTTTGACATTTTGACACACTGGGCCACAGCAGCAGAAGGTGCTGCACCAGCTCCATCTGTGGAAATTCCTGTCTCATCCATGCTTGCGACCAGGTCTATGCAGCACCTTCCCCCCCAAACCCCCCCAATTTATACTCCCCGGGCCTTACTGAGCATCCTGCGAAATCTGTATTTGGGGGGGGTGAGAAATGCTCACTGGTCTTTACGAGTCAGTTCAGGGTATTAGCTGCTACAGGGGCCTTGTGCACACGTGTGAACGTATGCAGGAAGGTATTCCAGCTCCCTTTACCTCTAATCCCTGCTATGAGATGTGCATTTGCCATATTATTGCTCGCATACCGGCACGTGAAAAAGGTGCCCAATGGTGGTGGAAACCAGCGTCCTTGCCCAATCTCACGACCCTGATTTTGCCCACAGTTGTGCAATGATGCATCGATCGATCCTATCCATGAGTCTGGCGTGGGGTCACATTTCCACCGGCTGTTGAAAATAGGCCAATTGCCACCACAATGTATCCCTGAAGAGGTATGCAGTATGCAACGCGCATGGGGAGCGTGGCGGGCAGTTGCAATGCGTACGAAGTCCGTGGCGGGCGGCTGTACTGCGCGCGGAGAGTGCGGGCGGCAGTTGCGACGCATATGGAGTGTGAGGGGGGCTGCTCCAACGTGCAAGGAGCGCGCAGAGCGCAGTCGCAAGGCTCCTGGAGCACGGGGGGGGGGGGGGGGGGGTAGTGCGCATGGTGGGCGCAAGGGGCGGCCGCAAGGCACGTGGAGAGCACAGGGGGGCGACTGCCATGCGTGTGGAGAACACGGAGGGTTGCTGCAAGGCGCTTGGTGGGCGTGGGGGGCAGCAACAATGTGCATGGGAGCGCAGTGGGCAGCCGCATTGCACATGGTGAGTGCGGTTGGTAGCTGCAACGCGCATGGAGAGCCCGGGGGCAGCTGGGGTGCGCACGGAGTGTGGGGGCAGGTGAGATGCGCTTGGAGGGCGTGGGTGGCGGTTGCAATGTGCTCGGGGATCGCGGGAGGGGGGGCGCCATGCGTGTGGAGAACGCAGGCGCTTGCTGTTTGGCGCTAGGAGAGCGGGAAGGGGGGGGTGTCATGCGTGTGGGTGCGTGGTGGGTAGCTGCATTGCTCATGAAGGACGAGTGACAGCTGCTATGCGCATGGCCGGTGTGGGGGACAGGTGCGATGCGCATGGAGGGCTTTGGGGGCCGTCCTTGTGTGCATGGAGAGCGCGGAGGGGGCAGCCACGTGCGGAGGGCAGTCGCTACGTGCTGGAGTGCGGGGGGGGGGGGGGCGTGGTAGCGCGCATGGAGGGTGCGTGGGGCGGCCTCAAAGCGCATGGAGAGCCAGGGGGCGGCTGCCATGCGTGTGGAGAACACTGGGGGTTGCTGTAAGGCGCCTGGTGGGCGCAGGGGGGCATCAACAATGCGCACGGAAGCGTGGTGGGCAGTTGCATTGCGCATGGAGAGCGCGGGTGGTAGCTGCAATGTGCATGGACATTGCAGGGGCTAGCCGGGTTGTGCACGGAGAGTGTGGGGGGGGGGCAGGTGAGACGCGCTTGGAGAGCGCAGGGGGGCGCTGCAGTGCGTATGGAGAGCGCGGAGGAGGTGCAACGCTCATGGAGTACGCGGGGGGTGGTCGTATTGCATGTGGAGAGTGCGGGCGGCAGCTGCTATGCATACGGAGATTGCGGGGGGCAGCCGCAACTTGTGGAGCTCGCGGGGGTGGTCTCCAGGGACTTGGAGCGCGGGAGGGGGCTGAGGTAGTGCGGACACAGGGCGCGGGGGGCAGATGCAACACGCGTGGAGAGCGCCTGGGGGGCTATGACTATGCATATGCAGGGTGCAGCAGGCTGCTGCGCATGGAGAGCACGGGCGGCAGCTGGAAGGCGCATGGAGAGCGCGGGGGACGGTTGGGGGCAAGTAGAATGCGGGGGGCATGTGCGATGCGTTTGGTGGGCGCGGCGGGGCACGGTAGGGCGCATGGAGAGCACGGAGGGGGCAACCGCAACGCACAAGGGGGGCTGGAGGGCAGCATCGGCATGCATGGATTGCGCGGGGGTAGCTGCACAGCGCCACAAGATCGCTGGGGGCAGCTGGACGGCGGCCCCCCCTCCCCACTGACCCTCCCACGCCCACGCCCCTCTTCACTTTGCGTTACTGCCGGTAGCAGTGTTTGTGCTACATGCAGGAGCCTCCGGGTCCTCAGCGCTTGCTTTGGCTTCCTATCTTGCCCCCCCCTCCCCCCCATGCCTAACACTCCCTCTCCATGATCCCCCAGACACTACAGCAAAGCCCACTGCCCCATACCCCCTCCATGGACAGCCCCCACGGATGCCGCCCCGCCCTACCGCCCCTGACACCCGACGCGCGACACTGGCCCTCACTCCCCAGCCCCCCCCTTCCCTTTTGGCGCTGCCCATGTGGGGTACAGCTACCCACTGTGCCCCTAACGCGCTTCGTAGCTGTCCCACACGCACACTCGGCGCTTTTCAACTATCCCCTCCCCCCCGTGCGCTCTCCATACGACGGCATAGCCGCCCCCAATGGGGGTTTGTTTCCATGGCACTGGGAACAAACGCCCACTAGGAGGCAAAGGAGGAAGAGGTGGAGGGTAGTACACCAGGCAACGGCCTCCCCCGGGCCGAGGGAAGGTGCCCACAGCCAGGCCCATCCTAGCCGCCCCACTCCTCTGTATTTACCTTCCCCGTCCTCCCGGCCCACAGTTTCCCGCAGTGGGTAAGCCCGAGAACCGAACCCTAAGAACCTTGGTGACGGGAGAATAGGTCATGGTTTCGCACCCGGCCAACATGAGGAGCCATCGCCCCCACGGGGTCAGCTCCCTAGCCATCCTTAGTCCCCGTGGCATTTTCCCCGCCTCTTCCTCAGTAGTAGCACGTGGGAATACACCACACACCAACACACAGCCCCAACAACTGCACACGCCTCGCCCCCTCAGCACACCGGCCTGCCAAGCGCTCCTAGGCCTCTACAAGGGGGGGGGGGGATTTAGTAGCTGAAGAAACCTGCCTGGAAAAATTTAGTGCCCAGTTCTGGCGCAATTTTTCCCATCACTTGTAAGGATTGTGGCGGAATTTTTCCCATACTTTGTTTTGGACATCAGGGCGCTTCAGGCTGCCTACCACATGTAGTTGCCACTTAATAGTGAGCGCAGTGTCAACCGACACTGTGTTCTCTGTGTTCTGTGTAGGTCGCTGTTCAGCAAAGGCAGCTGCAGCCCAGTGCCTGGATGAAGACATCAGTAATTTGGATGCCACTTGCAGTGCGGGGAACTGTGTGGACCTGAGCAAACTAGACCCTCATCACACCTTTTCCTCCAGTGGTGTCCCCCTCAGTAAGGAGAGCCGACCTTAGGCCTCGCCCTTCACCATGGAAAAGTGTGGCGCCATTTTTCCCATCACTTTTAACGATTGTGGCGGAATTTTTCCCGCACTAAATTTTTCCGGACAAAAAATTTCCCGTACTAAACCCCCTCCCCCCCCGTAGCGCCCAGCCTTTGTGGGAGGGGGCGGTAGGGGCGGTGCGGCGACCATCCGCCCCTTCAGCGGACCGCACCACCCGTGCAATGAACAGAGCTAAGGGGTTCTTGGGACCCCTCCCAGGGTTCTTGGGACCCCAAAGGCCACCCGCGGCCATGGCATGCCATGATTCATATGCATAGGATAGGGAAGGGAGAGGAAAGGCCTGGAACGCCCACCATCGGAAGGGGGTGGGCGCACCCGGGCACCGCAGAGCACCAAAGGAAACAACACGCGGCACAAAAAACGCAGCGCAACACAGCACCAAACAGCGCGATGCAAGCACGCCGGCCAGGCACACCGGCCAAGCACACCACGGCACCACAGCGGACACAACACACAAGAAGACACGGCACAGCACAACAAGAAACGGGATACCGCACAGCACCAAGGGGCAGGGGGGTACATCCCCAACCCTCTGCGCCGGAGTCCCTTGAAGTGGGGGGGGGGGGTGCCGGGGGGGGGTGCGGCGCCGGGGGGAGCTCTTTCCAGCACGGCCGAAAACCCAGCGGCGTCCCTGGGCCTGCGGGCTTCGCCGAGGACGCACCTCGGTTTATGTGTATGTATGTATGTATGTATGTATGAAGAGGTATGCAAAGGGATGGCAAGGACCATAACACAAAGAAGTGGAGTCTTCCGGCTTCAGTTCTGGGTTGTGCTGGTAATCTTTTTGTCTTGGACGGCCCGCCGGATTTAACCGTACCTGGGGTTCGGCGTACCTGTCGGCTCGGCGTACCTGTCGGCTCGGCGTACTTTCGGCCGGCCGATCGGCCGGCCGAAAGTCCGGCCGTACCTTCGGCCCGCCGACTCGGCCGGCCGAAGGTACGGCCGTACCTTCGGCCAGCCGATCGGCCGGCCGAAAGTACGGCCGTACCTTCGGCCGGCCGAAGGTACGGTTTAATCCGTCACCCCCCCTTGTACTACTACCCCCAAATACTAACACCCCCCCCCCTATTATTACTAACAAGACTCCGTCCCCCCCCCTTTTGGCATACTACAAATTCCCCCACCCCCCGTTCCCCTCAACCCCCCCCCCCCTCGCCCCCAAAGCCTACATGCAAAAGTTTTCTTCGTTCCCCTCAATCACCCCCCCACACACACACACACAAGGCGGAACACACAAAAGGCGGTCTATAGCCACCGCAGGAGTCATGTTATTAAAGGGGCCACAGGCAAGGCGGTACACACAGAAGGCGGTACACACAAAAGGCGGTGTGTGGCCACCGCAGGAGTCATGTTATTGAAGGGGCCACAGGCAAGGCGGTACACACAAAAGGCGGTGCACACACAAGGCGGAACACACAAAAGGCGGTGTGTGGCCACCGCAGGAGTCATGTTATTGAAGGGGCCACAGGCAAGGCGGTACACACAAAAGGCGGTGCACACACAAGGCGGAACACACAAAAGGCGGTCGGTGGCCACCGCAGGAGTCATGTTATTAAAGGGGCCACAGGCAAGGCGGTACACACAAAAGGCGGTGCACACACAAGGCGGAACACACAAAAGGCGGTTTGTGGCCACCGCAGGAGTCATGTTATTAAAGGGGCCACAGGCAAGGCGGTACACACAAAAGGCGGTGCACACACAAGGCGGAACACACAAAAGGCGGTCTGTGGCCACCGCAGGAGTCATGTTATTGAAGGGGCCACAGGCAAGGCGGTACACACAAAAGGCGGTGCACACACAAGGCGGAACACACAAAAGGCGGTCTGTGGCCACCGCAGGAGTCATGTTATTAAAGGGGCCACAGGCAAGGCGGTACACACAAAAGGCGGTGCACACACAAGGCGGAACACACAAAAGGCGGTTTGTGGCCACCGCAGGAGTCATGTTATTAAAGGGGCCACAGGCAAGGCGGTACACACAAAAGGCGGTGCACACACAAGGCGGAACACACAAAAGGCGGTCTGTGGCCACCGCAGGAGTCATGTTATTAAAGGGGCCACAGGCAAGGCGGTACACACAAAAGGCGGTGCACACACAAGGCGGAACACACAAAAGGCGGTCTGTGGCCACCGCAGGAGTCATGTTATTAAAGGGGCCACAGGCAAGGCGGTACACACAAAAGGCGGTGCACACACAAGGCGGAACACACAAAAGGCGGTCTGTGGCCACCGCAGTAGTCATGTTATTAAAGGGGCCACAGGCAAGGCGGTACACACAAAAGGCGGTGCACACAAAAGGCGGACTTTGGCCACTGCAGGCGTCCTGTTATTAATATATAGGGGGGGGGTTGTTAGTATATGGGGGTCTTACTACAAGGGGGGGTGACGGATTAAACCGTACCTTCGGCCGGCCGACTCGGCCGGCCGGAGGTACGGCCGTACCTCCGGCCGTTTTTTCGGCCAAAACAAGGGGGGGGTGACGGATTAAACCGTACTTTCGGCCGGCCGATCGGCCGGCCGAAAGTACGCCGAGCCGACAGGTACGCCGAGCCGACAGGTACGCCGAACCCCAGGTACGGTTTAATCCGGTGGGCTGTCTTGGACAATCTTCATGAATTGTTGACAAACCCCCCACAATACAACCCACACCGCAGATGCCAGATCATTGCAATGCGGTGAGGATTCTTGATTTGGGCTACTGGCTGGGTTATGCTTCCGAGTTTGCTGTGCATTTTCCGCATGGTGCTGCACATCTGTGTGCCTTGTGGGTGGGTGCGGGGATTGGCAAGCATGAGGCGCACTGGAGGGGGTTTGAGGTGCAACACGGGGGGTTGGCCCGCACGAGGCCAAGGGGAGGTTTGGCAAATGGTGCGCACGCGGGGTTCGCAAGAGGTGGTTTGGGTTTGACGCAGGGGTTTGGCGTGCATGAGGTGCACCGGCGGAAGTGGGGGTTCACGCAGCCGGGGAATGGGGGGGGGGGGTGAGGGTACAGGTTTGTACCAACTTTGGGGTTGCAGTGCGCCCACGAACAGTTGAGTGACGTCCACCAAGAGTAAGGACGCCTGCATGAATAATTGAGTAATGTCCACTGTAAGTCAGGCCTCGCATGCAGACAGCTGCATACTGAACACCCAACACTTAAGGTAACCTGTTTAGGGTTGTGGTCCACATTTGCCGTCTCTGATTACCCTGCAACCAGCATGGCACTGCTTGTGGGACCTCCAATCATGGGGGACCTGAGTGAGCGCCACTGATTGCTCCAATGCTGCACACTGCTTCAATCCACTGCTGCACCACATTACATTCATAAAATGTGTCACTGCACAACAATGCCCTTATTTGAAGAAAAACTGCTCTCTAGCAACGCTTTCTTGAAGCCAAGGGACGTAGTGCACCACCAGTATCCACCTGCTGGTTCTCAGAGGAGCACCTTCTGTTCATCCAATGCATCGGATTCCACTCTTTGCCAAATCTGAGCGCTGTACGAGACATAGTCTTTATGCAATGCGGAACATGAACAGTTGTGCGTGAAATGCAAAATGTCCAATCGATTATTTCAACAGGCAGACAGCCCCCCCCCCCCCCCAAAAGTCCTCTGATGCATGTTCCTTCTGATACTGGTGCCAAGCAACTCAGCTGAGCAATCAAAGATTTCACTGCTCACTTCTGACAGCCCAAATACGGCCAAGAGCTGGTTTGTCTAGCAGAACTCCTTTCCTTGAATTACAATGCTGGCCTGCCTCATACTGTCCAGCCTGAAATTTGCTGGTTGTTACCTGGTGACCTCTGATTAGGTGTGTAGTGAGGCATGTGCACTTCATTTCCTCTTCAGGACCGAATATCGTCACCAGAGTTCCTTGTCTTGATCTGCATGTGGTTTGTGGCTGTCTCCGTCTTTGTGATCACTTGTGGGTATGTTTCTTGCTAGAAACGTTTTGCACTGTGGTCTGCCTCACCGAAATCACTGAAAGACATGTGTTTGCATGTGTTTGCATAGGTGTTCTTGCACATTTTAGAATATTGCTCACATTTTTTGGTGGTTTTTTGCAGGCGATGGGATGAACAGACCAAACGAAATGTAGTTGTGTAAGTGCATAAAAATGCACTTGAGGTCAGTACACAGATGACATTTTGCTCTCGATTTGAGCCCTGCAGTTGTGTTTGTTGTTGATGGACATTGCTGCCCTCGGGTTCGCTAGGGCGTAAGAATATCCAAAGCCCAGGTGGTGGTTTGGCCCAAGCACCTACTTCATGGAGCATGGAAGTTGTGGATCTGGAGTGTTAGGTAAAACCTCAATGGTGTGTCGTCCGTGTATCAATCCATGCATTTTTGAGTCTATGAAGCGAGTTTCTATCTTTCTATCTTTCTTTCTACTCAGGCACAAGCATGGCAGCACACAGATGTACAATTGTGAGCACACATGCCCACTAAGTGGTTGGTTTTATCAGCTGCTAAATGCTAAGGCGTCACAATTTCCCTTGTTCGCAGGGGATCCTTTTAGGAGTCTTTTTTTTTCGCTGAGGACCGCCCTTAAGGAACCATATGTCGCACGAAGTCGCCCCCCCTTACCTAGTAGGTAAGGGGGGGGTGAGGGGGGGAGGTAAGGGGGGGATGGGGGGTGGGGGGGGATGTATTGGGGATGAGGGGGACCCCCCAAACTCGCAAGAGTTATGTAGCTAGGGGTCGAGCGAAGCGAGCGGAAGCAAGGGGAGGTTTGGCGGTCCACACGCAAGGCGGTGCATACACAAGGCGGTGCACACAAGGCGGTCCGTGGCCACCGCAGGAGTCTTGTTATTCAAGGGGGCGTGCGGGGGCTGGCCCCCGCATCGAGCGAAGCAAGCCGAAGAGGGTTAAGGGGGGGGAGGAGGTAAGGGGCGGAGGTAGGGGGCGGAGGTAAGGGGCGAAGGTAAGGGGGGTGTATGGGGGTAGGGGGGGCAGAGGTAAGGGGGGCGGCGATTTTGTGCATACTATCTAAGGAACACCCATTGGTGCTTAGGGTGGGGTTAGGGTTACGGAGCTGGGTTTTTCCCAGTGGAGGTTTACAACCCATTGTAGGGTGCAGTGTGAGCACCGTATTCTCGCAGCAGCAAGCAAGCAGCAAGCAGCGGCAAACGGGTAAAAAGTATTTTTGGGGACATTGTGGCTCAAAACGGGCATCTAAGTAGCTCCAAAGGACCGCAGAACACATGCGCATCGCCTAAAACAGGTCCGTGTGATTTGGAGCCGTTTGTCCCGTTTCATGGCCAATTTGGTGTCCAAAAATGGCGATTTTCAGCCTGTTTTCAGAACAATGGACCTGAAAGTTTAGCGTCTGAAATGACGGTTTTTCTTCTTCCACGGCAATTGGGCCATCAAAGGATTGCAAATGGGTGATTAATGAGACATCCCTCACGTTGTGGTGCCATGTGGTGGTCAATTTTGAGCTGAAAATGAGCCGTTTTCCGGCCAATTTTCAAGACGATTGTCCTAAAAGTTCTAAAAGGACGACCATTGTGTCAAGGAAGCGTCCCCAATGAAGGTTGCTCTGCGATTGGGCTATCCAAGGATTGCAAATGGGTGATCAATGGGGCATCTTTCATGCCGTGTTGTCATGCGGATGTCCTTGTTGAGGTGACAGAGAGCCGTTTTCCCGCCCGTTTTTAGGACAATTGTCCTGAAAGTTCAAGGCAATCATGGGCGTTTCATAAAGGCATTTCCAATGAGGGCCATTTTCATTCCGTTTTACAACCCTTCTTAGGCTCCAAGGCGAGAAATGTATTTTAACAGCAATAGCAACAACAACAAGCAACAGCAGCAAGCAAGCAATATATTGTCAAGAAGTTACCGCACCTCGATAGTGGGAGTTTTTTGCTCTTGGGGAACTTTTTGGATATAACATATGCCGGATCCTTCGACCTCGTGGAGAACGAACGATGCAGAGGGCTTGGTGCTACACAGAAGTATTTGCCGCCAACTTAATGCTATCTATTAGGAGCGAGGGGTTCAACGCGACAATTTGTCCCTGCAAGAGCCTTGTGGGTGTGCGTTGTATGGGGTTTGTGCACCATGTGTCAAACAAGGTCCTCTTGTCAGGCCACCCAAGGAAAGTCCTAGCGCGAGAGCCAATGCTCGGAAGTTATGTGAGGTCGGACGTCATGCAAACAACAACGGGTTGGGAATGATCAAAGGTCGGTGAGCATTGTGTAGGCTAATGTGGGACGTCGTCCCCACAGGTCCAAGGGGCGGACACAAGGTCAAGGAAAAGTGATCAGGCACACAACATGCGGCAAGGAAGGTGTCACACGAGAGGGAGAAGGCCTCCTCAAAGCCTATGAGGTAGTTGCAAGGTGAGGAGAGAGGAATGAGCGCTCGTACATGGGCTTGCGCTGTTGAGTATCTAAGCTTTTGGGGTTTTTACATGCACTATGCACTGTTTGGTCCAAAAATGACTCGTTTTTGGCATGTTTTCGGGATCATTATTGTCACATTTCACAATGATTGCCCTTGTGCCAAGTAAGCCTTTCCAAATAGGGCCATTCTTCTTGTATAACGATTGGGCTATCAAATGATTGCAAGTGGGTGTTTAATGAGGCTTCTCTCACGGCGTTGTGCCATGGTGCGGTCCACTTTGAGGTCGAAATGACCCGTTTTTGACTTGTGTTGAGGGTGATGGTTCCAAAAGTCCCGAACAATCACCAGTTCATGTAGGCATCACCAGAGAGGGCTGTTCTTCTTCGATAGCGATTGGGCTATCAAATGATTGGAAATGGGTGTTCATTGGGGCACCTCGCACGCTGGATGGACCCCGCTTGGTCCCAGTTGCAAGTCTATATAACTGAGCTCGGTCTCCAAGTGGAGGTTGGACAAACCTTTTTAGGGTCCTAGGTGAGAAACATGTTTTAGTAGCAAGTGGCATCCGAGTAGCGCAAAATGACCACACCGTAAATGTGTATCCATTCAAACATCTTTTGTGTCAGTTCGAGCCGTCTAGCTTGTTTTGTGGTCGACTTCGTGTACAAAAATGGCGGATATGGCGAATTGTAAAGATGATTGTCCTAAAAGTTTAGGACGATTGCCAATGTGTCATGTAGGCGCTTCCAACGAGGGCCTTCCTTCTTCCACATGGTTTTGGTATGCAATTAGCAAGACTAGGACCTAGCTCTGTCCTAAGTGAAAGTCTTGATCACCAAGTTGGGTCTCCCAACGGAGGTTTTGCCAGCCTTTTTGGGGTTGAGGGTGAGAAAAGTATTTTAGTAGCAACAACAACGGCACGCAGCAAGCACTTAGGCAAAAAGTTTTTTTTTGGGACACTGTGGCTCAAAACCCAAGTTTAACCTCTTAAGCTTGTGTTTAGGAAAGCGCCCCAGGTGTAGTCAGTTTTTCTCATCCTCCCTTGGTAGAAGCTTTGCATCCTACATATTAGCCCTTGTGAGAAGCCCGTCGCCCTTCATGGGGCCAACGACTTAGGCATCACAAACTGTCTAGCCTTTACGACCTGTTGTGCACACAATCTGGGTATATGTTACTTGTGTATTTTTTCGATGCCATTTGAGCCGTCTTACCTGTGTTATTGTCAGTCTTACGTAAAATACTTTAAGTAGGTCATATTCTTGTGACTTGAACCGCCCATATCATAAAGCCTAGTGTATTTTATGGTTTTTGACATTGGACGAAAGTTCTGCTAATTTTTTGGTTTTACTTGACATAGGCATGATTTATTTGCATTCCTTCACATTACTATTCGGTAGATATATGGTCTTTTGAGTGTTATGTGCCTGTTAACATAAAGTAGTGTGTTATTTCTTACACACAGTACATCATGGTCTACATCTGCCCCCGAGGTCCCTCCCTCTCCGTTAGACTTTTTTGTGAATACCTCTATTGTTGTCCTGGCAGTACATGCAGCTATTTGTGGCTCTTTTGTTCGTAAACCCAAGGGTCTTGGTTGAAATGCTCCATGTGGGGAAATTCTCAGAAGCTTTTACAATTTAAACACTTCTTTACGAAGAATCACATGCCCTATTTTTCAAGAACATGAAGACGGCATCCGTGCACACGCTAGCATCCTATTTTTTTTCTAGAAACTTTGCACTCTATATTGTATTCTACGCCGTATGGTCTTTCCTCTAGCAGATTATGGGTCCATTTACAACGAGAGAGTTATGTCCTCGAGATAGAGACATAAGGTATGCGTCCGAGGTCAGTCCAGCACCAGGCAAGATACCATTGTCCAACAGGTAGGTACCTCGACCCACACATTGTGGGACTCCATGCATCTTTGCCAAGTTTGCATTTCGTTTGATAATTGCAGGCGTTATAAACCGGGTGTTGACCCCCATAGATCCGATGTCCTTCTGAATTGCACCCCTGTTGCGGTTTTGCACACCACCGCTCTACCATCGTACCCTGGTTCGCCAAATCTGGCAGAAATTAAGGCCATGTTGCCGAAGTGGATGACATCTTTCGATCATGTAATTTGCTCTTCGATCGTATTGATGTTGCAAATAGCGGTGCACTGCTCAAGCTCTGCTACGGTGAAGGCTACGTCCCCTGGAATGTCCCACAGCTTCATTTGGGCTTCCCTTTAATGTATGGGGTATGGCCCAGTGATAAGTATTGTGTTGAGCTTGTATACCGGGCTTTCCTGCCTTTTATCAAGTTTTTGGAACAAGGCAAGAAAACTCTCGAAACGGGAAATTGGGCTGCCCGCAAAACAAGTCAAAAAACAACAACGACGTAAATCAAAGTCACTAATTCTTCTCGGAAGGTGTGCGGGATTAATGCCGGTTGGCAAATATAATCTTGCAATGTGCAGTTTGGTCCACCTACAAAGCCAAAAGAAATCGCGCATAATTCTTTGGTGCCCATTACAAGACACAAAATAACACAATCCGAGGACCTGGAATTGTGCGACAAAATTGTCACCGCCCACCCAGGCTCTTCTCCCCTTCATATAAGCCGCCAACCTTGCGGTGTGTATCCAAGCCCACAATTCATGCACCTAAAGGGAGGAAATACACTTTGGGCATGGAGCTGTCCTGATACCTCCATTTAGAACATAGAACCTTGTAGTGAAACGTTCACACTTTAGTGCGGTAGTACAGATGACATGACCCTCCGACATCGAGGTGGCATGGGTTCGTGACACACTATAAAATTTCTGTGGGACGAAAGTACACCAAATTGTAGTCAAAAGTAGGCGCAACGAAACAGGAGATACAATAATTCTACCACTGTACTTCCATACTCCCAGCAATATACACCCATGAGAAACTGACCTCGGTGGTGCTTTGTATTTTGATTCTCTCACTATGGCCTGTATTGAAGGAGTATCCATTCCCTCTTGAATTAGGCCCCTGCGTGGGCTACCTTTTCCCCCTCCTTTCTGCCTTCCACCCCCGCCATGCAAGTACTCCTTGGTCTCGTTGTGGTGCTCCTTTGGCGCCGTGGCAAATGTCCCTATCCGCCTTGGTGTGGTCTTCATCTGTGTTGGAGCAGTTTGAGTGTGTTTTGTACGCTGTACATAGGGGCATAAAGTTTTTCACCTGAGTTGACCCTTCTTGTTACAGCATGCATGCGTTACACAGGTTGTGTAGGTTCCATTTGTCAAAACTGTTGTGTTTGCGTTTGCAATTTAGTTCACTGTTTTTCATCGATGGTGGACAATCCCACCCACCCGCCCGTGTTTGTGTCTCTCCTTGAGTTTGCAGAGGATTTTGCTCCTCTTGAGGGCCGAATATTTGACGGTTTGCCGCTGGGCCATAAGTGCACTGGTAGTTTGACTGTTTTTTGTGCTATGTACACACCGGCACGGAATAAAAACAGCCCCTGCAGTGGTGCTCCATCCGATCGCATATGTGCTTCTTTGTTATGAAGTGTTGCTTGGAATGGAAAATTGAAACCCCCCCCCCCAAATTTTCACCACAATGTTCAGATGATTTTTGTTGCCCCTTTACATGAAAAAGTTTTTCAGTACCCCTCTGTATCTCTCTGATGGGCCCCCGGGCAGTACGGGAAACCGAAGGGCAGGGGCCAGGCGCTGAAGTTCCCTGGCGGCGAACGAAATAAACACACCGGTGGGCATTCCGCCGTAGCCGAGGGGGACCGATGCGCCGGGCCTTACCCGGAGGCGCCCCTGCGCGCTTTGGGGGAGACCAGAGGGGGCCAAAGATTTGAACGAATTCATGCTGATATTTTCAGTACCCCTCTGTATCTCTCTGTCTCCTGCTGTATTTTATCATTTGCACCATTTTGCTGAATGCACAGGTCAGCTGTTGTGACGACCAGGGACGCCTAGTCTGATGTCTGTACTGACTGTTCTGCTGAGGTTCAACCAGGCATGGCATAGAGAATAAAGATGCACTTATGCCATGCTGAGGAGTGCATTACCTCTGTCTGTTTGCTGCTCTGTTTCTGATTCTCTCTCTTTTTAGTTCAACAAATTTCCCTCATAATCTAGGTCATACCCCCCCAAATTTTCACCACAATGTTCAGATGATTTTTGTTGCCCCTTTACATGAAAAAGTTAAACATGTGCTATCAGCACTCCCAAGTTACAAGCCACGAGGCTTGCATGAAGGCAACATTCCATGGGCTGCCTCAGGTGACAAAGGACTGCTGTGGGCTAGCACTATGCAACATTGGACGACCCTCAAACGAAAAACAACCCCCCTAGGCAAAAGAAAAACAAAAACTGAAAGGGAATCCCGTGCACGCAATGCGCACATAGTGCAAAGTTTTGTATGTCGGCAACTCCTTGAACCCTACTTTTGGCCCCTTTTCGCAAGTTTGTTGTTCCATCATCGGGTTTTTACGCTTCTTGTGCATTAAGGATGTGGCACACTTGATCTGCCACCCATGTTCACCCATTTTCAGCCATTTTAGCCCATTTTCACCCGGTTTTGCTGCACGTTCTTTGTTATAGATGGATGCTGGATTATGATGATGGGGAATCACCGGACGTCTTCTACATTCACAATGCAACAAATCGGTTAGTTGGGTTGTTACACACTCCTAAGCGGATTCCAACCTTCATGGCCATTGCCTTGCTATCTCTAGGAAACAATGTCCTTTGTGGATTCTCTGTATGAGCTTGCACTTGAACCCCGCATCCGCACTCTCGGATCATTGTGAATCAGTAGTATGGCTTATCAATAACAGCCTACATAGTGCTGCATATTGCTACAAGTTGGGCCCAATCAGGTCAAGGTAGAATGCCTATGTCCCCAGAAGGCTGCCACCATCTTCCAACACACTCACGCCACAACAAACTGTGCTTGGCCACAGCCACCAATCACCAAGGATATGAAGACCCTTGTGACGCTTGCATAAATGCAGGGTGGTTTCCTGCCTTCCTCCCTAGCTAGGTTTTATAGCGTGGGCACTGCACGCAGTGCCCATGCAGTGCCTACGCAGTGCCTACGCAGTGCCACAACATCCCCATAAACTGGGTGTAAGTCAAGAATGGATTGAAGTGAAGCCAGACAGAAAATAGCACAAATCAATTGAAATTACTCAGAGACCAACACAAATGCAATTTTCTTCTCATACGCTGCCCCCACTGTGCTGAAATGGCTGAGATGAGGAGGAGTGGTGGTACTGAGTTGGGTCTCATCTGCAGCTGTGGTTTGCATTTGGCTTCTGTGTAGACCACAGTGCTATTTTTTGTGCCCATTGATCAAATCTGGCTGTTGAAGCACATTTATGGATTGTGTGATATGTATGATTGTATGATCTGTGGGCTTTCATCTGCGTACCTGCAGAATTGGGCCAGACATAGATGCAGGCAGCAGCAACGGGCATGCTGAAGGGGCTCTCTTTTTTTTTTTTGGCATACTACACTGACTCTGTTGTTTTCGTACACTTGACCCCTCCCCCATTGGCAATGGAAAACTGGACTTTTGCAGAATTGGGGACACAACAGGGCAGAGGAGAAGCACCATTTCTGGCACCTTATGGCTGATTGTGCCACAGTAATGAATGCTGGATGACTAGGATCTTGGCAGTGGTCGCACAAGCATGAAAATGGTGTTGCGGCATCCTTCCCCTGGGGCTATTGTCTGGTGTCCTTGCCATGTGCCACTGGGTCCTCATGTCCTTTCTGCATCAGGTATGGCCTCTTGTGCTTGATGGCCTGTCTCACACGGATGTGTGTCTGCTGTCCGAGCTCCTGCTGTGATGATCTATGAGCTGATGCTTTGGGCCTGTAGCATGAGCACCTTGGAAGAAAACTGAATAGGGGGCACTGGGGATCAATGCCCAGACATTTTACTGAAGTAACCCAGTTCAAGCCCAAGAGATCATCTTATAATTTCAAGCACCAGTTGAGAGTCATCAGTCGAAGGAATGAGGTCCATGGGGTCCTCGGCCACACAGTGTATGGCTTCAGCCCCACTCAGATTCAAATGCGGGCAATGGTTGTAACATTGATGTCAGCCTGATGCAGATTCCAGTGAACAGGTTCAAGCCGATGAAGTAAGGGTGCCAGATTGCAGGGGACTTTTTGGACAAGAGGGTCTGGTGGCCTGAGGCAATGAAAGGGAATCTGTTTGCAGCTTCAAAGGGAAGGGCAGTATTTTACTGTCTGTTGAGTGACTGCTGGAAATCCAGGAGACGGGGGAAGCCAGGGAATACATGTTTCGGTGCTCTGAATGGCAACGCTGCCTGAAAGTGGCTGTTTCGTACTTTCAATTGGACAATGGCATAATTTCCATAGGGATGCATTTCACCATACACATGTGGAGGAATGTGAGGGGAGCACACCTTATAATGGTTTATCCGGTGGAAGGGGGGCACAAGGGTTTGGTGATGGATGTGGGGCTCTTGCCCAGTACTGTGACAACCCTGACCATCGTCCAGAGGGGAGGTACACAAGGAGACGGGTTTTCTCGGGGCAAGCAGATTTGGAGCCCCTGGACTCAACGAGAAAGTGCGGATTTGCTTGTTTTGTGGCAGCGTGTTTCTCAAGGGATAGATCACTCCAGCCGCCCCGACATGGTTTCTTGTGACCACATGAGCACCAACCCTCCATTTAGATATGAGGGGGATCGCAGAAAGGCCCAAAAAGTAGTTCAAATTGAGGGTCTGTGAACATGCCAAAGGGCCCACAGTATGATCCTTTCAGACTGGAATCAGATGCTCCTGTGACTATGATCCTTCCAAATCAAAGGCATAGCTCTATCTCTCTCTCTCTCTCTCTCTCTCTCTCTCTCTCTCACTCCCCCCGCCCCCCCCTCCCTTCCCCCCCTCCCCTCTCTCTTGCTTGTTCAATGGGGAGCACATATATCGGATAGCACCGGGATATCAGGACAGCTTTGCTTTTTGTGGGGTTATTGACAAGCAGAGCAAGCTTTTTTTTTCTAGTACCATAGTAGCGATGCCCATGTCTGGTGGCTAAGTGTTACCACCCCATTTCTTACTACACCCCTCTCCCCTTTTATCTAGCTAACAAAAAGCAACAACAACCGAGCAGGCAAGCACTTCATGTTCCTGTTTTGCTGATCACGTTGTCCCAACGCTTCGGGGTCTATTCTACTCTACTCTAGCCATCTTTTGCATTGACGCATGGCCTTCCCCAAATCCAGAGTTTGAGCTCCCAACTCACCTGTTGGAGCCCAGGGCAAAGGTGCCAAGTCGGGAGGTGCCCTCTGAAATCTGTGCAGTTTTGGGCCAAAACAGCCATTTCCCCCCCACCGAAAAACAACTCAGAAGGTCACTGAGTACAGCAAAAACAAAAGAAAATGGATGGCATATGCCGTGACCAGCTTGGCTTCCCCTTGTCAAAGAGCCTTCAGGCGGTCTCCGGCTCCATGATATGCCCGAGTGGTCTCCAACTGCACAATATGCCCGAGAGACACCCGAAAAATGGCCAAAAATGGAAAGAGCCCGATGGTGGCCTCCAACGCCATGTCCGAGAGACACCCCCAAATGGCCAACAATGGCTCAAAACTTTCGCAGTTTTGGTTTGAAACAACCCCAAACCAAGAACGGGTCGTATCCTAGGCTACATGGCTCAAAATGCGATTCTGAGGTCACCCACAACCCCCCACCTTTTGTGGTTTCCACCACTCAGAACGGCCCAAAACACATGCCTAGACCTTATGTTGGTGCCCATTTGGCTCCGGCAAGCAGTGGGCTGCAGCCCAAACTGCTTGTGGTCAAGATGGGTCCATTGGGTCCACCGGTGAAAAAAAAGAATTTTTCTTGGACCAGTTGGCAAGCCTCCTAGGTACCCGTTTTTCCGGATACCTACGGATACCTCCCATTTTCCCCGTTTTTTCATGCGGATACCAGATACTGTTCCGTTCTTCTTCTTTTGTTAAGTGTACGTCTGTCCGAGGTTTGTCGTATGGTCCTATTCCCATGTGTTGTCATATGCAGAAACCTTCTCATCTTATTGACCGGTTTGTTAGCTTTTTCGCTACATAAATGAACCCTCCTCCGCCATTTTGGCCACATGAGGGTAAACTTTAGAGAATAAACGTAGGTCCAAGCCAATGATGCATCGCGTGTACAATCGAATGCACAAGCTTCATTGCACATTGCAGCAGGTATTGGATACAGAAAAACTTTGTGTACACACAGAAAAATGGTTAGAAAGCAAGAAAGTCACTAGTCAGAACATGTATGACAGTGCAGCTTGGCGTTCCAGCCTGCTTCAGGTCGCTAAACTCACGCGAAGTTGTGGAAGTATGTGAGCAAGCACATGGAAATGGCCAAACAAGCCAGAGTTCTCGATCCCACGCAAATGGCTCATTGGGACCTGGCATTGCATCTTTCCCTCTCATTTTCCCACCAGAAGTCCAACACAGAGTGGTTGAGACCGGGGAATGGAAGGTGTATCGTGAAAGTGTGACCCCCTCCACACCTCAGTTTGACATCCTCCAATGGTGGGAGGGCATGGCTGGGCGGCTGCCCTAGCTGTATTGTGTGGCGCGCCGGACTTTGGCAATTCCGCATACCTCCTGTGACGTTGAACGCTCGTTTTCTGCTTGGAAGCGGGTGCGCTCCGAGAAGTAGCTTAGCATGAAGGAGGGCACACACAAGGCATATCCGAGTTACAGGTTACGGGGCCAAAAATGGCTATTTTTGGTCCAAAACTGCACAGATGTTAGAGGGCACCTTCCAACTTGGCGCCTTTGCCCCGAGCCGCCACAGGTGAGTTGAGGGCTCAAACTCTTGGCCTCAGAAGGCCATGTGTCATTGCAAAAGATGGCTAGGCTAGAGTAGAGCCCGAAGTGTTGGGATGAAATAATGGCCAAGCAAAAACATGGAGTGTTGTTGTTGCTTACCACTTGCTTGCTTGTTGCTAGCTGGGTGTAGGGGGAGAGGGGTGTGGTAATATATCCTTTAATCCACACCCCTCTCCTTTGTTCTAGATTGCTCCCCGGCAGGGCTCTAGGGTCAAAGGCGTGCAAGCTAGAAATGCAACACCAAGGGGGAACAACACCGTTGAAACAAAAACACACATATGGTAAACCGAAGAAAAACGGATGGCATGTTCCGCAATCAGCTTGGATTCCTCTTGTTAAAGAGCCCTTTGGTGGCCTCTAACTCCACAGTATGTTTGAGAGAAATACCCGAAAAAGGGTCAAAAATGGCATTGAATCTGCATAGTTTGGCTGCACAACCCCACAACCCAAAATAACCTATCATGGCGTGTACCTTGGGCTGCGTGGCCCAAAAATTATTTTTGAGGGCACCTAGTCCATGGACCCATTTTGCCCCAGAATGCAAACAGACACCTAAATCCCCATACTGATGATGCCCACTTGGCTCCGGCAAGTATCGTGGTTTAGCCCAAAGTGCTTGGGGTCAAAATAGGTCCATGGATTAGGTGCCCTCAGAATTTATTTTTGAGCCACCTTCCCCAAGATTCGGGCCAATTCTTGGTTTCGGGGATATGCCGCCACAACTGCGAAGATTTTATGCCAGTTGGACCATTTTTGGGTCGTTTCCCGGACATATCGTGGAGGCGGAGGCCATCAAAGGGCTCTTTGACACGTGGAAACCAAGCCAGTTTGGCATATACCGTCCGTTTTTCGACTTTTGGCTGTTTTAAGGGGGTCTGAAGCTGTTTTGGAAAAAATGGCTGTTTTTGGCTCGAAACTGTGCATATTTGGCAGGGCACCTCCCAACTTGATGCCCGCACCCTGGGCTGCCACCATTGAGTTACAAGCTCAAACTCTGGATTGGGAATGCTGTGTGTCAATGCAAAAGATGGCTGAGTAGAGTAGAGCCCGAAGCATTTGGAGGGAGATATTGGCAAAATGGGAATGCTTGCTTGCTTGCTTGCTTGCTTGTTGTTGCTTTCTTGTTGTTTGAGGAAGGGTGTACACCATCACTATGCGTATGCCAGGGATGGGCCACACAATGGGGTTCTACAATTGATCATAGCATCCCAATTACCGCAAAAATTGTTTCCAAGGGGTGGAAGCATGAAAAGTGAGGGATTGTGAGTGGGTTGCAGGGGTTCAGGGCTGTACAGCTTTGGAAGGGCACCTGCCAACTTGGTGCCCATGGTCTGGGTTGCCATCGTTGAGTCGGTGCTTCATACCCTGGATTTGGGAAGGGCACATGTCAATGCAAAAATAGGCCGCAGTTGAGTAGAGCCCAAACTGCTAGGACAGAGTTATTAGACAAATTGGTTGGAGCCATGCTCGCATGATGATTCCTTGCTTGTTGCTTGCTGCAGATTTATGTGGAGAAAGGTGTGGGATGGATTTTCTGTCCTATTTAGTCCTAGGCCGAGGACAGGCTGACAAACAATGAATGAAAGAATGGATGAAACAACACATGCTATGGGTCAGGGTGTGACAGGGCGCATGTTTGTCATGCCTTTTGGGGGGGGCAAGTGCTCAACAGAGAGGCGAGAAGATGCGCGTTTGTAGCCCAGTGCAAGGGGCAATGAGGCTGAGAGTTTGTGATTCGCAGCGTGAACAGGCAAAGGTAGGTCCTTGACAGCTGTTGCTTCTGGCTATCGATGTGCTGTGGCTGTGGCTGTCTGCGAACGTCCCGTAAAGTGGTACAATTTGAGGATAGCTCAGGTGCAGAAGGGTTAGGTAAGATTTTTCCCACCAAATTTGCTAAAAATTTCACCTTTGTCCGTGTTCTCTCTGTCCCCACTTGAGGTTTCCAGCCAGCAAGTCATTTCGGAGCAAAACCTTGCAAATGGGCCTGGTGTGCCTGATACTTCTGTCTCCAGTGTAGCCAAATTCTGGTACACCTTTCGAACTGATGTTGTCAGCAATTGAACCAGGCGGGGGCTGCCACCACGTGCAAGAACAAGGTATACCCTTCAGGTTTGAAAGAGGATTTTTATTCTGATATTGACATTGATGTTGATCCTGAGGATGCCTCTGAGCGTGTATGCCCATGTAGGCTACCTTTCCGACCCCTGTATCACAAGCAAGCTAACAATTAGACATAGAGTGAGTCCAGAAACGCGCGCCTGAGTGTACCCATCGTAACATGTGCACCCTCAGAGAAGAAACCAACCACCACAACCTGCCTCCCTTTCCTCTTGTGCGCAGTTTTTTCAAGAGGTCGTTGGTTCCAAAATTATCCTCCTCAACCTTGCTCTCCTGCACAGGTGCGTTCTGAAATCAGTGGAAATGCGCCGAATAAAATACAATCGCTGTGCAACGTATTGAGTCAAGATGAATTGTCCCAAGGGATATGAGAGGCCTGCTAGTATGAGAGTCAGAGTCAAGGTTGGACTGGTAATAGCCCTGTAGGCAAAAGCCGTTTTCCCCCAACATCACTGAAAAGAAGAAACTGACAATGAGTCTGAGCAAGATTGTGATGGCAGTAGTCAAGTTGATTTCCCATACCAGATAGAAATGCATTTTGCGACAAGTGAACCCCGCCTCTGAGAAGTTTCATGTGCACTTCAAACTTGAAGGAGGCAGCACGATTGTTGTTTGTGAGCAAAGGTTTCTCACGAGTTGACGTATCCCTGTACGCCAACAGATTCATCACAGTTTTCACAGATATATTGTGGATTATGTAATCAATGACTTCCCCATGCTGCACACTGGTGAAATGTCTTGCTTGCACACACATGCATTCTTACCTGTCTTTTTGCGTGACTTCAGGTTCAAATGCTCATGGACATGTGGAATAATGATACATCCATTCCGGATTGTGTGCATTGATGCTTCCTATTTGCCGGTGTGTTCTGCATCTGTTGACCTTGTTGCATTGCTTAAGTCGCTTGTGTGCAGTTGCTGGTTGCTGGTAGTTTTGTACAATACTCAACAACCAATGCCGCCCCACATATGCATTACCAAATGCTTCCAAAACAAATTTTTCAGCAATTTAGTATTGTGCAGTTCAACTATGGAATGTATCCAATGAAAGTTCCTCAGCTTCGAGCATCTATTATTGTTGCCAATTTACGGCTGCCAAAATCGGTACAACAACTGTATCTCTCCTCTCAAGTGTATTTGCTTCGCTAAATTTGACTTTTGGTGCAAGAAAATAGCCAAGAATTTGGTGCATAGTCGTGGGTGTGATGTATCGGAGAGCACACAACTGTAAAATTTCTCAACGTTAATTTTTTTGTTTGAAATGTTGTGCACGCCAGCCACCACCCAGGGTGTGATTCATCTGCTTGTGCTGATAAGGCCACCCCCAAATGGTGAACACCAAACCTCCCCCCCACTGTGTACCAAAAAAACCCCCTGTTTTGGCGCAAAATTTATCAACCCCTCCTGGCTAAAATTTCCCAAAAACACCCCAAAATGTACCCCCCGCCAGGGGGATTTGGTACATTTTGGGGGGTTTTGGGGTACTTTTTTTTTTAGGTTTTTTGGGTACATTCCGGGTGATTTTGTGGTACATTTTTTGGGGATTTATGGTACATTTCGGGGGTTTTTATGTTACATTTTGGGTTTTTTTTGGTACAATTAGGGGGGGTAATATGGTACAGGTAGGGGGGGGGGGTTATGGTGCAGTTTAGGGGATTTCAAGTGCACACCTAGCGTTTTTCAGTACATTTTGTCCGGTTTTTGTCGGAGGTTTTCTAGAATTTTTTTCTAGTATCTTCCGGCAGCGAGTGGGGTGTGGGGTGGGTGTGCCTGCAAGAGGTGGCTGTTTTGGGACTAGGGTGCAGCACGGGGGGGGGGGGGGGGTTGCTGTAGGGGGCTGACCTAAGGTTCAGCAGCCGGAAAAAAAAAGCAACCCATCGTGAATGAAGTCCCAGAAAAGAACCAAAGGGCACATGTAAGGGGGGGGGGGGGGGGCAGTAGTAAATGTGCAACATGGAAGGGCAGATGGTAGTATAAGAAAGGAAGCGGAAGGCTGCAATGGAAAGTTTTCATCCCCAAAAAGAGGGACGAAATGGTGGATTTGGAAGTTGTAGAAAGTGGAGTAAAGGAGGAATCCCCGAGGTGACCCATCCTAGGGTGTTTTAGTACAAAAAGGGGCAATGAAGTTGGCTTTCTGGTACACAATGATCCACAAGTATAGTATATATGGGGAAGGTAGGTGGTTTTTTTTGGTAGAAAGCATGTTTTTGTTGGTGCATATTGGTTTTGTAGCGGTCCATTCCGGAAGGTCAATAGGGGGATTTTGTGGACGAAACGGGGGTTTTTTTGGTACATTTTGGGGTTTTTTGGTATCGGACGGGGGGTTTTTTGATAGACACCACACCCCCAAGGTAGGAGATAAAGCCACCCGCCCGCTGTGGATGCACATATGGGGTCATTCTGAGTCACCCATACCTCACATGCCCCAGAGAGGGTCTTACTGGACTGTGGTGTGCTCCCTCTAGCACTAAACCTTTAGTGCATTCCAAGAATCAGCACCAGGCCGTTTAAGAAATGCACAGGGTTCATTTTATAGGTCTTTCGTGCATGCGCGAAGAGTAAATGCGCATTGATACTTGAATTCGATGGATCTTTTGGAACCAAAGAGCCTCTAAGCAGTAGATCTCGGGCTTTGCAACATCAACTTCTGCGCGTGGGCGCTCTCAATGTGGCTTCCGAGGGAGGGTTTTATTGTTGATCTTTTCAAACCTGATCTATAAAGTCTTTGTCGAGGCAACATAACATAACATAACATGTAGGGCGGCCTGTTCGCGCATCCTTTTGGTGGCTGTATATGGTTGCCGCCTCTGGCGGGACCGGGAGCTCTCTACCATAGATTCCCCCGGGGTCCCGCCTCAGGGCTGAGAACTTTGCCCAAGTTCTCCTACGGCCTAAACGGTGGTAGGTTTCCTTCAGGTTCCGCCTTCACGAGTGCCTTTTCTAGTCCCTTCTCGGGGGTTGTTCCGGGCACCCCCCCCCCCCCCCGGCAGGACCTTTCGGGCACGTGGCAGCGGGCTTAATTTGGATAGCCTTCACGGGTAGGAGTACCAATTGGGTTCCCGTCCATCCACGGTCGGAGCCTAGGGGGCAACCTTTTTCTACCTTCCCAGGGTTCCGCTCGTGCCTGAACCTACACGTACTTGGGCCATCGACCCGTGGGCCTGAGGGTCAACCCTCGCCCCGGCGGACGCCTTACGGCCGCCCTCGTGTCCAGGGGATTTTCCCGACCTTCCTCGGTCAGGCTCCCCATGGTTGGCCCATGGTTTACGTCTCCATAGTGACCGGTTACCCGGTCCCATGGCGATATTTCTTTGTGTTTGTCCGCCATTGCCGCCGCCTTCGGACATGCCCTCGTTGCCCGTTTCCTTGGTTTTACCGCACTTGTCCCGCAGTCCCTGTCCCCTTGTCCCCCTGTCCTGGCTGTTGCTACGCAACCCCGATCCTGTAGTGATGGAGCCACCACCTGTTTCTCCTTTCTGAGTGTCCTACTGTTCTCGTTGGCCACGCATGTCTGCGGCGTTATCTTTGGCCACTACCTATCATACGTTGCAAATCTGGGCCCCCAATTCTATTGCGTGCTTGGGGTGTTTATACCCCACCGGGCCGCCATCAACCGTATGGTCTTGGCCCCAAGGACCGTTTCATGCCTGGCTCCTACTTCAATCTTGCTTCTCCTTTCGCCTCCCACCACCGCTTTCAGAGGCACCACAAAACGTTTCTTTTTCCCTGCTTTCGCGCTCTCCTCCCGCGGTCCCCGTCCCTTGGTCTCTTTGCTTCGCCCTTTGCCGCCTAACCCCGATCTTCCGTTCTGGGAGACGCCACCACGCATTTCTCCTCTCTTGGGGTCCCGTTGTACTTGGTGGCCATGGGCGTGTGCGTAGCGCTATTTGTTTTCCTTTGGCCGTCCACTAGCTCCCCTTCCCTCCCTTTTGGCTCTTTGAAGTGGCCACCACGCGTACCTCCGTTTGTTGCTTTGGCGGCATCGACCTATTCTTAGCTCCTAGCGGCATTGGTCTCGTTCTCCCCGACCCTACGTTGGTCCATGTTTGCCTTGATAGTTCGTGGATCTCGGCCCCAATGTCTATGGCCTGCTTGGTGTGTTCATACTTCAGCGGGCTGCTAGCAACCCTTTGACGCGGACCCGAAGGACAATTTCGTGCCTATTGCACATGTTGTTTCTACTTCAAGCTTGCTTGTTTGCTCGCCTCCTGCCACTGCGTTCGGAAACGTCATCACGTGTTTCCCCTCCTTGCTTTTTTGCTGTCGTCCCGCAGTCCGTGTCCCTTGCTATCCTTGCTTTACCCTTTGCTACCTAACCCCGATCCTTTGTTGTAGGCGACGCAATCACGCATTTCTCGTCTGTTGGCGTCCTGTTGTACTTGGTGGCCTCCGGCGTGCCCGGTCTGTCTAGGCCAGGACCAAGCTTTCGCATTTTTTAAAACCCAGTTAATCGCCACATTTTGGAATGGAGGTGCCAGCATGCTTAATGTGCTACATTGTAGTGTGTTGCGTCGTTTTGTGCTAATGTGCGGATCGTGGTGCTATGTGATTTGCCGCACCATGTTATGCTGTGGTGTGTTGTGGTACGTAGTATTGCTATTGTCCATTTCGCGAGGCACATAGGTCTTGTCCATTTCCCAAGTCACATAGGTCAAAATCAAACAAATCTACTAGCAGCAATGCACATGTGCACCCGTAGTTTGGAGCTTTTTTTATGGTTTTTGAGACACATCGCTCCCAAAAAGATTCTTTTTTGTTGTTGTCGCTGCTTGTCGCTGCCTCTTGCTGCTCTTATCTGCATCTCTAACATCAATCTTACTTAATTATCAAGATTTGCTACCAATTTGCAAGTGGTTGATAATGGTTCTCGCAAATCCGGTTGGGAAACGGTATATTGTACTTTCAAAATCGACTTCGTTTGTGCACCCTCCAGTCAAAGTTGCTTTGATTTAATCTTTATCATCTTATTTGTTCTATTTGTGGCTAACACTGTTTCACGTTTGGAAGAAACTTCTTGCATTTGTTCATCAAACCATGGGAAGTGTGATTGTTTTGCTGTTCACCATTTTTTGAATATACGTTTTGATTTTCTCCATATCTTTTTCTAATTGCAAGTATTCGTTCAAAAGCTTTTCCTGATCCTGACTAATAGCACTTTGTTTTGTGGAATGGAATTTCTTTGTACCACTTAACCAATCGTTGTAACTTTTTCTCTTGTTACCTCAACTTTTCTTGCATTAAAAATAATATTGTTTTGCCAATGTCACTTTCTTCCTTATTGCCTTGCAGAATACCATACTGCGGTTTTTAAGACAACATTCGCGCTAACAGTAATTTGTTTTGGTGGCAGGATCATCGCAACACAATAGTACTCAGCTAATTCTAAGTTGAAGACACATGTAGGTGAACCAAAGATGGTATTCAAAATGGCACGTACCTGCTCACAGCAACTACTTGCGAGGTGAGGCACCGTTCACTTGGGTGGCGCAGAGAAGTGCAAAAGTAAGAAAAAGTCACTACCATTTCTTTCTTTGGGTACTTGATCCAGGCCAAGCCCCGCCTAATCCTTGGGTACGTGTTGAGACCAACACTTAAGGATTTTTATCACTCTTTTGAGCCTTTCAGTACATTTTTCAAAGTAACTCGGGTTATAAGCCTAGCCCCCCCATGAAGTTCACCCCTACCACTCAAGTGAGCGGAGGTATGTTCCTTCATGGAGGTAATACGAAAAAAAAGTAGGCACTTCATGCCTTGGGCCTTGTAGGTGAAGCCTAGTGGTCTCCCACCTCAGGACCCCTATACTCAATTGTTTCTATGACTTATTGTGGTTCTACTTTATAACAGATTATGAATTCAGTTGGTTGGCCGTGGTGGCCAAGCCATGTGCTGTGTCTGGCATAACCTACTGGCCCCACATTCCTAACCAACTCCATTGCATGTCAAAAGGTGCACATGAAGTGCCTGGGACTATCTTGTTGGCCAGACGAATGTCGGTCTTCATTATAAAATCATTTGTATGGTCCATATGTGACTAAAGCTTTGTATTTAAGCATACACTGTCTATCTGTGGCCCCTCTTTGTTACGCATGGTTTGATTGTGGAAGGATTTATCCTGATTTCATTGATCCGGTGTGTGGACTTGCTCTACTTGGCCTTTGTGTGGACCTCATTTTGACTTGTCGAAAATCAGCAAGGTTTTTCTAAAACAAATACAAGGAGAAGCACAGGTGCGGGCAGAACAGAAACCTGTTCTGGTAGCAGAGGAAGGCCGTAGAAGACTAAAGCAGAACACTAAGAACACCAAGAAACACTTGTATTCTGAACTGCGAAGATGTCTGCCAAAACTGTACCGATCACAAGCACCAGACCAAAGACTGGTGATGTGGCTGGACCCTCCTCTACAGGTGGTGTACCCCGTGGTACTGGTCCTCTAGGAGAACATGCAGAATCAAGAGGGGCACGTATATATATATATATACCGAAGGAGTCCGTCCGAGCGCTGAGGTGCCTGCCTTAACGCAGGCGAACCTCAGGCGCCTCGAAGTCAAGGACCCTGTGGCAGCCGCCTTAGCTTCCATCGTGTCCTCATTGCCCCCATCCGACACCACGCCTATTCCAGAGGTCGAAGTGGCCAATGCCAAGGTCAAGGCCTGGAGTAGAGAAGCAATGAAAGGAAAAGGGAAAGATGCCGCTTTGGGACCGACGTTCCGAGCTACTTGGGAAGGCGAGACGTTCGAGATACCTTACGGCGAAATGGCTGGCCGGCGTCGGCCCAATTGTCAGAGTGGGAGCCTGACTGGGTGTCTAAAGAATGTACACCTTCGGAGGAACCGAAGGAACATGAATGCCTGTAGCCTGGCCCAGTCCGAGGGCGGTGGCACCCGAACCCACGTGCGTGGAATGAGGTTTGCCCCCATGCATGGCAGCCCCTAAGCTGGGTCTCGATGAGACCATGAAGCTACTTTCCCCGGTCCTGGGTGCAGGTGATGAAGACCTCGATCTGAGTGCATTGTCAGCAGCACTCAAGACTAAACTGGGGCTCTCCGATTTGAAGAAGCCTCCACCTACCATGCCCTTGGTGTGGAACTTTTGACCAGGGATGTGAAGAGCTGAAGGGGTATCCGCAGCTCTCCTATGGACACCAGTCCTAGCCCTTTCTACCCCTGTGTGAAGACAGTGCCTATCTGTAATGTAGGCGACACCATAGAGGCCGAGAGGAAGAGCTATGGCCTCGCTGCACTAGCGCCATTGGCCATCACGTACCCCTCGGCACCTTCAGGTTCAACAGGTGACCCAGGTGTACCAGGTAGAGGAACGAAGGCCATCGTCAAGGAGAACCTTCAGATCGAACTCCCTGAGTTTGATCCCAAAAACTTGCCCGAGTGGGCTCAAGAGTTCTCTGAATTTTTACTCCTCACAGATCAGCAACATGCTGATGTCAGGACTCACTGGACACTCATCAAGAAGTTGTGCAAAAAGAAATTTCTCCAGCGGCAATTGAACACCGCCATCAGGAAGAGCTCCAACTGGGGGGACTTCCTGAAGAGACTGGATCAAATGTACCCAGTCTACCAGACGGACCTGAGTTTTTCGTACTGAGATTGAAGAGTTGCCTTCACTCCCTGAATTCCCTACAGCTGCCCGTATCTCGGAATTGGTGGCGCAGCTGGAAGAGCTCATGGGACGCATGAACCCTATGTCCTATGGTCCTGCAGAGCCTCAGCTATGGCTTGTAGGGAAGATTCCTCCCAAGACTTGTGATAACTGCAGGGAGACGTCCGAGAGGAAAGCACGGACTCATTCCTACGATGATCTGGTCGATCTGCTGATCCAGTTGGCCATCGTGAGGGAGAATGACTCCCACATGGACAAATACCTGCGCAAACATCTGCGAAGGGATACCCTTGCTGAGAGAAATCCTAGGGGGAGGTCACCTCATCCCCACTCTAACCCTGCCCTACGTGCTCATTTGGATCATGTACCCTTGAATTACCAAAGTGAAACCGTGGTTCAACCGAGTTCAACCGCGCACTTTCATTACGGCTTCCCCACGGTTGAACCCCTATTGTGGTACAGCAACAAATTGCTAAGTAGCAACCTGAAAACCGCTATTTTTCAGCCCTGCAAGAGATGCCACACCCCCTAAAAAGAATGTTTTTGAAAACCTTCTTACCTCATTGGTGCAAAACACTGGAGACCTATTTCTCTTGGATCATATTTCACGGCAGTGGTGGTGTAGGTGCCAGTGGCGGCGGCTGTTTCCGTGAAACCGCACGGCTTCACCATCAACTTTTCGTTAGGCGTGGTGACATACACCCCTGCGACTTGTTTGGATTCCCTTTAGGTCTTTGGACCATTTTTAGTGAACAACAATTACATGCAAGCCTACACTTGATTGTCAGAAGCTTGTTTCCTCATGGATTGCACTAAAATGTAACCGGCTTTCGAGGTGGTTCAACCGCTGGACAGGCGCGCGGTTGCACCGGCTTCACCCGTTCAACCGCTGTTGCACAAAGCGCTACACAAAAAACACATCTTCACCTTGGGAAGCCAAACGTGACCAGTTCATTCCGCATCGCCACAGGCAGACGTCCCCAGGTGATGCCTGTGTACGGTACGAGCACAATGCGCTGTCCAGACCACGCCAGAGGCATGTGGGGCGTAACAGCGTTAAACATGACCCCATATCGAGGATCCACAATGTTTCCCCATAATAAATCACGCCCCCAACGTATCCATGCAGGACGAGAAGGCCCATTTGCACAAAGTAGGGCACTGGTAAACAGTTCCCCCCCCACAAAGTCACCCAGGGCTATTTCCCCCGTAAGGGGACTGTCATCCTTTGGATGCGTATGTACAAGCATGGGATGATCGCCCACCCCATGGACCACTGCGAGCGCAGTGTAGGTTAGTTGGGGGAGTACACTTCGGATGTGTGCGTTCAAGCGCCGGACCAGGTCCGGATCTCTCCTCGTTTGCACTGCAACTTGCACACGGTGATGCCCCTGCACCATTACGGACCCCCACAACTGCCTACGGTACCGTGCTCCATGTCGCTCCCTCCACTGCCACCCCCTCATTCCCTTGAGGCACGTGAAAAGTCAGTCGTTTGGGAGTGGCTCTTCCTTCACGTGACGACGGAAAGCAATGTGTCCATGGGACGGTGCTTGCACGGGTCTTCTTCTCTTTGGCATCGGCCCACGAAATAAGCTTCTTGTACCTAGGGACGGTTGAACCGAGTAATTGGGATAAAGTGCGCGGTTGAACCTGCAGTTGAATGGGTTGCCGTCATGGCACCAAAAAGCGTCCAATGGTACAAACCACAAAGTATTCACATTTGTGACGCGGGCAACACGTTGCAACTCATATGTTCATGCTTTGGGCAACATTAAGCAATTTTCTTGCCGTGCAAACGTTGTCATGAAACACAATCACAATTGTTCATTTGTGATAAGGGTTCAACCGCACCGTTGAACCACGTTGAACCACTTGTAGGCATGTGTGCATTATGCCACATACCTTCGCTTTGGCATCCCAAGGTCCAAAATGAGGCGCACAGCGTCGGATCCTGTGAAAAATCTTTTTGTAGCCCTTTTTGTCTGTTTGGAAGCCCTCTGTGTGATCACCTATTTTGTGACGGTGATCCAGAAAACCAAATCCTCATCCTGAGAGCCGCCCCCCTTTCCCTCTTCAAGGAACTTCACTTGCATCGCGGCAGCCTGCAGGAACTTGGAGTGCCAGTTGAGCTTGCGCTTCTTGGCGTTATCGTCCTTGTCGGCGCCGCCAGTGCCAGGGGTGGAGGGGACAGTCCGTTTTCCACCCAGCTGCTCACCCTTAGGTGTGGAGCTGGGTGTTCCTCTGCCACTAGTCAGGGGGGTCTGAGGACCTTCGTCCTCCACCAGGGTTACCCTTACCCTTACCTTGGCAACCCCCAGGGTTATGGCCTCCCCCCTGGGGTTTACCCTTTCCGGCGTTCTTACGCCGCTCCTCTGCCGCTTTCTTGAGTTTTTTGGGACTCGCAGCGTTTTATATGGCATTCATCTTTATAATGCCTATGTTTGCCGCAATATCCACACCTTATTGTGCAGCGGAAATGGTCTGGGTGCTTCACCTCCTGACCATCTTTGGCTTTCTGCGTGCGCTCCAGGTGGGGCATGCACGCACTCTGCCCATCATAGTCGAGCGCGTGGCAGGGTCCACCCTTATCGTCCGTAGGACGACAGTAGAAAAGATTAAGGGCCCCTTTACCCTTGGAGGGGGGGGTCTCAGTCATATGTTTCAACTGCCCACCACGGCCCTTCCCACCCTACGTGCTCATTTGGATCAGGTACTTCACACAGTGGTTTTACCCGGTTTAACCCTGTTGAACTTGGAAGGGGCGCGGTTGAACCGCTGAACCGCGGTTGAACCGCGGTTGAACCACCTCCAGCGCTGGCGGCGGCGGCTGCGCCAGCGGCGCGCGCTTTTCTGAACAAAATATTTGCCTAACCACCTGAAACTGACGTGTGACAAACCTTTTTTAAAAAATGTCCCACCACTGGCTGCAAGTGGTGAACGACCACTACAGCGGGTGGGGGGACCAACAGCTGGTGGACGACTTGTTCACCTTTTTTTGCACAAACGGCACGACAAAACGCCTATGGAAACAACTTGCTGACCAGGTTTACAAAGCGTTCTTGGACACGGGCAACACTCTTTCCATTGTGGCCCGCACATTGCTAAAACAAGCCAAGATCCGGAAAACCAAAACCGTGGCGCGTAGGGGATGGGAGAACCATCCACTCCCTGGGGGGGGTTGATGTGACAGTCTGTTTTCGCGATGAGCAAGTGACTCAGCACTGCAAAGTGCTCGACACCAACGCCTTTGACATTGTTATTCGCACAGATTTCTTGCGCTGTAACCCCCAAGTGAATCTGTTGTCTTTGCAAGGTCCGTATGCCCTACACTGCGATTTCGGCAGTGGCCTTTTCTCTGTCCCTCTGGAGCTGTCAGGACAAAAAGAATCCGGTCTACGCTACGTGAACCGGTTATATCGAACTGAAAATTATTAGTTGATGCGGCCTGTCTTGGAAAATGGACTGGCCCCACTTCAGGTAGACCTGAATGAAGTTCAGGTGGAATTCTTCGCGAGTAAGGAGCAGCATATGATGCATCTCTATTGTTTGCGATACCTCAATAACGCCTATTTCTTCTACTGGAGATCGATGGGCTTGTGCTACACTAACCCCCATTCTCCCAACTCTCTAAGGTGTTGACCAAAATCTCCCTTGAAGGAGCGAGAGTGGTACTGTGCACCCCTCACTGGGGTACCACAGGGGAACACGCCTATTGGAGGCGCTTGTTGGACCATATGACAGTGGGGAGGACTGAGCTCCCCGACGGCCCAATCTACGTTCCTGAGGACTCTCAGGAGACCATGCCAGCCCCTGAATGGGGCAGTTTCTTGTGCATCGTGGATGGCTCTCCAAACCCCGTAGCGGTGAGTGACCTTGACCAAGTGGTACTCAAGGAGTTGATGGCCGAAAATCGAGGCTTTACCCTCCTGGATCTTAAGAAAAGATCCGAGTACTCTTCAGTTACCACTACGAGTGGCGAGTGCTCCGATGAGCAGGAGACTCCAGTAGTCTCTAATCCTTTGGCTGAAGCTGGCGACCACCTGAGTGAGATTGCCAGTGCTATACCACCGGTAAACCCGGAGGTGCTTACACTGAAGCACGGCGCTTTCTTGGCGCGATTGCTAATGGATGAGGTGGATCTCGGTGAGTCCACCCCTAGCGGGTCTCAAGACCACATTGTTTTCTCAATGCGGGCCACTGATGGCCCAACAGATCAGGTACCTGGCGCTAAACCTTCACCCAATAACATGCCCGTCTCGTGGTACGATGTGCAGGACCTCCAGCAGGGTCTATGGGCTAAGGCTGAAGGTATCAAGCGGGGGACCCGCCTGCACCTCCTCAAGAGGAACTGGAAAATGTCTATATGGTCCGAGGAGGATGATTAACAAATGACTCTTCCCGATCCTGAGGTACCTCTGGTATACTCCCTCCACTACGTGCAGCAGGGTCACCAAGATTTTTTGCACTGTGCATGCCCGCGTTACCCATGGGGTGCTAGGGGTGGTCACCATGATTACGAGGATGAGCTGCCCCCTGAAACTATGGGGCGCATGAAGAAACAGGAAAAAGGGAACAGCAACTTCCATGCTGAGGAGGATTTTTGTGAGAAACGGGAGAGCATGAACCTTGACCCTCGTCTTATTAAGCTCATCCAGAAATACCATGAGGTCTGTGTACCGTTGGTCCAACCCCTGTCTTGCAAAAAGCTGGTCCAGATGGACCTCAAAAGCAAACCAGAGTTTGAAGGTTCTGTAGTGAGACGGCGTCCATACCCCGCCCCGCAAGACCAAATTGAGGAGATCAAACGCCACATCCAGGAATGCATAGATGCTGGCCTCGTCCGGCCTGGCCAGCCACAAAAGGCGCCGTTCAGTGCAAAAAATAGATGCTGGCCTTGTCTAGGAGTATAAACACGGGGACCGTCCCCGCCATTGTAGCCCTTGTTTCCTAGTGGCGAAACCTGGCTCCACTGCTATGCGCTTGGTCGTCGACTATGCTGAGGTCAGCAAAAAGACCCAAAACAACTCAGGGAGTATCCCCAACATGGAGAACACCCTAGAGAGAATCGCCAAGTGTCAATCGGACACCAAAATGGACAAGGGCAGTGGATTCTGGCAGGTAGATGTAACCCGAGGAGCCCAGGAATGGCTCGCCTTTGTAACCCGTAAGGGCCGTACCCTCCGCTGCAAGGTCATGCCCTTCGGGGTCGTGAATGCCTCTGCACTGTTTCAGGAACTGATGAACAAAATCCTACATATCCTGAGACGCAGACCCCTTGTACAGGAACCGGTTTCCCGCCGGGCTGAGATGGAGGCACACATCGATGACGTGAGCCTGGCTACTAATACCCAGGAGTATCACATCCTCCTCCTACAAGAGTGTTTCACTGTCTGTCAGGAAAACCATCTCCGCATCAAACTCGAGAAATGTGAGTTCATGCTTGAGGAGATGGAGTATCTAGGTTTCGACGTTGGGTATGGCTGGTGGAAACCAGCCGCATCTAAGATGCAACCCCTGCAAGACATGCAGATACGTGTTGACCCTAAGAAAGGTCTTCACGACGTTCGCAGTTTTATTGGCACATGCAATTTTTACCGGCGCCGTATACACAATTTTACATATTCATCAGCCCCCCTGACTGACCTTATAAAAAAGACCAACCCTTGGCGGTTGACCAAGAAGCAGGAGGTCTGTTTTCAGGAGTTGATGAAGAAAATCTCCTCTACCAACTGCCTGGGGTACCCCGCCCTAAGGGCGAGATAATACTTGTCACTAACGCCTGTGATGTAGGGGGGGGTGGTACCCTATATCAGTGGCAGGAGCTTAACCCCGCCGAGTTGTCTCACTGTCAGTTTCACACTTCAGGTCTGAACCGCGATGGTACCCTGAAGCATGACTACCCTGCGAATGAGTGGCGTTCGGTGCCCCTCGGGCATCGAACTTTAAGTGGAATCAAGCACGATCCAACTACTGTCCCTATGACCAGGAACTCTTGGCTGGGATGCTCGTGCTCTCTTTGCAGTCCCGCCTACTGGGCACCAACCCTACTGTGTGGCTCTCTGACAAAGAGCCTGTGAAAACATTTCAGAACGGTGCCCTTCCTGAAAAAGCTAAACAGAAGCAGTGGTCGACCCATCTCAGTCAGTTCAGGTTGACTGTCCACCATATACAAGGTATAAAAAACGAATTGGTTGACTATATATCTCGGAATAACTTCCATGCCCACTTAGGTGAGAGCTTGGAGGTGTTGGCCAAAGAGGCGTTCCAGCGTATGGATGTCCAGTTAGACTTGTCCTTGCGCACTGCAGGTGTACAGGAGGCTTGGAGTCAGGAAGGCTACCAATCAGAGTACTAATGTGTACTCAGTTCCCTCAGCGATGGCCTCGAGGCACGCCTGATAGACCGCAACCGTTGGTATAAAGATAACCAATATCTGTGCTGAGAACACCGTATAGCTCTGCCTGAGGCACAACTAGATGGTTGCCTACAGTGGGCCCGTCTCAGTTCAGAGCACACAGGGTGCAACCGTTCGGTTGAATTTTTCAGGGGGCGCTTCTACTCCGGATTTTGTGCACTGTGTGTCCCCGCGTTACCCCCGGGGCACTCTACTCCGGATTAGTCTGCGCAGAACTACGTGCTCGTATGCAGCCCATAGTGGACTCTTGTGGCTGTCACGCCAGGAAACGGAGCGAGTCACGTGACCGGGGACTGGTCTCCAGTCTGCCTATCCCCTACTGTGCTAATTCTCTGTTGTACGTGGATTTTATCCACGGTCTGCCTAAGTTTGGTGGTTATGACAGTTGTCTTTTTGTCACCTATGGCCTGACCCGTTTCACCCGTGCGTTTCCCTGCAATAAAAAGGTCACAGGGGAACAGACTGTGAAAATTTCGGTTGAACAATGGTTCAAACACTACGGGGCACCTAAGGAGGTGCACTCTAACGAAGAGGTACGTATCCGGAGTGACACCGGATGGTACAAGCGAGTATTGGACGCCCTGAACGTCCATTTAACCACAGGTGTGCCCTACACTCACACTCCCAACCCTCTGTGCGAGAGACAGAACCGTGTGGTGGAGGAGAACCTAAGAATTCTGATGAAACAAGAGCATACCAAAGATGGGGTACGCCTGTTACCTTGGGCTGTCCGAACCATTAACTCTCAAAAGAGTTCCTCAACTGGCTCTACCCCCCACCAGCTGTTCCATGGGGGGGCGTCCTGTGTGGCTCTTCAAAACCCCTTTTCTCGAGGACTACAAGAGCCTCGTAGGGGACTGGCTGGAACACAGGCAGGACCTGGCTAACCTGGCTAGAGCTAACCTGAAACACGTCCGAGAACGTGAGTTAACCAGGCGTAACCGCACGAGACGTCCTGCCAGTTTCAAGGTAGGAGAATTGCTGCTGGTACACCACTCGCGATTGCCCACGTGGCCCCTCAACTGTTTGCAGGACCCTTTCTTTGGGCCTTACCGCATTATGAAGATAGATGGATCCAGGATCCATGTGTGGTGCAGCCCGCGCCTAGGTGGAGAGCTGCTGTGTGCACCTAAACAACTGAGACATTACCACTCGCCCAACGAACTAGCCTGGTGTATGTGCAAAATCCGCACGGGTGTGGGCACTGCATAAACAACAATTCGCCCTCAAGGTGACTTGAACCGAGTGAATCTTCCATTTTTCCCAGTTTCCAACCAACCAAATTTCCAACCAATTAAACCAGCAGAGATTTCCAAGCTCACAACCCACTCAAGTCCCTCAGAGCACGGGAATGACACAAACACTTCCAATTGAAAGCCAATGACGAAACGACCCAAGAATCCAATACGGTCCAACAATGATCCAACCAAGAGTTCACCAATGGTCCACGACAATCCACAAATGAGCCGCGGTCCAACAATGGTCAAACACGGGTCCACAAATGAGGTAGGAATGGGCCACTAGTCCACACGGGACGAACAAAGGTCCAAAGAGAGTCGAAACGGGCACAAGCTAGGTCCACCCTTGAGAAAAGAAAGAGATTTCACAAGCGCGAGTAAGACTCAACCTACTCTTCCGGTGGGACCACATGCAATGCAAGGATGAAGTGTTCATGGGCACAGGCATTATCCTATGGACTTGAGTCATGCATGCAAAAGTGTAAACCAAAATTCACAGTACTTCTACACGCCGTCATGGATGGTCTCCCCGGGGGTGGAGGAGACGAGAGAAATGTCGACACCACCGTTGGGCCATCCCCAAAGAGCAAATGAGTCACACTTGAGTCTCCGGACGTCTCGACTACACCAACATGAGAGAAGGAAGTGCACATGCACATACATGGTCACATGGGGCATGTAAACGAACCAACAAAGGCACCAAACCATGACCAGGTTAGCTCTTGGGTTTAACAACTAATCTAAACCAAATTAGCAAATGAGCAATACACCATTGACATGGAGGTCCACCTCTTGGCAAAGAAGCACACAATAGGCCACTGGCTTCCCGGGCTACTCATGAGACCTAACTTCCACCCAAAGAGAGCACGTACATGGAGAGATGATGCTACCCAAAGAGAGCACGTGCATGGAGAGTTGGTCTCATCCTGGAGAGCCGGAGAGAGTACGTGCATCGCCTAACCATGCCCGAGAAGAGATATTCCCCAACCAAATCCCTTGAGGGACATTGACCTATCCACCATGAGAGGGGACATGCATGGGGAGAGAGTTTCGCCTAGCCTTGACCCAAGAGAGCATGCATGCATTTCGAGAGAGAGTGGCGAAAGCTCGACCAATGCCTATCCGTGAGTCTAATCATAAGACGGCAAAACCACGGCATGTCTTAATTGGATAACTCCCAAGCCACGGGCACTTGAAAAAAAATGAAAGAGCCCAAGGGTCTCAAAGGATCAAAGACAATGGTCACATGGCATTAAATGCTCAATTTACCTCTTGAGGAGTATGATGAATTGGGAGAGAGCGGGAGAGTGAGGGAAAGCACCAAATCCACCTTAGGGAGAGGAGACACTATATGTTCACCTTGACCATGGAATCGTGGGTACCACCAAGTTTGAGTCACACCATGAATGAACCATGCATGAATGACAAATGCAATGTCAACTCTTAGAATGAATGCATCAGACCTCAAAATCAAATATGGTGTGGCACCCCAATGGAATCCAATAACAAGGCAACAATCAATGTATCCCACGACCAGCGGTGCGCCTACCAAAGCCACTTCCGGTTCAACTCCTCTTCCACTACGACTCCTCCAGCTTCCAGGGACTCGTGATCCCCCATACACGTAGGCGTGGCACTGCCGAAGCAGATGCGCCCATTATCGTGTACCATTCTCCTCTCAAGTGCAGTGATGCTCCCAAGGGCGACAGCGTGTGCGCGGAGGCACCACACCAGGGTTTAGCCAGATTGCAATTCTGGGCCTTCTATCTTTTACTGGAGTCGCCCTAGCTTCCGATCGGTATCCATTTCGGTAACAGGATAGAGCTAACACTATTAGCACCAACTCTAAGGGTATTCGAGTGGCTGGCCTGCATTACGGCGCGACCAAAGACGGCGCCCGCGCACACACAGCAGCAGCCAATCGACGAATCGGAAATCCAAATGATGTTAGAACAAATGCTGGCCAACCGCAAAATGGAAAAAATTCAATGCAACATCAAAAACGCAAAGACCGAACTGAAATCTGCAACCGGAATGTATTCTGGGATCGAAATCTGGGATTGGAATCAAATGCTGAGATCGCATAATAATTTACACCTGAAATGGCACACAAGAAGCCACATGAGTGTTCAAAGGAGAGCTGGGCAACCGACATAGATTCTGACATGGCTATGCCCCAAGTTGTACACCCCCCTCCCTGACTCAGACATCCCCGATGCTCTGACACTTCAAAGCCAGAAAACGAGGGTCAGAGCCATGGAAACGAGTACAAACAAGCATCATAGGGCGGGTGGGTGGGTGCAAAATCCACACGGGTGTCGGCATTGCATAAACACCCCCCTCCCTAGCCCTGAACACCCTGCATCACTCAAATGCTGGTGTTTAGGCAATAAAATACCTATGCCAAGTACCCACACGTGCCATTGACATCCCCCTCCCTAGCTGCAAATTCCCGGTGACAAGCCAAGCCGTAGCGAAACAATGCCACCCTATGGCGCGAAGGGAAATCAACAAGCAGAATGAGAGCTCTACAATGCTGAAATGCACCTTGAGGTCACAAAAGACACTAAATGGAGGAATTGGGGGGAAAAAAACCTTTCGAAGAAAACATTTTTTCCCAAAAAAACTTTTTCCGCGAAATTTTTTAACCACATATTATATCGTTCGGGACCCAGGTGGAAGCAGGAAGCAAACGTTTGACATGGTTGCATCCGGAATTAGTTTTCGGTGAGGGTAGGTACTCACAAAATCTTTTAACTCAACGATATGTCAAAAATATGGCAAAAACACCGTTTTTGACCCTAGCTAACCCTACCCTGAAAAATGTTTTTTAGGAGGGTCTACCGGGGGCTGCTGCTGCAAATGTAATGCAAACGGCCCCCACGGTTGCGTCAGGCATGCCAAAAAATCGTCGCAGATCCGTTCGGAATGTCCCCAAATGCCACCAACTCGGAGGAATGAAAAATCAAATTTTTACTAAAAATAGTAATATTTGTTATTGAAAATAGCGAAGCGGAAAATTTGGATCTCCAAATGGGGCAACCGTGGAGGGAGACGGACGTTCAGCAATGCGATCACGGTGCAAAAAAAAGGTCGTGGACGCTGAGAAAACGCGAAACGGGGCCGCTGGAGAGGAGTTAAAAAAAAAGAAAATTTGGTACTAAAAATGGCACAAAAATTCAAAAAATAGAACGTGGTGTTCTAAAAAAAGAAACACCCATTTTTGAAAGAATAGGCGCCCCCCAAACACAATCGGCGGCCCCCATTGCGTCCGGCAATCTCAAATTAGGGGCGGGAGCTCAAACAACATAAGAATTCAACGCGTCAAGCCCAAATGTATCCCAAGTGCCCAAAGTGGTGGGAACACCATGGAATAGGCACTGAAGCACCCACAACAATACAAAACAATGGCATGCTTGCATCCCGCAACCCAAAATTAGGGGGGAAATGCAAATTAGGGTTGAGGAGGACATCACAATGCAGATGGGAGGAGTAGGTCAAACAAGTGGAAAAGACATGTGGGTAAGAGAGACAACCACCATCAATCAATGGCAACGGATAAGGGCAAAGGGATCATATGGCAAAGGGTTCAAAGCATCAATGCAAAATTACCTGAATAAAGTGTGCAGAGATGGCATTCCACCCCAACGGGGAAAATTCGATGAAAAAACTTGCTGGGGGGCCAACCTGCCAATAGTTGGTAAAAAAATAGAAAATGAACAAAAATTCAGCGCAAATCTGACAAAGACACATCAATCCCTTTCCGACGGTTGTACCGAGGCCATGTGTCGTTGATATTATGCAAGAAAGAGCCTGCATAATGCCACTCAGGTTCGGGGAACCCCCGAAATTTGACTCGCCACTGTCGCTTCCCCCTAATGACACCATCCTCCAAAACGCGCTCGACCACGTAGTCGTCGGTCTCAATCAACCCTTCCCTATCCGTATAATAGTGCAATGGCACTTTCCCGTCGTCCTTGTAAGGGCCATAGGGCTTCAATCGCCGAGAAGTGAAGATCCATTCCCTTCCTCGGATATTTACACGGTAGGTGCCAGGTGAGATGTGTCTCAACACTTCACAAGGGCCTTGCCAAACCCTTTCGAGCTTGCCATGCACAGGAGGTTCTACAATACGATTACGTACCCATACACGGTCCCCGGCTTGAACGATTGCTCCGGATGGCCAAAATTTTGGCAAACTCCTTGGCATAGAGGTCTTCAAGGCGCTTTCCGACTTCAGCACGTTTGTCCAACATGCGACCAAAAAATTGTCCTGCATCCTCAGCCCCATGCTGTAGGGATACGGGCAAACGATTCCCCCCACCTACAGGATCTCTCCTAAAAAGAAGTTGATGTGGGGAATACCCACTGACTGCCCCCGGCAAATCGTTCAAAGCCCAAAGGGCCAATTGCAAGCTTTCCGCCCAGGAGTGCTTTCTGGAACCCCCAAGCTGCTCAAGGTACTGCCTAAGTGAGTTTACAATACTTTGGACAGCTCGTTCAGCACGTCCGTTGCTCTGTGGTTGGTAGGCCACCGAGCTGTGTTGTTCAACTCCACTCATGGCAAACAAATCCTTCAGAAATTCAGAGTTGATAATGGACGCATTGTCACAAATGAACTCTTTTGGCAACCCAAACATATGGACGCATCGATCCAAAAACAGAGAAGCAGCATATTTACTGTCCAATCCCTTTTCATGACAAGGGATTGCCAATACATACCCGGTTTGACAGCAGACGATGACCATGAGATAGTCCACCTTTTTTCCAGTGGACTTCTGCAAACACTCGGGCAATTTACAAAAGTCAATTGCAAGGGATGTGAAGGGGTACTGCGGAACAGGAGCAAAATCACATGTGTCGGGTTGCTTGCCACGCCTTGCCTTCGTGGTTTGACACTCATGACATCGCCCAAGAATTTCAGCAATGTCGGGTGACCGATTCAGCCTACCTCTTGGCAAGTCGTAGGCAAGGCACCGAAGTCTTCTATCAAACAGCTCCACAGGCTTCTCCACCCGAGGGTGGCCATAAGAATGTCTTAGCCCACGCAAACTGCACCCTGTTTTGCGCGCCGAACGCGCGGAAAAGGACCGGTTCGCAACAGGGCTAAAAAAATATTTTTTTGGATGTTTGATGAACGTGATTTTGGGCGTAGTGAAATAAGTTGCTTTTTTAGTGTCGTGCAACTCCGTGTTCCTCCATGTGACCGTTTTATCATTTCTCTGGCGTTCTGAGTGCGCGAGGCCTGGCGCACTCAAGATATTCAAAGTAGAGTTTATTAAGAAACCTAAAAACCCGTAAGGACTGGCGTTTGCGGAAATACGCAGCTCCCACAGGGTATTAAAACTAGGATTGTGTTGACCAAGGAGCATTGGAAGTGTATGACTGTCGGACTTCCCATGTTAGGGGAAACACATATACTCTAAACTGAAAAGTTTATAGTGTTTTCAGCACTGTGTTTTTGCTTCTCCTGCTGCTTGTTGTTGCTGTAGGGTGTCCTGCTGCTGGTTTTGGATGATGAAAAGCTTTTGTTTGTTGAAATGCAATTAAGCCAAGTCAATCCAGGATGGCCCAAGCCAATAGTATGCAAGGAGAAGGTAATTCAGGATCAAAGCATGAAGGGCTGCAGTGTAAACAGTGAAAGATGATTGGATATTCACAGAAACTGCAACTCAGGTCACATATGAATGCATATTCACAAAGATAGCTGAAATGTTTTGGGAAAAGAGTTAGAAAACTGCCTCAGGATCACTCTCTCTCTCCATAGTGCCATCTTAGGAGATGTGCACTCTTTGTTTTGGGTCCCATATGTGCTGAGGTGGCATGGTATGTGGCGATGAGGTCACTGCCATGTCACATGGGATCTTCCTACTTAGCTAGGCTGACCATGAATTGAACCCAGGACCTCTCAAAAAGAGGTGCCCAGCCCCCTAGGGTGCATACCACTAGGATAGCTAAGAATTCGTGGAAAAACATAGATAAATTCATAGGCTCTACTTTAGGTATGTCAGTGCTCAGTCAACTCAGGAAAAGATGTTTTACTTCTGATTGAAAGGGGATTAAGGGGTCCACTCCATATCCTGATTGGGTGTTTGGTTCCATAGGTCAAAATGTGTTATCACCAGTTTTGGTTGGACCAATACTAAGATTAAAATGCATGGATGCTCAGTGCATCTCTAATACAACTAGAGTATGCCTCAAAGCAATGGAAAAGCACTTTTTCTTACTCCCCCCTTGTGCTGTGGTGGCCACCACTGTCGCATTTTAGGAAAAAGGGAATTTTTCTTGGCCTTTCCTTGGTTTCCACATCTACTTTAAAATACCTACAGTCTCCCTCACACTGAAAAATGGGCGCTCACCATGGCTGGCGTCCTTTTGCTGCTCTGATTGTACAGTTTCCTACAGAAGACTCAGCGCTCATGGCGCTGCCGGGGCTCCTGTGGCTTGGTTGGGTTAGGATGGGAGCATGCCAAACATGTGCATATGCATCCCTCCCTCCAAGACGCAGCGTCGACACAGCCCAAACGCAAGACACATTATACACACTCGCATGGGTTCTCGTTAACCTGCTGGCGACCTGTGACCTGTCTTAGGGCGAAGGGAGTCGAAAGAAAATTAAATTTGCCCCTTGGTGGGGTCTTGGTTCTGCTCAGTCTCTCCAGGCACCTGCGTTTCGGCCCGAACACGGCCTACTCAGCGAGGCTGCGCGTGGGTATCTGCAGAGGCAGGAATGGGAGAATTATGGACGAATCCACGCAAAAACGAAGCGACGACACCAAAATCCGTCAAATGACGGCGTAGAATTTTTCTGAAACGACACACCTGGGCAGAATCCAATTGTGCATCAGAAGCACATTTTTATAGAAATTATAGTCATCTCTGGATTTTTTAAATCCAGAAATTCATACGCATAAAATGGCGGCGCGCGGGAGCGGCTCCTAGCGAAGCGCCGGAAAATGGAGAAATAATGGAATTATAAACGTATGTCTCACGTAGTCTTGAAAATGACGAGACACACATTAATAAATAAACATACAGATTCCACCCAGACTAATAGAAGCTTCAAAAGTTCAAGAATTCGAATATCAATTGAAAAGACTTCAATGAATCAGGTATAAACTACAGGTATGCTTGTTTCGTATGCCGCATACACATTGCTCGCTTCGTGTCTCCGGACCAGGAGGCCTACGTCAGAGGCCTCAAGACGAGCCTCCAAGAGGCACACCGCTGGCGCGCCCGCTCCCCGTCGCCCCCACGGGGACAGGGGGGTTCACCCGCCCCCGACACCCACCAGGCCAAGAAGACCAAGGGGCACCGGCACCAGGGGGCCCGCCAACGCGCCCGCCAGCAGGGCGCGACGCCCCGACCAAGGCCCGGGTCCAGCCACACCGCACCGCCCCACGCCCAGACCCCCGGGGCACACCAACAACACCACCACCACCAACGCCCATCGCCACCACCTTACCGCAGCACCCAAACCCTGCAGCCCAGTCAGCCACCACCGCCCACACACGTCCACACCATGCCAGGACCACCGTACGCGCAGAGCCAGGGGACATGGCACCACCAACACCACCACCGCGCCCCCGTCCCTCCCAACCCCTACCCCCTAATGCCCCCAAGCTACAGCGGCCCCCACCAGCTACATCCCCACCACGCCCCAGCACAACCAGGCCCCGCGAACCACCCACCCCACATAGCGCACATCACCGCACCACACCATCACGTGTACCACCACCACCAGCCCCTGCCGCCACACCCACCAACGCCGGGGTACCACACACGACCGACACACCCTCCACACCACCACCACGCGGTCCAGCACCACCCGCCGCCCCCGCTACACGGACCCACGGCATACGAGCCACGGTACACCCCCATGGACCCGCGAGGAGCCGCGCACGCACACCGGCAACACCAGGACCGAGTAGGGGCGCCCCACCACCACCAACAGCCCCCCCACCCACACCCCATACCAGCGAGCACCATCCACCAGCAGCCACCCATCACATACGGACCACAGCCCCACCCGGGGGCTCATGCGGTCGCCTCCCACCCGCACCCCGGCACCGCGACCAGTCAAGAACCGCAAGGGCCACACGGCGCACACACGCAACACCCACACGACCCACAGGGACGCCCGGACCCCCAGCCGGCACAACACCCACCCCCGCCCCCCCCACCCCACCACCACCAGCAGCCCCCCCACCCACACCCCATACCAGCGAACACCATCCACCGGCAGCCACCCATTACATACGGACCACAGCCCCACCCGGACGCTCATACGGCCGCCTCCCACCCACACCCCGGCACCACAACCAGTCAGGAACCGCAAGGACCACACGGCGCACACACGCAACACCCACACGACCCACAGGGACGCCCAGACCCCCAGCCAGCACAACACCCACCCCCGCCCCCCCCACCACCAACAGCGCCAACCCCACACCACCCCCCCCCGCCCCCCCCCGAGACCAGGCCACGGACACAACACGCGGCAGCCAGCACCAACCAATCGATGTCGATGCCCCCGCCGACACATGCCACCGCGAATCCCCCCTCCCGCGGCCGCCGCAAGAGACCCCATCACCGGACCCCGCGCGCGACAACGATGACCACCCCCCCCAACCCACACCACCCCCCCCATCACACCCCGCACCACCAGTCGCCGCACCGGCCGAGCCCTACGCCCTGCACAACCCCGCAGCGGTACGGCAGCACCTCCGGGGGGTCGGGGAACAGGACGTCGTGCTGTACCTCCGCACCTCCGGCACCAGCACCCCCATCCGGGCGGCCACCCTGGTCCAGGCGGCCACCCTGGGGGAAGGCGTCAGAGACTTCCTCTTCGACGCCTTCCTCCACGTCGCCCGACACGAGCGCCCCCCACGCGCCACCCCGGACGGCGAGAGCCCGCCCCCCACGGGGAGCCGGATCTGGGTACCCCCCATCGACTGGGGGCGACACCTGGTCGGACACCCCGTGCCAGAGCGGGACAGCACCCAGGGCCGCACCCGCTACCGCGAGCCCAACATGGCCCACCCCCCACCCGACGCCACCCCCAACAGCACCAAGGAGTGGGAGCGGGAAACATGGGTGGCCCGGATGGCCTCCCTAAGCAACTTCCGGCACCACGTCCCGGGGGACATCCCCACCCCCGACGAGCAGCAGCCAGCCCCCTCCACGTACATGACCCTCATGTACAATCTGCACTACACCCTCTCCACCGCCACCTACCACGCACCCACAGACCACTGGGTGGTACACGGCACCGACTCCCTCCTCCCCGCCGACTACACCCCCCCCACACACAACCCGGGCCCCGACACGTACGCCAGGGGGGAAGACCCGGACGACCCCCACATCTGGGGCACGTGGGAACCCGAATCCCTGGACGCGCTGCTCTCCATCCGCAGCAGCTACCAGGGCCTTGGTAGGGCGATGTATTGCCTCGCCAAGTGGACCCAACGGACCTGGGGGATCCCCGCGGACCGATGGGTGTGGGTGGTCACGCTGCGCCCCCAGCAGATGGAAGCCCCCCCAAACCGCGGGGGACCCACCCCCCCACGCCCCACCACCCCACAACTATGCCCGTACATGGTGGCAGCCCGCCTCATGGCGCTGCTATGGCCGGGCCCCCACACCCCCACCCAAAACTACCCCCACCTCACAGAGGGGGACATGCCCGGCATCCAGCGATGCTTCTTCGAGACCCTCGACTACCTCCAGCAGACACACCCCCGCGTCCTGGAGCAGATATGGCCACCCCCCGGGTAACCCACGTGCCCGCACAGCCGAGACAACACCGCCACGCCAGCACCAGCACGCACGGATCACCAGGGAAAACGCGCGCACACGCCCGATGCCCGAACCTGCACCCGCGTTCTCGCTACTTACAGGACCCAGCATCATACGCCCGCCCCCGAGGCCCGGGACCCTCCGCCGTCTCCCGCGGCCCTCTCCTCCGCCTCCGACTCCACAACCTCCACCACCACGACCACCTCATCCACCACCACCACCACCACGTCCTCACCCAGCACTCCACCCCCCAGGCCGCGGGGGACACCTCCCAAACGGGCCTCCAAACCCGCCCCCACCGCGAGCAGCCCCACCGCCGCCAAAGCCCACGCCCCGGCGAAGCCCATGCCCACGACCCAGCCGAAGCCCAAGGCCGCCGCCAAAGGGCGGCCCGCAGCCAAGCCCAAGCCCAGGCCCAAACCCGGCGCCACGACGGCAGCTCGGGCCCGGCCCCCCCAGGATGTCCTCTACGACATCCGGCCCCAGCCGTCCCAGGCCCGAAGGCAGCAGCGCCCAGCGCGGCGCCCCCCCACCGTCACCGACACCACCGCCGCCACCTTCATGGCGGAGCGCGCCGCGGCCGAAGCGCGGCGTGCCTCGTCCCACCACCTCCCAAAGCCCGCACCCCGGGCCCACGGACCGCTCCAGGGTCCACCAGCAGCGCCCACGCCCCCCTACCGGCCCCCGATGACAGCCCACATGCAACGCATGCCCCACTACCGCCGCCGCCACGAATCCCCGCCCAACCCCGAGGCGGAGACCGTACGCGCACACCCGCGGGTCCACATCCGCGTGCACCCCCACTCCCCACGCACCCCCACGGAACAGGACTACGAGGAATCCCCCAGGCCCGCCACCGCCGCCGGCCCCCACGACCCCATCACACCCACTCACGCCCACTCCTCCACCCAAGACCGCAGGCCCGCCCAGGAACAGTGGTGGCAGCGCTGGACCCACACGCAGCTCTGGGAGCTGCGGAAGTGGGCCCGGGGAGAGCCCTCCCTCGAGGGCCTGGTCCATCGGCCCCGCAAGGGGTCGGTGGAAAACTGCCGCCTCCGGCCGGCGGGGGGGTGGATGCCGCAGGCCGCATGGGAAGCCATGCTGGCCGATGCGCTCCACCCCCTGGGAGTCCACCCCCGCAACCTCCCCGCGCCCCAGGACCACCCGTACGTCCTCAGGCGCCTGCGGGAGACCCTCCAGGAAGCACGGCGAGACGGCATCCGCCTGTGGGACATCACCCAAAGCCCAGCCCCGCACGCACACACCCCCTCACCACCCCACAAGCGTCGGCGCACCGACACCGGCGACACCCACAACACCCCAGAAGCCCTGCGCGCCACACAACACGACGCGCCTGACCCCCCGGCCAGCGGCGCCGCCATCTAACCCCGTTATCCAGCACAGCACCACCACGGGGCGCCACGCCAGGCCCCGCCCAGAAGTCACCAAACAAACCGGACGCCGAAGGAAGCCAACGCACACGACAACGAGCACCACTACGCCCAAAGGCGCCGAACCCGGGCCCGATACCGTGGGCTCCTCTCCACCCTCAGCACGACACACACGTCACTGACGTCACTCCTCCGCCATGCCCCCTCCCACGCGACCGCCCCGCCCCCCCCCCCCTCCCGCCGCACGTCCCCACGCCGCCCAGCACCCAGCCCCACACACTGCGCCACAGCATCGCCCTAGTCCGGCTCCTCCACCATCGCGGCGCTTGGCACCTCACAGTAGACCGCCGTCCTATGGTCCTGCTCCCCCCAGCACCACTCCCAGGGCCGCACCCGACCCACGCCGTGTTCGCCCCCACGTCGCGGGCCGCGGACATCCTCCCGCTCCCCACCACCACCCCTCCCGGGCATCGCATACTACTTACCGCCAACCCCTCGGTCCTCAGTGAGGTCCCCATCGGGCACGCCGACGCCCTGCACGTGCGCCCGCAGCTGCCCAACCTGCACGCTGCGTACGCCCCCGGCGCGCCCGCCGACCCCCCCGTGTGGGACTCCCAGTGAGGCCACCGGCCAACGGCCGGCCCACACGCACCACCCCGCACCCACCTCGGGCGCACGACTCCGTGGACGCCGCTACCCACACGCCCGGCCCCGCGCAACCGCCTAACCGAGCCAGAACACAAGCACAAATCAAACCCGAACCACACCCCGAAACCGCTAACCCTTGACTCCTAACCAAACCTGCCGAGGGAACAACGCAACCACAGCCCACACCCACAGCCCACACAGCCGCCTAACCAGCCAGCACCAGAAGCAAAGAAACACCTCACTAAACCCACCCTGACCCAAGCCTAACCGGGCCGAAGCCCCAACACAAATCAAACCCGAGCCACAACCCGAAATAGTCAACCCTTGACTCCAAACCAGGCCCGCTGAGGGAAATGCGTAGACACAGCCCACAGCCACAGCCCACACAGCCGCCTAACCAGCCAGCACCAGAAGCAAAGAGACACCTAACCAAACCCACCCTGACCCATACCCATGTACATCAGGACACGCGAGCCGCACCCCTGGGGCGCGACCACCGCCACAGCACCGGCGACACACGCCAGAGGACACAACGCTATAGCACCGCCGCACCAGCTGCCCATGCCTGTGCCTGCAGTGTACGCGCGCCTCTGTTTTCCTCTTTTTTGTTTTTTCTTTTTCTTTTTTCAAAAAAAAAAAAAAAACAAAAAAAAAAAAAAAAAGAAAAAAAAAACGAACATTAGGGGGGGAGGAAGAGGGACACATCCACCCATGGCACACGCACACCGCACACGGCACGCACACCGGTAAACAGGAGCCCAGGGGCCCAGGACACCGCACATGCAACACAACACACCGAGCGGGCACACCGGTGAACAGGAGCCAGCTGGCCCAGGACACCGCAGACGCACCACAGCAAACCGCGCGGGCACACCGGTGAACAGGAGCCCAACGGCCCAGGACGCTACACACACGTAGGGCAGCCGAGGGGCAGGAAAGAACCAATACCCCATGGGTCGGACGCACTGGGGCGACCCGGCCGACCCACCGGGCCAGTGGCAGGAGCGGTACTCCAAAGCCACTGGTCCGAGCCCGGCCAGGCTGCATCGAGGACCATGGCAAACGTCACCCGGAGCCATGGAAGCAACCGGTGACAGGCGAGCCGGTACACAGTCCAGGAGGGGGTCACCTGCCAAGCAGAGTGGCCCCGCAACTCAAGCCACAAGGGTGAGGCGGTCGTACCGTAGACAAGCGGGAGCAATACCCCTCGTGGTGAGAGATACTCCACACGGCTGGGCAGCCCCCCAGAGCTGCCGCCCAGAGGAGGGGGCATGTGGCCCTACCCATGGACACATGTGGGGACACCCTCCCACCTGGGACACATGGACCGGGTGGCCGCGAAAATGCCTTCCCAAGCACATGCGGGAGCGGCTCAAGAGGCACCTGACATAGGGCAGTGGGAGGGACAGGACGTCCCCTTGGTAAGACCTTCTTCCTGCAATGTCAAAGGAGGCATCCCGAGCTCCCGAAGATACCTACCTACCTACCTTCGTGTCTCCGTGAACGAGCCTTGTAGCAGCGCTAACAACGATAACAACGATAGGACGCGATAGAGGGATGGATTAGAAAGATTGCAGATGATTAGCGGTCAGATCAGGGTGATTAGACATACACACAAGTGCATAGCAACGTTCTTCGCGTGCGCCCCTTTTGTCCTCTCACCTTGCTTCACTTCCCAGCGGTAGGTAAGGTAGGTACTCCCAGGCGGGGCCACCCCCTGGTGGAGTCAAGATTGACGCTGAGATGGGCAGGTTTGCCCAAGTGGGAAGTGCATACTCGCGCATGCACACACGCATTAAAGGGTAGGCCACGCGAAGTGCGCACGGTAAACCTTGTTTAGGCTACCCAGGGGCTCCTCGGTACGTTCTTTAAGAGAACCTGAGGAGTCCCTTAACGCTTGCTTGCTTGACAAGGGTAGCTGCTCCATGCAGCGTGTTTGCGGACAGCGTATTAGAGGGCACACTGAGAAGGGTATAATACCTGGAGTGTGCCTTGGTTCCTGCGCCGCAAACGCCCCTTCATTTGCCTTTGTTTTACAGGTGGGCAGGTAGTGTGAGTGGTGCAGCAGCATTTTTTTATGCCCTGCTAAACAGGGGCGCAGATCACACAAACAAGTAACTCCGCTCCGCCTGAGGCAGAGCAGGGAGTCCGACTTCATCGACATCTGCGCCTTGCACACGAGAGCACTCCTTCCCTCCAAGCCCTAGCAGGGGAAACGCGTTGTGGCGTCCCCTGTTAGGCAACAGTTGCTTAGTAGCGCTGTGTTCTCTTGCAATTTCACAGGAGGGTCGCTAGGACCCAAGAGACCTTCATCTTCGCAACGCCCAGTAGAGTGTGCGTGTAGGAGTGGTAGTCCTGAGTGGGGGCTAGAGCCAGTTGCCCAGTGCTCGCCCACCAGGATGGTGCCACTGTAGGGTGTGTAGGACCTGTAGGGGGTGTGTCACTGTCCCACCCTTTTCCTGCAATTTTAGCGGGGTTGGTGGGCTGTGGCAGTGGTTAGGTCAGTGTTTTGGCCACTTAGCAAACAGGCGTTTTGCATGCCTTCATAGCTTATGGCCACCCCTCCCTGTAGTAGACAGATAGGTAGGGAAAACAATACCTGGATTAGCACGCTGGGTATTCCCCCAAGGTTTTTCGCCAGCACAGAAATTGGGCGCATAGGGGAGGGGAGACCCGGGGCGTACCCCGTGGCATCAATAAGCCAACCCTCCAGGTTTAGCAAGGGCGCAGACTTGGGTATAATTAGGACACCACTTCTGCGGCTTGCTCTCAGGACCTTAGGACTAGCACACTCACACATACGCTTTGGCAGGTAAGGGTAAGGTTCAGTCCCTAGCTTTAGTCTTGGAGGCAAGCGTCTCAGCGAGCCTCAGCAACTCACCAAGGTTGTTCTGGGACAAGTAGTCAACCAGAACTGAGTTTAGGCGTCCCTCAGGTAGAACAAATGCAGAGAAGGGCTCCGAGGTGGCCTCTTCGACTCCAAACCCTTCCCAGAGGGCGAGGAAGCGCCAACCCTGACGATAGCGGTGGCGTAGGACAGACTTCACCAGGTAGAAGCCCTCCTTAGCCATCTCCTCAGCCTTCATATCGGGGAGTTCACCTTCAACTTCCATAGGGCTCGCAGCCCCTGGTAGGTCCAGAGCGGCGATTTCCTCGTCGTTCAGCTCCCACTCCTCCCCACGGAGGTCTTCAGGATCATGGTAGCGCTTCAGGTGTTGAGCGGCGCACACCAGGGTCCCCCCTAGACGGGGAGAACACCGCACCGTGATACGGTGACCATCCACAGATAGAATCTTGTACGGCCCGAAGTATGGGTCATCGCTGGTAGAGCGAGGCCAGGCGGGTAGTCGACTGTGGTGCACCAGCACCCAGTCCCCCTCTTGGTAGGTGGCCGGTACACGGTGCTTGTTCTTCTTGTTCCACTGACGCTCCCTCACTCTCTGGAGCATAGCCTTGGCCTTGTCCACCTTCGCTTGTTGCTCTTGGACCCATTCACCCACAGAAGAATGGGTGTCCTCTGGATCGGGGGCATGTAGGAACCACGCCGGGCGCCCCATGAATAGCTCATGTGGCGAGTAGCCAGTAGCTGAACTCTCTTGGGAGTTCATCATCAAGGATATGACGGGGAGTAGTCTCACCCAGTCTCTGGTGCGTTCAGTTTTGCACCATATCCTGACGTTCTCCTTCAGGACACGAATCTGTCGCTCACATAGGGGGTTGCTCGTGTGAGAGTAGGGAATCCCCGTAGACACCTGGACATTGAGGGATCTCAGGACCCTCTTGTACCAGCCAGTATCTGAGCGTACTCGTACGTCCTCATCGGAGTTGATCTCCTTGGGCGCCACATAGACACAAAACCACTCCTCCAGGAGTATCTTGATAGTCTCCTCCCCGGTAATGTGCTTGGTACATGGGAACACCCTGGTAAACCTGGTCAACCCACAGGTTACCACGAGGGCGAAGTCATAGCCCCCGAACTTCGGCATCTCCGTGTAGTCCACGTATAGAACACTGTTAGCACAGTGAGGGATGGGCAGGGTCGAGTAGAGACCTCTGTCCCTGATATCCCCTGGTTTACAGGACCTGCACGGGCATTTGTCCACGATAGGCAGGAGCGTCTTCCGCAGCTGGTCGTCAGTCCACTTAGTGTGGAACCACTGCTTGAACAGCCTCAGGGTACGGTCAGCACCCACATGACCACTGGACTCATGGGTCCACTTCAGCAGCGCTGGGACTCGGTCACTAGGCACCACGATGCAGTCCTCGTGCCAGAGGTAGCTCTTGTCCCGCTTCCCCTGGTCTTGGTTGACCAGGAGGGGTTCAAGGCGTTTCTCCAGGCGCCGGTAGATATCTCCAAACTCTTGTAGGTACTCCGATTGTTGGAGTCCATCCAGGGGGCGTATCATGGTCATGTTCAGGTCCAGGTGTACGTCCATACGGCTGAACGCCTCCTTAGCCAGCGCTTCAGACCGGGCACCAATCAGGGCGTCGAAGTTGTTGCGGCTGATGTAGTCGGCACACTCGTTCTTCACTCCCTGGATATGGTGTACCGTCAGCCGTAGTTGGCTGAGGTAGGTCCACCAGCGTCGTAGCTTGGCCTTCTCAGGTGGGGGGCCCTTCTGGAAACTGCGGACCGGTTCTTGGTCGCATAGCCAGACCACAGGGTTACTCCCCAACAGTCGTGCTTGTGAGGATAGCACCAGCATACCCGCGAGCAATTCCTGCTCATAGGTGGAGTAGTTCCCCCTGGCCTGGTTCCACTTCCAGTTCCAGTGGCCCAGAGGTACTAGGACCCACTTGTCGTCAGGGTAGCTGTGCTTGAGGGTTCCATCTCGGTTGAGACCTTCCGTCCCCCATTGGGAAATGGCCGAGTCGAACTCCTCCTTCTCCAGTGCTTGCCATTGGAACAACGTTCCACCACCGCCCACATTGCTGGCGTCGGTCACCAGTATAATCTCCCCTTGTGCCCTAGGCACGCCCAAGCACTTAGCGTTGGCTACCTTGTCCTTGAGCTCGTCGAACGCTTGTTGCTCTTGTGGGCCCCAGCGCCAAGTAGTACTCTTCTTGATCAAGTCCGTTAGAACGGCGCTGGGATAGGTGAAGATCTTGATGTGGCGGCGATAGAAGTTGCACGCCCCAATGAAAGTGCGTACATCATGAAGTCCTTTCTTGGGGTCTTCGTGTCGTACTTTGGCATCCATCAGGGGTTTGGCCTTAGAGGCCTCTGGGGTCCACCACCCATAGCCAACGTCAAACCCCAAGTACTGCATAGTCTCCTGCATGAACTCACACTTCTCCAGCTTGAGTCGTGTGTGGTTCTCCTGGCAGACCGCAAAGAACTCACCCAAGAGGATTAGGTGATCCTCCTGGGTATTGGTCCCGAGGCATACATCGTCGATGTGAGCCTCCATCTGGGCCCCACGGGATATGAGCTCCTGCACCTTAGGTCTCCTTCGTAGGATGGACAAGATCTTGCCCATCAGCTCTTGGAACAGAGCGGGTGCGTTAGCCACGCCAAACGGCATGACCTTCCACTTGAATACCCTCCCCTGAGGGGTGATGAAGGCCAGTAGTTCCTGCGCGTTGGGCGTCAGGTCCACTTGCCAGAATCCACTTCGCTTGTCCATCTTGGTCTTGTAGCGACAGGAGGCTATCTTCTCCAGGGTAGACTCCATATTGGGAATGGACCCTGAGTGGTTCAACGTCTTCTTGTTCAGCTCTCCATAGTCCACTACCAGCCGTTTGGCTGTAGACCCAGGTTTAGCCACCAGGAAACAGGGGCTGCAGTGTAGGGGATAGTCCCCGTCCTTGTACTCCAGGACTAGGCCAGCGTCGATACATTCTTGTATCTGTCGCTCAATCTCGTCGGCCTGCTCTTTAGGAGCTGGATAGGGTCTCCTCCGGATCTTGTGACCCACGAACTCGGGTTTCAGCTTCAGGTCCATGTGTACCAGCTTGTCGCATGAGGCTGGAGGGGGTAGTTCTCCGAACACCTCCAGATAGGTCCTTATCAGCTTCTGTACCCGCGGCTCCAATACCTTGATCTTGTCCTCCATGTCCTCGTCGGAGTGTAAGTTGCTTGCCCCTTGAATAGACGTCGGGAGGTGGTCCTCCACCGACTCTTCGCCCGCGGTAGCATCCTTCAGCCCTTGGTAGGCATATAGAAGGTCTTGCTCGACCATCTCCGGTGGACGATGGCAACATAGGCACGCTCGAGGGGGTTCACATACACATTCCTCCGAGAGGTCGTCCTCTTCTGGGGTCCTCACATGGGCACCCCATACGCTCTTCATGAGCTTGAGATCTACCTCCCTTTGCCAGGTGGTGATCTTCTGTTCGAGGTCCTCCTTCAGTTGGGATAGGTCTCCCATACGTCCTTGCTTCAGTGGCCAGGAGCTGCGGGTAGGCTTCGCGTAGCATAGCTTTTTCGCCACCAACTTCCTCTTGGAATCCACATACTCCCTGAGCCTGGATCGAGGGTCCAGCTCCTCATCCACGGGGTCTTCTACCCTCATGGAGAGTAGGGGTTTTAGTGGGGCGACGTACTCGGCGTTCTCCACTTCCTCCACCGCGGTCTGCACGAAGAAGGCGTCGTGCTCAGTTTCGTCGTCTGAGTGGATAGAGCTAGGTAGCTCAGATAGTCCACACTCAGAGACTCCATCAGGTACAGGTACATGACAGGGAGAGTTGGGGGCGTTGGTGTCAGTCACGACGTACTCATCTCCTCCGGGTGTAGTTTCAACAGCATCTTGAGGTCGTAGGCGATCCTTCAAGTCACCCAAGGCGAGTCCATCGCTTTCTCGTTGTATAGCCTGGACCAGAGTAGGGTCCAGGTCTTCCCAGGGGATGGTGGTAAGACTTCCGTCCACCACGCTGAGCATACTCCCCCATCCGGGCTTCCCAATGGGTGTCTTGCGTCCCAGAGGCACGTAGATGGCCTCATCAGGTAATCGCACCGAGCTGATAGTCAGCTTGTCAAGGAGGGTTCGCCAGTACTCGTTGCCCCCATGGGCTCCCAAATCGGGGGAAAACAGGACCATACGGGAACGTTCCAAGGCCACCTTGGTCAGCACCTTCCCCAGTTCACTGAATCTGGGGTTCCCGTAGGCCATCCCGAAAGAGGGCCAGTAAAATTTGTAGCTGCAGTTCTTCCCCTTGCTGCAGTATAGGTCCAGTACATGCTGCTTGTCGCTGGCGAACAGCTCCACACTTAGGTCTTCTCGAGAGTAACCCAACTCCTTCAGACCTTGGTCTAGGACTTCCCCCAATAGTTGATAGTCCTCAGTTTTGGAGGCCGCCATCATGTTCGAGGGCTCCTCCTTCGATAGTCTCAGGTAACTCGAGGTATGTTCCGACTGCTCCAGTGGCACAGACTCTCTGCCACTGCCGTGGTCCACGTACAGGAGGTAGGGCGCTTGCAGCGTCAGGGATTGTATCTGGGAATGCTGCACGAAGAAGTCAGTACCCAGTACAAAGTCGAAGGCCTCAGTGTCCATCACATAGAACCGATGGGCGATAGTTCGAGAGCCCATAGGTACCTCCACTTCACAGTCCCCGCAGCTGTGCACCACATGTCCATCCCCCATGCGTATAGCGGCGGTGGTCATGGTGTTCTTCAGGCTCCCACAAGGTAAAATTTTCTTGGCCACTATAGATATTGTGGCGCCAGTATCCAGTACCCCCAGGTATTCACGTCCCCCTAGTCAGATACGTACCCAAAACACCAGGTCTTGGGTGCCACCAGAGCGTCCCCGTCAGAATTCCGCGGGACAGGTCACCTCGAACCCCTTGTTCCGCAATTTGCGGGCCATCCTCATGAAACGGCTTCGCTTCTTGGCGTTGCCGTCATCACCACCTTCATGCTCACGCTTGGCCCCTTGTTCTTGCTGGGCCTGCGTCTGTGAGCGTGTGGTAGGTCCAGACTGCCCTCCAGAGGGCTCGGAGTTCCCCCCTGGATTAGGGTTGGGGTTACCTCCGTTCTTGTCCTTGTTCTTGTCGTCGTTCTGGCGGTTAGCGCCTCCTCCTCGTCCACCTTGACCCTTGTCTTGACCACCTTGACCACGTCCTTTCGACTTGCCCTTGCCGGAGTCGTTGCCTTTGGCCTTGCCTCCACCTTTGCCTGAGCCTTTGCCAGGATCTTCCCCCTTAAGCTTCGCCGATAGGCGTTGCTTATGGTAGCACTCGTCCTCGTAGTGCTTCCGCTTACCGCAGAACGCACACGTGATGGTGCAGCGGTAATGATCCGGCAGCTTCACTTTGGCGCCGGTGATCTTTTCCTGCTGCTTCCCCTGGACGACGAAGCAGTCTCGCTGCTCGCAGTCAGAGGCGTGCTGCAGGTGGCCCTGCTCATCTCTGGCATCACACCAGAATAGCTCCTTCACGTTCTCCATTAGGCGGGCGTGGGCGTGTTTGGGGGTAGTCCCCTGCCCAGGTCGGGACCCTTGGTACCCTTTGCCTCCAGAACCTCCACCACCAGGACGGTAGTTGTTCAGGTGCTGGTCTCTCTCCTTCTCCAGCGCCATCTCCAGGAGCAGCACGCATAGATCCTCGTAGCGGAGGGATCTAGCCTTGCGCTCAGCCGTCAGACGGCACTCGTCCCATAGCTCTCGGGGGAGCTTGGCGCACAACCAGAACAGCAGGTCGTCGCTGCTGTAGGAACCGGGCGTCAGTCGTCCAGCCCAGTGGTCCAGGTCCGCCAACAGCTCGGAGACCCTGCCGGGTTTGGGGTTGTTGGGCAGGACGGGCAGGTTCTGGATCTCGGCCCTGATGGAGAGGTCGGTCTCGTAGGTTGGGTACTGCCTCTCCAGGGCAACCAACACGTCGGCAAAGGTGGCGGAGTTAGTGACGATCTGCCTGACCTGCTTCTCCAGGTATTTGGTCTTGCAGCACTGCAGGAGCAGGTCGCACTTCACTCGCCCACTCGCGTGGGTTTGGCCGGTCAGTCGTAGGAACCGGCCAGAGTTCTCAGCGAACTCGCTGAGGTCCTTGCCTGTGAACTCAGGCAGGTTCACCACTATCTTGGAGGTGGCAATAGCCTTCGCCTCCTGAGCTCGGCGTCCTTCAGGGCGTCGGGTCTTCTTCTTCTTCTTCTTCTTCTTCTTACCCTTGGGGTCCTCGGGGTCCTCAGGGTCTTCGTCATCCGATGGCGAAGAAGAAGTCATCGACGGCGGCCCATCATCGGAGGGGTCTCCGCCTAGATCACTGGAGCCATAACCCTCCACGTCCACCATAGCCCTTAGGGCTGTCAGCCCCAGCTGGTCCAGCTCGGCCCTCGTCGAGTTCGTCACGTGGCTGTAGGGCGGCTGGGCCGTTCTCGGGACGAATGGACTTCTCGGTACTGCTGCAGGAGTCGGCATCGGTCGGCTCCTCAGGCTCCCCAGGGTATTTGTCAACCCTGCCGCCAGGTGGTTAGCCTGTACTCGGTGGGGTGACATTCCCACCGTCGTAGGTGACGCATGGGACGGGATCATCAGGGGCTGCAGTTTCTCCCTGATTTCCTGCGTGAGGTCGCTCACGATTTGCGAAGTGGCTCCTCGGAGCACCTCGTTGATCTCCGACCGCGTCAGGGACCTGTTGGAGGATCCTCCCGATCCTCTACTCCTGCCTCCCAGAGACTCTGGTCCTCTCCTCAACCCACTCAAGGGTGCATACCCAGGAGCATACCCAGGAACTTCCATGTAGGTTCCAGTGGCGTGGAGTGGATGGGGATGGTCAGCCGCATACCATCGCGGCGCAGAGCTGGAAGCCACCGGCTCACTGGCAGTAGTTGCCTCAAGGAGCGCAGTGGTAGGTGGGCCCATGCCATAGGCGGGGTAGTGAGGCATGCGAGTAAAGCCTGTGCCCTCTGCCATAGGCGGGTTGGTTGTGGAGGTGGATGTTGCGGCGGCTGGGAGTGTGGTGGTTATGGGAGAGGGTGATGCTTGGAGGCCAGAAGCGCTTGGTGCGCCTTCGAAGGTAGGGACATCCGTCGGGTCTTGCCCTTGCTCCTCTCCTTCGTCTGCTCCTTCTCCAGCATCCTTCTCGCTCTCGTTCTCTCTCTTCCTCTTCACAGGCTGAGGCTGAGAGACCACTTCCTCGACTGTCAGGGCCCCGAAGGCCGTCTGGAGGCCATCCAGGGAGTCCTCCGCCGTATCCACTGGCCCATGTAAGGGCTCCACCGAAGGTACAGTGCCAGGCGCCGGCCTTGCCGGTGCCTCAGGCGCTGGCGCTGTCTGCACGTCGGCGTCCACTGTTCCTGGGTCCATCTTAATCCACCCTTCTGCTTATGTTTGCCTGCTCGGAGCACTGGTTGTACGGCGCGGGGTCGCTGCCGGTGCACAGAGACAGGCTGCCTCTTGCTACCAGAAAGGTTTATAGTGTTTTCAGCACTGTGTTTTTGCTTCTCCTGCTGCTTGTTGTTGCTGTAGGGTGTCCTGCTGCTGGTTTTGGATGATGAAAAGCTTTTGTTTGTTGAAATACAATTAAGCCAAGTCAATCCAGGATGGCCCAAGCCAATAGTATGCAAGGAGAAGGTAATTCAGGATCAAAGCATGAAGGGCTGCAGTGTAAACAGTGAAAGGTGATTGGATATTCACAGAAACTGCAACTCAGGTCACATATGAATGCATATTCACAAAGATAGCTGAAATGTTTTGGGAAAAGAGTTAGAAAACTGCCTCAGGATCACTCTCTCTCCACAGTGCCATCTTAGGAGATGTGCACTCTTTGTTTTGGGTCCCATATGTGCTGAGGTGGCATGGTATGTGGCGATGAGGTCACTGCCATGTCACATGGGATCTTCCTACTTAGCTAGGCTGACCAGGAATTGAACCCAGGACCTCTCAAAAAGAGGTGCCCAGCCCCCTAGGGTGCATACCACTAGGATAGCTAAGAATTCATGGAAAAACATAGATAAATTCATAGGCTCTACTTTAGGTATGTCAGTGCTCAGTCAACTCAGGAAAAGATGTTTTACTTCTGATTGAAAGGGGATTAAGGGGTCCACTCCATATCCTGATTGGGTGTTTGGTTCCATAGGTCAAAATGTGTTATCACCAGTTTTGGTTGGACCAATACTAAGATTAAAATGCATGGATGCTCAGTGCATCTCTAATACAACTAGAGTATGCCTCAAAGCAATGGAAAAGCACTTTTTCTTACTGAAGTGTATGACTGTCGGACTTCCCATGTTAGGGGAAACACATATACTCTAAACTGAAAATGAAATACAAATTTTGGCATCCGGAGTGCGCGAGGCCTCGTGCACTCAGCTCAAGTTATGTCTTAATTTCTGGAATGGATATGACGCGTACAATTGCAGGTAGAATACCAGACAGACGAACACATTTGATTTTTTCCGGTGTACGTGTGTGTAGACACCGTGTGGGTCAGATATAACACGTTATAGAACATTGACCCACTGAAACAATCAGTGCGCGAGGCCTCGCGCACTCAAACCACGCAACAAAATGAAAAAGCAGGCAGGTCAGGCTACGCCGGTATTTACATTCCCTTTCACGGCTACCACCTGTGACAGTCGATTGTACATCGGTAACGTTCGTCATATTTTTCAGGGGATCAGGGGAATCATTTGCTTTTGGCCAACAGCCACTCAATGGCAGACGTGTCCAGTTCTAATAGCGGCCGTAGCCTTCGCTGCCCGATAGATATGGTTTTTTTTCCAACTGGGTTTAAAGACGGAAACAGAACAGGAAATTGTGGTTGCGAAAACGGTTTTCGGTTACTGGGAACGGAGCGCACGCAGACACCAAATACAAATTGCGGCGGCAGCACACGCACCAGAAATGACGACAGGAAAAGGCCAGATGTTTTCAAACACACTCTTTTTAAAGATCACTGTGCGAAACGATAATTAAAATATGTGCGCAAATTTAATTCAACAGAGAAAGACGCAAAATGCCACTTCGAACCAGAAAATCCGTAACGCATCGAATGATTGCAGAAGTAAGCAAAGGAGCAGCGGCACTACAAGAGGCATGCGCAGCAGAACCAGCATACCAAACAGCAGACGACCTGTGCAAAGGACGGAAACAAAGCGAGCTGGCGGCGCAACTGGTGTTAACATTTGCACAGCGACTCAGGTTCAACAAAAGAACGCGCCACAGTTTACCAGCAGCTAAGAGGCAAGAGGACAAGCGCTGGGTGCGCATTTTGCCACAGGAGGGCTGGAACCTGTACCTGTTGATGCGCCAACGGGCAGTACCAAACAGGGAGAAACCTGGAAACACAACAGGGTACCTAACGCAAACAGAAAGACGAACAAAAGTACGACTTGGGCAAGCAGACGCTGCCGCAGATACAGTGGACGAATAGGCAGCAGCAGCACTTAAAGCAACGTGGTCACTGGTGCTTGCATCGTGTTGCGTGCTGTGGATAGACAACTGGTACCGGGCACAATACACGACACATCCAGACGAAAGTGAACGGTTGCAAAACTGTACTGCAATGGCAGTACTTCAACTGAAACAGAGGCCCACGTATTGGGCAGGACATCCAGCCATTGAGGACCTGGCAGCTCGGATAACGACAGTCGCAAGGGCTCTGCAAGAGCGTGAACGGACAATCCCCCAGACTTTGCGTGACATGGGGCATGTGGATGGGTGTGTACCAGACACCAGAAAGGTCAGAGCACCGTTGGATGTGAGGAGGGATGCAAGGACTGTGCAGGCACCGTCGTGGCGCCCGTTTGTCCTGTCAAAAGAAAAGGTAACTGGTTGTGTTGGTCTGTTACACTTGTTACACTTTGCAAAGGACACAGCACAACGGACAAACAGAGTTCTACCGCTGATGGTTGACGAAAACATACACTACAGGATACTAAAGTTGTTGTACGGTGCCAAGAACCAATGATGGAACATGTGTGCTTACCTGCGTTATGTGCCTGTAGTTTACGGTGTTTGGCATGCCTACAAGTTTGTTGTTACTCATACTTTTCGGGTGTTCTGGCCTATTCTAACCTACCTACGGAAAGGTCTGCTACGCCCTGGTTCAACCATACTATCATACCACAAACTGATAGTTGTGGAAACAACTATTGCTGCGCTGATGCTTGCCACACCCAGAATACTACGCCCGTATCGTTGCAAGGCACAAGCTGCAACCGCAGTCGGTGGTCGTGACACTGCGCATGCCAACAGGGCAGCAGTGGCAAACGCAGTCTTGCATTTTTTGTGGCAGTGGTGCCCATTTTTGTTGTACTTGGGTCACCTGGTACGGGAATGCAACTGATCGGGGGAAAACAACGGTACAGGTTCAGAAGCTCAGGAGGTGTTGCAGTTGAGTTTGTGTCTGTTTGCGGAGGCTGCGTCGAGGACCGTGTGACACTGTACTGAAGTATGAACGCACAATCATGTGCACATTGTTGTACAACAGCAAGTGGCACAAGGACCTGCCCGGTCAGGCACACTCAGAGGAGTTTGGAGAAGGGATGTTGAGCAAGCTGGTGCGGGACAAGGCAAAAAACACGGGTTTTGTTACTGTTGAGGACATGGAAAACCATTACTTGTTACTAAAGGTTGGTCCTGGTGGCAAACGCGTGGTTGTGCAAAACGTTCCCCAGAACCTGGTACACAGGATGCGACAACGGCTGACAAGACTTTTGACGACGAACCGGATTTGCATGGCCTATGTGGAATGGGAGTCTCACCGAGTCAGCACCGTTGCAACTTCGTGGCCGCGGAGGTTACCGAGATTTCCACTCTCACCTACACAACCTCTTGGTTACGACCACTACCGGCTACTTGGTCACAGCGTACCGGATGCCCTCATTGACCAAAAAACAAATCCCAGCAACCTACTGAAACGGAAACTGGATGCTGTTGTGGGGCGGAGAACAGATATGGATGCCGACAGACAGGAAGCAGCAACACGCAACGTGCGGCAACGCTTGCGGTAACTGACACCCGCAGTGCGCGAGGCCTCGCGCACCAAACGTTACGAAAAACAGGTCTGTAATGCGATGTGAGTGCGCGAGGCCTCGCGCACTGAGTAGGTCTCTAAGTCCCGTGGAATTAGTCACAACAAAGACGGTTGTGGAACAGATTTGCGAAAAACCACCTGCAAAATGCTGTTTCAACTGATTTCCGAATTCAAATGACCGTGTTTCACGTCATGCCATTTGCCCTTTTCAGGTTTTTTTTGGCATCATGAGTCAACCCGGGTCGCCACAACGTCCAGCACCAAACGCAGAGGCCATGGAGTTGTCACCAGGGACCAACCAAGGGGACACGCCCAAGAAAGGACGCAAGAAGAAGGGTGAGAAGAAGCCAATACCGGAGATGAAGCTCACAGTTGACGTGCAACAGTGGCTGCGGAAGGAGAATGGTAAAGCCCTGAAGGTAAAGATTACTGATTTGCAAATTGACAAGACCAAGGAACGAGGACAGATACAATCCATCAACTATTGACGACGTTGCCAAGAAAGTGACGGAATACCAAACACTGCCACCACCTGGACCGTTGCGCGTAACGGCATGGGTGGATAGTGGTATGACTCGCTTCGCGTTCGATCGTTTGCTGCGGTACATGATTTGCTTTGCAGATGGCTCACTTTACGTTCTGAATGGTCAACATGGCACAGAAACATGTAGAAAGATTCAGGAACTGCGGCACTCAGAAGGCAAAGAATTGGAGGAGTGGCAGGAGTTTTGCTACGTTGACATTGGAGGATCCGGGCCAAGGTTGCAGAATTGCAACAAGCTGGCAGCCAGTCTGTGACGTGGATTCCGCTGTCCGAGGCGCTGGACAACATGTTGTTGTACATTGAGGACCAGAAGCGGGAAAGAGAGCCACTAGATTTTGAACGGTTCAAGATTGCTGTTGTCCAGGCTGCCGTCAACTCTGCGTTTCCTGCACCCGAGGCTTTGGAGGAAGCAGGACACACAGTATGCATTCGTGTATTGCACGGTTGTAGTGCGCGAGGCCTCGCGCATTCCATGACACTGTTGTCCCTCGCAGGACTCGACATTCAAGAACTGGAGGGACATCTTCTCCCTGGCGTATTACTGCGGCCGTGAGGCGGTTACTGGTATGAAGAACCTCGAGAATAAGAGGAAGAAAGAGGACGTTACAAGGAATGCCTTCAAGAAGCTGGAGGAGCTGCATCTACCAAGCTTATTGCAGAAGGTCTGTGCACACATGAACCTGAAGGACTCGACCTTACGCACCACCCAGAACTATATTGACGCGCTGATTATGGAACAATGGGTTTTTTTCCATCTTGACCATCCGGACAATAAGCAGTATGTCAACCAGACCGCAGGTATGCGTCACTGTCGCAGCTTCAGTGCGCGAGGGCTCGCGCACTCAACCACCTTTTTCACATCTGTACAGCTGCCGATGCGAAGAACCGACCAGAAGTCGCAGCGCTGGGCACGACGCAACCAAAGATTGGGCTGCGAAATCGGGGTTATTGTAAGGACGCAAAAAGTACAAGGTTCCCGTCGCCGTGGCCAAAGTTGAAGACGTTGACCAGTGCTCCTCTGTGGCGGACTGGGGACAAGGGCGCACCTCCATTACCGCAGACGCTGGCCGTGCGGAAACAACTGCAAAGGAAGACTGAGGCACCATCATCTGCACCGCCACAGACACTGCTGAGTACTGGCGACGTGATCAATGTCTCCAAGCAGGACGAGCAAGGGAGCAAATTCGCTTCGACGGCATGCCGTATTGAGTATATCGGAGAGACACCACCAGCCCGTTTCCGGGATTTGCAGTACCCGTTGTGGGTCATCAACGCTGACCTTTTGGTTGAATATGACTCTGCAGGATTTGTTCTGAAGTGGCTGTTCGATGTGATGATGCTGGGGAAGGACGTCATTTTCCATGGCGAGGCTGATGTTGTGCACCGTATTGGCCGCAACATGCAGAGGCTGTGGCGTATGGAGAAGGACAAGGATCCAACCACAGTGCCTTTCTACCATGCCCGGTTGCCGGTATACTCTTGGTTATCGGGTCCCTTGACCAGCAACATGTATCAGTTTGACGAGCACTGTATGTGGATCAGAATAACGAGTCGCTGGGAGAAGAAGGTATATCTGCTTCTTTCGCCGGTTTCGATGCCGTTGTGTGCGCGAGGCCTCGCGCACTGCTGCCTCCGTTATTCGTCTTTATTCATCACAGTTACAGTTGCCGAACTATGTGACGTATTCCGCTGGACATTTCCAAGAGATGCAGAACAAGAACCTCGGTGGTTTCATGCCTCTGATTAAGGTGCTGTGGTACCTGGACAAATATCTTTTGGACAGTGGGCATGCTGATGCAGTGGTTGTTGTGGATGACACGCCTGCCATGGCCGCAAAGATTGCGATGTCGGACGAGTCGGGGAGGACTAAAGTGGGATTTCTGGCTGTGTCAGCGATCAAGCAAAAGGACCTTGCGAATGCCGTTGGAGGTGCTCTGCAGCACGCGATCATCATGCGGTACTTGTTGGAGGCTGATCAGACAGAGCAGGGAGCAACAGGTGCAACTTGGGATACTCAAGAGGAGTGGCTTCTGCGTGGCGTTCCACTGTGGGTTTTGGACAGCAACCGAGGGTATGAAGGGCACCAGAAGATGCATGCTGCAGAAGCCGTCCAGGAAGAGGTCGTGACTGAGGCCCCCGCTGACGACACTGAGCCTGTTGCGCCGGCACCTACCTTGCCAATGAAAGCCAAGGTGAAGAAGACTGCCAAAGTTGTACCAACTCAGGGTACTGCAGCCGGAAAGAACACCCCCTCGAGTAGCAAGAAGCAGGCAAAAGGAAAAGAGAAGGAATCGGACAAGCCCGGAGAATCAGACGACGACGATGGCGACGAGGAGGAAGAAGAAGAGGATCCTGAGCAGGTACTGGAGCCGCAGCCGAAGCGCAAGCGGGCACCCGCCACTCACTTCGATGCAAGTCCCGAATCTGGTAAGGACCAGCCGAAGAAGAAAGCGAAGACTGCTGTGAGTGCTAGTGCAGAGTTCAGGCCGCCCTCGCGTTCTGGTGCCCAGCCGTCTCGTGGTACCGTTGCCTCCCCAAGTGGGACAAGTGCGGTGGCAAGAAACCTGGGTTCCAGGTTGGCTAAGGTTGCTGGACCGAAGAAGAAGTAAGTCACCAGTAACCCAAGTGTTTCGCCTCTTTTTGCAGTCATGTGTGCGCGAGGCCTCGCGCACTCGCCTTCGACGCGAATGCAATTATATGCCCTTAAGGGCTTGTACATTTTCGCCGAGCTTTTATTTCAGTGTTTGTACGTTGTGTACTTTGTGTCGTGTTTTTGTTGTCTTCCGTACACAATTGTTTTTGTGACCTTGACTGCGCAAGGCCTCGCGCACTCAGGGACATAAAAAAGCAATTTATTTCGCAGGACAAACATAGGTGCAACTGGAGACCCGCAGAATGTCATTTTTGAAAATTATCTCATGAAACGGCACGCACTAGTTGGTTTGCGAAATACAAAAACTACAAGATTTGTAAAACACACCCTTCAAATCAGACAAAAAAAAGTTTTTTTTAATAAACAAAAACTGGAAAAAAGCAGCAAATTAGGTAAAATTGTACTTTTTTGGTGGTATCTGGGTCGTGTGTGCTGCAAATGTCCAAAAAGAATAGTTTTTCGGGCTGTCGTTTTTTGGGTCCTTCTCTTCCAGAAGGGGGTGCAGTTTGCGTGGGCTAAGAATGTATTGCCACCACCACATCTTCAAAAAGAGCTCTAGGGCACACAATCTTTCCCTTGAACCGAATCTTTTTTTCGTCATCGTCCCACCTCATACCGTAATCCCACTGATTCGGGTTTGAGATGACTGGATCAGACTCAAAGTCCCAGTCAGGAAATTCATCCCGATAATGCTCAGTCCAATCCTCATAGAGAATTTCGGACTGAGGTGGTATGTTCACCTTGGACACGGCACAAATGAGTCCTTCCGACTCCGGCCAATACAACAGATGACTCCTCTGAGCTTGAAGATGGGCTGCATAGCCAGAACCAGTCTCACTCGACCAATTAGCTGCACATCCCTTTATGGAAGCAATAGATGCAGCAAGCTCATTTATCTCTTTGTCCTGTCTGTCCTGAATGTCCAGAGAACTGTCGTGGAAACACGGAAGAATGCAGGGGCAAGGTTGTACCCGAGCTTGATGAGCACTTAGAGCTCGCACCGTGGCATACCCAAGCCATTGGAGAGTTAAGACAGCCCCCACGGCAGTGATGGCATTGAGAAGTCCTGTATCCAACTGGACTTGCGTGTCTCTAGCCCGCTGGGCCAAAAATGTTTCTTCCCTTTCCTACCCTTGTTCGTCCCGTGTGGACTAGTGGCGCACTCGTACCTCATTTGTGGACCCGTGTTTGACCATTGTTTGACCGTGGCTCATTTGTGGATTGATGTGGGCCATTGGTGAACTCTTGGTTGGACCATTGTTGGACCGTATTGGATTCTTGGGTCATTTCGTCCTTGGGCTGCCAATTGGAATTGTTTGTGTCATTGCCGTGCTCCGAGGGACGTGAGTTGGTTGTGAGCCTGGAACTCTCTGCTGGTTTATTTGGTTGGAAATTTGTTTGGTTGGAAATTGGGAAAAATGAAAGATTCACTCGGTTCAAGTCACCTTGAGGGCGAATTGTTGGTAGCAGAGGCTTACCCAGGCGGGGGTCTAGCCTACGGCTCTGACACGGGCAGCGGGATGACTCTCAGAGAGGTTACGGCCATGATCGGGATGATCACAGCAGGGCCAGAGGAATCGGGTTCCGACTATGCGACAGGGCATGGGTTGACAGTTGGGTCTCCTTTAGACTTGGCAGTGGGGCTTAGGCAGGGCCAGCCAGCCCACCCAGTTGAGGAGAAGACCAACAGGGAAGCCGCACCCTGGGGATACTGATCCTTTGAGAGGATTCGGATGGTGAATCAATTCGGTGAAGAAGCCGAAAGGATTCTGATTCATGAGTGGACACCGGAGACTCATGACTTAGCAACCTTGCCGGCGCAGGTTGAGCAGCTAACGGGTGCGTTGAACTATCTCCAAACCTTTAGTTTCGAGGCGGTTTCCACAATTTCTGAAATTCGCCAGGTCATCCAAGCCCTCTCTTGCGAGCTTGAACTCCATGCACGGGGAGTACAAGTAGATGGGTCAGCTTTGACGGCGCGGGTAGAGGCTTTGGGACAATTGTTGAACAAGCGGAGGGGGGCTCCACGAGATGGGGAAGGGCAGTGTGCGGGCTGTGATCGCCTCCGAAGGGTATGTGTCGGACGACGAATTCAGATTGCACGATATGCACATGCATGATCACGTATTTATAACAAAGAAAGATGAGCATGTTGAGAAAATTTCAATGAAGCAATGATACATGATATGTTGCGGAGGGTGTGGAAAAGTAAGGTTAAATGAATCCTTCGTCTTTCGTGCTTGGTGTGGCTTTTCCTTTGCTGGTACGAAGCACCATCAAAAGAAAAGCCTTATTACGTTTTTAGCCATTTTCGGGTCACTTTTCTATGTCGGAAATGGAGCCGGGCGGTGACAAACATACGCAAAAACACTCCTTTGCCTTATGTTTAAGCTAGCAGCGCAAGGACAGGGAGGGTGCATTGGGCAAGATTAGCGACACAGGGTGCAAATAGCATACAATTGACATATTCGTATCTCGGGCCTATTGTATCAGATTTTGACGAAATTAAGGGCATTTTTGGTCAATTTCAGTGTTTTCTTTTCATTTTTGAGCTTAAAAAGGCGGCTGAGTGCGCTGAAAACCGTCAAATCGAAAAGCGGAGCTAAAACAAAATGACGGCGGTTTCTCAATTATACAGCAAGACGAGGCTTTTAGAATCATTTATAAATGTTGTCTTAGAGCAAGATTTCGTGCATTGTAGCCCGATTTCGCCTTGGACAGTCAAAATGAAAGATCGCAAATGCCGGCGACTGCAAAATGCACGCGCGCACAGCAAATAAATAATATGCCAAGTAGATTTCTTGAGATTTGGGGCCTGCGGCTTAGATATAGTGTTGTTCAGCACCTCAACTTTGCTAGTGCACCTTCAAATCGCATCCCTAGCTTATATGGAATTAGTAGATGCTGGTGAAGAAGTTAAAACCTTGTAAAGGTCCTAACTTTGCAAAACAGCCATGATTGATCAGAACGAATATGACGGCGCGAATCAGCTCTTTCAGGCGGTCATCTAGAGGGGCTGCATCGTACACTTTTGGGATATGTTTCGTTTCGGCGCGCGGATTGTATATAATGGCATAAGGACTGCTTTTAGAGGGGGGTGGGGCCCCATTCCCCGGCCCCCAAATTAAAAGCCCCCCATGGGGGGGGAGGTGAACGAGGTAAACAACGAGGTGCAGGAACAGAGGTCCCAGTTGGACTCAAAGAGAGCGGAAATGCAATCAACTTTAGAACAAGCGACTGCAGCCGCTTTGGAATATCGCCAAGTTGCTGAAGCACTTAAGGCAAAGGTGGACAATTCTCGCCAAGGGTGGGAGCAAGCCACCAATGAGTTGAAACGGCAACTGGAGGGAGTGTGGAATGAAGTAACTGGGTTGAGTTCACACCGGGCCCAATTGGATAAATCGGTTGAGGAATTGAAGAGTTTGGAAGGCAAGGTGTTGAATCGTGACCGGGTCACCACCAACATGGCCGAGAAAATCTGGCGGATCGATCTCATCTTTGAGGATGCCGAAAAACGGGTGCATGGTGTGGAAGCAATGGCGGAAAGCCACAAGGCATCTCTTTTGCAGCTTATCATTCAGGTACACAATTTGGAGCACCCTGCTGTTTCGTCAACATCTACAGGGGAAGCTGGAGAGGCGAAGGTGCCCGCAACGGAGGTGAGAGGCATAGCGGCGAACCTGGAGAGCACCAGTGCACAAGTGGCCACGCTCACGGGCCGATGCATCATTGGGAGACTATGCCCAAGCCCGAATTGGCCAAGGTTGAGGCCCTGGAGTTACAGGTGCGATTGCTCATGACCCGGTTGGAACAAAGTGAGCATGAGGTACATGCGCTCAGGGTGGAGATCCGGACCCGACCCCATGGCGGTCCACCCGAAGGGATGCGGCCAGATTCTCATGTCATTGGTGAATTACAAAGAAAATTGGAGTCTTTGGAGAATAAATATCAATTGTTGAAGTATGCGGGCACGCCACCGGTGAATCAAATTGGGATCCGACACCGAAGCCCGAACCACGAGTCCGAGCTTTTGGAGTGCCGGCGCGGGAAGAACGGGTTGCGGGAAGCCTACCGGGGTTTGGATTCCCCCCGGCCGAGGATGACTGGTCATCCATGCAGTCGGATGAACGGGGGTTCCAGGGTAGAGCCCCACGTGGTGGAGGGAGAGGGACCCGCACCCACGAGGGACATACCCTGCCTGGCATGGGGGGTGATTGGCGGCATTGCGCCGGGTTCGACCTCCGCTACTTCGAGGCGGACGGTGATGGTTGGTTTCTGCCGCGGATGGTGTTTCAGTTGTTCAACCGACAAGAATCTCTCAAGGATGGGATCGGGCTTCCGAAACACAAGACGTCGGGAATTCTACGGGCAACGGCGTTTGATGAAGTTTGCCCTGAAGGACTTTTGGACGCCCTGTTCGACTGGGAAGAGCCACAACTTGAAGGATCGGATCTGCGGTTAATTCCTCCCGGGGTCCATGGGAGGCTGGCAACCCCGCTGATGGACCCGCAAACTTTGGGAGACGTTCAGAGAATGTCCGTCGCCCCACGGTGGGAGGGAAGTGGGACCACGGCCATTAAGGGGTTTTTGAATTTTCGTGCTTGGGAGCGCGATTGGATGTACGGGTTGACGGACGCCATGAGAAAAGCAGTTTTGGTTTCTCTTATTCCCGCCACCTGGTCCAACCCACTCAAGGAGATGGTGAACCGGTACCAATTCTGGTACCAAGATGTGTTGAGGGAAGTGACGGAGGAAGTCTTCACGGAGGCGAACGACGACGTGATCTTGGAGGCCTTCCACACGGTCAAACCGCCTTCACTACCTCCAGCGCCACGCGAGTTCATCAACTTTGTGGAACAATTCCTCGCCTTGGGCCGCCGTGTTCGCGACGGAATCACGCAACGGTAGGCGAAAGATCGACTACTTGATGTTATTGCGACAATGAAGGTGGATGGGCTGCTCAAGGAAATCATCAAGGAGGAGACCAAGGTTCGGCTGGAATTTAACTACCTCGAGATGATCGTGTTCGTGATGAACCCCCTCATGGCTCGCCACAAATTGGCGACCAAGAAGGGGCACATCATGCGCTGGCTCGGGCAAGCCATCCCAGAAGCGCCGCAACCCAAGCCCCAAGTGCCTCCTCAACGGACCAGGAACAAGTATGGATCGGGCCGGGTACGGGGCATGGAAGGAGTCCACGACATGGACAAAGCCGAGCATCCCGAAGGTCACCAAGATCAAGAACAAGCGGACCCGGAGCTGAGCATTGCGGAGATTCAAGAGATTTGTGAAGTCAAGGTGCTGGCTATGTCAGGACGAGCAGGCGCAGGTGCGAGCTCCATCCCGAAGTGCCCGGCATGTGGCAAGGGAAGACATAACCGTGAAGATTGCTGGGTCTTGCATCCTCACAAAGCACCCGAGTGGCTCCAGGACAAACTCAAATCCAAGAAAACTGAGAAGGGCAGCCAAGCGAAGCCCCCTGCGCATGGAGGTGGCAAAGGAAAAGGATCACACAAAGGTGGGAAGTTTCCGCCTTGCAAGAGCTGCGGGAGTGCGCTGCATCCGCCGGAGGATTGTTGGACGCTCCATCCGGAGTTGCGGGAGAAAGCCAAGCCAGAGGGGCGGCTCGGTAAGCGACACCATTGGGAAAATGGCCGGCAACGCTGGAAATCCAAGAAGATTGACCAGGCTGGTAGGGATATGGGCCCCTCACCGGCGACTCTATGCCCCATAATGTGGGTAAACCAAGCCCAGGCTTGGGATGACGGATATTGTACGCGTCCGGTTCTGCGAATCAATGGGGCTGAGGAGGAAATTTGGCGGGTGCCTGGACCTGGGCACGCCGAGAGGCTTCCGAAGGGCGTCATCGTTACGGGGATATATATCCCTCACAAAGGGACCTCGGAACGAATAGAGGCATTCTTGCTTGGAAACACCGGCAATGAGGTGATTGTGGTGGCTGGTTGGGAATTATTCCCCGAACAATTCCGGGAGGTGGCCACCCAATTATTCCGACTACACGGAGTTGGTGAGACGGAATTGGAAGGTGGAAAATATGTGGTCCGAAGCGATATAATCGTGCCCGTGCAAAGAGGTTCCCAGGTCGTGATGGTGCGCTGCGCAGATTTCTTGGTGTTTTTTGGCCCTGGTTAGCCTGCGATTCATTCTTGGTTTGCCTTTTTTTGCCCGGTATGGACTTGTCGTCCTACCGGATCCGGGATGCTTTGCTTTGGTGGAGGACCTTTGTCAAGGCGGCCCATGGGATGAATTTGATTATAAATTTCCTCTTCCGGAGGCACGCACACCGTTGCACATGGCGGGCAACCGGCAGCTTGAGAGGGATGTCAATGGGTCGGAGCATGACGGGCAGTTGTGCCGCCCTATGCAAGGCTCGGCCAGAATGTCTTGCGTGGATGACAAGAACTTGAACGCCACTGAGGTGCATGAAGAGTTGGTGACTATCGATATTTTGTATAGTTTGTTGCAACTACAGGAGTCGCATGAATCCTCTTCTTTGCATGACCCACTTTTGGGTGTTTCTTCTCATGAATTGGCAACTTGTGAAGGTGCCGAGATGAATTTTTTTGAGCGAGGACACAATAATCCTCCCGAGGTTTGCCCAAGCGTTGTGGAGTGTTCAATACCACAAGTTATGGGTTTGATAGGAATAATGTTGATTGGGTCACTGACGGCATTGAACAGCAGTGTTGTTCTCCCAGTGAGGAACTCACGTGGAGGTGCCCTTTCCCGATGGCTTTCCCTTAAGGTCATTGGACATGTGGATGGTCCTTTGCTCTCTCCCATTTGCTTACTTGCCATTTCTGGAATGTCAGCCATTGTGTTGCATGCGCATTTTCAGAGGTTGGGCCCTGGTGAGTGGCCTACATTACCGGAACAGGATACGCCTCCTTTAAGGGTGCCACATAGTTGTAGGGCGACTCAAGGAAGGAGCATTGAGTCCCTAATAGACCGGATATTGACAGTTCCAGAAATATTGCCTCCCGATGAATGTTGCAAAGATCGTGACATCCCGGAGACTGTGATAGAGAGATGGGTTCAGCAACTTGCCGATTGCAACCCAGACTGTGCTGAATTGGACTCACAATGTGAGTCGAGCCCCTCATCCGATGAGGGCGCGGTCGGCCCTGACGTGCCACCCGACCAGTTTATGGGTCGGTATGGCTTTCTTAGGGATGAGGAAGGTTTGGAGACAGTGGAAACCCTGCAGGTGGTTGCTAAGCAAGTTGAAACATCGTCTTCCATTTCGAGTTCTAATTTCTTCGCACCAGGTTTTGAATCCCAGGATTCCGGGAAATGCATGGAGTTGCGCCCAAGGGAGAATCCAAAGGATGGCAAGGAAAGGCGTCAACTTTATTGGCGTAAGGTGGCGGCCCTCATGGAAACATCGAGGCCGCCAACCAGGAGGACGTCCATACACCAACAAGTGTATAAGGAAGGACGATTCCCTTTGGATCCTCAATGGTTTCACCGCATTTTGGATTGGGCTGGAGATGAATTTCAACCCCAGCGCTACCCATTTGCAGATCCGCGCTCGACTACCAAAGTCAAGCGCCCCGGCAAGCGCGCCGGGGTATGGGTCAACACTCCCAAAGGTGGACCAGCAGTCATGCAAGGTTTGAACAAGCCTTGGCATGATGACACCATATTTGTCATGTGCCCCCATAAATTTCTGCAACAAGTTGCAGAGAAAGCGATATGGGAAGGAAGTTGAGGGATCCCGATTGTTCCCCGCCATAAAAACAAACAATGGTTTTGGGATCTCGGTGAAATGACGGTTGATTGGTGGGATTTGCCGCATGATGCATTGTGTTTCCGTGATGAGGGAGGTACGCCTTGTTCTCCTGGGAAATTGGGTGCAAGAGTTATTATTTTGGATGCTTTCGGGGGTGATCAAGAAGGGTTGGGACAGACTGATTTCAAGAAATCACATGTTGATCCCCCTCCTCAAGATCATCAGAACCGGCCGGGTTGTCGCTCGACAGCTTGGTGCAAACATTTTTGGGAAGCCTCAACGAAAACCAAATCTGATGCGCCCCCACGTGTCACCTCCCCTTGCAGACCCGTAGGGATGAGCCGAAAAGCGTGGAAGGTCCAGCGTGTTTCCGCTGCGGCTAGAGGGCTTATACCCTTGCCGCCCGATTCCATTCTAAATTCCATTCTCTCTCGCTCAGCAGTCATGTCTCAAGAACATGATTCCATTCTTGATTCCATTCTCCCTTGCTGACCAGTCATGTCTCAAGAAAATGATTCCATGACCGAGTTAAGAGCTCAAGAACAAGAGCAAACTCTGGATCGACTGGTTGAAAGAGTATGCATTGAACAAAATTGTTGTGATCCTCTCCCTTCCTCTGATCTTCCTGAACTGTGTGAGCCTCGATTTTCAAAGGTCTCGTTTGTGCATCCGAGAAGAAAAAAGGTCTCACTTCAAGACAGGATCTCTGATTGGAGTAAAGGTTTACAACATGCCCCTCCCAGCGAGTTGATTTCAGAGGAGTCTCAAACCCTGTCTCTCAAGGCGAATGATCGCCCTTTGCCTTTTTCAGGTATCTCAGGTGATCCAGCTTCCATTTTCAGGACAAGGGATAGGTGTGTGCGTTCTGTGATTGAGGCGGATGCTGAACATCCACATTGCCAAGATTATAGGAACTGGATTTACAACCGGTTCAAAGATACCATGTTCAAGGAAGGAGGTAATCATTGGTCGGAGATTGAAAAAATATGGACAAACGGGGTCCCAATGGGATTTGTGTCTTGGAGCCAATTCTGGATGCTAAGCCGAAGGCTGACAAGCCCATTCGTGCAGTCGGCCTTAGGGAAGAGGCCATGCGTGAAAAAATAAAAGAGTTTCAAGAAAAGGGCTGGATTGTGCCGGGCCAATCCCATTGGGTCAGCTCGAGGTTTCTTGTGCCAAAAACCTGGCACAAACAAATGGCGACTCGTCATTGATTATCGGTATGTGAACACGCAACTCCGCGGTTGCGAGTTCCCATTGCTGGTAACCGAAGGCTTGTTTGTCAAAGAGGCTGGAAACCAGCTTCGGACCCTCCTCAACCTCGTGGATGGGCTCCGCCAAATGCCTCTAAGTCAGTGCAGTAGGCAATACACTGCCTTCTGTACTCCTTTTGGGGTATTTGACTGGAGGGTCCTACCCATGGGGGTGAAGGTGGGACCCCAAGCGTTCAAGAGAATGGTGAGTGATTGTTTGAAGTCGCTACAGCCGCACACACACATTTACATCGATGATTTACTCACAGGGACACGACCCAAGCTTTGTGGTAAGGGCAAAATACTTGATTCAAAGGCAAACCTTGAAGACCACTTTCAAAACGTGGTTAAATTATTTGAGAAGCTAGAGGAATGCCATCTCAAAGTCCCCTTTGAGAAATGTCATCTTTTTATGGAGAGAATCAAGTATTGTGCGCATGTTTTACATGGGGGAATGCGTAGTCCCGCCCCTTCCAAGGTGGATGCGGTGCGCAATTGGCCCAAGCCTAAAACCCCAAAGCAGATGAAGGGATTCTTGGGGGTTGTAAATTGGTATTCAATTTACAAAAGAAAATTTTCCGATATTGCAGCCCTGTTGATGACGTCGCTGCAAGGTAAGTATGAGCGTGTCCCCGGGGTAGATGGTCGTAAGGGACGTTGTAGCTTACCAAGGGAGCGTAATTGTATCCATTGGACGCCCGAGATGGAGTCTGCTTCTGTTCAGTTGAAGGAAGCACTCAGTGCTGAGTGTGAGTTGTACATACCATCACCCGACGGTGAATATCGCATCCATGTGGATGCATGCGATGATGGAGTCGGTGCTGCCCTGGAACAACAAAACCCCGAAGGGGAGTGGAAGCCTTGCGCTTTTTTCAGCCGCAAGCTTGAAGGCAAGGATGGGAAACGACAAAGAGCTTGGAGCACTCGCGAGCATGAGACTTATGCATTAGTCTCTTGCTTGCTAAAATTTAAAAGTTGGATTGGGGGACGAAACGTCACCGTGTACACCGACCACAAGTCTTTGGAGAGTTGGTACAAAGTAGATCTTTGTACTCTCTTGCGGCCTTTGGGGAGGCGTGGCCGGTGGCATGAATTTTCAAGCCGGTACCAAATTGAAGTGGTATACAAACCCGGCAAGGACAACACCGTCGCTGATGGGTTGTCCTGGTGGGCATATCCGGCCGGATTGGGGCATGACACCTACTTTCACGGCAGGGATGCCGATCAAAAGGGTGTCATGAAGCAAGAACGTGAACTCAAGGAAAGTCCAAAGAGAGTCCAAACGGGCACAAGGTAGGTCCACCTTTGAGAAAAGAAAAAGAACTCACAGGCGCGAGTAAGACTCAACCTACTCTTCCGGTGGGACCACATGCAATGCAGGGACGAAGAGTTCATGGGCACAGGCATTATCCTATGGAATTGAGTCATGCATGCAAAAGTGTAAACCAAAATTCACACTACTTCTACACGCCGACATGGATGGTCTCAACGGGGGTGGAGGACAGGAAAGAAATGTTGATACCACCGTTGGACCATCCCCAAAGAGCAAATGAGTCACACTTGAGCCTCCGGACGTCTTGACTACACCAACATGAGGGAAGGAAGTGCACATGCACATACATGGTCACATGGGGCATGTAAACGCACCAACCAAGGCACCAAACCATGACGCAATTAGCTCTTAGGATCAACAACTAATCTAAACAAATTAGCAAATGAGCAATACATTATTGACATGGAGATCCACCTCTTGGCAAAGAAGCACACAATAGGCCAATGGCCTCCCGGGCTACTCATGGGACCCAACCTCCTCCCAAAGAGAGCACGTGCATGGAGAGATGATCCCACCCAAGGAGAGCACGTGCATGGAGAGTTGGTCTCATCCCGGAGAGCCGGAGAGAGTGTATCCATCGCCTCACCATGCCCGAGAAGAGATATTCCCCAACCAAATCCCTTGAGAGACATTGACCTATCCACCATGAGAGGGGACATGCATGGGGAGAGAGTTTCGTCTAGCCTTGATCCAAGAGAGCATGCATGCACTTGGAGAGAGAGTGGCGAAAGCTCGACCAATGCCTATCTGTGAGTCTAATCATAAGACGGCAAAACCACGGCATGTCTTAATTGGATAACTCCCAAGCCACGGGCACTTGACAAAAAATGAAAGAGCCCAAGAGTCTCAAAGGATCAAAGAGAACGGTCACATGGCATTAAATGCTCAATTTACCTCTTGAGGAGTATGATGAATTGGGCGAGAGCGGGAGAGTCAGGCAAAGCACCAAATCCACCTTAGGGAGAGGAGACACTATATGTTCACCTTGACCATGGAATCGTGGGCACCACCAAGTTTGAGTCACACCATGAATGAACCATGCATGAATGACAAATGCAATGTCAACTCTTAAAATGAATGCATGAGACCTCAAAGCCAAATATGGTGTGGCACCCCAATGGAATCCAATAACGAGGCAACAACCAATGTATCCCACGACCAGCGATGCGCCTACCTCAGCCACTTTCAAATCAACTCCTCTTCCACTAGGACTCCTCCAGCTTCCAGGGACTCGTGATCCCCCATACACGTAGGCGTGGCACTGCTGAAGCAGATGCGCCCCTTATCGTGCACCATTCTCCTCTCAAGTGCAGTGATGCACCCAAGGGCGACAGCCGTTGTGCGCGGAGGCACCACACCAGGGTTTAGCCAGATCACAATTCCGGGCCTTCTATCTTCCACTGGAGTCGCCCTAGCTTCCGATCGGTATCCATTTTGGTAATCGGATAGAGCTAACACTATTAGCACCAACTGGAAGGGTATTCGATTGGCTGGCCTGCATTACGGCACGACCAAAGACGGCGCGTGCGCACACACAGCAGCAGCCAATCGACGAATCGGAAATCCAAATAATGTTAGAACAAATGCTGGCCAACCGCAGAATTGAGAAAAATTCAATGCAACATCAAAAATGCAAAGACAGAACTGAAATCTGCAACAAGAATTAATTCTGGTATCGAAATCTGGGTGGAGCGGTACCCAGAACCTATGGCCCATGGCCCGGAGGACTGTGGGCCGTCACGCCCGTGCTGAAGCCGTTGACACCGGCCGTCAGCAGAATATCCCTGTTATCTAACCCGCGAAATCTGGAATCCGATTTCTAACCATTAAGTCGATGTGGAATTACCGTAATTTTACTGTCTTGGTCGATTTGCGGTTAGAAATCGGTGAAATACCCGATTTCTACCGCGATTTCCAATTGTCGTGAAATCGCCGCAGTCGCGCCGCCTGTCGTCGCCTGTTCCGCGGACTGCATTAGATAATTCTGTAAAGCGATTTTTCTTGAAGTTAAGGCTGAAACAGTCTTCGAATGATCCGCAATTTTTTCCTTGATATAACGGATCGCGTCCCAGATTTTTCCCAGAAAATCTGGGGAGTCGAAGGCGCTTTGGACCCCCAAGTGAAATAACAAGGGTTACGAGCGTTCAAGCGCCCAAGGGCGAACTAACGTGCCTCATAGGCACTGTGTATGAGGTTTTGCCCCCCATAGTCATGGGATGAGGCCAAAGGATCCCAACTCCATAGGCCCAAAGGGTTATTCATTTGGAGTGTTCTCCAAGAAGTGCGCTTTTTCAGGTACTTGGCGTCCAAGTACGTGTAGAAGTATGTTGAGTTGGCGTTTTCTCCCTCTTTGCTTGCCTCTACATCCGGGGCATATCACTTGTCTTCCCCGGATAGTACATATATGATCTCCATATGTATATGGGCAACATATTTTGCTTGCATGCTAAAATTTGGCTTTCCGAAAGGAAGTCGATTTTCGATCAAAGAACTTGCATGCGTGTTAAGGGACCAAAGTTACATTAGAATATAGGCATACTTTAATTCTAGGCCACCAGGTTGGGTGTAGAAGGCGTGGGTAGGGTTGTATGCCATATTTGGTGTCATATCGCGTGCCCATTTGGCGGGTGCCCCATTCCAAGACTAACCCGCCAATGGACTCCATCTAGCACGAGGCCCTTTATTGTACTCCCAACCAACACTCGCAAGCCTAACCTTCGTGAAGGGACGCTTGTGGAGCGCTCCCGAAGCGATGCGTTGCGAGCAACGTGTGTTTTTTGCAATATTCCATTTTTGCATGTGCCCACTTGGGAGGCAGCGCGCAAGACCTTCCAAAGCGCCCCAAGTGGAGCACATATGTGGAATCGAGGGTCATTGGTGTCAAGTATTGTGTTTAAAAGGATTGGTCGATAACTCAATCCAAGCCGAAGATATTATAATATATTTGTGCACTTTTCAAGGCACTTTTGCGTGTCTTTTCGCCAGTTTTGCCGTTTTTGGCCCGTCATGATGTCAAGTGGCGACCGTGTATCTCAACATTGCGCTCAATTGACATCATGACCCAAGTATGTTATGAGGGTACATACTTCGGTGCCCACTATATCTTGAACCCAGCGGATAACTCCTCTTGGGCTTGGCATACCGTGGCCGCCATGTTGGCAATTTGGGACTATCCCAAATCATGGGCTCACTTGGCGACCCTGCCATTTCCAAAACCGGAGGGGTTGGGCGACGCCCAAAAGATATGTTGGACGCATATGACTTGATACCAATCCTATGGCACACTCCGGTCCAAGTCGGGCATGTGCCTCATTTGCCCCAACCATGACTGTGCGCATTTTTGGCCATTTTGAGCAATTTTCAACATTTTCTGCCCGCCATGCACCATGTTCAGCCCCCTCGTGCACGCCGGACGCATGGACCAATGGACCATATATGACATGGGTGATATGGACATTGGTCCCCATGGCTCGCACACCACGTGGGCGAGGCGGAGCAACCTTCGTCAAGGTGCTAGCCCAAAGTGAGTGTGGACGATTTCGCCATTTTGGCATTTGTGGACCCAATTGGGATTGTCACCACGCCAAGTGGCGTGGAGATCTTAGAGGGCCAAGTGCATGGAAGTGTCTGTTGGACTCCCGGCAGATCGCGTATGCAATGGCAGATCCGATCTCCAAGCCGGCGTGGAGATATACTATTGGGAGCACCCCCGAATTTTGGCTCATTTTGAGCAGCGGAAATGACCCCCTTTTGGGACCCCAATTTCACCCCCCCCGTGTGGTCATCTGGCGGCCCCATATCTCTTTGCCCATAAAAAGCCCGGACTGAATTCCATTTTGTACACTCAGATATGGGTCCTAGGTCCTGCCTCCTATCCTGTGAGCCATTGGCCTTGCCCTGGCCGGGCAAGCCACGCGTGGGAATGACGCCAATTTTGGTGATTTTGGCATCATGACACCACTTGACGAACCCGTGGTGCCCTGATGCCGGGACTTCAGAGGGAACCAGGTTGGGTGGGGGCTTCAGAGAGTTCGTACTGGAAGGGCATAGGGTCAGTTGCCTCGTCCCTACCTCTGGCGGGTCTCGACGAGGGGTCAATTTTGGAGATTTTTGAGCTAATATCAGTTTGGGCTGAAACAGCCCATTTTCAGCTACCAACTCCTAGGGGATAATGGCGGGGCCATATCTCTTGCTCAGAGGGGAGTTGGGACCTGCCGTTAAGGGAGCGTATGGGGCCACGGCCTGTTAGCCTTGGAGCGCCTTGGTTCCCAGGAACTCGCTTGTGGCTGGGCGATACACCTCCCCTATTGGCAGGGTTTCAGGGTCCGGACTGAGCAGGGCATGGGTTGTGTTTGAGCCCCCGCCCCCACCAGCCACTGAGAGGGTCGGACCTGGGATTGGGATACGAGTTGGGACTGAGTGTCTATTGTCCTGTGATGCCCTTACCTCAGTCCAGTCTTAACCCCATGTGTACATATCCTGATGTGTTGCTGTACATACTTTCGTTCCCTCATTGCAGAGTGGCAAGGATCCTGAAACGCTTTGTCTCATGACACGAGCGTAATGATGCCCCTGTGAGCGCAGTGCTTTGCCTGCCTGCTTGCCTGTGCGTGTCACCGCAGCGTCCCGTGGCGAGGCCCCCCCCACGGGAACGCATCAAAAGCGTTTCACCGCCGCGGGGTTACCCATCCCCCGCGTGCCACTCGGGGCCACCCGAGCCCCGAGCAGCGCAGCGCAGCAGCTCGCAGCTTGCAGCTCGCAGCGCCGCCCGGCAACAGCACCGAGTCCGTGAAGGAAGTGCAGGGACCGGAACTCCGACATCAACGAGTTCCTTCGGCCGACCAGCAAGGCCGCACTCCCAGCTACAGCAACCAGCTCCACAACCACCGGCCGACCAGCACCGGCCGCACTCCAAGTCCAGTGCTACGTCAACCGCTTCAACAACCACCACCAGGACCAGTCCGTTGAGCGGAACGAGAGCCCACCAAGGACCTCAGGACCAAGTACGCCCGTCGCTGCCATGGTAAACTGGCAAGAAGCGGGCAAGACGTGGCCGCGGCCCCACCCCCATGCGGTGCGCCTACTGCGTGGGTTTGTGTGGGACCAGCACTATCGCCACAGCCACCCCCAGTGCGGAGGCGGCATGCCCGGGAGCTTCGAGCTCCGCGAGGACATGGGCCCTGACCGCCTGCAGGCAGTCGAAGACTGGCTGCGGGTGGAAGGGTTTGCCTTCCGCTTCCGCCAGAGGCGCAAGAGGGTCTGGACCCGGCCAGACAGGCCCGGCGAAGGGCTGCGCCCGGACAAAATTGAGGAGGACGAGAAGCCAAACGAGTACCCGTCAGGCGCCACGATCAATGTCTCCATGTGGGACATGATCGAGAAGAACTTCCCGGAACCCGGGGAGCGAGCGTATAACGGCAGCAGTGACAGCACTCAACAATACACTGATGTGATCAGAATTTCAATGATTCTCAGATGTACATTAGTGCAGTAAATTTTCCGTTCTGTTTCATGTTTTCCGTTCGCCGCCAGATGTCGCCTGTGAGCGCGCGTCGAGTCGCATTTGTCTTTCGTGATTTCCCAATCGGATTTATTTAAATTATTTCGAATGATTTCACGTTGTGTCATTAGTTGCGATGAATGCGCATTGAGATTCTATGTCTGCTCCATTTTTGTAGACCGGGTTTTCGTACCTTTCATATTCCACCATGGAGTTCACTGGACTTACAAGTGCTTCGCATATGTCGCTCCCAGAGGCTGGATATGGGTCCGAAGAGGGTTATGTGGGTTCGGAGATATCAGGGGCAGTGTCGGGCGTTACGACCCCTGGGGCATCAAGGCTACAGGCTTCGCAGTCACAACAAAGATCAACCACTATGCAGCGGTTACATGGTAGCAGAGGAAATCATGACTCTGCTTCTGGAATCTCCACGGACACTCTTAGATCATCGGACTTTAGCGGGGCTATTACTCCTTCTGGGTCGCTGCGTGTTCCCCCTGAGGTTACCTTCGTAGCATCTCCCCAGCAAACCGAGGATCATCTGTCAGAGTGCCCTTACTGTGGCCATAGGCATTGGCCTGGAGTTCATACTTGTGCTGATTGTTGTGTGAACGCCCCACCCAACCTTAAACCCGGTCGAGAATCTCCCTCCTCGAGTGAATCTGGTTCCTCCTCTCAATCTTTGCCTGATCTAGAAGACAGCAGCAGCGAAGGAGAGACATCCAATACTGGAATGGATGAGATTTCTGGTGATTACTGGGAACACCAATTCCAGGATATCTGGAACCAAGAATTCCTGCAACGCCAGAATTGGCTGCTGGCAGAGGCGAGCTACCGAGGCCGCCTGAGGGACTGGTTCAGGGCGTCGTGCCAGTTCATCAGGGACTCAGGCCGGTTGCGATTCGACGCCCAATTGCAGGAACAAGAGGACTGGGAAGAGCTGCTGGACCAGTTTGACCACCAGGCCGCCGTGATGGTGCAGATGGCCATCATCGCTGAGGAGAGACGCCAGAATGTGCGTCAGCACGCTGGTCCTTCGGGCGCCTGGGGTCGACACGACGAAGAGGTCGATGAAATGAGGTGTGATTCGACACATTCTCACCTCTCCAGGGAGCAACTGTCCAAGCTTCCTGAGTCCAACTCCAGTGTTGACAGCTGGGTTGATGAAGTCAGAAGCAAGGGAAAAGGGACGAGATGCCCTTCCTGTGGCGAGTGCGCCAAGGACTGCTCCTGTCGAAGACAGATTTCGTCGCTGGAAGACAGGGTGAAGGAGCTGAAGAAGGCCGCCAAGGGGAAAAAGAGGGATGATGACAGCAAGTGGAAGGAGATGGAACAGAAGCTGGAGAAGCTTACAAATCTGGTACAAAATCTGAGCACTACTGGGCTCACTGGACCAGCGCCTACGATGGCAAGCCACCCAGCACCTACCTCCTCAGCTGCACCCACATCCACGCCTTACGGCGTTCCACATTCTCCAGCACCCCCAGCTTTTACTGGCCACCATCCAGCTTTTACTGGAATTTCTGGTATCCCCCCTACTGGATTTGGAAGTCCTATTGGGTTCAATCTGGGTACTGAAGGAGGAGAATCTTCGTCGGGGAGGTCTGTACTGTCAGTGGGTACTGTTGCTGATATTGATGGAGAAGCAAGGACCACCGTGAAGGAGCGATCGATGGCTTTGAAGAAGAAGGACAGGCAGCAGAAAGAAAGCGAGGCCAAGATCAAAGAAAAGCAGAAGAAATTGCAGGAGATGAGGATGCATCAAGCTCAACCAACGCCGTTCGTGCAGCCTACTGTGGACCAGGCGTTGCTGGCAGCCGCAATTGCACAGGCACAGGCAATGGGAGGCGCCGCAGTCAACCCAGTGTTCGTCAATCCGGTTGGTACAGCCACGAACTTCAACCTGAACCACTTGCTGAACCCTTTGCATATGAGGCTGAGAGGGTCAGTAATGAAGCAGCCGAAGTTCTCAGGGCACCCAAATTACTGGGCGTCCTTCGAGAGGCAGTTCATGGTGTGGCTGCAGACGGAGAACCTGGACAAGGAACTCTGGATCCTTGGGTTGATGGATTGCTTGACTGGCAAGCTCCGAGAAAGCACATACAATCTGTATGTGGAGAGGCAAAATCAGGGGGATCCCCTGAGTTATGAGGAGTTGTATCGCAGTCTCAAGAAGAAAGGGTCTCGACTACCTGAAGATCATTACAGGAACCGTCTGGAGAACTTCAGGGCGATCAAGAAATTATTTCTGGAACAGATCCAGATTGCAAGGCAAGATTGGGAGTTTTTGGTACAGGAGGCGGAGAACTCTGGAGAAGGACTTTCTGAAGGCGAGATGAAGAAGATCCTCCTGAGCAAGCTCACGCCAGAGACCAAGCAGAAGATCAGGGACTCTCAGGCGGACCAAAAAGTCCTGGGTAACTGGGTTGAAGTCCGAGGATTACCAGAAACTATGGGAAAAATTGCTGTTCGTGAGTTGCTACACTCTATCAGTGCTACTGGATTGAAGGATATCACTATTCGTGAGGGCAGATGGAGAGTTGGTTTCCACGATTCTGAACAGTCGGAGTTTTTCTGCAGCATGGTGGATGGAAAAGTGAAGTATAAGGGAACAGTTTTGAAGGTACGACCGTGGATCTTCTCGTATGGAGTTGAGCAGATCTGGGACCAACTTGAAAAGTATGCAAACTTAGAACGTCAGAAGTCCCAGGATGCACATGGCTTCGGAGGCAAGGTCAACGCCGTTGGTGAGAAGGGATGCTCTGTGTGCATTGCCATTGGAAAAGAAGGTCGAGCGGCGACTCACACGACCGCAGGTCACAGGTGGACGCCCTCAGATCTCAAAACAATTCAGTCCAAAATGGATGGAAAGGGAAATTCTCCCAAAAATCCCCAGCAGGATGGAGCACGAGATGCTGACCAGCATGGACGGGGAAAGGGTAAAGGGCAGTCAAAAGGAAAGAACAGAGACTGGACACCAAAAGATTACTCGCAGCAAGGCGGAGATCCAAGCGACTCAAGATGGACCGATGCTGGTGGAAAAAATGGTCGAAAATCTGGCCAAAAAGGTGGAAATGGCAAGGGAAAGTCCGGGAATCAAGATGATTCCAAGGTGAATGGCAATTCCCTGTACGCGGAGACGCCAGCGAACAAGACCTTCGGCAACAACAAGGATACTGGAGGTCGAGGCAAGGGCAGATCCAACAAATCGAACCCCAATTCCAACACCTCCAACAACAAAGGCCAAGGAGGTAAGAAAGGTGGTGGTGGAAAATCATTTGGAGGTCGTGGACGTGGAAAAGGAGTGAATGCTGTCGAAGCAGGAGAAGAATGGGTTGACGAAGGACAAGTACAGGACGTACAGCCGAAAGAAGAAGAAGAATGGCAATAGGGAAGCCAACTTGACCCAAATCCCAACACTGGGGTTGAGTGGCAGGAGGAAAAACCCATCAGGGTAGTTCGGGCGGTGGATGGACGCTGCTGAGATCGACTGGCGCGGTCCTCCGGCCTCCTGTACCCTGCCTGGGTCCTCAGCGCTGTCCGGCGAGGCAAGCAGCGCCAGTTTGTCTGCTGGATCCAGGTCAGATCGACGGATGGCAAGGTTAAACTTGCCAGATGTCTGATTGACAATGGTTCAGAGGTGAACCTGGTGAGGAAAGGCTTTCTGCAGGAGGATGAGACGAAGATGTCCTCCACCCCTGTCCAGCTAGAGGGAGTCAGCGGACATCGCCTTGACGGTGGCGACAGAGAAGCAGTATTGGCGGTCAGATTGGTGAAACAATCAGTCTGGAGTGATTAAGAGACGGTCACTGAGGAGTGGTTTGCTGGAAAATTCTATGAAGCCAGCATAAAGTACGATTTATTCTTGGGTCAACCATGGCTTCATGCTCACCCTGTGTCGCCCATGGGACACAGGACGTGCTTCCTCCAGGATCCGTCGACCAGCGACCCGTCCGAACCGTATTATCTGCACCCATATACCAAGAGTATCCACCAATTCAAGGAGAGAAATAAGCTGCATTTTCAGCAAGATGGGCAGGAATGGACAAGGAATCAAGAAGGTTTCGACGAAGGAAAGGTGGATTCGTTGAACAGCAAGAAGTGGACGTCAGTTTGCTATCGTGTAGTCGACAAATGGCGGGACATTCTGGTGGATTTTTTCGAAAAGAACCACAATTTTCGTCCTGAAGTTGATGCCTTTGCAAACAAAAAGAATAAAAGATTTCCGAAGTTCTACGACGATGCCTGGAGTGAGGACTGGTCTGAACCTCTTTGGATCAATCCGCCCTTCGACGTTTTTCCTCGTGTGGCGCATAAGCTGAAGCAATCCGGCGCAAAGGCGATTTTAATTGTCCCCAATTGGCCAAGACAAGAGTGGTTCAAGGACATTATGGACATTTCAATCGACATTGTCGAGTTACCTCACAAGGGAGTGAAGCTGTATTGCGAAGACAATGGCAAGCCTTTGCCACAGCGTTCGTGGAGCACGTTGGCGTGCTTAGTTGACGGGAATCTGGGAGATTATTGGCAAGATGGCAGTGAAATGGGAACAGAAGAGGTAATATCCAATTCCTCAAGAATCGACGAAATTGAGGTGGATGAAGACGATCGAGAGCAGAATCCCGACGTACCGTCGCAGAAGGAGGGAAGGACAATCGGCGTCCCTCAAGAGAACGCCTCCATCCATTACAATTCGTCCCCATCAGACAAAAATCAAGCCAAAAAAGTCAAGATTTCAGGCAAGAATGAAGAAAAATCTCCAAGAATCTCGCCTGAATTGACAGGAATGAAGCTGAATTCGTCCGACCATCCCTTCAAGACATTCGTGGACCCCTTACATTGGTGGGATCCCACGGAGGAGCGAGCTCAGGTGAGCTTCATCCGCCAGCAATGCGACGAAGAAGTTTGGAATGAAGTGGCCAAGAACATGAGACCACGACCAACAATTCGCAAATTGGTGGACATAATGTCGGTGATTAAATGTGGGAATCAGGTCGACGGAGACAAGATATCTGCAAGAAGGGACGCAGTGTTCGAAGATTATCAAGATGACGTGCTGAGTGGGAAGTTGTGGAAAAACCCCCCAATTCGATGTGAAAATGGGGAAGCCAAGATTGACATAATCGAAGGCTCAAAGGTGCACAAACAACGTCCATTCTATCTCCACGGCACCAAAGCAGATGCCCTGCGAAAGATTATTGAGCGCAATCTCTATGAGTTCGGTTGGTTGGAGGGCTGCATGAGTTCTGAGTGGTGTTCAGCACCATTTACTGTGCCAAAACCCCCACCTGCTGACCAATCCAGCATAGATGCTTGGCGTCTAGTGGTGGATTACAGAGCCCTGAATGCCGCCACAGTACCAGACGCGCAGCCTCTTCCTCTAATCGAGAAAGAGATCGCCGCGAGAGCCAAAGGCAAGCTCTTTACTGTGTTGGATTTGCGCCATGGCTTTCACCAAATGCCCCTTCGAAAGGAGGATAGGCATTTGACGGCAATGTGCACGCCCTGTGGCACTGTCCAGTGGACTGTACTGCCTATGGGTCTGAAGAATGCGCCGTCGATGTTCCAGAAGATGATGGAGACTATTTTATTTCAGAAGCACAAGTCTCTGGATTTACAAGAATTCTGCAGCATCTACATTGACGACCTTCTGATTGCCACGCCGTTGGGAAAAAACTTTGATGAGTGCCTGAAGTTGCACGAAGAACAAGTTCGAAAAGTTCTCGAAGTCCTTCGACAAGAGAAGCTCGTGTGTGGACCCAAGAAGGGCAAGATGTTCCTCCAGAGTGTGGAATTTTGTGGCTATGTCTTGGAAGATGGGACAAGAAGACCAGCCCCAGGAAAAATGGCTGCCCTGCAGCTCTGGGAAAGGCCTAAAACCATCACGCAGCTTCGTGCCTTTTTAGGCTGCTGCAATTACTACCACGAGTTCCTTCCTCTCTACGCCAAGTTCTCTGGTCCATTGACAGAGTTACTCAAGGTTGGCAAAATAGAAGGAAAGAAGGGATCTCAAGTCAAGCTCAAGTGGACGCCAGAATGTGAGGAGGCATTTACTGGCCTCAAGGAAGCACTGGCGAATGTGGTTACATTAAAGACTCCGTGGTTGGATGGAAGACCTTTTTATATTCGTACAGACGCCAGTCGTTACGCCATTGGTGCTACGATCGAACAAGTCGACGACGAAGGTCACCATCACCCTCTGGCTTTCTGGTCTCGCAAGCTTACAACAAGACAGCGAAATTGGAGTCCAAGGGAACAAGAAGCCTACGCAATCCTTTGTGCCTTACGGCGTTACGAAGGTTGGATCTTGGGCCATCGCGTCGAGGTACTGACTGACCACAAGTCACTGGAGAGCTGGAGGACAGAACATGTGGATACCCCTGGTGGACCAGCTGGGAGAAGAGGCCGTTGGCATGAAACTCTCAGCAGATTTGACCTCCATGTGACTTACATTCCGGGTCGCTACAACACAGTGGCGGACGCCCTGAGTCGCTGGGCCTACCCAGCCTCAGAGGCTTACTCTGAAGTGAGTTTTCATGGGACAGCGACGGATAAAGCTGAAGTGATCGAGTTCGACAAGGAGGAACAAGCACTGATCAAGAAACATTGTCTCCAATGTTCGATTAAAAATCGGATGAAGGTGGATTTGGTCAGATGCAAGGAGATTACCAAGGCAGATCAGACTGCGGGAGTTAACTCTGACTCTGAGTCGTCGCTGCCACTCCTGAATGTGTTTCCTACAACGAGATCCAAAGCGAAATCCACGCTCCCTCCACAACAAAAGGACAAGGAAACTTCCTTCCTCTATGTGGATTGGACTGAGATGTACAAAGAGGACAGGTTCTTTGGGTCTGTATACCACAAGTTGAAAGGGGACAAGCCTTACAACTCTGAAGAGAAGTCGGATTTCAAAATCCAAGGCGACAAGTTATTTTGGCAAGGACGGATTTGTGTTCCTGATTGTCTGATTGACCAATATGTCAAACATTGGCATCGGAATGAGACAGCCCACACACATTCTCGTGTGCTGGAACAGGAGCTACGCCACAGAGTGTACACAAGGGACCTCAAGAGTGCCTGTGAACGAGTTGCCAAAGGATGCAAGCAATGTCAGTCGACCATCCCCAAGAATCAAAAGGCAGAAGGACTACTGAAGGGATTACCAATTCCAGAGAGGCTGTTCGACAAGGTGACGGCGGATGTCTTCGAGTTGGGACAAATCCAAGAGGAATGTCTCTACACGAGGAAGCCTATCGATGGGGTTTTGTTAATTCAAGACCGCCACAGTGGCTACATCCAAGTCCTCCCTTGCAACACGAAGCATCTCACCTCTGAAATGGCTGCCAAGTAGACTGCAAGTCAGTGGATGAGTAACTGGGATGTGCCCAGTGAAATTCTGACGGACAGTGGGAAAGAGTTCATTGGGACTTGGTGGGAGAACATGTGTGCCCTATTGGGAGTTCATCACCTTCGTGCCCGAGTCTACGACCATCGAGCTCTCCCTGCTGAACGCGCTGGAAGGATTCTTATCTCCATTCTGAGAAAATTCCTGGCAACTCAAAAAGACTACAATTGGTTGGAGACAATTTACTGTGTCTTGAGAAGATACCATCGCACCAAGAATTACACTGGATTAAGTCCGAATGAGCTGGTTTTTGGTCGTGAGAAGATGGGTCCTGGACCAGTGATGTATCATCCAAGGCAGTGCTACGACGCCTCGCAATGGTTTGAGAGGATCAAGGATTTAGAAGCCAAGTGGATCCAAGCCAAAGTGGAAAGTCAAGCAGATTGGTTGAATTTCAAAAATAAATCAAGAACGCAAGGAAAACCCTTCGAGAAAGGCCAGCAAGTTTGGCTTCGTAAGTCAGACGAGACCCTGAAGGACGACAACAAATTGTTACCTTTGTGGGATGGCCCATTCCAAGTCAAAAGTCAACTAAGTGAGACTACATTCAACATTGAGATTGAGCCAGGCAGGCATCAAGAAGTACATCGAGATCGTTTGAAGGCCGAAGTACCCTGCCCCAAAGGAAGGTTCAAGCCTCTCTATTGGACTTCGAAGTACCTGAGCGACAGGAAGATGGTCACAAGCAGTTTCGAGTTGGAGAAGATTCTTGAGTACAAGAAGAATGCTCGAGGCAAGTGGTACTTTCTGTGCAGATGGAAAGGATTCGGTCCAGAAGAAGACAAATGGGAGCCAGCTTCAAGCTTTATCCATGGGTATACGGATACTTTCATCAAGTTCCTGAAGAAACACCCTGAGATTGACAAAGAGCTCTCGCTGATCAAGGATTGTGTCACCAAGGAGGACTTACAAGCACAAGAAGAAACTCCAATCGTGGCATCATCCATCCCTGACAAGATCTGATCAGCATTTGGGTCGCCGAAACTTTCGGAGAGGTTTACGGTCGACATATACCCTTGGCATGGGGACAATACAGTCCTGACGCATCGTCTATGTGGTTCGATGAACAGATGATGGGACATTCTGGGGTCATCCTGGTCATTCCATCCATCATTCCCATCATGGTCATCATGTGAATCATGTGCTTCATCTCAGATGATTCCAATCCGAAGATCCGAAAGGCCATTATCCTCAACCACGACGACACTCTCGTGTTTAGCTGTCGGCTGGACCCCTCTACTCGCCTTGGGAAGGACTCGTTCGAGTTCGTGCTCATTTCAGACATTCTGGCACATGACTGAGTCTGATCCATTTCATGTGTTTGACGGATCTGCTCAGAATGCCATCTCCATCAGCTCTTACATTGAGACGGTTGGTTCGTTTTCCAATAGACCACTGTCAAAGGGCTTATATAGACCAAGTGACGACGATGGTGTTCTTACTTGTGTCGACTCGCTGTTCATCTGTGGACTGTGTTGGAATCCCCCTCAGAATCAGCTCAATTTTGGCAAATTCCCAGTACCAAGCATTGGATGCTTATACATTCTGGGACTATAACGAGTCAATTACCCCTTCTGGCTCATACTGGCATTAAACATGAAGCCCTGGGAACAATACTGACAGTGGGGTAGCCCTCACTGGGTTTTCTTGGCTATCATTACTTTAAATGATTGGATTTCCATCATGGGATTCATCATCATCATGAGGATTTGACCTGGATTGGCTATGAATGAGAACTGGATTTCCGTTCAACACTACACACAGTGTCTATCAACATTGAATTGGACCTATTTTGGCTTGCTGTGAACTTCGCCACCCTCAATCCGTGGGCGATTCACTGATTTTGGTCCCAATTCAGGCACATTTTGTACCATAATCTGGCATCTGGTCTCATGACTGCAAATGACACCAGCCAGTTTCACATATCTTGGACTCCATGAAGGGATACCCTATTATTTTGACGCTCGACGACATGGCGACGCTCGTTTTCTGTTTTCTGGCAGTGGGATGTCAGATCCTGGTTTCATCATGAATCATAATCATGGATCATCATGTACATTCTTCACTCAGACTTTCAATTTTCGAATTTTCGAGCTTGAACGAAGCTTTTTCTGTGTGCCCTAAGGTACCTATGCGTTTCATTCAAGTCGATGGCCATCGCGAAGCACAGATCTCAGCACATTTTTGCTCAATTCAGCTCAATTTCACACATTTTGCCTTAGATTAGTCAGTTTTTGGTCACTTTCGCCGTTTCGTTCACTTCACTTGACCCAGCCTGACATACTGGCGTATGTTTTCAGAGGGGGAGTGTAACGGCAGCAGTGACAGCACTCAATTATACACTGATGTGATCAGAATTTCAATGATTCTCAGATGTACATTAGTGCAGTAAATTTTCCGTTCTGTTTCATGTTTTCCGTTCGCCGCCAGATGTCGCCTGTGAGCGCGCGTCGAGTCGCATTTGTCTTTCGTGATTTCCCAATCGGATTTATTTAAATTATTTCGAATGATTTCACGTTGTGTCATTAGTTGCAATGAATGCGCATTGAGATTCTATGTCTGCTCCATTTTTGTAGACCGGGTTTTCGTACCTTTCATATTCCACCATGGAGTTCACTGGACTTACAAGTGCTTCGCATATGTCGCTCCCAGAGGCTGGATATGGGTCTGAAGAGGGTTATGTGGGTTCGGAGATATCAGGGGCAGTGTCGGGCGTTACGACCCCTGGGGCATCAAGGCTACAGGCTTCGCAGTCACAACAAAGATCAACAACTATGCAGCGGTTACAGAGCGCACGCTGCAGGGCAGCAGCAGCAGCGCGTCTCCGGGGAAGGAGAAGCGGTCCGCCGGGGACAGGAAGCGGGACCGGAAGTGGCGGGAGAACCAGGAATCCCTGGCCGCCGAAGCCGCCCAAGGCGCCAGGGGCGGAACCCCAGCCCCCAGCCCCCAACGGGCCAGTGGCGGTCACCACCCCGGCCACACCACCCTTGGCGACTTCCTTCAAGTCGCCAAGCATGCCAAGGCCAAGCCCCGTCAGCTGCATCTGAGGAAGTCAGGCCCCAGCAGCGACGTGGAGTCGGCCCACCGCAGGAGGATGCCGGCCGACCAGGCCAGCTCCAGCAGCAGCGTCGCTCCCGACCAAAGGGACGTGGCGCGCGCCTGTGAGCGCGCCTGTGGGGTGCCCTGCAACCTTCGGGTTGCCCGGCAACGGGCCACGCAGCACAACTCTGCCATGGAGGGCGCCGTCGGCATCGCCCAGCAGGAGGCTGCGGAGTGGGCGCATGGCATGGCCATCCACGCCTCGACCGTGGCGGCCATTGCGGCCGGACTCACGACCACAGCCGCCCATGAGGCAGCGACTGCCCAGGTCAAGGGTGAGGTGGCGGCAGCCGCCGAGGAAGCCCGCCTGACGCAGGAGGCCATTGTCTGCAAGGAGGCCGAGGTGAAGGCGCTGGAAGAGGCGCTTGCCAAAGAGAGGGCAAAGAAGGAGGCGGAGGAAAGGTCCCACGCCGAAGCAACGGCTAAGGCCCAGGCGGACGCCGCCAAGAGGGACGCTATCGAGGCCGCGCGACGGAAGGTGGCTGAGGAGAGGGCCAAGACGGAGGTGGAGTTGGCGGCGTTGGAAGCGGAGAAGGCTCGGCTGCAGCAGGCCCGGGAAGCCGAGGCGGCTCGTGCCCGGGAGGAGGCGGAAGGGCGAGCTGCTGCAGCCACGGCCGCCGCAATGGCGGAGGCAGAGGTCAAGCTCCGGCGAGAGACTCCCCCGGGAGGATCCCGAGTGAAGACCCTTCGAAAGCTTTTCGAAGGGGACGCCTCCTCCAAGATGGCACTGGATCCGGAGAAGGTGGACACGGGCCGCAGTGGGAGCAGTGGCCCCACTGCCTACCGACGGAGGAAGGGCAAGGGGAAGACCCCCGAGAGGTCACGGAGGCCAGCGGGCGGACACCCCCCCGACAGCGACCCCTTCTTCACCGCCAGCGACGGGGATGAACGAGGCGGCCGACATCGCCGAGGAGTGGCTGGCGGAGGAGGCGGAGACGTCCCCATGGTGCCAGAGGGTGAGAGTGAGGATCTCCCTCCTCCCTACCGGAGCTCGGAGTCTTCCGCGTGCGGGACCGAGACGCCCAGATGGGGCGACATGGACGAGTATGATGACATGGACTTCGACTACACGAAGAAGCCCCCATCCTCGGACCCACCGAGGCGACCCGGCGGAGACCCACCGGGACCCCCTGGCGGGGGACCATCAGGACCCCCTGGAGGACGCCCACCAAGTGGACCCCCTGGAGGCGGACCACCGGGCGGGGGAGGACCCCCTGGACCGGGCGAACCCGGCGGAGGCCCTCCTGGAGGACCCCCTGGGGACCCCGACGACCCACCATGGAACGGCGACCCGGATTCCACCTGGCGGTGGATTGTCTACCTCCGCAGGAGGGTCCAGTCCCTCAAGCGCGAGGTAGACACAGGCAAGGGCGAGATGACTCGCATCGCCAGGGTCGCCGCGCGCGCACAGAAGGAGCTGGACATCGCCAAGATCGAGATGGTCAAGAGCGCCAAGGTCGCCACCGTCACCCAGAGGCAGCTGGACATCGCCAAGGGCGAGACCAGGCAGCTGAACAAGGTCATCAGCGGCCTGCAGCAGAGGTTGGACGTGCTGGAAGGCCGTGGGAGCGTCGGCCGCGACCACCCACCCCTGGAGTCTGGCTCGTCGGACGACGGTTGGGGACCCGGACCAGGTCCGGGCAGACCCCACGCCCTCGGCGGAGCCCCCAGGAGTCGCCCCAGCGCCAGTGCCCCCTCTCTCAGCGCCCCCTCTCACCACAGCGCGGGCCACCGCAACGAGCGCGTGCCGCCCGGCAGTGGCAGTGAGGATTGGCGTAATGAGTGGCTCAGCGCGGAGTACCACAACCGCCGTGCTCCACCGCGGACACCGGTATGCCCCCGACGCCCCGCACCAGCCCCGGAGCCAATTGCAATGGCTGGTGGACGTTATGGTGGACTCAGGGATGAGGTCCCCAGAGGAGACGTGGAGTGGAATGTCGGCGGAGGTGAGGACTTGGACCTGGACCTGGAGGAGTTTGACATTTCCCCGCCGCGTGGTGTACGACGGGAGGCCGCTGAACGCAGCCGCCGGCGCCGTGATGAGGAGGCATACATGGAAGGAGTACGGCGTGAACATCTAGGTTCAGCGTACATGGAGGAACCACGGCGCGGCCACGCGGATACCGGGGAGGAGATGGAAGTGGCAGCCGTGGGAGTCCGTGGGAGAGGCCGATGGGAACCTCGGTCGACCTCGCGGCCGGTGTTCATGGTCTCTAAGGCCGCAGAAGCCGCCGTGTGGGAAGACCTGAAAGACATCAAGCCCCCCATGTACGATGGCAACCCCCTCAACCTCGACCGCTTCTTGGAGAAGCTGAGCGATTGGGGGATGACCGTCACTGAGGACATGGATCCCGCAGATGCGGAGAAATATGTCTTCAGACGGTTCAGGTACCGCCTGCCGGAAGTGCTCCAAGAGCTATACTTCGTGGCGACCAAGGAGGGGAAAATCCAGACCCTCAAGGAAGCCAAGAAGTGGCTCAACGAGCAGGAGCGGGTGGACGCTCCGCAGGTGGCTGCCAAGCGGTGGAAGTCCATCAAGCTTCAGCATGATGGACGGGAGATCCGCCTAGGGGACTGGCGAGACTTCCGGGGGCAATACACCCTCTTCCGCCGCAACGTGGTGGACTGGAACGAGGGTGACGAGCAGGCTCGCCTGCTCTCCATGCTGCCGGAAGCATGGATCAAGAGGGTCACCAAGGAGGAAGCCAAGAGGGCCAAGTCCAACCACAGGGTCAAGATGATGCTCCCCAAAGAGTATCATACAAACGTGGTGGCTCGGACGAGGAAGAACGTGGCCTGGGATGTCAAACGGCACTCCCTGCGGAACGCTCTCCTCATCACCGTCTCGGGCGATCGCGAGAAGACCGCGATGTGGCGCCTTGACGAGTGTGACGTGAGCGGCCAGACCATCTGTCTGCAGGCCATCCCGGCGCGGATGAGTTGCGACGAGATTCTGGAGTGGGTTGGAGAGGAGGTTCTCAAGGAGTACCGGAACCTCCACCACACCCGCGGGTTGAGGCCCGGCGACCGTGACGTCAACTACGTTGGCGAGGGACCTGGTGGGGAAGCTGCCATGGACCCAGCGGGAGCCGATGGCGATGAAGCTCTCGTCAACGATGACGACGACGACGAGCCCGCCAAGATGGCCGTTTGTGCCTTCGTGGCTCACAACTTGAACGCGGGCAGCAACCGGGGAAGCTGGAAGCCCCTGCAGCAGGGTTGGAAGAAGAAGGAGAAGAGGGACCCCCGCCGCATTGGCGACCCTCCGCTGTCCTTTGGGGAGTTCATACGAGCTCACCCTCAGGGCTGTTTCGTGTGTTATGGGAGGAAGCGAGGCTTCAACCATGACCACCGAACATGCCCCATCCACCAGGCCGACACGGAGACCTACAAGAAGGCGCACGGGTCGAAGAAGTGTGCGCCCGCGGGTATCCGGGAAGCCAAAGTAGAGGTCGACAAGGACGAGCTCTCCAAGCTGATGTCGGTGGGGACCGAGTTGGCCAAGGAGATCCAGGAGATCAAGAGGAACTGGGTCCCCAGGTCGGACAACAAGAACAAGGAGAACAACGAGAACGATAAGAACAAGGACAAGGACGAGAAGCCTAGGAATAGGGGAAGGAAGAAGGGTGTCAACGAGGTTGATGCGGAGGAGAATACCCCTACTTCCACAACCGACGCCCCCTAGCGGAGCCCCTGCAGCCAAGGGCCCCAGCTAGGGCGGTCGCAGGATGCCGTCGTGGGAAGCGCCACACCATCCCAGTCGGGAGTGAGAAAGCACAAAGGGATTGCCACGGGCGGAAGGCCCGGTCCGGCACCCGACAGTCGCGGTGGCGGGGTGAGGGCAAGTGAAGGCACGAACCCTTGCACCCGTCCATCCTTCGCGACTAAGAATGGATTCGATGTGCTTCAAGATCTATCCGAGAGTATCGGGGGATCACCCGGACCGCAGCTGGATGGTGCAGATGGGCAGCCTGAGCCCATTGTCGGTGACCTGCACCAGTCGCTTTTTGAGTTTCTGGAACGGCCGGAGATCCTGAGCCTGCACGCCGTGCGCCGAGTGGGGCGTGAGCGGCAGTTGCATCTTAAGGTCCGTGCCTTATGCGGGGAAGTGGAGAAGGTCTGCGACGTGTTGGTCAACACGGGAGCTCAGGGCAGCTTGGTCAAGGCTGGCCTACTTCCGTCAGAGTGTTTGACCGACAGTCCGAAACCTGTCAGGCTGAAGGTGGCGAACAGCCAGTACATGGTGGGAGGCACGAAGGAAGCGGCCATTGGGCTGCAGTTCCTGAACCACCGTGAGCTGAGCCGCCCGGACCTCGGCAAGGAAATCCCCCTGCAAGGTCGCTTCTACGAGGCCGAGATGGACTGGGACATGATCGTTGGGTACGACTTCATGATGGAGACGGACTCCGGTGTTCTCCAGGCCCAGGCCTCCATGACCCTGTACCAGGACGACCAGCTCTCGTGGCTTTCGTCACCTGAGCACCATGTGGAATGCCAATGGATCCACCTGGAACGCAATCAGCTCGAAGTAGCCGCCCTGGGCACTCAGCCAACTGGGCCAGCAAACCAGGAGTACGGCGTAATGCCGGAAGTGGCGAGCCGAGTGGTCGCGGACCTGGGAGCTTCGGATCTGACCCTGGATGCGTTCTCTTCAGCAACCTCCGCTCATCTGCGGGTTTGTGAGAAGTACTGGAGCGCACAGGACTCCGCGTGGAAGAAGCACTGGGGTCCGCATCAGGGCTTGATGTGGATCCATTGCCCCCGATGGGACATTCCAAGAGCGGTAGCGAAGATACGCAAGGACCGCTCCAAGGCAGTGCTGGTTGTTCCTATGGGATGCACCGAGGAGGAAAGTACCCGACATTGGGTAGTCTCATTGACCAACATGACCTTAAACAAGGTCGTCCTACCGGCTGGAGAGAGTGTCTATCAGGACGCTAAGGGACAGCCCATGCCACCCCAGAGATGGCCAACGGAATTCCACTATGTGGATGGGGGCCTTGATCAGGCCGACACCACCGACTTGGTGTGTGTCAACCGCATCATAGCGGAGCCCTGGAGGCAATGCTTTGCGGTTTCCCCTGTTGACATCGGAGAATCGGAAGACCCCCTCACTGAAGAGGAGTCCGATCTGGTTCAGGGGTATATGGATCAGCCCTTTCACGATTTGGGGAGCCAGCGTGAGGGCAAGGACCAGGACAAGGCCTGGTGGGAAGTGGACTCGATCGTCTCTGGTTCCTATGATGGGAACACTTTCGTACAGAGGGTGCCTGACCACATGTCCAGCCAGGACGAGCCAATCGGCGGAAACCCACCCACCTACGGTGACTTGTTCCGAGGCAAGACCAGAGATGGCCCTTTGGGCCACCTGGGAAGACCACCTGAGCCGAAACCGAGCGGGGTCGCTACCCCTCAAGTAAGTTCAGTGGTCCAGGTGCCCGGAAAAGCCAAGGCAGAGTCCGATGATTGCCCCAAGATCCAGGCATTGAGGGCCAGGCTGAAGCAGAAGTATGGTGATACCTTCTTCAGCGGAAAACCTGTGTTTCCCCCACGGGTGCGTGGACCGTATGGCGAGGCCAAGATACGACTGAAGCAGGACCCCCGTGTGTATCGACACCGGGAGTTCGCCCTGCGGGGCGAGAGGAAGGAGGCCATGGAGAAGATCCTCCGAGACTTCGTCGAGAGAGGCTGGCTCGAGCCCTGCCACTCCGAGTAGGCCTCCCCGTGCTTCGTCATCCCCAAGAAGGTGGCCGGTGAGTGGCGGCTCGTGGTCGACTACCGCGGCCTAAACGCCCAAACGCAGCACGACAGGTATACGCTGCCCCTCATTGAGGACATGCTGCAAAAACAACACCGGCGGAGGATCCTCACGGTGATTGACCTGAAACATGGTTATCATCAGATGCCTCTCGCCGAGGAGTCCCGTGCCTGCACAGCCATGAGCACCCCACTTGGACCTCTCCAGTGGAAGGTGATGCCCACGGGCGTTACCAACGGCAATGCGGCTTTTCAGCGGATGCTGGAGAACCTGCTTGAGCCGGTGCGTGACTGTGCGGACCCCTTCGTGGACGACGTGATCATCGCGTCCGGGGACCCCAGTATGAGCTCCGAGGAGCTCCTGGAGGAACATGAGAGGGACCTCACTCGGGTGCTGGACCTTCTGGTTCGGCACAAACTTACGGGCAGCAGTGACAAGGCCACCATTGCGGTAAGCGAGGTGGTCTTTGCTGGCCACGTAGTCGGGAACGGGCAGCGAAAGCCCATACCTGGCAAGGTGGCTGCGATTGAGCACTGGGAAAAGCCCAAAACGGTCTCTGAGCTACGGGCGTACTTGGGGTTCTGCAACTAGTACTCGGGGTATATCAAGATGTATGCCGAGTATGCAGCCCCCATGACGACCATGCTCAAGGGCAACCGAGAGGAGACCAAGAAGGGGTCCAAGAAGGCTCTGGTCTGCAATGACGAGTCCGACCGTGCCTTTGAGGGGATGAAGCAGGCGCTGCTATCCGCAGTGGGTCTGCACCTCGTGGATCCCGACCGAGGGTTCGTCCTGCGCACCGACGCTTCCGACTACGCCGTTGGCGCTGTGTTGGAACAAGTGCTTGACGATGGGAGGCACGTGCCCGTGGCCTTCTGGAGCCGAGTCCTGGCGGAAGGCCAGAGACGGACGTGGACGCCCCGAGAAAAGGAGGCGTATGCCATCCTCATGGCTCTCAGGAAATGGGCTGGGTACATAGCCCTCCATCCCGTCACCGTCTGCACTGACCATCAGAGTCTGCAGTCGTGGCACAAGGAGCACGTGGACACCCCCTCTGGTCCCGCCTCCTGACGGGCAAGATGGCATGAGACCTTGGCCAAGTTCGACCTCACAGTTGTGTATGTTCCTGGCAAGGACAACACCGTGGCGGACTGTCACAGTAGGTGGGCCTATCCCGCCAGCAAGGGCATGAGGGATGTCTCTGCCCATGGCGATGAGGCTGAGACCGCTGAAGCCAAGAGGATCATTGAAATGGAGCGCCTGATGGAGGAGGAGGGTGTTAAATGCTTCGTTGTCATGGCTGCGGATGCCCCCCTCGGGAGGAGGATGGGCAGAGCGGTCAGAGTACTCGCCCCTGATGGAGCTGAGTCCGACAAGCACCTCTTCCCTGAATCTTGCCTCCAGGACGACTGGACCGACGACTACGCCAAGTCTGAGGCCTTTCAGGCCGAATATAGGGCTGTGACCGACCCTGATCACGGGCAGAAGTGGCCAAAGGGGCTGACCGAAGAGGATGGCAAGCTTTACCTGAATGGTAAGCTGCTGGTCCCGGAGTCCCGGGTGCTCGAGCTTTGTGAAGCTTGGCACCACCACATGATGCACCCAGGGGTCAAGAAGCAAGCCCTGGACATGCAGCGCCGGTTTGAGATCGACCAGATCAATCTCTACACCGCCATCAAGAAGGTCAGAAAGGGTTGCTCGGTCTGTCAGGCCTGCAATCCTGATAACCGGAACGTCAAGGGGGAAGCCCAATGGACTCCGGTGCCTGACCAGCCCATGGAGAGCGTGGCCATGAACGTCTTCTCCATGCCCGAAGTTCACATTGGCAAGGAGACCTTTGACTGTGTGGTTCTTTGTGTGGATCGCCACAGCGGCTACGTAGTGGCCGTTCCGGTACGCAAAAAGGGGTTGCTTGCCAAGGAAGTGGCAGTCATGATGATTCGTCATTGGCTGACCGTCTTTGATATCCCCCGCACCATTTGCAGTGACCGAGGGCCCCAGTTTACTGGTGGCTCGTTCAAGGCTATGTGTTCCCTCATGGGAATACGTCACGCCAAGAGCGTCGCCTATCTCAGCCGGTCCAACGGCCGGGCTGAAGTGGCTGGACGGCAGCTGTTCGAGAAGCTGCGCAAGATTCACATCACCAATCCACGTCGGAACTGGTTTGAGGAGATGTGGCCTGCTCTGAAGGCCCATCATGACACCCCCACCCCGGGTGGTTTGTCCCCTCACCAGATTCTGTTCGGCAGGGACCCCCTGGGTCGGGGACTTCCCTTGTCTGGTGATGGCATGGCTATGGACGCCAAGGAATTCTTCGCGCGGCAAGAGGCAACGGCGCGTGACATCCGCCAGCAGCTCGAGAAGGAGCATGCTGAGCGTCAGAAGTCCGCCCCGAGCTCGGCAGCGCAGAAGTTCAGGGTCGGAGACCCGGTGTGGGTGATCAGACCCCGCCCTATGGGCACCCACCGCGCCAAAACCTGGTTCACACCCGGAGAGATGGTCCGCAGGATTGGAGAGGACACTTACGGCATCAAGGTGGGTCACGGACAGTTCCGGGAGCGCCAGGAGAGTCAACTCGGTGTGCAGGAACCCGACCTCCGTGGCCAACATGTGTCCCTGGACTATGCCGCACATGAGGCTGATTCGGACGACGACTATGCTGAGCAGGACGACTATACCGCCGAGAAAATCCTGGCCCAGCGTCCGAACGCCTCGGCAGCCGGAGGCCTGGAGTTCAAGGTTCGTTGGCGAGGCAATGGGCCGTCCCACGACACCTGGGAACCCGTCTCCTCGTTCGTGCCGCGGATTAACACCCCCTTCATGAACTACATCCGCAACCACAAGACCTGGATCCATGTCTCGGACTTGGCAGCACTCACCCGGGCGATTGCAGCCAGGGGCGCCTGATCATCGCCCTGAGCCCTCCCCTGATGCATTTTGAGCGCTTGTTTGGTCGACGGATCGTCCCTTACTTGCTTGCTCTCTTCCATCTTCCGGTGACCTGCCATCGGAGTGGCCATATACCCCCCCCTGCTGAATCCAGAGGAGGATGGCCCCTCTCTTCTACTTCTATTCAACACTCCCCGCCTGCTGAAACCTTGGGAAACCAGGCAGGACGACTGACCATTTTTTGAGCTCTTAGGGCCTTGAAGCCCATACGACGTTGCGCAACGGATGCCGCTGTCATCGCCATTGTGATTTTTTTTGGTGTGTGGTCTAGTCCCATGGCACTTGCAGGATCCAGACCAGTCTATGTGTGTCTGCAGGCTATATGTGGCCTGAACTCAGGCGTTTTCCTGTCCACCCTCCTGCATATGCCTTATCCTAACCGGGGCGTGGTTTGGCGCTCTGTCCAGAGTGTGTTTACATGCCTATTACCCCGCTTGTTGCTTGTTTTTCTGTTCCCCAGGATATGTGCCTCTGTATGTTAAGTGTTGTCAGCCCATCACCCAGATGTGGACTGTTTTTGTTCCCCCGAGGGGATGCGAATCGCAATACGAAGGCGCCTTGAGTCGCCGTGTACATGCTCTTACATAAGGTCCAGCCTGGACCAGTACCTAAGTACAGATACTTCTGTTTGAGTGCCCGTGATACCATGTGCCCTAGTGGCTGTGATGTGCTGAGATCCTGATGGCGCCAGGCGGGAAGCCCAGTTGCCTGACTACACTCCCAGCGGTCCGCCACTGTCAGTCCCAGTGTGAGCCTACCGACTCGCAGACGCACTTGCAGTCGGGTGGCGATCTCCGGTGTCCTGACCTCGGTCAGTCTGCCTGGGAAACTGGTGGTTTGAGGAGTCGACGCCTCCGCCCATACTGCATGGGGACTCCCCCATGCATGGCCTTCGTGGTAATGGGGCGAGGGAAAAAACGGCCTTGATGCCCGATCCCTTAAGGAGGAGCTCGTTCGGCTGTACCACTCTCGACTCGCGTCGTGGATATGGACATGGTGCGCCCGAGGAAGGACCCGTGGGGACGCTCCCCCCGCCTGCGGCCTTGGGAAGCCTGGGGTTGCCTGATGGATCTTTGTGGTTGCTTTCGACATGTGGGACCACCTCGGTCGTCGTGTGACGCCTATGTTGGCCGTGTATGCCACTGCCACTGTGGTAGTGACCGTCGCAGCCGGCACCCGGTGCGCCTGGTATGGGTTAACAGGTCCTTTGGATGCCGAACAATCGCCGCCAGGACCCGGGACTTGATACTTGATACTATACTTGCAGTCACTAACAGCTACAGCACCGTACCTGTCTTACTGTGGGATTTGGGCAGCCTAACCTGCGAATCAGCCTGAAGTGAGGATGTGATACCCCCCGCTTCAGGGGATGGTCCTGGGTACCCGCTGCCACGCTTGGGTGTTATCGAGCCCCCCCCAGGGTTTGCTCTAAGGAGGGGGGTGAAGCGGTACCCAGAACCTATGGCCCATGGCCCGGAGGCCTGTGGGCCGTCACGCCCGTGCGGAAGCCGTTGACACCGGCTGTCAGCGGGATATCCCTGTTCTCTAACCCACGAAATCTGGAATCCGATTTCTAACCATTAAGTCGATGTGGAATTACCATAACTTTACTGTCTTGGTCGATTTGCGGTTAGAAATCGGTGAAATACCCGATTTCTACCGCGATTTTCAATGGTCGTGAAATCGCCGCAGTCGCGCCGCCTGTCGTCGCCTGTTCCGTGGACTGCATTAGATAATTCTGTAAAGCGATTTCTCTTGAAGTTAAGACTGAAACAGTCTTCGAGTGATCCGCAATTTTTTCCTTGATATAACGGATCGCGTTGCAGATTTCTCCCAGAAAATCTGGGCAGTCGAAGGCGCTTTGAACCCCCTAGTGAAATAACAAGGGTTACCAGCGTTCAAGCGCTCAAGGGCGAAGTAACGTGCCTCATAGGCACTGTGTATGAGGTTTTGCCCCCCATAGTCATGGGATGGGGCCAAAGGATCCCAACTCCATAGGCCCAAAGGGTTATTCATTTGGAGTGTTCTCCAAGAAGTGCGCTTTTTCAGGTACTTGGCGTCCAAGTACGTGTGGAAGTATGTTGAGTTGGCGTTTTCTCCCTCTTTGCTTGCCTCTACATCCAGGGCATATCACTTGTCTTCCCCGGATAGTACATATATGATCTCCGTATATATATGGGCAACATATTTTGCGTGCATGCTAAAATTCGGCTTTCCGAAAGGAGGTCGATTTTCGACCAAAGCACTTGCATGCGTGTTAAGGGACCAAAGTTACATTAGAATATAGGCATACTTTGATTCTAGGCCACTAGGTTGGGTGTAGAAGGCGTGGGTAGGGTTGTATGCCATATTTGGTGTCATATCACGTGCCCATTTGGCGGGTGCACCATTCCAAGACTAACCCGCCAATGGACTCCATATCGCACGAGGCCCTTTATTGTACTCCGAACCAACACTCGCAAGCCTAACCTTCGTGAAAGGACGCTTGTGGAGCGCTCCCGAAGCGATGCGTTGCGAGCAAGGTGTGTTTTTTGCAATATTCCATTTTTGCATGTGCCCACTTGGGAAGCAGCGCGCGCGACCTTCCAAAGCGCCCCAAGTGGAGCACATATGTGGAATCGGGGGTCATTGGTGTCAAGTCATTGTGTTTAAAAGAATTGGTCGATAACTCAATCCAAGCCGAAGATATTATAATATATTTGTGCACTTTTCAAGGCACTTTTGCGTGTCTTTTCGCCAATTTTGCCGTTTTTGGCCCGTCATGATGTCAAGTGGCGACCGTGTATCTCAACATTGCGCTCAATTGACATCATGACCCAAGTATGTTATGAGGGTACATACTTCGTTGCCCACCATATCTTGGACCCGGCGAATAACTCCTCTTGGGCTTGGCATACCGTGGCCGCCATGTTGGCAATTTGGGACTATCCCAAATCATGGGCTCACTTGGCGACCCTGCCATTCCCAAAACCGGAGGGGTTGGGCAACGCCCAAAAGATATGTTGGACGCATATGACTTGATACCAATCCTATGGCACACTCCGGTCCAAGTCGGGCATGTGCCTCATTTGCCCCAACCATGAGTGTGCGCATTTTTGGCCATTTTGAGCAATTTTCCACATTTTCTGCCCGCCGTGCACCATGTTCAGCCCCCTCGTGCACGCCGAACGCATGGACCAATAGACCATATATGACATGGGTGATATGGACATTGGTCCCCATGGCTCGCACACCACGTGGGCGAGGCGGAGCAACCTTCGTCAAGGTGCTAGCCCAAAGTGAGTGTGGACGATTTCGCCATTTTGGCATTTGTGGACCCGATTGGGATTGTCACCACGCCAAGTGGCATGGAGATCTTAGAGGGCCAAGTGCATGAAAGTCTCTGTTGGACTCCCGGCAGATTGCGTATGGAATGGCAGATCCGATCTCCAAGCCGGCGTGGAGATATACTATTGGGAGCACCCCCAAATTTTGGCTCATTTTGAGCAGCCAAAATGACCCCCTTTTGGGACCCCTATTTCACCCCCTTCCGTGTGGTCAATTGGCGGCCCCATATCTCTCTGCCCGTAGGGAGCCCGGACCAAATTTCGGGTTGTACACTCAGATATAGGTCCTAGGTCCTGCCTCCTATCCTGTGAGCCATTGGCCTTGCCCTGGCCGGGGGAGCCACGCGTAGGAATGACGCCAATTTTGGTGATTCTGGCATCATGACAGCACTTGACGAACCCGTGGTGCCCTGATGCCGGAATTTCAGAGGGAACCAGGTTGGGTGAGGGCTCCAAGGAGTTTGTACTCGAAGGGCATAGGGTCGCTTGCCTAGTCCCTACCTCTGGCGGGTCCGGACAAGGGGTCAATTTTTGAGATTTTTGAGCTAATATCAGTTTGGGCTGAAACAGCCCATTTTCAGCTACCAACTCCTAGGGGATAATGGCGGGGCCATATCTCTTGCTCAGAAGGGAGTTGGGACCTGTCGTTAAGGGAGCATAGGGAACCACTGCCTGTTGGCCTTGGAGCTCCTTGGTTCGCAGGAACTCGCCTGTGGCCGGGCGGAACACCTCCCCTATTGGCAGGGTTTCAGGGTCCGGACTGAGCAGAGCATGGGTTGTGTTTGAGCCCCCGCCCCCACCAGCCACTGAGAGGGTCGGACCTGGGATTGGGATACGAGTTGGGACTGAGTGTCTATTGTCCTGTGATGCCCTTACCCCAGTCCAGTCTTAACGCCATGTGTACATATCCTGATGTGTTGCTGTACATACTTTCGTTCCCTCATTGCAGTGTGGCAAGGATCCTGAAACGCTTTGTCTCATGACACGAGCGTAATGATGCCCCTGTGAGCGCAGTGCTTTGCCTGCCTGCTTGCCTGTGCGTGTCATCGCAGCGTCCCGTGGCCAGGCCCCCCCACGGGAACGCGTCACTGGGATTGGAATCAAATGCTGAGATCGCATAATAATTTACACCTGAAATGGCACACAAGAAGCAACATGAGTGTGCAAAGGAGAAATGGGCAAGGAACATGGATTCTGACATTGCTGTGCTCCAAGTTTTACACCTGGGATCAGTGGCGTCTCTCTGACAGAGAGGTCGAGCGTATTGGCCTAGAGAACGCTGCCAACCCTGAGGAGGCAGACGAACTCGAAGAAATGACTGCCGATGAGATAGCAGTCGACGGCTACTACGTGGTTGTAGGTATTGCACGCCACGAGTATAAACAGGGCTGGAAATTTCTTACCCTGTGGGATGGCTATGGGCTATCTAACACAACCCAGGGTTGGTACAATACAGTATGTGTAATGTATTGTATCGTTCCGATACAGTACTGTAATGTAATGTATTGTATCTCAACTTCTTCGAGCAAAGTGCTGTTTGCTCACAGAAGTTATGTTTCTTTACTTTGCAGCTATTCTCTTTTAGTTTACACCCTGCAATTGCTTGCAATAAGCATGACTTGTCTTTCCTAGAACAATCCCATTCCTCTCAAACAGACCGCATCCATAGCTCAGGCTGCTTTTCCCAAAACTGGAAAGTAATTTTAGAACACTCTGTTCAAACAAGTTTCAAAAAACCTGCAAAATGTCTCTTAACCTAGGGGAAAATTCTGCATTGGTTTTAAAAACCTGCGGTGTGGCGTGCTTGTGCTTGTACTTGAGAATGAGTGGTGTGTTTGTGTGGAATGCGAGTGCACATGTAGTTAGTGAGGTGCAAAACTGGTGATTGAAGTTCCACCTCAAAACTCGAAACCGAATTTCCCCATAAACAAATATACACAAACAACAACGCCTTTTATTGACAGGGTCAACCCTGGCAAACTTTGCACAAAGAAAACAGTTACACACTTGTATTTTCTGAAAACCAGTAAGACCTCGCTCACCTCGTGCAAGTTCATCAACACCCCTTGGAGGGGCACAATTAACCTCTCAAATGGGAAAACAAAAGCAAGCTTGCACCTCAGCAGGTCAGTACAAAGCCCTGTTCAAATCTTCAGGGCTGGTTGAGGCACCCACAATTTCAGATTCAAACATTTACAGTGCATCTTGGTGAGCAGCACGCGCGAACACTCAAATGACACCCACAGAACGCAGCGACACTCAAATGACACCCACAGTACGGCCAACACTCAAATGTCACTCACAGCACGTGCAAACACTCATGTGACACTCACAGCTTGCGCCGACACTCACATGACACTCACAGCACGCGCGAATACTCAAGTGACACTCACAGCACGCGCCGACACTCAAATGACACTCACAGCGGGCGCCGACACGCAAATGACGCTCACAGCATGCGGGAACACTCAAGTGACATACATAGCAGGCAGCAGCCGCAGCAGCAGCAAGCACTAGCACCAGCAAGCAGCAACACCAGCGAGCAGTAGCAGCGCTTGCAGCAAGCAGCAGCAGATCCAGCAGCACGGCGGCAGCGGCAGCTTCAGCAGCAGTAGCGGGACTCAAATGACACGCACAGCAGGCGCAAACACTCAACGACACTCAGAGCACGCGCGAACACTCAAGTGACACTGACAGCACCTTCTTCGTCTTGTGCTCCTTCTTCGTCTTCTTTGTCTTCACTCCTCAGTTTTCTTCTCTTCTGCAGCTTGTCAATCTTGTTCTGTCTTCTTCTTAACGTCTCTTGGATCTCCTTCGCCTCTTCCGCTCCCTCCTCTGTTCTTTCTCTCTGCATATTCTTCCCTCCTGTTCTTCTTCTCCTTCTGCTTCACTTGCTTCTTGTGTCGCCCTGCACACGCAGAAGAAGCAGAACGATTCAACCACCAATCGTAATCAAACGAAATTCAAATCAAATTCATTGCAAATTTTATAAAATACCTTACATTTGCACCGTTAATCCTTGGCAACGTTTGTTTGCTCTGCGGCCGCACGCACGTCTGGCGCCAGTCGGCGGCCACCCCAGAAGACACGTACTGTATTGTCTTCTCGCGATACAGTACGCGTATGTATACGTTACGCGTATATATACGCGTTTTTTCCAACCCTGACGCAACCTAGGAGCCCATGTCAGCCTTTATACAGCCAGATGAGAGTATTAATCCCCTTCTTTCAACAACGAGGGACAGCTACTAACCCGTGCTGAGACTCTGTCCAAGCGTAACAAGGAAAGGTAATCTGCTTGAGCCAAGCTATTTATTGTGCCTAACGGAACTGAGGAGGTTGCAAGCTTCAGGAGGCGGTGGTATACCCCAGACACCCCCTTCTCCCGTTGGGAGTCTCCTTCGGGCTGCTCCTGCAGGAGTATTGGATCCCCCCGGAGGTACACTTTCCCGTCACCGAGGAAAGCAACACCGGGGATCATCGGAATACCACCTGGCCACTTGTCTTGTTTGCAGCCCAATGGTCGGTGAGTCCTATTGGCCGAGCCTCCCACCGTGCCATCATCCTCCACAGTGTAGTACCAAGAACGCGCCCAGGAGCTGGACTAGGTACATGTGGGGTCGGATCGATCCGGCGTGCCCACCTCCATACGACCACCCCAACTGCGGGTCACCTGAACACGCCCGCCTACGCACCTAGGTTTCCATGGTAGTAAAACTTCCCTAAATACCTCCTTTATATCCTTTTTCAGCCTTTACATCCGAAATATAAGTCCAATCCACACTGCTTGCTTGCATTACAATACGCCTTGACACTACAGCCAGTATACTGCTGGTAACCTTGTCTTTGTGCATCAATACGTGGAATCTTCTTGCAGAAATGAGGATGGAACGTACGGTGGCAAGCATTTACTTCCCAAAGTACTTGCCACCCTAAATGCCTAGGTGCGTGAACATATTCCCACCGTTCGGAACTCACAGTTGAGGCCCTTTATTTGCAACCCCCTCTGCTTTCTAACCTTCCAGGGGCGGTGAGCACTCTTGTGCTGACAGCCAGGCCTACTCATTGTGTGCCACGACAGGCTCCGGACTCGTGTAGAGCTTCTGTTGCGGTGAATGTACTAATTCCCACCCTCAATCGGGCTCGGCGGCTTGCAAACACTGTGATGGATAGAGGTCGCTGCCTCGGGCCTTCCGTGTTGGAGGCAATTGCTTGCACGGCTCCGGCCGGCTGGGTGGCAGTTTTCCACACCACTGCTGGCAGCTGTGCTGGCATGGGCCCTGGCTGTGCCGTCTGCTGTTCCGCACTGTGCAGCTTGCATCGCTGCTTGTCGTTGCGCCTCAATGGCGGCTTGGTGTCGCACTTGCATGGCCGCTTGCTGTGCCGCGTGCTGTTGCGCGGCATGCTGCGCGGCTTGATGTTGTGCCCGCATGTCTGCTTGTTGCTGTGCCTGCATGGCTGCAGCTGCCTGCTGTTGTGCGCGCAGGGTTTGTTGCTGTGCCTGCAGGGCTGCTTGCTGCTGTTGCGCTTGCATGGCCGCTTGCTGTTGTGCTTACATGGCTGCTTGCCGTTGTGTTTGCATGGCCTGCCGTTGCGCTTGCATGGCTGCTTGCTGCTGTGTTTGCATGCCTGCCTGCTGTTGTCTCCACAGGGCCCCGGTGCCCCTGTTTTCACCTGCTTCCCCCTCGTCCATGGGCATAGCCTCATGAATTGCGGCCACAAAATGAGGGTTTATTTGTCCAATCGGGGAACGGGAGGTGTGTGGAGGTTGTTGTAAAAAGGTGTGAAAAAGAGCAATTTTGTTGGGGTCCATTTGCCTAATTTGAGGAAAACGGTCCTGTTGCACCAAAATGTCGTTTACCTCCTGTTCACACGGTCGGAGCTCATATTGTGGAGTATGGCACGGGCCCTGGGGCGCGTCCTCGGTCATGCACACAATGGAAGTCCCGGTATCTCCCGTACCTGCGCGCATGGCCACAGGTGCAGCCCAGTCGCGTTTGGCTCCACGGAGCTGCGGGGTGGCCTCCATGGAGGTAGGTGCCATGTCCACGCCCCAGTCGCAGCGCCTGGGCATGGGCCCAACCGGTGTGTCGGGTACCTCACACACGGATTGGGACTCTATGGCCAATGGAGCAGACCGTCCTTTTTCATTCCTCGGAGTTGAGGGGTAAATTCGGTAGCCACAGGGGCCACGTCCACGTTCCAATTGCGGCGTGTGGGTATGGGCTCATTACATGGTACACTCAACACATCAACCTCATGAACCGCATCCGTGCCATTATTACCACCATAGTTGTGTGCAGGATCATACCGGGTAGCGCCAACATCATGTGGCGCCTCCGGTGCAACACATACCGGGTTAGTTGGTTCAACAATCAAGGAGCCGTGAGCCGTATGTACAACTTGTAATGCCCCCAAATGCTCATGGCTCGCATGATTCGCATTGTGCAAGTGCAGGTTGTGAGCGAGACCAACCTCTTCCTCTCTTCCCAAGCTTTGAAGGAGGAGGTCTCTGCGAAGGGGGCTTTGGGGTGGTGGGTTGGGGGCAAGCGAAAGAGAGTTTGTTTCGCTAAAATGCACCACCTCTTGTACCCCCCGCCCACACACACATACACTCTTGCAACATACATTACAATATTGACGTGGATGGAGTTGTTGTAGAAGTATATTCGCGGGTGGCGGAAGTGGATGCGATGTGGGATTCCACGGTGAGTGTTGATGCACTTGTTGTTGATGTAAGGGTAGCGGCGATTGGGGCGGTTGTTGGGGCATGCGTGCTTGGTGTCGTTGTAGGAGTAATGGTATTTGTGGTTGTTGCTCAGGAATTTGTGATGTGTGTTGTTGTAGGAGTACATTTGCAGGCGGCGGGAGTGGATTGGACGTTGGATCCCATGGCAACAACTGTGATTGGGACGTCGAAGTCGTTGAATAGTCCACACACGTGGTAATGAGGTCGCCGACGCGCGGTTGTTGCATTTTCAATGAATTCAATAATTAATCAAGGGCAACTTTCAATCAACGGCAATCTTCAAATAAAAATACCAATTGCGATATTCGAAGAATTTGTCCCAATGGTCTCAACGAAAATGATCTCAACGCAAATGAATTAGTTAATTGCAATGTTTAACGAATGCGATAGTCGTTGGAGATAATCTTCAATTGTTATTGTCCAAAGGTAGAATCACCAATCCAAGAATTGAACAAAACTCGTAGAATTCGACGGTAGAGCAAGCAAAGTGGCAGGAGACTGACAACGGAATTGCAATGGGCGGAGCGAAGAAAACGGGACGCACAACGGAAAGCTCGAAGGTTTCCAAGAGGAGAGATAACCAATGCAATGCCAATGAATATGCCCCAATGACGGATCGTAGCACCAACGACCATTTGTAGCACCAATGACCAACAAATGTCCAAAGATGCAAAAGAGTCAACAAGGACCTTCGAAAGTTCTCAATGAAGTCTTGAAATCACGGAGTTCGAACCCGCCGGTGTGTGCTCGTGGACGTCGGCTTTGAGTTGTTGAATTTCCTCGGCGTCTGGCCACCGAATGCGTTCGGCCTTGTGAAGCGGACCTTTCAAACTTGTTGAATTTGTCAAATGAGTCGTGACCTTGTTAACAAAGTCCTTGGAGACTTCAAATCACGGCCTTGTCGAAGGACCGGGCTCACGGACGCACGTTACAAATACAATACTACAACACCAGAACAAGCAAGCAAGTGTGCCAACCAAAATGCTACCATGTACTGTAATGGGCTTTGTTGTATGTTTGAAAATAATTGCTTAAAGCTTGTTTGGAAATTTCACTTGAAAAACACTTCCAAATGCAAGAAAACGAAAACTTTATCCCATAGGCACGCAAGATGCAAGACACACAAGCCCACACACAAACACAATGAAACACTATTACAAACTTACGAAGATACTAAGCGTCCGGCACATGAGGTCCATTCTAAAAAAGTGACAAGTGAATAAATGGCACATGAGTTCAAGCTCTTGTTACAATGCATGCAAAATATTCTGAAATCTTGTATGATGCATGCAGATGACTCACTGAGCAATTCGCATTTGAAAACATGATGCAAGTCAAATATATCTCGTCGCTTGTCACTCAGGTCGATCTAGCCGTACAAATTATCTCAACACGTGTAATATCATTCATGCCTAAATACTGACAGAAAATCCGATTCGAAAACTCTCTCTCTGGGTCTGTACCTCAGCAAAGTCTGTCTGTGCGCGTGTATGTTAGTGTTCTGCACGCGCGCGGGAATCCTTTCTGTGGACTGAGGCCTGAGGTGGGCTCTGTCCACGGTACACACCTGGGACGCGAGAGTATATGGTAGCTGAGCATCTGACGTTTTATTCTCTGGAGTGTGGTGGCTCGGTGGCCAAAATAGGCGAATGTAGTAGACATTTGCGTCAAACTAAAGCACACCATGGGGTAGCCGTCTCTGTGCAACATGTGCGTAAGTTCATAGCTACGGTGACCACGGTACAATAGACTAGGGTGGCTGAGCAGGTCCGGGTCCCACATACTTAACGGCTAGATGACACCGGTAGCTCGGAGACAAAGGTGCGTACTACTCAAGAGAAGCCTTCTCTGAGGTGCCGAGCTAGTCCTCAATGTATGAGGGCCATGGGTGCCACACAGAATACCGCTTTCTATTGCGGTATGGGGGGCCTTGCAACGAGACGTGTTCGGATAGGTAGGGGGCCACATACGCAAAATCATGCCGGCAACGGCTGCAGGGGTGAGCAAGTCTGATGCATCATCGCAACCTTGCAAGCCTCATCTTGGATGCCGGGCGCTATTGGGCAAAGACTACGTTGAATTGATTTTCCGCCAAATCCAAACACCAGAACCAATGCACAAGGAAATGGTCCAGACGGTCATCCCGCAGACTCATAGCCCAACAAGGCGTAGCTAGGTGCGTGGAGAGGTGACGAATCGAGGTCATCAAAATTTTGTGTGCAAAATAGCATTATAAAACACCTGTGCAACAGATTTGTTGTAATGTATAATTTCTACAATGCCACTTTGTTTCGAATTGTAATTCGAACAAAACCTTCAGGCTAGTCTTTTGAGAACTGCATGTCTGCAAGCCGCCTTCATGCCAACAACAAAAGTATTGTGCTATTCAACTAATTGGGGTTGTTTTGTTTGGATTAGCACTGCAACACGCTGCACACGCACAAAATGACATATCTTGGCTAGAAGAGTGCAAAAAGAAGTGTACAGTTCAAAGATCCTCCCCCTTTAGGAGGGTGCTAGATAGGGACGCACAAACCCAAAAACATGTTTTTCGTAGCGGAGACACACATTGAAGACATTTTTGATCAAAAAGTGCCATATTTGTGCAGATTTGGCCAAAAGGTCAGCAATGTGCACAATCCGCAACTTGACATAGAGTTGCATGATTTGAACACATGCTGCCGGATTTCTCATGAAGAATGTTTATACTTCCGACCGCCGGGGTTGTTAGATAGCAAGTATGTATGAGATTTGCAAATGATATGATTTCATTTGCAAAATTTTGCCATTTTTGGCGAAGCACATTGCCATTCATGGATAGAATTTAATTTGTCCCGCTGGCGCCGTTTAAGGTGTGCTGTGCTTCGTGCCACACCCTTTGCCACTTGCTGGATGAATCGTGTGAATCTTTAGATGCGGAGAGAAAGGACGATGTCAGCCCACGTGGTATCATAGACAACGGTCCCAACCGATGTAAGGGTTGCGGGACTGCTTGACGATATTCATCATCCATTTGTAGCGATTGCACTATCTGTTCCTGTGTCTCGTCTCACTCCTCTTTTAGCAGCTGAAGACCACCGACAGGATTTAAACACTCGAAATTTGGAAATGGGTTCAAAACATGTGCTTGCACTTGCAAAAAAGGTTTCTGGTTTGCTCACACTTGTCCTTTTTCCGTGTATTTGTTTTAGAAAACCTTGCTGATTTTCCACAAGTCAAAACAAGGTCCACACAAAGGTGAAGGAGAGCAAGTTGAGGCACCGGATCAACGAAATCAGAATAAATCCTTCCACAAGGGAAACATGTGTAACAAACAGGGGCTGCAGATAGCCGGTGCAGGCTTAAACACAAAGCTTTAGTCACATATGGACAATACAAATGATTTTATAGTGAAAACTGACATTCGTCTGGCCAACAAGAGAGTCCCAAGCTCTTCATCTGCACCTTTTGACATGCAATGGAATTGGTTAGGAATCTCGGGCAAGTAGGTTGGGCCAGACACAGGATATGGCTTGGCCAGCATGGCCAAGAAACTGAATTCGGAATCTGTTATAAAGTAGAACCACAATAGGTGATAGAAACAATAGAGTATAGGGGTCCTGAGGTGGGAGACCACTAGGCTTAACCTACAAGGCCCAAGGCATGAAGTGCCTACTTTATTTTCGTATTACCTCCATGAAGGAAGATGTGTCCGCTCACTTGAGTGGTGGGAGTGAACTTCATGCGGGGGCCAGGGTTATAACCCTAGTTGCTTTGAAAAATGTACTTAAAGCTTCAAAAGAGTGATAAAAATGCTTACCTGTCAGTGTCAACACCTTGCCAAGGATTGGGGGGGGGGCTTGGCCTGGATCAAGTACCCCAAGAAAGACATAGTAGTGACTTTTTCTTACTCCCCCCTGCAATACTAGCTAATGAAGCTGATAGGACCAAGGAAAAAGGCTCAAATTTCCCCAAAATTACCTCAGAAAATGCTTCGAACCAGCCAATGACACTCTCATCACTTCATAGAAGCTTCCCACACTGTAGGTACCCTTGAAAAACAGTGTAATGTACCGTGAATGATGTCCCATCGAAGCGGTATTCCTCAAAAGTGGCAAACGTGCGGCGAACACGTTTGGTAAAAGTGTGGGGGTAGTGGGGTTTGAACCGAGGACCTCCTCTCCCGAGTGTAAATGCTTGCCCACTAGGGTACTGTGGACGGCTCTAATGCGGACGGCGATCGCTGTAGAAACAGCGTTTCAGTAAATGTCCTGATCAAAGGCCAGGGCGGAGCAATACTCCTGATGGAGGACACAAATCTCCAGGAGCTGAAAAAAATAGAAAATGTAACCAACAGGGTGTGAATTCTGTGGTTTAGCGGAAGCATTAGCGATTAAAGCAGTCAAATTGCTAAAAGTTGACGAAAAAACGTGAAAAATTGTCATCTTTTGTTGATAACTTATAGTCGCACACAAGCGCAATTGAGCCGCACGTAAGATACAAGGTTCCAGAGTCCAGTCGGCTCTGAGAAACGAAGGTGTGAGCCGTCTTTTTTAAAAGCTTTCAAACGAATTTTTTGCACAGTTGCATCAAAAATTCTAGAAACTTTAAGAAAAAGGATGAAACCAGTAGCCACACAACAGAGCAGGCGGACAACCCGCCCCATTACACATGTATGCATTGTGTTTCTGTTGTTCCTTACGTTGAAACGCTAGGGTTGTCACCGCTGCGTTTGTTGGTGGTATGGGTGCTCACCTTTCTCGCTCTGCACAGCTAAAACCAAGGATCAAAGGTATGTGAGACGAATGGAGCACACAGCGCGCACATAGGGTTAGGGTATGCGCTGTGCTTGCAATGCATGTGCCTAATCTCAGCATTCACACGCTGTGGCACTTTCCCTGTGCATCCCTCACTCCCTCCTTTTCTTCACAGGTCAAAGAGAAAGTGCTTGCTCGTGCCTGCCCCGCCTTACTGTCAAAATAGGTTTGTTTAAAACGTGCAATGGGCCCCCATGGCCAGGCTGAGATTGCGAGTCCAGTAGCTTAGGATGCGTCACGCGCGTGCAAAAAAAGTGATATTTTGTAGTGCAGAAATGCCGGATGATGGATTGTATAGCAGTGCAAAAATGTCGAGATTGGTATTATCGTTATAAGGTATTATGTAATGAATGATTCATGAACCCAATAAAGAGTTTGAACGTCTAACGAGTTCAAGGTGCTGCCGCTTTGGTGCCTTCGCGTGCAGTGCCTTACAAGACGTTCATCTAAGCTTGGGTCATTGGATTAGTCGGAAAGATCCGGAGCCGTCAAAGTAGAGCAAAGATCGAAGTACAAAATCGACACCTAAGATTCGGACAGGATCATCTGTGGGTATGTTGGAGGACGAGGTCAAGAGCGAAGTTCGGAACGAGTTGATAGGAGAATGGGATCACGTTCGCCGTCTTTGGGAACAGGAATCAGAGAGTTGTATTTGTCTGTCGTCGCCAGATGACATTTTTGTGCGAAGGTTTGAGGGTCTGAGACTCGACTGTCACGACATTGAGGTACCGAACAGAGACTTGGTTTGTTCTTGTCACGAAAGTGGGGATCCGGTGTTTGCTTCTGGACGAAGTTATAGTTGTCCCCATGACGATTACATAGCTGCGCTGAAATGCCCTGAGTACACCCTCCGCCGTGTTTGTCGTCACTCTGAGAGTCTTGAAGAGTGCCAGAGGCGTTTGTGTGTTGCAGCTGACAATGCCCACACCGGCTGTTGGTGACCTCGTTGAATTTGGTTTGTGCGGGCCCTCTTGAGCAAGCTCAGTAGTTGGAAGCCGCCAGTGGTTCTGCAAGTTCGAAGCCTAATGGAGGCAGCGGCCTCAGGAGGAGTTCGCGAGCGACGCAAGCCGCGTGGTTGTTGTTCAGGTAGATAGAAGAGGTGATCGAGCGGTGGCAGTCGCCTGGGGATGCGCTATGGCGCGCACGTGGAGTTGGGTTGGCGTCGCTTTGCTCTGAAAAAACCTTCGGAACTGGCCCCACGCTGCAGTCACGAGCCTTTTTCATAGTGTGCCTTGTTTGTAAGGCCTCCAAGTTCATTACCAAGGTTGACGACCGCAGCGGCGCATACGCCATAGAAGAAACGAATTTTCAGGAGGGAAGCATCTTAAAGGTTCTCTGTGTATGTCTGCGTGTGTTCCGGCGTGCTTGTGACAGTCATTAAAGCAATGGTTCAGACTTTGCGCATCCTCACTATGAGTCAGCTCCTCTACGGCAGTCATTGGTGGGACAGTCGTAGCATTGGACAGCTCTGTTCCTTGTTTTGCAGAGCTTTGAAGCAACACGTGCCGTCCCTGCGCCTCACTTATAGGTAGGAAGGTGCTGCACGCATTCGCCCTTGGTCTGTTGTTTTTGTTTTTTTCCATTGCTCGACAAGTCTGTGTTCTTTGGAGTGAATTCAAGCTCAAATGAGCTGAATGTAAAATCTACGTATGACACCCAGCGCCTTTGGTGCTGAAACAACCCTGTTTTTGTGCTCGGAGGCTTGCGTTGATATGCAGCCTTGTTTTGGTTTTTGGATTCTGAATCCATAGGCTCAGTTTTACGCTTGCCTCATTTTGGGTCTTTTGGCTCTCATGGTGTCTACTCGTGAAGGTTTTGGTTTGCGGACAAAATGATATTTTTTCTGTGACTGCTGAGTTTGACTTTTGAGTCCACTTTGAGGTTTTGTTAGTATGAGTCACAGTGTGGCTCAGTTGGACACCGTGAAGCTTGGTTGGAGGCTCTAGGCCAGCCTGTGGCTGCCCTACCTCCAGGATTTAATCATAGGGCAATTTTGTACTCTGTTTCCTTTTGGTCAGAATTGCGTATGTTCTGGTTTGCACGCAGGTGCACTGACAATTGTACCTATGGTTTTGAGAGGGGGACGCCATCAGGGCTTGCGAGCCTGGGTCCTCCTGACGCTGCGTGCTGTTTTTTTGTGTTTTTTGTTTGTGCTGCATGGAGCTCGCACATTTTGTTAAGGTGCAGTGGAAAACCCCCCCACAACAAGATAGGTAATTGCGATGAGTCCTTGAGTGCGTGAATAAGCAGGTTTGTGGTTGACCTGTGTTGGTTTGTAACCTGTAGGTCTCCTCGGTGTGGTGGATTGCTCACCCAGCTGGACCAAGGGTGACACCTCCACTGAGGTTCAGGTTCGCAGGCCGCGGGCTGCATGCCATGGCCAGGCATCACCCCTGTTTTCTATGCTCATTGGCCTTCCACTGTAGGTGAGTGTTGACTAGAATTCTTTTCAGTATGCTTGAGCTCGTTTGTCCCATACCACTGTGTGGGGAGTGTGGAGCCTGCTCGCGAACAGATATTTCTTTTGCCCTGACCTTGTTTATACTTACCCTCATGCTGTTTGTTTTCAGGTGGATTCCCTTGGGTCAGATGTCAGTGTCCAGAGTTGGAACATTTCAGCGATGCCCAGCAACGCCAAGTCTGTTCATTTTTTCTCGTACGTTCTGCACCAGCCCCCTTTGTATTGGTATTGCTCTTGTCTCTGCTCTCGCAGGAGTGGCGGGACAACAATGAAGCTCAGAAGTAAGTAATTACCAGAGAGCACATTAAGTGCCCTGAGGAAGTTCGGAAGGCAGCTTTTTGTATTTTGGCTTAAGGGTCTTTAGCACTCAGTGGAGTCCGTTTCAGTAGCAGACTCATTCTCTTTGTGCTGCTTGCCCTGCTTGGGCTGCCTGTGTGTTCTTGTTTTTCAAAATTTCTGAGCAAGAGATTTTGGTGCAGAAAAACAGATATTGGGCATGGGCAATAAGTAGGATTTCAAAAACTGCCCCCCCGAGTTTTAGGCTAAGAAGTTTTGGTCATTTTTTGATTAGAATTTACAAGCTTTCTAAGTTGTTTTTCCCAACAGTCAGCTTGGGGTTTTTAGAGGGCAGCACCCCAACTCCGATGTGTCAGTTTTTTATGTACCGAAATGGATAGAGGGGCCGCAGTTCAGGATTTCAGGCCCTGGGGTAGGACTGATTACAAGTTTCCATTATTCTGCACAGTCTCATGTTGTAAATACATCCCCGTGTGAAACCAAGGGTGCCTATCGGCCCCAGGGAGTAACCGGAGGTAACCTGTGGGTAACGCCCTGAGGTAGTTCAGAAATGGCACGGAGTCATCCGGGTATGTCATCCCGTGAGCAGATTTTTCTGTGAGATTTTTATATATGCTCTGTTCATCTGTGGGCATGCTTGCCCATGTAGGGGTATGTATCAGTTTTTCAGACACTTGGCAGTGTCTTGGGAGGGGGATGTAACGCATGCCCAGGCTTGATGCATATGTGGCCATGTGCTCATATGCAGGTTCATTTTTATAGGCAAACGTATCTCCATGCAAGCCAGGAAAGCTCCAGGAGTACGCAGACACTCCAGTGCAGATGTCAGCTAGTCTGTAGTATCTGGAAATAGCTCCAGCTTGGCCTGGAAATAGCCATTTTAGTCATTTTTTGAAGGTTTTTGGAGTTTCTAAAACATTTGAAGGTTCATTGAACCTTCGAACTAATTAGAACCAACGGCGCGGCAGCGGGCGCCAGTCGTCGCCGTCATTTTTACGACATTATTTTTTTGACGGAAAATGTCGTGAATGTGCATAAATGCTCCAGAAAAGCTGTTTTGAGATCAATTTTTAATGAATTATTGTGGATGTTTAGTGTAGTTTATGGCATTTTTCATGAAAATGCACTGTGTTGCCAGTTTTCCACAGACGCCCTGCTGCGACGGCCTTTCCCTCCCCTATGGGGGACATTAAGTATAAGTCCATAGGGTTTTGGAAAAAATATTGTATGGCGTCAGAATGCCCTAAGGCCTCTAGGCTGGCGCATGGGGGGAGACCCATGTTTCAAGTTTTAACCATGTTTTCAACATGTTCCTGCAATGGTTGGACTTGTTTGACCTTGGTTTGACCCTGAACTGACTTAGACATTTTGACCACAACAGAGTTCCTGTCGACGACAGTCGTTGACGACCTGAATCTCAGGTCACAGGGCCTGTGGTGCCCTGCTTTACTGTGATTTTTCCTAACAATTTAACCTCAGCACATGGTTTGGTACTTAGGTATGTTTACATGTGTATTAACTTAAGTTATTGTCTTGTTTGCCCTCTCTTCCTCTTTCAGGACACCAGATTGTGTCATGGGGCGAGCAAAGCTCCTAGAACAATTTGTATTTGCATGGTATTACGGAATCTCTTGTGCTTACTTGCTCTTTTAATGTCTCTTGAAGAGTGCTCATATAGCCTCTAGAGTGAGTGCTCCATATGGCTCAAAAATAAGTATAAAAATGGGTTTGAAAGACCTCAAGCTCTTCCCCATGGAGCAGATTTCAGTAACCAAGATCCAGGGGCGTACCAATACACGTCAAAATTGTTCTAGAGCCAATGCAGCTCTGAAGGAGAACTTGGAGTTCTTTGTGTTCTTCGTGGTTTGTGGACCCTTGGCACAAGCAACAAGAAGGAGCCAATCCAAGGAGCTCAAGTTCTTCACCAAGGCCAAGATTGGACTGCAGATCAACCAGTCGACGCCCTGGTCTGGCCTAGGAAGGCCTGGAGCGACAATACATCAAGGTATGTCCTCCACAACCTCCACTTCCTCCTCAAGTACTTGGACTGAGGAGCATCATCAAGAACTTCAAGAAATTGATCATGACCAAGACAATGAGCCTTGGTGGGCCACTTACTCTGGCTCAGAAGCGGCGGAGATCGCCGAATATTTTAGGACAAATTCGTCAGCGACTTCAGCGATGACATTGGGCCAGAAACAAGCCCAATTAAATGGTATTACCATGCCCCAAATGAGTTCCAACAAGCAATTGATTTTTTTGAAGCCCATCAACAAGGGCACCAAGAATTTGACACGTGGGACAGCTCCAGAGAAGGTAGCTGTCGCCAGGCGACGACGTCAAGGCGAAAAGACCACCGTTCACTCACAGCCAAGGAGCTGGAGATCTTTGACAACGAGATGGAGAAGTTCTTCAAGAATTATAAGAGCCCCATTGGCTCTGAGAGTGGCTAACCCTCGCTAATAATATTTGTTTGATTGTTCGAAGCCCTTTGTCATTTCCTGCCAGTCCTGCAAGAGTCCCAGTGATATATATTCAGGAGTATATGATGTAAATACTTCTTTTTTCTGGCGATTCTTGCGATTGTTTGGTTGTACTATACACATTTTCAAGGTTGTTTGAACCATACATTTTACTTGCACCACAGTTTTTTATACGTGTTTCTTTTGCTTATGTCTTCTTGCCCAAGGACTCTGTTTTTTCAGGATGGGTGTTTTTCGAAACACTGAAGCAGAAAAAGCACATAGGGCAAAACATGAGTTACTTTTAGCCCTTTCGAGGTTTCTCTAAACAAAGCTCATAGAAACCTTTTAAGGAGGGGGGTGATGCATATGTGGCCATGTGCTCATATGCAGGTTCATTTTTATAGGCAAACGTATCTCCATGCAAGCCAGGAAAGCTCCAGGAGTACGCAGACACTCCAGTGCAGATGTCAGCTAGTCTGTGGTATCAGGAAATAGCTCCAGCTTGGCCTGGAAATAGCCATTTTAGTCATTTTTTTAAGGTTTTTGAAGTTTCTAAAACATTTGAAGGTTCATTGAACCTTCAAAGTAAATAGAACCAACGGCGCGGCAGCGGGCGCCAGTCGTCGCCGTCATTTTTACGACATTATTTTCTCGACGGAAAATGTCGTGAATGTGCGTAAAAGCTCAAGAAAAGCTGTTTTGATATCAATTTTTAATGCATGATTGTGGATTTTTGGTGTATTTTATGGCATTTTTCATGAAAATGCACCATGTTGCCAATTTTTTGCAGACGGCCTGCTGCGACGGCCGTTCCCTCCCCTATGGGGGATATTTAGTATTAGTCCATAGGTTTTTGGAAAAAATATTGTATGGCGCCAGAATACCCTAAGGCCTCTAGGCTGGCGCAGGGGGGGAGACCCATGTTTCAAGTTTTAACCATGTTTTCAACATGTTCATGACATTGTTTGACTTGTTTGACCTTGGTTTGACCCAGAAGTGACTTAGACATGTTGACCACAACACAGTTCCTGTCGACGACAGTTGTTGACGACCTGAATCTCAGGTCACAGGGCCTGTGGTGCCCTGATTTACTGTGATTGTTCCTAACAATTTAACCTCAGCACATGGTTTGGTACTTAGGTATGTTTACATGTGTATTAACTTAAGTTATTGTCTTGTTTGCCCTCTCTTCCTCTTTCAGGACACCAGATTGTGTCATGGGGCGAGCAAAGCTCCTAGAACAATTTGTATTTGCGTGGTATTACAGAGTCTCTTGTGCTTACTTGCTCTTTTGATGTCTCTTGAAGAGTGCTCACATAGCCTGTAGAATGAGTGCTCCATATGCCTCAAAAAAGAGTATAAACATGGGTTTGAAAGACCTCAAGCTCTTCCCCATGGAGCAGATTTCCGTAAACAAAGTCCAGGGGCGTACCAATACGCGTCAGGCTGAGATGGCGAGTCCTGTAGCTTAGGATGCGCCTCGCACGTGCAGAAAATGTGATATTTTGTAGTGCAGAAATGCCAGATGATGGATTGTATAACAGTGCAGAAATGTCGTGATTGTTTTTATCGTTATAGGGTAGTATGTAATGAATGTAGTATGTATGTAATGAACCCAACAAGGAGTTTGAACGTCTAACGAGTTCAAAGTGCTGCCGTTTTGGTGCCTTCGCGTGCAGTGCCTTACAAATTGCTTGGCTTCGTTTTGCGTTGTGCAGGTGCCCGTCATTTCATTCTCCCTCTCCTGCAGCAAACAAAGGAAAAACTGCATACTCCACACGGTGCATTAATCGCTTAGGGTTGTTTATAAATCGCCATAGGGTTGTCTAAACGCTTTTTTGCACTGAACGACGCCTTTTGTGGCTGGCCCGGCCGGGGGGAAAGGCTCTTGCGCGCCAAGCTTCTTTTTCCGGGAGGGGCGGGAGCCCGAAACCAAGTTCAATCGCGGGCTGAGTATCGCAGCGCGTTGCTCTACTCCTCTGCCCTATCTCAATGAGACTTGGCAGCCCCGTTATAGACAACCGCAGAGCCGGGGCCTCTGCCTGATTTCTGAAGGCGGTACGGTTGCGGCTTCGGGGTCAGAGCATGACGGCTTGAGCTCTACATCAGGTTGAAAAGTTGAGAAGAAAAGATGAATAGTTGGAGTGTGAAGGGGACCTGTACTCAGCAAAGGGCACTGAGCACGTCAGCTGGTCGCTGTGCACTGCTGCACAACGGACAAGAGTTTCCAAAAGAAAACAATTGAAGGAAAAGCCGGGTAGATGAAATGGTTGAACTCAGGTATTTAGGCCATAAGTAACTGGATGATTGGTGAAGAGGGACAGTGATCAGTGTGGTTGCAGGCTTAGGGGCGATGCTGTCAGTTTGCTGCCACAAAAACTGACGTGTCAGTAGCAGTGACATCAAATTGAGTATGCTAGTGTATTTGGTGTTTGTTGCCAGGACGGCGGCAATAGTGTGTGTGTGTGTGTGTGTGTGTGTAAGTGTGTGTGAGTATGTAGCGGTACGTCTGTAGTGCGGTTGCTGAGGGGAGTGGTGCCTGTTGGACGGTGGTGTGGGCAGGTGAAAATATTTTTGTTCTTCGTGCCATCTTAACTGAACCAAAGTAGGCAAGCAGAGACTGAACGGAACAAAAAGATGGTAATGCTTGTTGAAACAACGAGTCCGGAGACACGTGTTCTCTGAAAGCACGTTCACTGCAGAATGCAGTAGACAGTAGTTTACTTACTGTCACGTCTCACTGCCAGACCAAGTCGTTACAGCGGGATTGGGCGCTCAAAGCAGGTGGCACCTGCGAACGCACAGCAACACAGATGTTGAAAACACAGCGTATGGGCGTGGCCCTCAGACAGACACAGTCGCTGTCGTGTTGGGCTAAAGACAATAGGGTCCCGGAACACTCGATGTTCGTTGCTGCTAAAGGGAGCGAATGTACTGTGGGGCCGCTCGACGGAGTAAGAGGAAAAAGAAGCTAAGATACAAAAAAACAGAGCAAGAGCAGATATCACTGAGTTGGCTTCAGCCCGAAGGGTAGCTCATATACCAGAGAAAGCTCGCTGACGAACTCTTCAAAATTTAGATTCATCAGATTTAAGAGTCAAGATGAACTCATTGAAATCCAGTGCGCCTGCTGCTTGAACTACTGCACAAGGCAATCAGATTTTTGGGGCTCGACATCTTTGTTCGGTGTCACTTGGCAGCGTAGCCGTGGTTGGGAGCAGGAGCGACACACATCTCTAGCTTGAAAATTGCTGTAACCACAAGGACAGCGCCAGTCCTTGCGTCTTCGGCGCAATGTGTCGATGACGTGGCTTTCGACTACTCCCAGACTAAGGCCGTAGGTCAACGACAGCTCTGCTGTGAAGGAGGTATTGATATTTGCAGATGAAACATAGCAAGACACAGAATGCAGTTGTGAAGTACTGATCACGTCTGGAATCTCTTGTGGGCTGACCGTGAAGAGTTCTCTGGCGGGAGTATTCGCGCTGCGTGTTCTGAGCCCTTTTTGTGAGGCGGGCGCTCTATGTTCGCCGTGGGAGTTTGTGGGCAGCGGAGGGAAGTGTTGTAGAACCGTGGTGTCGACATGATCACTGCCTGAGTAGTACTCAGGTGGCGTCGTGCATTTAGGTCCACTGGGACTCGCCCCGATCTTTCGGCGAAACTCAGCTAGTGGTACTTGTTTGATTTTGCGTCTTGAACAGTGGCGTTTGCGTTTGCGCGGAGGCCTTGACCTTTGACCTGACACCTTGGGGCGTGGGAGACGTAGCCGGCACAGAATTTGGCATATCAAAGTGCTGAAAAAAACGAGCATGTTGAGCAAAGTCACTGGGGAGGTCGGCAGAGTGATACGGCGCCGCTCGGGTTCTGCAACAGGTTAGGCGGTGCTCTCCAAGGGCACGCTACTGGCGATATTTTCAACTCCCCTGAACGATTTGTCCTACTCGTACCCCAGATTTGTAGGTTGCTGGTCATCAGGTTGAATAATTGAGTAGTGAGAGTTTGAGTTGTTCTTGACAGACTCTTTGAGAGTTTCTTGATCTCCGTGTGTTGTACATTCCAGACCAGGCTGACGAGCATCACGCGGCACGCGAGGGAAAAGATGCAGTTGCTGAAGCAATATGTGGGCGGCGTGGTATTCTCGCAGTTGCTGTTTTAGAGTCGTAGCAAAATGGTTTATCGAAGCATCCAGGTCATAAAATTCATCATCGTGAAGAGGAGACGTTCTTTTGTGGGCATACGGCACTGCACGTTTGCGAAATTCTGCAGCGAGATGGCATGGAGCCGCGCCTTTCAGCGGGCATGGATCAGCATCCGAGAAATCGGCCTCTGTTGATGTTTGCATTGATACCTGTGCTTTTTGTTTGAAATCATTCTGGTCTTCAATTTTCAGCTCTTCGCTATGCGCGGGCGGGTTGTCTAAACGCTTTGGGTTGCTCTTTGGTTCGTTGTCCCTCGGCATACACATGATGCGCCGTGAGTAAAGTGAGTAAGCCCAGGAGGAGCTCACCTCCTAATTGAGTTTCTTCATGATTGGTGAAAATTTTAGGATTAAAATGTAGGAAAGAATACATTCATCCTTTCGCCTCCCTTCCTTGCATGCCGCATGATGCATTAAAGGACTGTAGGCCACGCGCTTTGCACGTGGTAAAACCCTTGTTATGTTACCCAGGGCTCCGCCCTACGTTTTAAAAGGGAATGGACGGAGTCCTTGACGCTTGCTTGCTTGATAGGACAGTTTGCGGACAGTGTAATTTTTTCCAACCGGAGACCCGTATAATACGGCGAGGTTGGTTAGGTTCCTCAGGCACAAACCGTCGTGCATCTGCTTTTGCTCTCAGGTGGGAAAGGTAGAAGGTGATTGGTGCACTCCCTAGCCCAGCTAAAAAGGGTGCTAATCCCACAATCACATGGGCCTCAGCCAGCAATGGCGAGGACTGAACGTCTCCTGCATGTACAACCCTTTACTACACGCTGTGCGCACATCACACAAGTGCACCTCCTCCAAGAGCTGGCAGAGAAATGCATGGGGGCGTCTCTGTCAGTCAACGACAGCCTAATGGCGCTGTGTTCGCTTGTCCTTTCACAGGGGGATCAGTAGGGCCTGAGAACTCTCTGACAACGCCATCCAGTAGCGGTTGTAGGGGTTAGGATCAGCAGGCCCGGTAGTGGGTGAGTGCGGCTGTGCTCACGGTACCTTCGAAGGTTGCTGCTGACATTAGTGAGTGTAGTGTGGTGGTGTCTCCTGCTCCGCGTGCTTTTCCTCGCGGGCAGGGGAGTGGGTTAGCTTTTGCCCTCTTAAAAGAATGGGCGTTTTGTATGCCCTTAGCACACGTGGCCACCCCTCCCCTCTAGTAGGTAGGGCATTTGCTGTTTAGCCAAAGGTCAGGTGCCAGCACAGAAATTGGGCGCCATAGGAGTGGTACCAGTAGCTGACTAGGACCTTCGGTCCGACATCAGTGAAGGCCGTTGATGACAGCCCCGCTGGGGAGAGAAGTGAGACACACACCGACATATGTAGCACACTTAGGGGTGCCGTAACACCGCCAAGACTGGTAGAACCCAATGGGTCTGAACCAGTCAGGGGTCCTAACTGTGGGCACGCTTGTCCCCAAGGAGGGTATACACACCTTGTCTTAAACACCTTGCTTGCCATTCCCCCCTGGTCTAGGAAGCCACCGCCCTTTGTTTGCTCCCCAAGGTCATCAGATTGGGGCATATCCCATGCAGCACGTGGTCAACAAGGCACTCACTCACTGGGTGACTGCAAACGTGATAAGCGGCCATCTCGTTCACGCTGGTAACCACAGGCATGGGACTGCAGGGCACAACCAGGGCACGAGCAGGGATCCGAAAACAGTGGATGTGTAGGTGTTTGGAGCGCCGAGCCCGATTGAGGGTGGGAGTTAGTACATTCACCGCAACAGAAGCTCTACACGAGTCCGGAGCCTGTTGTGGCACACAATAAGTAGGCCTGGCTGTCAGCACAAGAGTGCTAACCGCCCCTGGAAGGTTAGAAAGCAGAGGGGGTTGCCAATAAAGGGCCTCAACTGTGAGTTCCGAACGGTGGGAATATGTTCACGCACCTAGGCATTTAGGGTGGCAAGTACTTTGGGAAGTAAATGCTTGCCACCGTACGTTCCATCCTCATTTCTGCAAGAAGATTCCACGTATTGATGCACAAAGACAAGGTTACCAGCAGTATACTGGCTGTAGTGTCGAGGCGTATTGTAATGCAAGCAAGCAGTGTGGATTGGACTCATATTTCGGATCTAAAGGCTGAAAAAGGATATAAAGGAGGTATTTAGGGAAGTTTTTCTACGATAGAAGCCTAGGTGCGTAGGCGGGCGTGTTCAGGTGACCCGCAGTTGGGGTGGTCGTATGGAGGTGGGCACGCTGGATCCATCCGACCCCACGGGTACCTAGTCCAGCGCCTGGGCGCGTTCTTGGTACTACACTGTGGAGAATGATGGCACGGTGGGAGGCTCGGGCAATAGGACTCACCGACCATTGGGCTGCAAACAAGACAAGTGGCCTGGTGGTATTCCGATGATCCCCGGTGTTGCTTTCCTCGGTGACGGGAAGGTGTACCTCCAGGGGGGGGCCGATACTCCTGCAAGAGCAGCCCAAAGGAGACTCCCAACAGGAGGAGGGGTTGTCTTGGGTATACCACCGCCTCCTGAAGCTTGCAACCTCCTCAGTTCGGTTAGGCACAATAAATAGATTGGCTCAAGCAGATTACGTTTTCTTCTTACGCTTGGACAGAGTTCGTGCACGGGTTAGTAGCTGTCGCTCGTTGTTGAAAGAAGGGGTTGATACTCTCATCTGGCTGTATAAAGGCTGACATGGGCTCCTAGGTTGCGTCAGGGTTGGAAAAGACGGCGTGAGTGTTCGCGCGTGCTGTGAGTGTCATGTGAGTGTCGGCGCGTGCTGTGAGTGTCACTTGAGTGTTCGCGCGTGCTGTGAGTGTCATGTGAGTGTCCGCGCGTGCTGTGAGTGTCACTTGAGTGTTCGCGCGTGCTGTGAGTTTCATGTGAGTGTCCGCGCGTGCTGTGAGTGTCACTTAAGTGTTTGCGCTTACTGTCGGTGTCATTTGAGTGTTGGCCGTACTGTGGGTGTCATTTGAGTGTCGCTGCGTTCTGTGGGTGTCATTTGAGTGTTCGCGCGTGCTGCTCACCAAGATGCACTGTACATGTTTGAATCTGAAATTATGGGTGCCTCAGCCAGCCCTGAAGATTTGAACAGGGCTTTGTACTGACCTGCTGAGGTGCAAGCTTGCTTTTGTTTTCCCATTTGAGAGGTTAATTGTGCCCCTCCAAGGGGTGTTGATGAACTTGCCCGAGGTGAGCGAGGTCTTACTGGTTTTCAGAAAATACAAGTGTGTAACTGTTTTCTTTGTGCAAAGTTTGCCAGGGTTGACCCTGTCCCTAAAAGGCGTTGTTGTTTGTGTATATTTGTTTATTGGGAAAATTTGGTTTTGAGTTTCGAGGTGGAACTTCAATCACCAGTTTTGCACCTCACTAACTACATGTGCACTCGCATTCCACACAAACACACCACTCCTTCACAAGTACAAGCACAAGCACGCCACACCGCAGGTTTTGAAAACCAATGCAGAATTTTTCCCTAGGTTAAGAGACATTTTGCAGGTTTTTCAAACTTGTTTGAAGAGAGTGTTCTAAAATTGCTTTGCAGTTTTGGGAAAAGCAGCCTGAGCTATGGTTGCGGTCGGTTTGAGAGGAAGGGGATCGTTCTAGGAAAGACAAGTCATGCTTATCGCAAGCAATTGCGGGGTGTAAACTAAAAGAGAATAGCTGCAAAGTAAAGAAACATAACTTCTATGAGCAAACAGTACTTTGCTCGAAAAATTTGAGATACAATACATTACATTACAGTACTGTATCGGAACGATACAATACATTACACGTACTGTATTGTACCAACCCTGTTTGCAACACGTGTACGAGCCCAAGCCCCTGTGTGCAAACACAGTGCCCGTTGCAGATAATGACACGGTCAAATCCGTCTGCCAGTTCCGCCATAAACCCCAGAGACAATGCACAGAGAGACCCGCGTGTCCCCTTGGAGCCACCGCCCTCACCCTTCCGGACGCCAGAGCCACAGGTCACTGTGCCATCTGGGGCCCGGATAGAGCATACGGTGAGATAGCCTCTGGGGTACATGTAGTCCTCTCAGGGATGTTGTGCAGACGTTGTCGATTACATTGAGTCAACCGATCACGGAAAGGTAATGACTTTGCTTGACGACCCCGGAGTGCTGCCGCAACTTGTCCAGTACTGTGACAATGTGCAAATCAGTGTTGACAAGATACGGAGCATTCTGGGGAAGGCAAAGCTCCCTGACCGGGACGTGGTGCAAGAACATAATGCTGCCCTGGTGGAGGCCATGGCAGAGCATCAGGAGTGTGTTGACGACATTCGGGAAGCCGTGAACCGAGGTGATAGCTTCACCCCTTTCCGGCGCAGGGAGCCGCGGTTACGCAGATCGTTTTAGCTCATATACGTCGGGTGGATGAGGGTAATTGAACCCATGATCTACCCTTCGTCCTACCGGGTCTACCGCCCAGAACAGCCCATTAACGATCCGCCGAGACCAGTATCCCCCTGAGATTACGGGTCAGGAGTAGAGTCCGAGAAAGGGGACAGTGTGACCTCCCTCCACGGAGGACATTACGCTTCCTCGTGCTCGTGCCCTACTACCAGTACAACCCGACAGAAAAACGTGGAGCTGGAACGTACAGTGGCCCATTTGAGGCGGCAGGTGGAGTTACTGACTGTTGGCGCTATTGACAAGTCATACGCCCCGCCAGCCCCCACAGAAACACAGCACCACCGAGGTCCACGAGTGTCCGCAACTATTCCTGAAACTGAGTGCATTGTCATAGATGAGGTAGAGCAACGCCCACCCCCACCCGGGAAGATGCGTTCTAGGCTTTCTGGGAGACTGGTGGACACCCCCCAACCGCAGACACCATACCCAGCAATAGAGTTGCGTTATGATACCCCTATATCGCCGCCGGTGGCCACTGAGGCCGCCATTCATATGGTACAACAAGCCAACACGGCAGTCCACGCACTGGGAGCACAGAGTCCCCCAGCTTGGCAAGCCCTGATGCACCCCGCTTACGCGTCACAATGGGCACGCGACCCACAACCAGACTTTGAAGGACAACCTGCGAATTGGTTCATTTTAACCTATCATGGGAACCCTGGTTCGCACATTCTGGGCTGTCATTGAGCCAAAAAGTCCATTGGCTTTGGGCCAGCCTGGACGGGGACCTCCGTGATGCATACTTACACCTCCAAAACGAGAATGCCAATTCTTTGATCTTTCAGGAGGTGTGGAGCTGGCTAGAAGACACGTATGGGAGAGTACCCCCGGGTATCCTAAAGAAAGCGTGGCTTGAGTATCCGCCGCCCAAGCACTTGAACAGTGCCAGTCTGGTATTGTTTAAGTTGGGGTACGAGACGCGTCGTGACCGGTATGCTAAGGGGCCCGGAACGCGACAGAGAGGTTCTCCTCTCCAAATTGGGTGGTGAGGAGAAACTGGTTTCCCAGGAAATTGAGCGCCAGTTCAGTGAATACTGGTGCAAGGCTTCAGGACTGCCAGTTGGCGTTGACACCCCCTCAGTGGCGCGATTGGTACATTCACCACATCGACAGTCTGAAATTCCGATCCACAAGGTGATCAAACGGGTGGAGTTCAATATCCACTATGTCATGATCAAAGTCCCCACACATTGGCAGCGAGACTCGTTGATCTCTCTGCTAAATGGGAAGGCAACCAACAAGGGGACTACAATTACGGCTGTGGAATGGATATACACCTTTGACGCCGCCGCAATTTTCCATGAAATGGAAAAAATCCTGAAGAAGGATTTGGACCGGCGAACAGCCTTGGAGGCCCAGAATTTAGCGGTGAACGCCATCCAGCAATCACCACAGCACCAGGTAAATGGCCCATACTATTCTCGTTTCGGGACGAAGCGCCCTTCCTACCTTTTCTGGGGTTATTCCCCAAAAGGGGAAACAGCCAAGGGCGGTAAGAAGGGCGGCAAAGGCGGAATGCCTGCCCTGGGGGCCAAGGTACACGGCAAACAGGGCGCCCCGAAAGCAGAAAAAGGGGCTGCCGACAAAGGACGCGGCCCAGGGTACCTTCCCACATATGGAAAATTCCAAGGAAAAGGAAGTGGCAAGGGCCACCCCAAAGGAGGTCGCCCCTGGTGCGCCCCAGGCAGGGGTACAAAGGGCGCTAAGGGGGCTTTTGGGCGTGGCGTGCGGGAAGTTGAGGCCTATCCTGCAAATGCCAGTGAATGGGACCAGTACTATGGGGACGAAGGACAGTACGACCGGGATGGTGCTGCGGATTGGGATGAAACTGATGAAATAAAAGTGTGCGCGGTTGAGGCTGCTGATATAGGTTACGGGGAGTGGCATGATGATTGGTATGATGTGTATGACTACGAACCAGCCGGAGACGACTGGGAGTATGATGACGACTGGTATGAGACTAATGAGGCCTGGGAGGTGGCTGAGGTGCAAGCTGAAGTGCAGGAACCAACACAGACAGGACCAAGTACTGCACTGAACAACCCCAAAGACCCCGTTGCCACAGACACGCCAGTGTCAAACTGAAGGGGCCGTGGTGATGGAGTACCCGGCTGTCCGGCACACAAATCCCTGCAAAGAGTACCCACACCCCCCATACCCCTGTATGCTTTTGAACGGAATGGACTGACCTGGACAGCCTGGGCACAATCTATTTTTCCCCAGGTTTCTGCCACCCAAGCACGTCTCCTGGCACACCGCATGGTTTGCCATGCATATGGCAAGGCTATGACCCCAAACAAGAAAGCGCAGCACACCTCAGCCATCCCCCCCCCCCCTTGAGGTCCCCGTGCAGTCTGCCACAGTCCATCTGCAACAGTCTCAGCCTTCTGACCTTCATCCGGCGTCCGAGATCCCAGTTTCTTTGGCAACCGAAGCTGCAGTTTCACTTGTGACACACACGCTGCATTCTTCAGTCCCAGAATCTGTGATGCATCCTGAGGCTAGCAGTACCCGTCTGACTGTTCGGGCAGATCCTTGCACCTTCGATCGCGATATTTGTCAGGTCTGCTTTGCAGGGTCTGCATCTACACCTTTTCCTGGTGCTGAGACTGTGTTGGACCCGCCTTCCATGTTGGTGTCTGCATAATAATATGCCTCAGCTGCAGCCACACCCGAACGTGATGAAACTTGTGGCCCGTTTACACCTCCATCTGATTGTAATCCAACAGCCTGTGAACCTCAAATTGATAGTGCTGAGATCAGGATACTGCTTGAATCTGAGTATGATTCTGAGTCGGACATGGTGGCCTTGGAGTCATGTTGTTTGAACCTGGGCAGTGATGCTGAAAGTATTTCTGTGGCGACCAGACCGGGTCTGGACCCCAAAAAGGGGAGTGTTCCAGGCTGTGTTCCAGACTGCAACCCATGTGTCAACAATTCCGCAGAAGCCTGCATTCGAAATGTGCCGTTGGCTGGAACCATGCAGCCAGTTGGTTGCTACAGTTCCTTTGTTGGAAAAGCCGAAATCGCTTTCCGATGAAACTGCCTATCCGTCTCTCCAACGGTGTGGAGGTCATCGCCCACGTACTCGTGGATGATGGCGCGAAACTAGTTTTGGTTCGTTCTGGTTTCAATTACAACATTAGCGACCAACTCTGGCAAAAACCTGAACAAAAGGTCAACCTGATGGGGGCAAACCAAACACTGTTGGGCGGAGGCTCTCGTGGGTGTTTGCTCGACCTGAAATTTCTTCGCCAGCGCCTTGATGGACGTTTTTCTGGCACAAAATATTTTTCAACGTTGGCCTACGAAGCGGATATAAATCTCGATATTTATATCGAAAATCCGTTTCTGTTCGACCACAAGATTGCGCCCTTCGCACATCGCGGAAATTTTTTTCACGATCAGGGCGAGGGCTCTTGGCTTCGGCCGTGGAGAGAGTCACCACAGGCTTTGATGGATTATGTGTCAGAGTACTGCCCCCCTGAATTGCACGAAAGTCTGCGGAATTCACTGGTTGACAAACGGCTGGCGGGAAAATCTCTCTCCGCCGTACAGGCCCTGGGTGAGCTGGACCTTGAACCGTATGTCCCTGAAATGGACATGGCGCGTCCCCCCACCAAGCAGCAGTTTTCCTCGAGCATTGCAGCCAAAAAAAACGTGATGCCTACAGGCTGTTCCAGCTACAAGTTGACAATGTACCGTGACTGTGACACTCGTGTTGTGGCCAAACGTTGCCCTGCAAAAGGCAAAAAGGGCTGGCCCCAGCTGGACGTCTTTGGTAGTCGCGGTGCTCGAGTGGTGGAACGCGAGGATGGCAAACCGGCCCGCCTGGTCAAAGACCCATATAACATGTCCTGGATGCGCCAGTTCCTCTGGATCTTGGCGCCCTGGGAACATATGGACAGAGTCCTGTACAAGCTGGCTGAGGATAAGGCACGCGCAATTGTAGTTGTGCAAAATTGGGTACACCGTAAATGGTGGTAGCCGTTGATGACTATGTGTACTGCCACCTATACGCTGCCTTGGGACAGCTTGTACGCCTTTGATGATGCGGGTAACTCAGTATCACTGCCAGCTGATCACCGGTTTAAGTTGGTAGCCTGTCTGGTGGACGGATCGCTCCTGGGTGTAGAGTGCATCCCTTCGCCATTCCCCGAAGCAACTGTTGATGCGTCCGTGTGCTCTCTGGCTGATACCCCCCCCCCCTCCTCGACTATACGTGTCTTGACGGATGATGGGCGACCCGGATGGAGCCGTGCGACTTGGGTACACGGGTCTTGTTGTGGTTTGTTTCTTGGGAACTCATCTTGTACTCCTGTGCCTCTTTGTTTCTCAAAATCCGAAATCCAAAATCCCAAGTCAACAAACCTCGCAGGATCTTTAGACGGGGCACCAATAATAACACAATCTCGAAGACATAAACCCTGTTCAGAGATCGAAGTATCTTACAGCGCTTATTCACACAGTTGGCACTCGATGCTTCTTTATTATTCACAGACTGCAGTGCGATTGCGACTGGGACTTGCGACTTGCGCGCTGCTGCGCTGCTGCTATTTGAAGCCATAACACTACCCCCACCTTGAGACCTTGAAGAGGTCTCACTCATCTGGGTGGGCGTCACAATGTCGAATTTGCAGAGCAGGCCCAGAAGAAAAAAAATCTTTTGGACATCGACATGTGGTGGCTACAGTAGCATAACAGTGGTCGAAGCTCACACACTGAGGTGCAGTCATGGTATACCTGTCATCAGCGCCTCATTCATACCCCGTGTTCGACCATGCCACGGCTGTGTCTTGGCGGAAGCTGCAGAAGACAACTTCACCAGGCACACTGCACGGGCGCTGTACCCACAGCAAGGCTGTGGGCACGTCGAACCATAACATACCATAACATTGGGCACAGCCATTGAAGCTGATTGCCCAGCAGACAAACAACCAATACATCTGTCAACTCGACAGGACATATGAAGGCAGTCGATACCATTAATGGCATCCAGACTGTCGAATAAGCCATTACTTGGCATCCAGACATGTCGAATCAGCCATTAGTTGGCATCCAGACATGTCGAATCAGCAGTCCGTGCCCCATGTAAACGTGGATGAACGATCCACCTGGAGTCGACATACTTCGTGCACTTCCTTCAGTGTCTCGACGCCAGCCATGAACTTGAAGGTGTCATGACCCGTGTAGTGTCGACGGATATGACTTTCGAGGGCACGCTTCTGAATCAGGATACCAGATCGATGGTTCAGCAATCGAAGATTCGGATCACCAGGTCGGCCGTCGACAGGGCACTTGTACTGGAATACGAAGACATGTTCACGGGCAAGCGCTCGAAATTGTCCAGGTCCCAATGTTTGTGCCTTGGTCGAAAAGAAGTCCCAAAGGCTCGACGGTTTCCAAGCGTCCTCGCTCCACAGGTTGGTCCGATTGGTGACCTCGAAGGAGAACCCGTCATGTCGACCAGTAGACCATCGATAGGTTTCCTTCGAACCAGTACCAGCGGCCATGCTGTGGTAGAACTGACCAGTTCGCGTATCGACTCGCCACCATGGCGTGTCAGCAATCAAAAGTCGTCGCACAACAATGATGGCACTGACGTCATCGACTCCAGGTCCGAGGGCATATCGATCAATGACCTCAAGCATGTCGGTTTGAGAACCTTCTTTCTTGGAGTCGACCGAGGTGTTGATGTACACACTGACCATCAGCGAGGGAACTGTGCAGAGCGAATCGAACCACTTCTGCAGTTACAAGGCTCGAGGCCGTGTCAACAATGACCACTTCGAGGACTTGGTCTCGGCAGCTGACCTGGCGTCGATGTGCAGCCTTGAAATCATCATGGATCGGTGTGAGGTACTTGAAGAACGGGATGTCGAAGTGGTGCTGATAGGCGTTCGAGTCTGCCGACAAAAACCTGTGGTCGACGGGGTCCAGGTGGAACGGGTCACTCGCAGGCGAGTCGGTTTTCTCGATCTCCTCCCGTTCATCAGCATAGACATCCCTTCGGAACTGGACCGCTCGACGCCAACGTTGTCCACCTTCGTATCCGGCCTCGTAGGGGAACGTGAGGTATTTCGAGGTACCCAGGGGTCGAACCAAGTCGGCGGCGTCCACGAAAGGAAAGAGATTGACATACTCTTCACTGGACGAGTGAAGGGCAGCAACGCGTCGGATTGCCTTATCGAAATCGTGGTATCCGAGCCGTCCGGGTGCAGTCTGGTAAATCGTCGCCAACTGGACAAGGTCGATGGGGGCACCTGGTGCGACGGCGTTGTACGCATAGGGTTCGGTCTGTTCTCCGAGTCGAAAGTACTCCTGGAGCTGGACTGCAAGGTCCTGTGTTCGATGTGGAGCACACCCATACCGCTTATACCCAAGTCGAGAGGTGCCTCAAAGACCTCGCAGTTGATGTCGGCGAAGAAGCAAATCGACTTTCTACGCGAGAAAGGGGGCTCGATCTTCGAAGAGCCAGTCGTTCCCCTGACAAACATTCTGGAGATCGCGAATAACTCCAAGGATTGAAACGGCAACGGGGGCTTCTTGTTTTATCCTGTCCTGGGTCCAGAGGCGTCGATACTTGAAGATCAGGTGGATTCCATCGGCAACGTTTACTAGGTCGTCCATTCCTGAGATCTCTCGATGCATGCGGTTGAGTCGAGCAACTCGACTCGGCAGGCCATATTCGGAGAGGTTTTGTCGGAATCCCCAATCGAGCTCTTCGTCGCAACGTCGCCATTCGACGAGGGCCCCTCGAACGTTCTGGCAAGCCATTTCGATTTTTGTATACCACTGGTAGCCCGGCTTGCCACCGACATTCCCACGCTCATCGAAAGATGTGCCAGGAGCGCTTCGCGCCAGCTCGTAAGGGAATGGTGCGGTTCGTCCCCAACTGTCGATGTTGATGGTCCTGCCTAACTTGGAGATAGTGGCATTCGTCTTCGTCACGACTGCGGCATGGCGTTCGTTCAGGAATGCGTGCTTTCCTCGTGAACCAGCCATGGCGCTCGACGCAATAGTGAGTACGGATGGTGCGAGCTTGGTGTATTTCGTTTTCATTCGATCGTTCTCGTGTGTCTCAAATCGATAGGGTGGCTTCAATCCGATCGTACCCAAGTGTCGGAGTTGTTCCACGGTCTCGATTTCATGGTTGTACTGCAGCATGTTATAGGGCTGCCACAGCGGTTCTGGCATTGGCACAGAATCGTAGCTGGGCGGTGGTGTCAACCAACTTTGTGCGGCGTCGAACGCTGAGGGCTCGTACAGATGTTTCTCTTCGTCGTCGGACTCAAGCCAGGGTTCATCGTCGTCATTGTAGTAATAGGAGTCGAGTTGGTTCGTTCGAGTAGAAGCTTGCGTCTTCGGGGCATTCGACTGCCAGGCTTGGTCGACCCAGTCGTTGAGGACAGCTTCATCGTTGTTGTTATAGCTAGAGTTATTCGGCTTTCTGGTATTCGATCCCCACGACGGTCCGTCCCTGGATGGCCTTGATGTCCAGGTGTTCGGCCTCGATGTCCAAGAACTGTCGACCCATCCGGGTGCTGCACAGAGGAAGGGAATCAGTCGTCGTATCCCGTGTAGCAAGCAAGATCTTCATCAGAATCGAACCAATCAGGGCTCGAGCACCGCTCTTGAAAGTATTCTGCATCGACTGGGGGCGGGGGCCCGTACAGCTTACAGAATTCTGGCTGCATGTCGCGTGGGGTCCCTCCCTTGGTCGATTCCGGAACAGGCCAGTTGGCCAGGGCTATCTCGAGCACTTCCAAGCCTGTTGTGCCTCCTGATACGACGGGTCGTCCACTCGGCGCTATTCCCGCCAATTCTCCGCGAGGGAACACACCTCCCTTGCCTCCTTTCGACGGACCTCCTTTTCCTTTCGAGCTCCCAGCATATGCCGACTGGCTGTAGTTCTGCGGTTAGAATGGATCGAGAGGTCGACTCGGGGGAGTTGGCGCTGATGCTACCAACAAACAGCGGCCAGCTGAAGTCGCCCTCGCTGAGGATTTCGCACCAACGTTGTCATTGATCGCGTCAACATCGATGACGTTCGACGGTGGTGCTCGAGAAGGTGGCGGTCGAGAGGAAGTTCGGGGGGTCCCGGATGTAGTACCGTAGGCGGAGGCTCCGGCGATCGACCCGGAACCTCGCATGAGATTTTGGAAAAACCACGCTGCAGAGAAGAGTAAGGTTACTCAGGGGGGAGTCGAAGAAACTCAAGGTACACAGGATCCTCCTCTAGAGCCTTGCTGGACTCCCGAGACCATGTGTCGTCATCCCATTCACAACGGTACAGGAACGTGCGGCGCTTTTTAGATCCCACTCGACGTCTAGCCATAATCTTGACAAGTCGAGGAGATTCTCCAGTTTTGACAGGGGGCATCGGGAACTCACACACCGGCTGTCCCTCTCGATGGACGTAGGGCTTTTTGCTGTCTCGATTGAAAACTCGCAACCCGTCTGAGGGTGCAGGGATAACGAGTTTAACATTCTCGCCCTTGTTCAGTACCTCGAGAATTTTGTAAGGGCCGCACCAGACAACATTAAGTTTCCCTTTACGTCGATATTCCGGTACCAACACCCACCATCGTTCACCGACTTCAGGCACTCCAACGTTTCGCTCTGTTTGCAGGACCACATGCATCTGGCATCGACGTTCCTCGGCAAGCATTGCACGCACAGAATCGAAGGTACGTTCCGCTCGTTGCATGTAATCAGTCAAGGTCGATGGTTCATGTGCATGAAAAGTCATTCGGGGAAAATCCAATGGAAAATGGGGTGTTCCTCCTTCATCTATCTCGAACAAGGATAGCCGAAGGCTATTGGATGTCAGGTTGTTAAACTGAATCTCGGCGAACAGGAGGTCGACATCCCACTCGCTGTTGCCGAAGATGCCGTGTGTACGCAGGCGCTGGAGGATCCACTGGTTGCTGCGCTCCGCCAGGCCATTGCCTCGAGGGCGGTTGGCCACTGTTTGATGCATCTCAATTTTGAAACGCTGAGCCAACTCCTTCCAAGCCTGAGACTCGAACAGCTTGTCTCGGTCAGAAACAATTTGTCGAGGGCATCCTTTCAGTCGAACTACTTCACGCAGGAACACATAGATAAGGTCGTCAGCAGTCATATCCTTGCGACGAGGGATGAACATTCCACGCTTGGAGAATCGGTTGACTACAGTCATGATGGCGTCATGGCCCCTTGTGGTCGGCGGCAATCCTGAAACCCAATCGATGGACACACTGTGCCATTTGGTGTCGGGCACCGACAATGGTCTTGGCACTCTGGCGGTGTCGACTTGCCTTGATTTCGCCGCTTGACAGACATCACAACTTAGTATGTATCGCTCGACGTAGTGTCAGAGGTGCGAACATACGTAGTCGCGCTTAATCAGGGCCATGGTTCGAAGGACACCTGAATGGCCATAGAATTCCGACTCGTGAACGACAGCAGAGCACGACAGCACAGCACCACGCGACAGCACATCGCCACAGCACACGACACAGGGAAGCAGGGCACCACAGCCACCACAACAAGGCACAGCAACGCACAGAGCGGAGAAGACAGGGAACGCACAGCACGAGGGAAAGAGCACCAGAGCACGCAGACACCACCACCGCGCAAAAAACAGCACAGCCTACCAACAGCACAACACAGCACAGCACGGCAGGCCACAGGAGGGCGAAGCAAGCACCAACAGCACTGCAACACGACAGCAGAGTACAACAGCACAGCACCACGCGACAGCACAGCACCACAGAACACGAAACAGGGAAGCAGGGCACCACAGCAAACCACACCCACCACAGGGCAGCACACCACGCGGCCAGACGGGGACACCGACACCAAAACACGCCACCAGCAGACAACCACGGGCCACCAGACTTAGCACCGCACCACAGCACACCAAAGGAAACAGCACGACACACAGCAGCGCACCACAGCACCAGGCACCAGCAACAGCACGCACCACTTGAACAGCACAACGCAAGCGCACCAGCACAGCGAAGCACAGCACCGCACAAAGCGGAAAGGACAAGGAACGCACAGCACAGCACCCCAGGACACACACAGCACAAAGCAGAGCGGCGAACAACAGCGCGCACCACCACACCACGTCAAAATACACACAGCACAGAGCACACAGCGCGGGGGAACACCGCAAAACACAGCGCCGCAGAGCACAGGGCCCCAGGGCGACGGGCAGCGCCAGAGGGCACGGCAGAACAGGCAGCGGTACCAAACGAGCGCAACAAAGCAACACAGCACACAACAGCACAACACCGGGCGGCACAACGCGCAGCAGCGCGGCGCAGCACCGCACCCAGGGACACACAGCACAGCACAGCACACGGCACACAGCACCGAGCGGCAGCGACGAAAACCGCGAGACACAAAGGCGGGGGCGGGGGCAGCAACCACCAGGGAGCAGCCAACGGCCAGGCGGAAAGCACAAAAGAGGCAAGAGCGCACGGAGAGCTGAGAAGCGGGAGGCCAGCAAGGCAAACAACGCACAGCGCCGAGGCCCAGGGCAGCCGGGGCCGGAAACCAGAGGAAGCAAGGGACAACGGGGGCGCACAACGCAGGAAAAAAGAAGAAAAAAAAGAAGAAGAGAGGAGCACCGAGCGGAGCGACGGAAACAGCGAGACACAAAAGAGGGGGGGGGGCGCAGCAACCACCAGGGAGCAGCCAACGGCCAGGCGGAAAGCAGGAAAGAGGCAAAAGCGCACGGAGAGCCAAGAAGCGGGAGGCCAACAAAGCAAACAACGCACAGCGCCGAGGCCCAGGGCACCTGGGGCCGGAAACCAGAGGGAGCCAGAGACAACGGGGGCGCACAACGCAGGAAAAAAAAAGAAAGGAGCACGGAGCGGAGCGACGGAAACCGCGAGACACAGAAAGGGGGGGGGGGGCGGGGGGGCGCAGCAACCACCAGGGAGCAGCCAACGGCCAGGCGGGACACACAAAGGAGGCGAGAGCGCACGGAGAGCCAAGAAGCGCGAGGCCAACAAAACAAACGACACACAGCGCCAAGGCCCAGGGCACCAGGGGCCAGAAACCAAAGAAAGCAAGAGACAAAGGGGGCGCAGGGAAGACAACAACGGAGAAACGAAAAAAAAAAGCAAAAGGGGGGAGGGGAGGGCAAACAAAGGACCAAGACAGGGGCAATGCCAGCCCGGAGGGGGCCAAGCAAAGAAGAAAGACAAAGCGGCCAAAGGAAAAGGTGAGGCGCACCAAAACGCGCCCGGGAGGCCGGCCCGCCCGACCCGGCCAAGAAGAGCAAGCACACGCACACACGCACGGGACCCCGGCGTGGCGTCCTCTGACCCGCAATGAGAGGTGTCCGCGTCCACACGAAACAGCCCCTGTGCACCGGCCCAGTCCCCCGTCGAACGACGGACGGTACGGGAAACCGGACGCGTCAGTGACCGGGTCAACACACGCCAACCACCGCAGCGCACGCAGCCCAAGACCGATGCCGGAGGGACCCGCCAGGGACAACCCCATCGCGGAGCCCCGAACCGGTACGACGCGGAGCGAGCCCAGCGCCCCTGCCTCGGCGGGGGCCAGCGGCAGGCACAATGAGCCCAGTTCTTGGCTGGCCTTCGCGTGCCCCGCGCAGCCACCCAGTAAAGCCGGGGGCGCAAGCCCCCGGGTGGGGAGAGGCACCACGGCGTCGGGAAAGCCGACCAGAGCACTGAGAGCGACAAAACCGGACGAGGCGCGGCGCACCACGCGGGGCCACGAGGCACGCCAGAGAGGCACGCTGCCGGCCACAACCAAGGCACACGGACAGGTGCCAACAAGCGACAGCTGCCGGGTGCCGCAAACCCGGAGAGCGCGCACAACGCGCAACGAACCACGGCACGAGAACAGGTGCTGAGCAACACCAGCCCCCGTCCGTACGGACGTGTGCGCGCCCGGCAGCGAACCCAGCCCCTGCCGTCTACGGAACAGCCGCCGTCTGGATGGACGCGTGTGCGCCCGGAGGGTACCCAGCCCCTGCCGGCTACGAACAGCCGCCGTCCGGACGGACGAGTGCGCGCCCGAAGGGTACCCAGCCCCTGCCGGCTACGAAGAGCCACCGTCCGGATAGACGAGTGAGCGCCGCGCAGCGACGGCCCGCACACGCAACCCACAGCAAAAGAGACCGAGCGCGCACACCGGTGAACAGGAGCCAAGAGGCCCAGGACACCGCACAGCACAACGGGCGAGTGCACCAGTGAACAAGAGCCAAGGGGCCCAGGACACCGCACACGCAACACAACATACCGAGCGGGCACAGCGGCGAACAGGAGCCAAGTGGTCCAGGACACCGCCACGCAACACAACACACCGAGCGGGCACAGCGGTGAACAGGAGCCAAGTGGCCCACGACACCGCACAAGCAAAACAACGCACCAGTGACGCGTTCCCGTGGGGGGCCGGCCACGGGACGCTGCAGTGGACACGCGCAAGTGAGCAGGCAGGCAAAGCACTACGCTCACAGAGGCATCAATGCGCTCATGTCATGTGACAAAGCGTTTCAGGATCCTTGCCACTCTGCAACAAGGGAACGAAAGTATGTACAGCAACACATCAGGATATGTACACATGGGGTTGAGACTGGACTGGGGTAAGGGCATCACAGGACCATAGACACTCAGTCCCAACTCATATCCCAATCCCAGGTCCGACCCTCTCAGTGGCTGATGGGGGCGGGGGCTCAAACACGACCCATGCCCTGCTCAGTCCGGACCCTGAAACCCTGCCAATAGGGGGGCTGTTCGGCCCAGCCACAGGCGAGTTCCTGCGAACTCAGGTGCTCCAAGGCAAACCGACGATGGCTCCCCATGCTCCCTTAATGGCAGGTCCCAACTCCACTCCGGGCCAGAGATATGGCCCCGCCATTATCCCTCAGGAGTTGGTAGCTGAAAATGGGCTGTTTCAGCCCAAACTGATATTAGGTTGAAAAACTCCAAAGATGACCCCTCGTCCGGACCCGCCAGAGGTAGGGACGAGGCAACTGACCCTATGCCCTTCGAGTACCAACTCCCTGGAGCCCTCACCCAACCTGGTTCCCTCTGAGGTCCCGACATCAGGGCAACAGAGATTCGTCAAGTGGGGTCATGATGCCAAAATCACCAAAATTGGCGTCATTCCCACGCGTGGCTCGCCCAGCCAGGGCAAGGCCAATGACTCACAGGTTAGGAGGCAAGACCTACGACTCGTATCTGAGTGTACAACTTGGAATTAGGTCTGGGCTCCCTGTGGGCATAGAGAAATGGGGCCGCCAATTGACCACACGGAAGGGGGAAATTGGGGTCCCAAAATGGGGTCATTTTGGCTGCTCGAAATGAGCCAAAATTCGGGGTGCTCCCAATAGTATATCTCCACGCCGGCTTGGAGATCGGATCTGCCGTTCCATACGCGATCCACCTGGAGTCCAACAGAGACTCCCATGTCCTTGGCTCTCAAAGATCTCCATGCCACTGAGCGTGGTGTCGATCCCAATTGGTTCCACAAATGCGAAAATGGCAAAATTGCCCACACTCACTTTGGGCTAGCGCCTTAACGAAGGTTGCTCCGCTTCGCCCACGTGGTGTGTGAACCATGGGGACCAATATACATAACACCCATGTCATATATGGTCCATTGGTCCATGCGTCCGGCGTGCACGGGTGGGCTCAACATAGTGCACGGCGGGCAGCAAAAGTGGAAAATTGCTCAAAATGGCCAAAAATGCGCACACTCATGGTTAGGGCAAATGAGGCACATGCCCGACTTGGACCAGAGTGTGCCGTAGGATTGGTATCAAGTCATGTGTGTCCAACATATCTTTTGGGCGTCGCCCAACTCCTCCGGTTTCGGGAATGGCAGGGTCGCCAAGTGAGCCCATGATTTGGGATAGTCCCAAATCGCCAACATGGCGGCCATGGTGTGCCAAGCCCAAGAGGAGTTATTCGCCGGGTCCAAGATATGTTGGGCACCGAAGTACGTACCCTCATTTCATACTTGGGTCATGATGTCAAATGAGCGCAACGTTGGGATACAAGGTCGCCACTTGACATCATGATGGGCCAAAAACGGCAAAAGTGGCACAAAGACACACAAAAGTGCCTTGAAAGGCGCACAATTATATTATAATATCTTCGGCTTGGATCGTGCAATCAACTAATCCTTCTAAACACAATGACTTGACACCAATGACCTTCGATCCCACATATGTGCTCCACTTGGGGCGCTTTGAAGGGTTAGGAGCGCTGCCTTCCAAGTGGGCACATGAAATTATGGAAAATTGCAAAACACACACCTTGCTCCCAACGCATCTCTTCGGGATCGCCACACAAGCTTCACTCCACGAAGGTTAGGCTTGCAATTGATCGTAGGGAGTATGGAGAAGGGGCTTGCACAATATGAGGTCCATTGGCGGGCTTGGCTTGGAGCGATGGACCCGCCAAATGGGCACGCAACACAACACAAGGCACATACTCCATATTGCCCAAAAAGGTAGCTCCCCCCACGATATGTCATGCCCCTCCAAGGGCATAACTTTGTGTCAATCGCTCATAGGAACTCAAGGAGAGTTCCTATGCAACACCAACACTCGCGCGCTACACTCGAAAGTTATCTTAACGCACGCAATATCATGGCCATAGAGTTACAACGCAAACTCTACCCTCTTGACCATGATCCATTACACTAGCGCGCACGTGTGGAGACGCAAGGCATATGATGCTTCCTAAATTACGTCGGGAGTATTGTGAATACATCCCACGTTTCCTTACTGTCATTCCTCCCAAGCAACACGAGATATGACCTTCACAAGTGGCCTCACGAATCAACTTTGTTTTGCCCATATCTTTAAGACAAATGGAGGGCAGGATAAAAGAAAAGTTGATTCGTGCATAGGGAAGCACGTAGGTCCACTCGAAAGAGGTCAAATCAAGTGCGGGGATGTCGATGTCGAAAATCCGATTTCGACATCCTGAAAAATTCGGATTAAGGTTGCGAGTGTATAATGTGAAAATTGCGGATGCATCAACGCAATTCCTGAAGACTTTAGAGCCTTCGTCACGGATAGCGTTAAAATTTCCATTATAAACAGTTAAACTGGCGGTTACGGTAAAGTCGCGATCCAACCGCCAGCAGTCAAAACAGTGAATGTCAGAACGGAAGCGTATAAATTGACGGAAACAATATGAAAATAAAACCCTGTTGATTCCTGATATTCTGCTATATAAATCTCCGCTGGCGGTGCATCGGTTGCCGATGCGGGACTTTACGGCACGGAACACGCTCCCGCCGGGCTCGCACCGGGCGTCAACGGGCGCCTTCCGTACATGGGGTTAGTGGACCGGAGACCGGTCTTCCCTTCCGTACTTGGGGTTAGTGGACCGGAGACCGGTCTTCCCTTCCGTACTTGGGGTTAGTGGACCGGAGACCGGTTGTATGCCGTAACCTAGCCATGGGGTTCTGGGTACCGCTTCACCCCCCTCCTTAGAGCAAACCCTGGGGGGGGCTCGATAACACCCACGCATGGCAGCGGGTACCCAGGACCACTCCTGAAGGGGGGGTGTCACATCCTCACTTCAGGCTGATGCGCAGGTTAGGCTCCAAACTTCACAGTAAGACAGGTATAGTGCTGTAGGGTCTTGTAACTTCAAGTATAGTATCAAGTATCAAGTCCCGGGTCCTGGCGGCGATTGTTCGGCATCCAAAGGACCCGTCAACCCATACCAGGCGCACCGGGTGCCGGCTGCTACGGTCACCACCACAGTGGCAGTGGCATACACGGCCAACATAGGCGACACACGACGACCGAGGTGGTCCCACAGGTCGAGAGCGACCACAAAGATCCATCAGGCTACCCCAAGCTTCCCAAGGCCCGCCGACTGGGGACAGTCCCCACGGGTCCTTCCTCGGGCGCACCATGTCCATATCCATACGACGCGAGTCCAGAGTGATACAGCCGAACTCCTTAAGGGATCTTAAGGGAGCTCCTCCTTAAGGGATCGGGCATCAAGGCCGTCTTTTCCCTCGCCCTATTACCACGAAGGCCATACATGAGGGAGTCCTCATGCAGTGTGGGCGGAGGCGTCGACTCCTCAAACCACCAGTTTCCCAGGCAGACTGACCGAGGTCAGGAGCACCGGAGGCCGCCATCCGACTGCAAGTGCGTCTGCGAATCGGTAGGCTCACACTGGGACTGACAGTGGCGGACCGCTGGGAGTGTAGTCAGGCAACTGGGCTTCCCGCCTGGCGCCATCAGGATCTCCACACATCACAGCGAATAGGGCAACACGGTATTACGGGCACTCAAACAGAAGAATATGTACTGAGGTACTGGTCCAGGCTGGACCATATGTAAGAACATGTAAACGGCGACTCAAGGCGCCTTTGTATACGATTCGCATCCCCTCGGGGGAAAAACAGTCCACATCTCAGTGATGGGCCGACAAGACTCAACATACAGATGCACATATCCTGGGGGGCAGAAAAAGATGCAATAAGCGGGGTAAATAGGCGTGTAAACACACTCTGGATAGAGCGCCAAACCACGCCCCGGTTAGGATAAGGCAAATGCAGGAGGGTGGACAGGATAACGCCTGAGTTCAGGCATATATAGTCTCGAGACACACGTCGACTGGTCTGGATTCCGCAAGTGCCATGGAACCAGACCACACACCAAAAAATCGCAATGCCGATGACAGCGGCATCCGTTGCGCAACGTCGTATGGGCTTCAAGGCCCCAAGAGCTCAGAAATATGAAGGTCAGTCGCCCCATCTGGTTTCCCAAGGATTCAGCAGGGGGGAGAGTGACGAATAGAAGAAGAGAGGGGCCATCCTCCTCTGGATTCAGCAGGGGGGGGTATACGGCCACTCTGATGGCAGGTCACCGGAAGATGTAAGAGAGCAAGCAAGTAAGGGACGATCCGTCGACCTCACAGGTGCTCAAAATGCATTAGGGGAGAGCTCAGGGCGCTGATCAGGCACCCCTGGCTGCAATCGCCCGGGTGAGTGCTGCCAAGTTTGAAACGTCGATCTTGGTCCTGTGCTTGCGGATGTACTCCATGAAGGGAGTATTGACCCGCGGCACGAACGAGGAGACGGGTTCCCAGGTATCGTGGGATGGCCCATAGCCTCGCCAACGAACCTTGAACTCCAGACCTCCGGGTGCCGAGGCTTTCGGACGCTGAGCCAGGATCTTCTCGACAGTATAGTCGTCCTGCTCAGCATAGTCATCATCCGAATCAGCCTCATGTGCGGCATAGCTCAGGGACACATGTTGGCCACGGAGGTCGGGTTCCCGCACACGGAGTTGACTCTCGTGGCGCTCCCGGAACTGTCCGTGACCCACCTTGATGCGGTAGGTGTCCTCACCAATCCTGCGGACCACCTCTCCGGGTGTGAACCAGGTTTTGGTGCGGTGGGTGCCCATGGGGCGGGGTCTGATCACCCACACCGGGTCTCCCACCCTGAACTTCTGCGCTGTCGAGCTCGGTAAGGACTTCTGACGCTCAGCATGCTCCTTCTCGAGCTGCTGGCAGATGTCCCGCGCCGTTTGCTCTTGCCGCGCGAAGAATTCCTTGGCATCCATAGCCATGCCATCACCAGACAAGGGAAGTCCCCTACCCAGGGGGTCCCTGCCGAACAGAATCTGGTGGGGGGACAAACCGCCCGGAGTGGGGGTGTCATGATGGGCCTTCAGAGCAGGCCACATCTCCTCAAACCAGTTCCGACGTGGATGGGTGATGTGAATCTTGCGCAGCTTCTCGAACAGCTGCCGTCCAGCCACTTCAGCACGGCCGTTAGACCGGCTGAGATAGGCAACGCTCTTGGCATGACGTATTCCCATGAGGGAACACATAGCCTTGAACCAGCCACCAGTAAACTGGGGCCCTCGGTCACTGCAAATGGTGCGGGGGATGTCAAAGACGGTCAGCCAATGACGAATCATCATGACTGCCACCTCCTTGGCAAGCAGCCCCTTTTTGCGTGCCGGAACGGCTACAACGTAGCCGCTCTGGCCGTCCACACAGAGAACCACACAGTCAAAGGTCTCCTTGCCAATGTGCACTTCGGGCATGGAGAAGACGTCCATGGCCACCCTCTCCATAGGCTGGTCAGGAACCGGGGTCCATTGGGCTTCCCCTCTGACATTCCGGTTGTCGGGATTGCAGGCCTGACAGACCGAGCAACCCTTCCTGACCTTCTTGATGGCGGTGTAGAGAACGATATGGTCGATCTCGAACCGACGCTGCATGTCAAGAGCTTGCTTCTTGACCCCTGGGTGCAGCATGTGGTGGTGCCAAGCTTCACACAGCTCGAGCACCCGGGACTCTGGTACTAGCAGCTTACCATTCCGGTAGAGCTTGCCATCTTCCTGAGTCAGCCCCTTTGGCCACTTCTGCCCGTCATCAGGGTCGGTCACAGCCCTATACTCGGCCGCAAAGGCCTCAGACTTGGCGTAGTCGTCGGTCCAGTCGTCCTGGAGGCAAGACTCCGGGAAGAGGTGCTTGTCGGACTCAGCTCCATCAGGGGCGAGTACACTGACCGCTCTGCTCACCCTCGACGCGAGGGGGGCATCTGCAGCCATGACGACGAAGCATTTAGCACCCTCCTCCTCCATCAGGCGCTCCATTTTGATGATCCTCTTGGCTTCGGCGGTCTCAGCCTCATCGCCATGGGCAGAGATATCCGTCATGCCCTTGCTGGCGGGATAGGCCCACCTACTGAGACAGTCCGCCACGGTGTTATCCTTTCCAGGAATATACACAACCGTGAGGTCGAACTTGGCCAAGGTCTCATGCCATCTTGCCCGTCGGGAGGCGGGACCTGAGGGGGTGTCCACGTGCTCCTTGTGCCACGACTGCAGACTCTGATGGTCGGTGCAGACGGTGACGGGATGGAGGGCTATGTACCCAGCCCGTTTCCTGAGAGCCATGACGATGGCATACGCCTCCTCTTCACCGGGCGTCCACGTCTGTCTCTGGCCTTCCGCCAGGACTCGGCTCCAGAAGGCCACGGGCACGTGCCTCCCGTCGTCAAGCAGTTGCTCCAACACAGCGCCAATGGCGTAGTTGGAAGCGTCGGTGCGCAGGACGAACCCTCGGTCCGGATCCACGAGGTGCAAACCCACTGCGGATAGCAGCGCCTGCTTCATCCCCTCAAAGGCACGGTCGGACTCAGCTGTCCAGACCAGAGCCTTCTTGGACCCCTTCTTGGTCTCCTCTCGGTTGCCCTTGAGCATGGTCGTCATGGGGGCTGCATACTCGGCATACATTTTGATATACCCCGAGTAGTAGTTGCAGAACCCCAGATACGCCCATAGCTCAGAGACCGTCTTGGGCTTTTCCCAGTGCTCAATCGCAGCCAGGTATGGGCTTTCGCTGCCCGTTCCCGACCACGTGGCCAGCGAAGACCACCTCGCTTACCGCAATGGTGGCCTTGTCACTGCTGCCCGTGAGCTTGTGCCGAACCAGAAGGTCCAGCACTCGAGTGACGTCCCTTTCATGTGCCTCCAGGAGCTCCTCGTAGCTCATACTGGGGTCCCCGGACGTGATGATCACGTCGTCCACGAAAGGGTCCGCACAGTCACGCACCGGCTCAAGCAGGTTCTCCAGCATCCGCTGAAAAGCTGCATTGCCGTTGGTAACGCCCATGGGCATCACCTTCCACTGGAGAGGTCCAAGTGGGGTGCTCATGGCTGTGCAGGCACGGGACTCCTCGGCGAGAGGCATCTGATGATAACCGTGTTTCAGGTCAATCACCGTGAGGATCCTCCGCCGGTGTTGTTTTTGCAGCATGTCCTCAATGAGGGGCAGCGTATAGCTGTCGTGCTGCGTTTGGGCGTTTAGGCCGCGGTAGTCGACCACGAGCTGCCACTCACCGGCAACCTTCTTGGGGACGACGAAGCACGGAGAGGCCCACTCGGAGTGGCGCGGCTCAAGCCAGCCTCTCTGGATGAAGTCACGGAGGATCTTCTCCATGGCCTCTTTCCTCTCTCCCCTCAGGGCAAACTCCCGGTGACGATACACACGGGGGTCCTGCTTCAGTCGTATCTTGGCCTCGCCATACGGTCCACGCACCGGTGGGGGAAACACAGGCTTACCGCTGAAGAAGGTATCACCATACTTCTGCTTCAGCCTGGCCCTCAATGCCTGGATCTTGGGGCAGTCATCGGACTCCGCCTTGGCTTTTCCGGGCACTTGAACCACGGAGCTTACTTGAGGGGTAGCGACCCCGCTCGCTTTCAGCTCAGGTGGTCTTCCCAGGTAGCCCAAAGGGCCATCTCTGGTCTTGCCTCGGAATAGATCGCCGTAGGTGGGTGGGTTACCCCTGATTGGCTCGTCCTGGCTGGACAGGTGGTCCAGTACCCTCCTTACGAAGGTATCTCCATCGTAGGAACCAGAGACGATCGAGTCCACTTCCCACCAGGCTTTGTCCTGGCCTTTGCCCTCACGCTGGTTTCCCCAGTCGTGAAAGGGCTGATCCATATACCCCTGAACCAGATCCCACTCCTCTTCAGTGAGGGGCTCTTCCGATTCCGATTCTTCGATGTCAACAGGGGGAACCGCAAAGCATTGCCGCCATGGCTCCGCTATGATGCGGTTGACACACACGAAGTCCGTGGCGTCGGCCTGATCAAGGCCCCCATCCACATAGTGGAAGTCCGTTGGCCATCTCTGGGGTGGCATGGGCTGTCCCTTAGCGTCCTGATAGACACTCTCCCCAGCCGGTAGGACGACCTTGTTTAAGGTCATGTTGGTCAATGAGGCTACCCAATGTCGGGTACTTTCCTCCTCGGTGCATCCCATAAGAACAACCAGCACTGCCTTGGAGCGGTCCTTGCGAATCTTCGCTATCGCTCTTGGAATGTCCCAACGGGGGCAATGGATCCACATCAATCCCTGATGCGGACCCCAGTGCTTCTTCCACGCGGAGTCCTGGGCGCTCCAGTACTTCTCACAGACCCGAAGATGGGCGGAGGTTCCTGAAGAGAACGCATCCAGGGCCAGATCCGACGCTCCCAGGTCCGCGACCACTCGGTTCGCCACTTCCGGCATTACGCCGTACTCCTGGTTTGCTGGCCCAGTGGGCTCAGTGTCCAGCGCGGCCACTTCGAGCTGATTGCGTTCAGGGTGGATCCATTGGCATTCCACATGGTGCTCAGGTGACGAAAGCCACGAGAGCTGGTCGTCCTGGTACAGGGTCATGGAGGCCTGGGCCGGGAGAACGCCGGAGTCCGTCTCCATCATCAAGTCGTACCCAACGATCATGTCCCAGTCCATCTCGGCCTCGTAGAAGCGACCGTGCAGGAGGATTTCCTTGCCGAGGTCTGGGCGGCTCAGTTCACGATGGTTCACGAACTGCAGCCCAATGGCCGCTTCCTTCGTGCCTCCCACCATGTACTGGCCGTTCGCCACCTTCAGCCTGACAGGTTCCCGACTGTCGGTAAGACACTCTGGCGGAAGTAGGCCAGCCTTGACCAAGCTGACTTGAGCTCCCGTGTCGAGCAACACGTCGAAAACCTTTTCCACTTCCCCGCATAAGGCACGGACCTTAAGATGCAACTGCCGCTCGCGACCGACACGGCGCACGGCGTGCAAACTCAGGATCTCCGGCCGTGGCAGAAGCTCAACAAGCGACTGGTGCAGGTCGTGGACAATGGGCTCAGGCTGCCCATCTGCAGCATCCAGCAGCGGTCCGGGTGATCCTCCGATACTCTCGGAGAGATCTTGTAGTACATCAAACACATTCTTGGTCGCGAAGGACGGACGGGTGCAAGGGTTCGTGCCTTCACTTGCCCTCACCCCGCCTCCGCGACCGGGTGCCGGACCGGGCCTTCCGCCCGCGGCAGTCCCTTTGTGCTTATCGACTCCCGACTTGGATGGTTCGGCGCTTCCCACGTCACCATCCTGCGACCGCCCTAGCTGGGGCCCTTGGCTGCAGGGGCTCCGCTAGGGGGCGTCGGTTGTGGAGGAAGGGGTGTTCTCCTCCGCATCAACCTCGTTGACGCCCTTCTTCCTTCCCCCTTTCTTACCCTTGTTCTTGTCCTTGTCCTTGTTCTGGTCATTCTGGTTGTTCTCCTTGTTCTTGTTGTCCGACCTGGGGACCCAGTTCCTCTTGATCTCCTGGATCTCCTTGGCCAACTCGGTCCCCTGCGACACCAGCTTGGAGAGCTCGTCCCTGTCCACCTCCACCTTGGCTTCCCGGATACCCGCGGGCGCACGCTTGTTCGACCCGTGCGCCTTCTTGTAAGCCTCCGTGTCGGCCTTGTGGACGGGGCATGTTCGGTGGTCATGGTTGAAGCCTCGCTTCCTCCCATAACACACGAAACAGCCCTGAGGGTGAGCTCGTATGAACTCCCCAAAGGACAGCGGAGGGTCGCCAATGCGGCGAGGGTCCCTCTTCTCCTGCTTCCTCCAACCCTGCTGCAGGGGCTTCCAGTTTCCTGGTTTGCTCCCGGCGCTTAGGTTCTTGGCCACGAAGGCACACACGGCCACTTCGGCGGGCTCATCGTCGTCGTCATCGTCGACGAGAGTCTCATCGCCGCCGGCTCCCGCTGGATCCATGGCAGCTTCCCCGCCAGGTCCCTCGCCAACGTAGTTGACGTCGCGGTCGCCGGGCCTCAACCCGCGGGTGTGGTGGAGGTTTCGGTACTCCTTGAGTACTTCCTCGCCAACCCACTCCAGGATCTCGTCGCAGCTCATCCGCGCCGGGATGGGCTGCAGACGGATGGTCTGGCCGCTCAACTCACACTCGTCAAGGCGCCACATCGCGGTCTTCTCGCGATCGCCCGAGACGGTGATGAGGAGAGCGTTCCGCAGGGAGTGCCGTTTGACATCCCGGGCCACGTTCTTCTTCGTCCAAGCCACCACGTTCGTATGATACTCTTTGGGGAGCATCATCTTGACCGTGTGGTTGGACTTGGCCCGCTTGGACTCCGCCTTGGTGACCCTCTTGATCCATGCTTCCGGCAGCATGGAGAGCAGGCCAGCCTGCTCGTCACCCTCGTTCCAATCCTCCACGTTGCGGCGGAAGAGGGTGTGTTTCCCTCAGAAGTCACGCCAGTCCCGTAGGCGGATCTCCCGTCCATCATGCTCAAGCTTGATGGACTTCCAGCGCTTGGCCGCCACCTGCGGAGCGTCCACCCGCTCCTGCTCGTTGAGCCACTTCTTGGCTTCCTTGAGGGTCTTGATTCTCCCCTCCTTGGTCGCCACGAAGTATAGCTCTCCGAGCACTTCCGGCAGGCGGTACCTGAACCGTCTGAAGACATATCTCTCCGCATCCGCGGGAGGCAGGTCTTCAGTGACGGTCAGCCCCCAATCGTCCAGCTTCTCCAAGAAGCGGTCGAGGTTGAGGGGATTGCCATCGTACATGGGGGGCTTGATGTCCTTCAAGTCTTCCCACACGGCGGTATCCGCCGCCTTAGAGACCATGAACGCCGGCCGCGAGGTCGACCGAGGTTCCCATCGGCCTCGCCCACGGACTCCCACGGCCGCCACGTCCATCTCCTCCATGGAGTCCCTGTGGCTACGCCGCGGTTTTTCCATGTACGCTGAACCTAGATGTTCACGCCGTACTCCTTCCATGTACGCATCCTCATCACGGCGCCGGCGGCTGCGTTCAGCGGCCTCACGTCGTACACCACGCGGCGGGCTGATGTCGAACTCCTCCAGGTCCAGGTCCAGATCCTCACCTTCACCGACATCCCACTCCACGTCTCCTCTGGGGACCTCATCCCTGAGTCCACCATAACGTCCACCAGCCATTGGGATTGGCTCCAGGGCTGGTGCGGGGCGCCTGGGGTGTACCGGTGTCCGCGGTGGAGCACGGCGGTTGCGGTACTCCGCGCTGAGCCACTCATCACGCGCTCGTTGCGGCGGCCCACGCTGTGGTGAGAGGGGGCGGTGAGAGAGGGGGCACTGGCGCTGGGGCGACTCCTGGGGGCTCCGCCGGGGGCGTGGGGTCTGCCTGGACCTGGTCCGGGTCCCCAGCTGTCGTCCGACGAGCCAGACTCCAGGGGTGGGCGGTCGCTGCCGACGCTCCCACGGGCTTCCAGCGCGTCCAGCCTCTGCTGCAGGCCGCTGATGACCGTGTTCAGCTGTCTGATCTCGGCCCTGGCGATGTGCAGCTCTGTCTGCGCGCGCGCGGCGACCTTGGAGATGCGAGTCATCTTGCCCTTGCCCGTGTCTACCTCGCACTCGAGGGAAAAGACCCTCCTGCGGAGGTAGACAATCCACCGCCAGGTGGTATCCGGGTCGCCGTTCCCTGGTGGGTCGTCAGGGTCCCCAGGGGGTCCTCCAGGAGGGCCTCCGCCGGGTCCGCCCGGTCCAGGGGGTCCTCCCCCGCCCCGTGGTCCGCCTCCAGGGGGTCCACTTGGTGGGCGTCCTCCAGGGGGTCCTGATGGTCCTCCGCCAGGGGGTCCCGGTGGGTCTCCGCCGGGCCGCCTCGGTTGGTCCGAGGATGGGCGCTTCTTCGTGATGCCGAAGTCCATGTCGTCATCCTCTTCCATGTCGCCCCACCTGGGCTTCTCGGTCTCGAAAGACTCCGAGCTCCGGTAGGGAGGAGGGAGATCCTCATCCTCACCTTCCGATTCCAGGGGGACGTCTCCGCCTCCTCCGCCCGTCCAAGCCACCACTTGGCGATGTCGGCGGCCTCGTTCATCCCCGTCGCTGGCGGTGAAGAAGGGGTCACTGTCGTGGGGGTGTCCACGCGCTGGCCTCCGCGGCCTCTCGGGGGTCTTCCCCTTGCCCTTCCTCCGTCGATGGGCAGTGGGGCCACTGCTCCCACTGCTGCCCGTGTCGGCCTCGTCCAGCGTCATCTTGGAGGAGGCGTCCCCTTCGAAAAGCTTTCGAAGGGTCTCCACTCGTGATCCTCCCGGGGGAGTCTCGCGGCGGAGTTTGGCCTCTGCCTCCTCCATTGCGGCGGCCGTGGCTGCGGCAGCTCGCGCTTCAGCTTCCTCCCGGGCACGAGCCGCTTCGGCTTCCCGGGCCCGCTGCAGCCGAGCCTCCTCCGCTTCCAACGTCGCCAGCTCCGCCTCCGTCTTGGCCCTCTCCTCAGCGACCTTCCGTCGCGCGGCCTCGATGGCGTCCTTCTTGGCGGCGTCCTCCTGGGCCTTAGCCGTCGCTTCGGCGTGGGCCCTTTCCTCCGCCTCCTTCTTTGCCCTCCCTTGGGCCAGCGCCTCTTCCAGCGCCTTCACCTCGGCCTCCTTGCAGGCAATGGCCTCCTGCGTCCGGCGGGCTTCCTCGTCGGTTGCCCTGATCTGGGCAGCCACTGCCTCATGGGCGGCCGCAGCCGTGAGACCGGCCGCGATGGCTGCCACTTTCGAGGCTTGGTAGTCCATGCCTCTGCCCCACTCGGTGGCCTCCTCATGGGCGATGCCGACGGCGCCCTCCACGGCAGCGTTCCGCTGCGTGGCCCGTTGCCGGGCAACCCGAAGGTTGCAGGGCACCCCACAGATGCGCTCACAGGCGCGCGCCACGTCCCTTTGAGCGGGAGCGGCGCTGCTGCTGGAGCTGGCCTGGTCGGCCGGCGTCCTCCCGCGGTGGGCCGACTCCACGTCGCTGCTGGGGCCTGCTGGGGCCTGCTGGGGCCTCAGGAGCAGCGGACGGGGCTTGGCCCTGGTCTGCTTGGCGACTTCCATGAAGTCACCAAGGGTGGCGTGGCCGGGCTGGTGACCACCATTGGCCCGTTGGGGACTGGGGGCTGGGGTTCCGCCCTTGGCGCCTTGGGCGGCTTCGGCGGCCAGGGACTCCTGGTACTCCCGCCACTTCCGGTCCCGCTTCCTGTCCCCGGCAGACCGCTTCTCCTTCCCGAGAGACGCGCTGCTGCTGCCCTGCAGCCTGCGCTCGCTCCCCGGTTCCGGGAAGTTCTTTTCGATCATGTCCCACATGGAGACATTGATCGTGGCGCCCGACGGGTACTCGTTGGAGTTCTTGTCCTCCTCAATCCCGTCGGGGCGCAGCCCTTCGCCGGGCCTGTCCGGCCGGGTCCAGGTCCTCCAGCGCTTGCGGCGGAAGCAGTACTCGTACCCTTCCGCCCGCAGCCACTCCTCCACTGCCCGCAGGCGGTCCTCCCCCATGTCCTCGCGGAGCTCGAAGCTCCCGGGCATGCCGCCTTCGCACTGGGGGTGGCTGTGGCGGTGTGCTGGTCCCAAGCCAACCCACGCAGCAGGCGCGCTGCATGGGGGTGGGGCCGCGGCCACGTCCTGCCCGCTTCCTGCCGGTTTACCATGGCAGCGGGGGGGCGTACTTGATCTTGAGGTCCTTGGTGTGCACTCGTTCCACTCAACGAACTGGTGGTGGTTGTTGAGGCGGGTGCTGCAGCACTGGACTGGGAGTGCGGCTGGTGCTGGTCAGCCGGTGGTTGTGAAGGTGGATGACGCGGCCTTGCTGGTCGGCCGATGGGACTCGCTGATGCAGGAGTCCTGGTCTGTGCACCTCTTTCACGGTCGCTGCGCGGTCAGGGCGATGCTCTGGACGGCGCTGCGGGCTCCGTGACGAACTCGGCGCTGTCGCTGGGCGGCGCTGCGAGCCGCTCCGCTGCGCTGCGAACTGCTGCGCTGCGCTGCGAGCTGCGAGCTGCGAGCTGCTGCGCCGCGCTGCTCGGGGTTGGTGGCCCCGAGTGGCACGCGGGGGATGGGTAACCCCGCGGCGGTGAAACGCTTTTGACGCGTTCCCGTGGGGGGCCGGCCACAGGACGCTGCGGTGGACACGCGCAAGTGAGCAGGCAGGCAAAGCACTACGCTCACTGAGGCATCAATGCGCCCATGTCATGTGACAAAGCGTTTCAGGATCCTTGCCACTCTGCAACAAGGGAACGAAAGTATGTACAGCAACACATCAGGATATGTACACATGGGGTTAAGACTGGACTGGGGTAAGGGCATCACAGGACCATAGACACTCAGTCCCAACTCATATCCCAATCCCAGGTCCGACCCTCTCAGTGGCTGATGGGGGCGGGGGCTCAAACACGACCCATGCCCTGCTCAGTCCGGACCCTGAAACCCTGCCAATAGGGGAGGTGTATCGCCCAGCCACAAGCGAGTTCCTGGGAACCAAGGCGCTCCAAGGCAAACCAACGATAGCTCCCCATGCTCCCTTAATGGCAGGTCCCAACTCCCCTCTGAGCAAGAGATATGGCCCCGCCATTATCCCTCAGGAGTTGGTAGCTGAAAATGGGCTGTTTCAGCCCAAACTGATATTAGCTTGAAAAACTCCAAAATTGACCCCTCGTCCGGACCCGCCAGATGTAGGGACGAGGCAACTGACCCTATGCCCTTCGAGTACGAAGTCTCTGGAGCCCTCACCCAACCTGGTTCCCTCTGAGGTCCCGGCATCAGGGCAACACGGATTCGTCAAGTGGGGTCATGATGCCAAAATCACCAGAATTGGCGTCAATCCCACGCGTGGCTCGCCCGGCCAGGGCAAGGCCAATGACTCACAGGTTAGGAGGCAGGACCTACGACTCATATCTGAGTGTACAACTTGAAATTAGGTCTAGGCTCCGTGTGGGCATAGAGAAATGGGGCCGCCAATTGACCACACGGAAGGGGGAAATTGGGGTCCCAAAATGGGGTCATTTTGGCTGCTCGAAATGAGCCAAAATTCGGGGTGCTCCCAATAGTATATCTCCACGCCGGCTTGGAGATCGGATCCGCCATTCCATACGCCATCCACCGGGAGTCCAACAGAGACTCCCATGTCCTTTGCTCCCAAAGATCTCCATGCCACTGAGCGTGGTGTTGATCCCAATTGGGTCCACAAATGCCAAAATGGCAAAATTGCCCACACTCACTTTGGGCTAGCGCCTTAACGAAGGTTGCTCCGCTTCGCCCACGTGGTGTGTGAACCATGGGGACCAATATACATAACACCCATGTCATATATGGTCCATTGGTCCATGCGTCCGGCGTGCACGGGTGGGCTCAACATAGTGCACGGCGGGCAGCAAAAGTGGAAAATTGCTCAAAATGGCCAAAAATGCGCACACTCATGGTTAGGGCTAATGAGGCACATGCCCGACTTGGACCGGAGTGTGCCATAGGATTGGTATCAAGTGATGTGTGTCCAACATATCTTTTGGGTGTCGCCCAACTCCTCTGGTTTTGGGAATGGCAGGGTCGCCAAGTGAGCCCATGATTTGGGATAGTCCCAAATCGCCAACATGGCGGCCATGGTGTGCCAAGCCCAAGAGGAGTTATTCGCTGGGTCCAAGATATGTTGGGCACCGAAGTACGTACCCTCATATCATACTTGAGTCATGATGTCAATTGAGCGCAACGTTGGGATACAAGGTCGCCACTTGACATCATGATGGGCCAAAAACGGCAAGATTGGCACAAAGACACACAAAAGTGCCTTGAAAGGCGCACAATTATATTATAATATCTTCGGCTTGGATCGTGCAATCAACTAATCCTTCTAAACACAATGACTTGACACCAATGACCTTCGATCCCACATATGTGCTCCACTTGGGGCACTTTGAAAGGTTACAAGCGCTGCCTTCCAAGTGGGCACATGAAATTATGGAAAATTGCAAAACACACACCTTGCTCCCAACGCATCGCTTCGGGATCGCCACACAAGCTTCCCTTCACGAAGGTTAGGCTTGCAATTGATCGTAGGGAGTATGGAGAAGGGGCTTGCACAATATGAGGTCCATTGGCGGGCTTGGCTTGGAGCGATGGACCCGCCAAATGGGCACGCAACACAACACAAGGCACATACTCCATATTGCCCAAAAAGGTAGCTCCCCCCACGATATGTCATGCCCCTCCAAGGGCATAACTTTGTGTCAATCGCTCATAGGAACTCAAGGAGAGTTCCTATGCAACACCAACACTCGCGCGCTACACTCGAAAGTTATCTTAACGCACGCAATATCATGGCCATAGAGTTACAACGCAAACTCTACCCTCTTGACCATGATCCATTACACTAGCGCGCACGTGTGGAGACGCAAGGCATATGATGCTTCCTAAATTACGTCGGGAGTATTGTGAATACATCCCATGTTTTCTTACTGTCATTCCTCGCAAGCAACACGAGATATGACCTTCACAAGTGGCCTCACGAATCAACTTTGTTTTGCCCATATCTTTAAGACAAATGGAGGGCAGGATAAAAGGAAAGTTGATTCGTGCATAGGGAAGCACGTAGGTCCACTCGAAAGAGGTCAAATCAAGTGCGGGGATGTCGATGTCGAAAATCCGATTTCGACATCCTGAAAAATTCGGATTAAGGTTGCGAGTGTAGAATGTGAAAATTGCGGACGCATCAACGCAATTCCTGAAGACTTTAGAGCCTTCGTCACGGATAGCGTTAAAATTTCCATTATAAACAGTTAAACTGGCGGTTACGGTAAAGTCGCGATCCAACCGCCAGCAGTCAAAACAGTGAATGTCAGAACGGAAGCGTATAAATTGACGGAAACAATATGAAAATAAAACCCTGTTGATTCCTGATATTCTGCTATATAAATCTCCGCTGGCGGTGAGTCGGTTGCCGATGCGGGACTTTACGGCACGGAACACGCTCCCGCCGGGCTCGCACCGGGCGTCAACGGGCGCCTTCCGTACATGGGGTTAGTGGACCGGAGACCGGTCTTCCCTTCCGTACTTGGGGTTAGTGGACCGGAGACCGGTCTTCCCTTCCGTACTTGGGGTTAGTGGACCGGAGACCGGTTGTATGCCGTAACCTAGCCATGGGGTTCTGGGTACCGCTTCACCAGGCGGGCATACCGGTAAAAAGGAGCCAAGTTGCCGAGGACACCGCACACAAAGGCAACGCACCGGGCTGGCACACCAGCCAACAGGAGCCAAGTGGCCCAGGACACCGCACAAACAAAACAACACACCGAGCGGGCACACCGGTGAACAGGAGCCAAGTGGCCCAGGACACCGCACAAACAGGCAACACACCGAGCGGGCACACTGGCAAACAGGAGCCTAGTGGCCCAGGACACCGCACACGCAAAGCAACGCACCAAGCTGGCCCAGGACACGGCACACGTCACACAGCACACACAGCGGGCACACCGGTGAACAGGAGCCAAGTGGCCCAGGACACCGCACACGCAACACAACACGCCGAGCGGGCACACCGGTGAACAGGAGGCAAGTGGCCCAGGACACCACACAAGCAAAACAACGCACCAAGCGGGCACAGCGGTGAACAGGAGCCAAGTGGCCCAGGACACCGCACACGCAACACAACACGACAAGCGGGCACATCGGTGAACAGGAGCCAAGTGGACCAGGACACCGCACAAACAGGCAACGCACCGAGCGGGCACATCGGTGAACAGGAGCCAAGTGGCCCAGGACACCGCACAACCAAAACAACACAGCGAGCGGGCACACCGGTGAACAGAAGCCAAGTGGCCCAGGACACTGCACACGCAAAAGAACACGCCGAGCGGGCACAGCGGGGAACAGGAGCCAAGAGGCCCAGGACACCGCACACACAGGCAGGGCACTGAGTGGGCACACCGGTGAACAGGAGCCAAGTGGCCCAGGACACCGCAGGCGCAAAGCAACGCACCGAGCGGGCACACCGGTGAACAGGGGCAAAGAGGCCCAGGACACCGCACAAGCAAAGCAATGCACCGAGGGGGCACACCGGTGAACAGGAACCAAGTGGCCCAGGACACCGCACAAGCAAACCAACACGCCGAGCGGGCACACCGGTGAACAGGAGCCAAGTTGCACAGGACACCGCACCAGCAAAGCAATGCACCAAGCGGGCACACAGTTGAACAGGAGCCAAGTGGCCCAGGACACGGCACACACGTGCACACGTAGGGCGGCTGAGGGACAGGAAAGAACCAACACCGCATGGGTCGGGCGCACTGGGGCGACCGAGCCGACCCACCGGGCCAGCAGCAGGGGCGGTACCCCAAGGCCGCTGGTCCGAGCCCGGCCAGGCTGCATCGCGGACCATGGCAAACGTCACCCGGAGCCATGGAAGCAACAGTTGACAGGTGAGCCGGTACACAGTCCAGGAGGGGGTCGCCTGCCAGGCAGAGAGGCCCCGCAACGCAAGCCACAAGGGTGGGGCGGTCGTACCGTAGACTAGCGGGATCAATACCTCTTGTGGTGAGAGATACTCCACACGGCTCGGCAGGCCCCACCGGTGGCCGTGAAACTGACTTCCCAAGCACATGCGGGAGCGGCTTAAGAGGCGCCTGACATAGGGCAGTGGGAGCGACAGGACGTCACCTTGGTAAGACCTTCTTCCTGCATTGTCAAAGGAGGCATCCGGAGCTCCCAATGATACCTCCCTACCTACCTGTGTCCGATGTGGAGCACACCCATACCGCTTCTACCCAAGTTGAAAGGTGCCTCGTAGACCTCGCAGTTAATGTCGGCGAAGAAGCGAATCGACTTTGTACGCGAGGAAGGGGCCTCGATCTTCGAAGAGCCAGTCGTTCGCCTGGCAAACATTCTGGAGATCGCGAATAACTCCAAGGATTGAAACGGCAACGGGAGCTTCTCGTTTCATCCTGTCCTGGGTCCAGAGGCGTCGATACCTGAAGATCAGGTGGATTCCATCGGCAACGTTTATTAGGTCGTCCATTCCTGAGATCTCTCGATGCATGCGATTGAGTCAAGAAATTTGACTCGGCAGGCCATATTCGGAGATGTTTTGTCGGAATCCCCAATCGAGCTCTTCGTCGCAACATCGCCATTCGACGAGGGCCGCTCGAAAGTACTGGCAAGCCATTTCGATTTTTGTATACCACTGGTAGCCCGGCTTGCCACCGACATTCCCACGCTCATCGAAAGATGTGTCAGGAGCGCTTCGCGCCAGCTCGTAAGGGAATGGTGCGGTTCGTCCTCAACTGTCGATGTTGATGGTCTTGCCTAACTCAGAGATAGTGGCATTCGTCTTCGTCACGGCTGCAGCATGGCGTTCTTTCAGGAATGCGTGCTTTTCTCGTGGACCAGCCATGGCGCTCGACGCAATAGTGAGTACCGATGGTTCCAGCTTGGTATATTCCGTTTTCATTGGATCGTCCTCGTGTGTCCCAAATCGATAGGGTGGCTGCAATCCGAACGTACCCAAGTGTCTGAGTTGTTCGACGGTCTCGATTTTATGGTTGTACTGCGGCATGTTATATGGCTGCCACAGCGGTTCTGCCACCGGCACGGAATCGTAGCTGAAGTTGGTGTCGACCAATTTTGTGCGGCGTCGAACGCTGAGGGCTCGTACATATATTCCTCTTCGTCGTCGGACTTGAGCCAGAGTTCATCGTCGTCATTGTAGTAATATGAATCGGATTGGTTCGTTCGAGTAGAATCTTGCGTCTTCGGGGCATTCAATTGCCAGGATTGGTCGACCCAGTCGTTGGGGACAGCTTCATCGTTGTTGTTATAGCTAGAGTTATTCAGCTCTCCGGTATTCGGTCCCCACGACGGTCCGTCCCTGGATGGCCTTGATGTCCAGGTGTTCGGCCTCGATGTCCAAGAACTGTCGACCCATCCGGGTGCTGCACAGAGGAAGGGAATCAGTCGTCGTATCCCGTGTAGCAAGCAAGATCTTCATCATAATTGAACCAATCAGGGCTCGAGCACCGCTCTTGGAAGTATTCTGCATCGACCGGGGGCGGGGGCCCGTACAGCTTACAGAGTTCTGGCTGCATGTCGGCTGGGGTCCCCCCCTTGGTCGATTCCCGAACAAGCCAGTTGGCCAGGGCTATCTCGAGCACTTCCAAGCCTGTTGTGCCTCCTGATACAACAGGTCGTCGACTCGGCGCTTTTCCAGCAAATTCTCCGCGAGGGAACACACCTCCCTTGCCTCCTTTCGACGGGCCTCCTTTTCCTTTCGAGCTCCCAGCATATGCGGACTGGCTGTAGTTCGGCGGTTCGAATGGATCGAGACGTTGACTCGGACAAGTTGGCGCTGATGCTACAGACAAACAGCGGCCAGCTGAAGTCGTCCCCCTGGTGGTTTGGCACCAACGTTGTCATTGATCGCGTCAACATCGATGATGTTTGACGGTGATGCTCGAGAAGGTGGCGGTCGAGTGGAAGTTTGGGGCGTCCGGGATGTAGTACCATAGGCGGAGGCTCCGGGGATCCACCCGGAACCTCGCATGAGTTTTTCGAAAAACCGCGCTGCAGACAAGAGTAAGGTTACTCAGGGTGGAGTCCAGGAAACTCAAGGTACACAGGATCCTCCTCTAGAGCCTTCCTTGACTCCGAAGACCATGTGTCGTCATCCCATTCGGAACGGTCTGGTGCAGCCCTTACAAAATTCCCGAGGTACTGAAAAGGGGCGAGAATGTTAAACTCGATATCCCTGCACCCTTCGACGGGTTGCGAGTTTTCAATCGAGACAGCATAAAGCCCTACGTCCATCGAGAAGGACAGCCAGTGTGGGAGTTCCCAATGCCCCCTGTCAAAGTTGGAGAATCTCCTTGACTTGTCAAGATTGTGGCTAGACGTCGATCGGGATCTAAAAAGCGCCGCACGTTCCTGTAGACAACATCGAGTTTCCCTTTATGTCCATATTCCGGTACCAACACCCACCATCGTAGTAAGAAAAAGTGCTTTTCCAATGCCTTGAGGCATACTCTAGTTGTATTAGAGATGCATTAAGCACTCTAGCATTTTTATCTTAGTACTGGCCAAACCAAAATGGGTGAAAACACATTTTGACTTATGGAACCAAACACTAAATCAGGATATGGAAAGAACCCCTTAATCCCCTATCAATGTGGGGCTATTCATCTTTTCCAGAGTTGACTGAGAACTGACATACCCAGGGCAGAGCCTATGAATTTATCTATGTTCTCTCATGAATTCTTAGCTATCCTAGTGGTATGCACCCTAGGGGGTTGGGGCACCTCTTTTTGAGAGGTCCTGGGTTCAATTCCCGGTCAGCCTAGCTAAGTAGGAAGATCCCATGTGACATGGCAGTGACCTCATCGCCACATGCCCTGCCACCTCAGCACATATGGGACCCAAAACAAAGAGTGCAAATCTCCTGAGACGGCACTATGGAGATTGAGTGACTATGGGGCAGTTTTCCAACTCTTTTTCCAAAGTATTTCAGCTATCTTTGTGAATATGCAATCCGATTTGCCCTGAGTTGCAGTTTCTGTGAATATTCTTACATCTTTCACTGTTTACACTGAAGCCCTTCATGCTTTGATCCTGATTCTCTTCTACTTGCTTATCTCTGGCTTGGGTTGTCCTGGATTGGTTGTATTTCAGCAAATAAAACATTTTCCTCATCAAAAACAAGCAGCAGGAAACCCTACACCAGCATCAAGCAGCAGGAGAGGCACAACAAACACACAGTGTTGAAATCACTATAAAGATTTCTGGTAGCAAGAGGCAGACTGTCTCAGCGTACCGGCAGCAACCCCGTGCCGTACATGCAGTGCGCCGAGATCAGTCATATATAAGCAAGAAGGGCAAACGAATATGGACACCAAGAAAGAGGACACAGACGTGAAGACGGCGCCTGAGGCACCAGCAATGCCAGCATGAACCAGGACCTGGACCTAGCGCTGTACCTTCGGAGCCCTTACATGGGCCAGTGGACGTGGCGGAGGATTTGATGGAAGGACTTCAGTCGGCCTTCCGGGCCCTCTCAGTCGAGGAGGTGGACACCCAACCTGTGAAGAGAAAGGAAGAGAGAGAGAAGGATGCTGGAGAAAGCATAGCAGACGAAGGAGTAGACCAAGGGCACGACCCGACGAATGATCCTACCTTCGAAGGTGCACCAAGCGCTTCTGGCCTCCACGCGTCACCCTCTCCTATAACCACCACACTCCGAACTCCAGACCCAGTCGCTGCAACATCCACACCCATAACCAACCCGCCTATGGCTGAGGGCACAGGCTTTACTGGTATGCCTACCTACCCTGCCTATGGTGTGAACCCACCTACCACTGCGTTTCCAGAGGCAACTACTACCAGTGAGCCAGTGACCTCCAGTTATGCGCCGCGATAGTATGCGGCTGACTATCACCATCCTCTACCCGCTACGGGAGCCTATGTGGATGTTCCTGGGTATGCAACCCTGAGTGGGTTGAGGAGAGGACCTGAGTCATGCGGGGGCAGGAGTGAAGGATCAAGGAGATCCTCCACCAGGTCCCTGACGCGGTCGGAGATCAACAAGGTGCTCCGAGGAGCCACCTCTAAAATTGTTGGCGACCTCACTCAAGAGATTCGAGAGAAACTGGATCCCCTGATACCGCCCCAAGCGTCACCTACCACAGTGGGAATGTCACCCCAGCGAGTACAGGCCAACCACCTGGTGGCAGGGCTGACGAACACCCTGGGGAGCCTGAAGAGTCGACCGATGCCGACCCCTGCAGCGATACCTAGAAGCCCTTTTGTGCCGACGACAGCCCAGCCACCCTACAGTAACGTGGCGAATTCTACGAGAGCCGAGCTGGACCGGCTGGGGCTGACAGCCCTGAGGGCAATGGTCTACGTGGAGCCCTATGGCTCTAGTGATCTAGGCGGAGACCCCACCGATGATGAGCCGCCGTCGATGACTTCTGCTTCGCCCTCGGAGGACGACGACCCGGAGGACCCCGAGAACCCAAGTGGGAAGAAGACGAAGAAGAAGAGGAAGACCCAACGCCCTGAGGGACGCAGGTCTCAGGAGGCTAAGGCTATTGCCACCTCCAAGATCGTGGTGAACCTGCCTGAGTTCACAGGCAAGGACCTCAGCGAGTTCGCTGAGAACTTTGGCCGGTTTCTCCGATTGACCGGCAAAACCCACGCTAGGGGACGGGTCAAGTGCGATCCGCTCCTGCAGTGTTGCAAGACCAAGTACCTGGAGAAGCAGGTCAGACAGATCGTGACTAAGTCCGCCACCTTTGCCGATGTGTTGGTTGCCTTGGAGAGGCAGTACCCGACCTATGAAACCGACCTCTCAATCAGGGCCAAGATCCAGAACCTGGCCGTGCTGCCCAACAACCCCAAACCTAGCCGGGTCTCTGAGCTATTGGCTGACGTGGATCACTGGGCTGGACGATTGACGCCCGGTTCCTACAGCAGCGACGACCTGCTTTTCTGGTTGGTGGCTAAGCTCCCTCAGGAGTTGTGTGGGACGAGTGCCGTTCAACGGCAGAGCGCAAGGCTAGAGCCCTCCACTACGAGGATCTATGTATACTACTCCTGGAGCTGGCGCTGGAGAAGGAAAGCAACCAGCACCTGAACAACTACCGTCCTGGAGGTGGAGGCTCTGGAGGCCATGGCAAAGGGTACCAAGGATCCAGACCTGGGCAGGGGACTACCCCCAAACACGCCCGTATCATGGAAAACGTCAAGGAGCTCTCCTGGTGTGATGCCAGAGACGAGCAGGGCCACATGCAGCACGCCCATGACTGCGAGCAGCGAGACTGCTTCGTAGTCAAATGGAAAGAGCAGGATACCAACACCGGCGCCATGAAGCAGCTGCCGGATCACTACAGGTGTACCATCACCTGTGCCTTCTGTGGGAAGAGGAAGCACTACGAGGATCAGTGCTACCACAAGCGACGCCTGTCGGCGAAGCTGAAGGGGGAAGATCCTGGCAAAGGCTCGGGCAAAGGTGGAGGCAAAGGCAAAGGCAACGACTCCGGCAAGGGCAAGTCGAAAGGACGTGGACAAGGGCAAGACAAGAGTCAAGGTGGACGAGGAGGAGACGCTAACCGCCAGCCAGACAAGGACAACAAGAACACGGACAAGAACGGAGGCAACCCCAACCCTAATCCAGGGGGGAACTCCAAACCCTCTGGAGGGCAGTCTGGTCCGACCACACGCTCACAAACGCAGGCCCAGCAAGGACAAGGGGCTAAGCGTGAGCATGAAGGCGGAGATGACGGTAACGCTAAGAAGAGAAGCCGTTTCATGAGGATGGCCCGCAAGCTGCGGAACAAGGGGTTCGAGGTGACCTGTCCCGCGGAGTTCTGACAGGGACGCTCCGGTGGCGCCCAGGACCTGGTGTTTTGGGTACGTATCCGACTAGGGGGACGTGAATACCTGGAGGTATTGGATACTGGCGCCACCATATCTACAGTCGCCAAGAAACCTTTACCTTGTGGGAGCCTGAAAAACACCATGACCACCGCGGCTATACAAATGGGGGATGGACATGTGGTGCACAGCTGCGGGGACTGTGAAGTGGAGGTACCTATGGGCTCTCGGACTATGGCCCGTCGCTTCTATGTGATGGACACTGAGGCCTTGGACTTTGTATTGGGGACTGACTTCTTCGTGCAGCACTCCCAGATACAATCCCTGACGCTGCAAGTGCCCTACCTCCTCTACGTGGACCACGGCAGTGGCAGAGAGTCTGTGCCACTGGAGCAGTCGGAACATACCTCGAGCTACCTGAGGATATCGAAGGAGGAGCCCTCAAACATAATGGCGGCCTCGAGAACTGAGGACTATCAACTATTGGGGGAAGTCCTAGACCAAAGTCTGAAGGAGTTGGGTTACTCTAGAGAAGACCTGAGGGTGCAGTTGTTCGCCGGCGACAAGCAGCATGTACTCGACCTTTACTGCAGCAAGGGGAAGAACTGCAGCTACAAACTTTACTGGCCCTCTTTCGGGATGGCCTACGGGAACCCCAGGTTCAGTGAACTGGGGAAGGTGCTGACCAAGGTGGCCTTGGAACGTTCCCGTATGGTCCTGTGTTCCCCCGATTGGGGAGCCCATGGGGGCAACTAGTACTGGGGAAACCTCCTGGACAGGCACACTATCAGCTCTGTTCGGTTACCTGATGAGGCCATCTACGTGCCTCTGGAGCGTAAGACGCCTATTTGGAAACCTGGATGGGGGAGAATGCTCAGCGTGGTGGACGGAAGTCTTACCTCCATCCCCTGGGAGGATCTGGACCCGACTCTGGTGCAAGCTATACAACAAGAAAGCGATGGTCTCGCCTTGGTTGACTTGAAGGATCGACTACAACCTCGAGATGCTATTGAGACTTCACCCGGAGGAGATGAGTACGTCGTGACTAACACCCACGCCCCCAACTCTCCCTGCCATGTACCTGTTCCTGATGGAGTCTCTGAGTGTGGACTATCCGAGCTACCTAGCCCTATCCACTCAGATGACGAAACTGAGCACAACGCCTTCTTCGTGCAGACCTGTGTGGAGGAAGTGGAAAACGCCGAGTACATCGCCCCACTGAAACCCCTGCTCTCCATGAGGGTGGAAGACCCCGTGGACGAAGAGCTGGACCCTCGATCCAGGCTAAGGGAGTATGTGGACTCCAAGAGGAAGTTGGTGGCGAAAAAGCTATGCTACGCTAAGCCTACCTGCAGCTCATGGCCACTGAAGCAAGGACGTATGGGAGATCTATCCCAATTGAAGGAGGACCTCGAACAGAAGATCACCACCTGGCAAAGGGAGGTAGATCTTAAGCTCATGAAGAGCGTGTGGGGCGCTCATGTGAGGACCCCAGAGGAGGACGACCTCTCGGAGGAATATGTATGTGAACCCCCTCCAGCGTGCCTATGTTGCCATCGTCCTTCGGAGATGGTTGAACAAGACCTACTATATGCCTACCAAGGGTTGAAGGTCACTACCAAGGGCAAAGAGTCGGTGGAGGATCACCTCCGGACGTCTATTATTCAGGGGGCAAACAACTTACACTCTGACGAGGACATGGAGGACAAGATCAAGCTGTTGGACCCGCGGGTGCAGAAGCTTATAAGACCTATCTGGAGGTGTTCGGAGAACTACCTTCTCAGGCCTCATGTGACAAACTGGTACAGATGGACCTCAAGCTGAAACCCGAGTTCGTGGGTCACAAAATCCGGAGGAGATGCTATCCAGCTCCTAAAGAGCAGGCCGACGAGATTGAGCGACAGATACAAGAATGTATCGACGCTGGCCTAGTCCTGGAGTACAAGAACGGGGACTACCCCAAACACTGCAGCCCCTGTTTCCTGGTGGCTAAACCTGGGTCTACAGCCACACGGCTGGTAGTGGCCTACGGAGAGCTGAACAAGAAAACGCTGAACCACTCAGGGTCCATTCCTAATATGGAGTCTAACCTTGAGAAGATAGCCTCCTGTCGCTACAAGACCAAGATGGACAAGAAGACCGGATTCTGGCAAGATGACCTGACGCCCAACGCTCAGGAGCTACTGGCCTTCATCACCCCGGAGGCAAGGGTGTTCAAGTGGAAGGTCATGCCATTTGGCGTGGCCAACGCACCCGCTCTATTCCAAGAGCTGATGAACAAGATCTTGTCCATCCTACGAAGGAGACCTAAGGTGCAGGAACTTATATCCCGTGGGGCGCAGATGGAAGCCAGGGGATATCAGCAACAGAGGTCTCTACTCGACCCTGCCCATCCCTCACTGTGCTAACAGTGTTCTATACGTCGACTACACGGAGATGCCGAAGTTCGGGGGCTATGACTTCGCCCTCGTGGTAACCTGTGGGTTGACCAGGTTTATCAGGGTGTTCCCATGTACCAAACACATTACCGGGGAGGAGACTATCAAGATACTCCTGGAGGAGTGGTTTTGTGTCTATGGGGCGCCCAAGGAGATCAACTCCGATGAGGACGTACGAGTGCGCTCAGATACCGGCTGGTACAAGAGGGTCCTGAGATCCCTCAATGTACAGGTGTCTACGGGGATCCCCTACTCGCACACCAGCAACCCCCTATGTGAGCGACAGATCCGTGTCCTCAAGGAGAATGGAAGGATATGGTGCAAAACTGAACGCACCAGAGACTGGGTGAGACTACTCCCCGTCATATCCTTGATGATGAACTCCCAAGAGAGTTCAGCTACTGGCTACTCGCCCCATGAGCTATTCCTAGGGCGCCCGGCGTGGTTCCTACATGCCCCCTATCCAGAGGACACCCATTCTTCTGTGGGTGGATGGGTCCAAGAGCAACAAGCGAAGGTCGACAAGGCCAAGGCTATGCTCCAGAGAGTGAGGGAGCGTCAGTGGAACAAGAAGAACAAGCACCGAGTACTGGCCACCTACCAAGAGGGAGACTGGGTGTTGGTGCACCACAGTCGACTACCCGCCTGGCCACGCTCCACCAGCGATGACCCATACTTCGGGCCGTACAAGATTCTATCAGTGGATTGACAGCATATCACCGTGCGGTGTTCTCTCCGTCTAGGGGGGACCCTGGTGTGCGCTGCTCAACATCTGAAGCGCTACTATGATCCTGAAGACCTCTGTGGGGAAGAATGGGAGCTTAACAACGAGGAGATCGCCGCCCTACACCTACAAGGAGCTGCCAGCCCTATGGAAGTTTAAGTCGAACTCCCCGACATGAACGCCGAGGAGATGTCTAAGGAGGGCTTCTACCTGGTGAAGTCTGTCCTACGCCAACGCTATCGCCAGGGTTGGCGCTTCCTCACCCTCTGGGAAGGGTTGGGAGTCAAAGAGGCCACTTGGGAGCCCTTCTCTGCGTTTGTTCTACCTGAGGGACGCCTAAACTCAGTTCTGGTTGACTACTTGTCCCAGAAAGACGTTGGTGAGTTGCTGAGGCTCGCTGAGACGCTTGCCTCCAAGACTAAAGCTAGGGACTGAACTTTACCCCTAAGTGTGCTACGTATGTCTGTGTGTATCTCACTTCTCTTCCGGGGGTGGCTCCCGAATCAACGGGCTTCGCTGATGTCGGACCGAAGGTACTCTTCAGTTACTAGTACCACTCCTATGGCGCCCAATTTCTGTGCTGGCGCTTATCCATGGGGGAAGACGGCAAAAGCCCTACCTACTAGAGGGGAGGGGTGGCCAAGTGTGCTAAGGGCATACAAAGCGCCCATTTTTGCTAAAGGCCAAAAGCTAACACACTCCCCTGCCCACGAGGAAAAGCACGCGGGACAGGAGACACCACTACACTACACACCCTACCTACAGTGGCACCATCCTGGTGGGCGAGCACTTCTGCAACTGGCTCAAGCCCCCACTCAGGATTACCACTTCTACACTCACGCTCTACTGGGTGTTGTTGAAGAACAAAGTCGTGGGTTCTAATGACCCTCCTGTGAAGAAGAGAAGAGAACACAGCGCTGCTAAGCAACTGTGGCCTAACAGGGACGCCACAACGCGTTTCCCTGCTAGGGCTTGGAGGCAAGGGGTGCTCTTGTTGCGTGCACAGCGTGGATGTCGATGGAGTCGAACTGCCCTCGCCACTCCTGGCTGAGGCGCAGTTAATTAGTTGTGTGATCAGCGCCGTATGTTTTAGCACGTCTCAAGGGACTGCACCAATCACCCTACCTGCCCACCTGTAAAGCAAAGGCCAATGAAAGGGTGTTTGCGGCTGAGGAACCAAGCCACACTCCACGTATTATACGCTTCTCAGTGTGACCTATAATACGCTGTCGTCAAACACCCCTGTCAAGCAAGCAAGCGTTAAGACACTCCTCAGGTTCTCTTAAAGAACGTAACAAGGAGCCCCTGGGTGACCTAAACAAGGTTTACCGCGCGCATTTCGCGTGGCCTACCCTTTATTTCGTGTGTGAATGCACGAGCATGCACGAGTTTGCGAACAACCTTCTGCAATGACTGTCTTGCTGGCTAATCTTACCCACGATCACGAACTCTACCAGGGGGTGGCCCCACCTGGGCTTACCTACCTTACCTACCGCTGGAGAGTGAAGCAAGGTGAGGAGAAAAACGAGGCGCAAGCGAAAAACGTCGCTATGCACTTCTGTGTATGTCTAATCACCCTGATCTGACCTCTAATCGTCTGCACCCTTTCTAATCTAGCCCTCTATCATTTGTTAGCGCTGCTACAAGACTTGTTCACGGAGACGGGAGACGACCAATGTGCATGCTGCATACGAGACTAGCACACCTGAGGTTTATACCTGATTCATTGAAGTAATATTCTTATTTTTGGAATTCTGGGATTTTTAATTCTTTCTGTCACTGTGGGTGGAATCTGTATGTTCATTTATTTATGTGTGTCTCGTCATTTTCCTGTCTACGTGAGACATACGTTTATAATCTCATTCTTTCTGTATTTTGCGGCGCTTCGCTAGGAGCCGCTCCTGCGCGCCGCCTTTTTCTGCGTACGAAGTTCTTGATTTCAAAAATCGAGAGATGACTACAATTTTTATAAAAATGTGCATCTGATGCACAATTGGATTCTGCTCAGGTGTGTTGTCTTAGAAAAATTCTAGGCCGTCATTTGACGGATTTAGGTGTTGTCGCTTCGCGCTTGCGTGGATTTGTCCATAATTCTCCCATTCCTGTCTGTACAGATACCCACGCGCAGCCTCGCTGAGTAGGCCGTGTTCGGGCCGAAACGCAGCAGCCTGGAGAGACTGAGCAGAACCCAAGACCCCACCAAGGGGCAATTTAATTTTTTTTACGACTCCCTTTGCCCTAAGACAGGTCACAGGTCGCCTGCTGGTTTAGGAGAACCCATGCGAGTGTGTATATTGCGTCTTGCGTTGGGTTTATGTCGCGCTGCGTCTTGGAGGGAGGGATGCACATGCACATGTTTTTGGCATGCTCCCAACCTAACCCAACCAAGCCACAGAAGCCCCGGCAGCGCCAAGAGCGCTGAGCTCTCTGTAGGGTAGTCATGAACACAGCACCAAAAGGTGTTTTCCAGAGTTGACTGAGAACTGACATATCCAGGGCAGAGCCTATGAATTTATCTATGTTTTCTCATGAATTCTTAGCTATCCTAGTGGTAGGCACCCTAGGGGGCTGGGGCACCTCTTTTTGAGAGGTCCTGGGTTCGATTCCCGGTCAGCCTAGCTAAGTAGGAAGATCCCATGTGACATGGCAGTGACCTCATCGCCACATGCCCTGCCACCCCAGCACATATGGGACCGAAAACAAAGGGTGCACATCTCCTGAGATGGCGCTATGGAGATTGAGTGACTATGGGGCAGTTTTCCAACTCTTTTTCCAAAACATTTCAGCTATCTTTGTGAATATGCAATCCGATTTGCCCTGAGTTGCAGTTTCTGTGAATATTCCTACATCTTTCACTGTTTACACTGCAGCCCTTCATGCTTTGATCCTGATTCTCTTCTACTTGCTTATCTCTGGCTTGGGTTATCCTGGATTGGTTGTATTTCAGCAAATAAAACATTTTCCTCATCAAAAACAAGCAGCAGGAAACCCTACACCACCCTACGTGCTCATTTGGATCAGGTACCCTTGAATGACCCAAGTGAAACCGTGGTTCAACCGAGTTCAACCGCGCACTTTCATTACGGCTTCCCCACGGTTGAACCCCTATCGTTCTACAGCAACAAATTGCTAAGTAGCAACCTGAAAGCCGCTATTTTTCAGCCCTGCAAGAGATGCCACACCCCCTAAAAAGAATGATTTTGAAAACCTTCTTACCTCATTGGTGCAAAACACTGGAGACCTATTTCTCTTGGATCATATTTCACGGCGGTGGTGGTGTAGGTGCCAGTGGCGGCAGCTGTATCGGTGAAACCGCACGGCTTCACCATCAACTTTTCGTTAGGCGTGGTGACATACACCCCTGCGCCTTGTTTGGATTCCCTTTAGGACTTTGGACCCTTTGTAGTGAACAACAATTACATGCAAGCCTACACTTGATTGTCAGAAGCTTGTTTCCTCATGGATTGCACTAAAATGAAACCGGCTTTCGAGGTGGTTCAACCGCTGGACAGGCGCGCGGTTGCACCGGCTTCACCGGTTCAACCGCTGTTGCACGAAGCGCTACACAAAAAACACATCTTCACCTTGGGAAGCCAAACGTGACCAGTTCATTCTGCATCGCCACAGGCAGACGTCCCCATGCAATGCCTGTGTACGGTACGAGCACAATGCGCTGTCCAGACCACGCCAGAGGCATGTGGGGCCTAAGAGCGTTAAACATGACCCCATATCAAGGATCCACAATGTGTCCCCATAATAAATCACGCCCCCAACATATCCATGCAGGACAAGAAGGCCCATTTGCACAAAGTAGGGCACTGGTAAACAGTTCCCCCCCCACAAAATCACCCAGGGCTATTTCCCCCGTAAGGGGACTGTCATCCTTTGGATGCGTATGTACAAGCATGTGATGATCGCCCACCCCATGGACCACTGGAGCGCAGTGCAGGTTAGTTGGGGGAGTACACTTCAGATGTGTGCGTTCACGTGCCGGACCAGGTCCTGATCTCTGCTCGTTTGCACTGCATCTTGCACACGGTGATGCCCCTGCACCATTACGGCCCCCCACAACTGCCTACGGTACCGTGCTCCATGTCACTCCCGCCACTGCCACCCCTTCATTCCCTTGAGGCACGTGAAACGTCAGTCGGTTGGGAGTGGCTCTTCCTTCACGTGAGGCACTGGGCACCAACCTCTGGGGCTGCCTCTTCGTTATCTTCCTGCTTACATGCAGGCATTTCCTCGTCCTTCGGCACTCCACCAACCTCCTCAATCTCCTCTTGACCAACCGGGGCTGCAGGCGAGTCCTCCCCACTGTCCTGGTGCTCCTGCACCCCTGGACCAGCAGACTCCACCTTTTCCTCTTTGACCACCTGTTCTTCACTCTCCTTTAGCTCTGGCACCTCCGGCGGACTAGGCACAGGAATGTGCTTCTCAGTGTCCTTTGGCTCTGGAATCACGGGCGGCGTCGGCACAGGAACCCCATTGTCACTGTCCTTTTCCGCTTCAGCTTCCGGCGCGGGAGTGACCTCCTTCTCCTCGAGTGGACTGTACGAGGGGGAGTCCTCCATTGTCTTCTTGCCCTCCTGATTGATCGCTTCCTGTTTCTGGGCGGGGCGCTCTTTGAACGCCTCCTCGGCAGCGTGGGGGTTACTGAAGCTTGTGCTGTCCTTGACTGCAAAAACTGGCCACGTTGTCCCAGCTGCATCGCCCTCCTCCTCCCACTGCGGGGTAAGGAAGACCAATTCTTCCACCTTTTTGGGCCGGGGGGTCCCCTTCGTGGCTTTCCCCAGGGTACCCACGGCCAGACGTGGTTCGCCATCAGGACCGTCCACAATGACCCATCGAATCGGCGTGTTGGCCGCCCATCCAAACCGCTGTCGCAGCTGTTTGCGCGTGTCCTCAACCGCCAGTCGTCGTTGTTGGGCTTGATCCGGGCTCTGCAAAAAGGAAAAAGTAGTGAAACCGTGGTTCAGGCGGTTCAAGCGTGCGGCTGAACTACACTTCACCGGTTCAACCATGCACACCTCCAGAGCTGACGCATGCGCCGACTCTGCCCTGATCGCTTTCTCCTCGTCGCCATCCTTCGATCCCGCAGCCAACTCAGTTGCCAGGGCCTTCACATCCTGCACCGTGTTGCTGGGGAGCTTGCCGGAGTCACTCTCGGAACTGGGGTCCGGAACTACCTTCTTCTTCTTCTTCTTTGGGATATGCTTTGCGGCTGGGACCCATTCGTGCTCTTCAAAAAGGGGGTCTGACTCGTCCATCTCACTGTTGTCAGGGGCGATTTTCCGCTTTTTCGAGGAAGCACCGCTGCCAGTTTTGGCTTTCTTTTTCGGCTTCTTGTCGCCAGAGACTTGGGCCTTTGCGGGCGTTGCTTCAGCCTTTGCACTTGTCCGCTTCTCCTTCCGGAGCTCCTTCCGGGCGGACTGAAACAGGGACTTCGGAACCACTTTGCTGCCGGGGGTGCTCGTCTCTTCTGGTGGCGGTGGTGCTGGAAGACGTGGAGGCTTGGGGGCCTTTCCACTGCTCTCGGATGCTGCACCTGCTCCAAGTGGGCGGTGCCACACACTCTTGTACAACTCCTCAAAGCTCTCTCCCACAGGACTTGGTTGGGGCGCGGTGGTGATGGCTGGACTGGACTCCAGGGGCGTTGACCTCTGCCGTTCTGGCGCAGGACTGCCTTGCCCGGCACTGCTCAATTCCCGCAAGCCCCGCTGCACGCCACGACTCATGCGGTCGACCACTTGAGCGGCGCCAGGGATCTGCCGATACCACACGTCCCACCACTCCACGATGGGCATGGGTGGCCATCGCCCGCGGACGACAATGCCAGGGCCACGCCGATCCAACACGAACATGTGCTCAGGCACATCACTGGCGGTCAACTGCAGAGAAAGCAAGGAGGCAGGTGAACCACAGAAGTGGGGGAACGCAATTCAGTGTGTAGGAAGGTGACGCTCAATCGTGCACGGTTGAAGACGGTGAAGGCGGTTCAGCAGCACGGTTGAACCCGCTGAAATGACGGTTGAACTACTGCACACCTGTTGCCGCCCTTGGATCGCTGGAACCACACTTGGCTGCATGAATGGCGATGGTGCCATTGCCGTTGGCGCCGCTGCTGCCGTCGCGGCGCTTGCCTTGGCCTTCTGGTGCTTTCCCCCACCTGAGATGGTGGCGCCCATAGCCAGCATGCTGCTCGGAGTCGCCGTGTACCGCTGGACCTCCGATTCGTCGAACCAGCCTGGTGGCAACTCCACCGGGGCCTTGAAGAAGAAGCGTGGAGCGTGTCCTGCGCTGTGACCACCGCCCCGGCCCACGGAATGCGCGCCAAACCAGGACGCGCTCCTGGCAACACCGCACCCCGCAGTGGCCCATATCCTGAACAGGGCATCCAGACCTGGTTCGTCCAGGGACATGTGGCCTTGGGGGTCGCTCGACAGGCCCACACGCAGCACCTACAATCAGAAAGCGCACATCAGAACATTCATAGACACAAAAACACACAGCAACGAAATGCAGCATGCGTCATATCAAAACATCTACCAAAAGACCAAAAAACACCAGCACAATCAACTAGCAAACAGCAAGACAACAGCAGACCTTCCACTCCGAAAACTCGCCGGCGCTCAGGCACTTCGTCTCCCAGGGGTACGACTGGACCCCATCCTTGTCTTCTTGGCGGTGCTTCTTCATCCAGAGCGTCATGGCACGGCAGAACACGTACTTCGGCGTCACGTCAGCCAGCCACCGCCACTCAGGCGTCTCGGGCGCCAGGGTGGTGTCGGGGTTGCAGGTGTTGTGGAGCACCACTTCTTCCTTCAGCGGGAACTTGTCGGCCAGGTGGGGAGCTGGAGGCGCTGCCGCTGCTTGTGGCGCTGGCGCGGCAGGGGGATCGGCGCCTTGTCCCGTACCCAATGCCCGCAGGCAGTCCTGCAAGGCCTTCCCCAAAGACTCGGGGTCCATGGCGCAAAGGCACCTGAGAGAAGCAGCGGTGAAACCGTGGGGAAGCCGGTTCAACCGCACGGGTGAACCTCCTGAACCACGGTTGAACCACACACACACCTCCTAGTTGCCAATTTTCAATTGAGCGTGCACTACGTGCTCATCTTCCCGTCGCCGCCGCCCGTCCCATCGAGGCATCTCCTTGTAGAGGAAGGTGCGCCAGTGCGCATGTCGGAGCATGGCCTCATCCTTTTCCTCCTTGGTAGCCTTACGACCACCACCCCGGGAGCTTGTGGTTAGAAAGCTGTCTTTAAAGACATAGTTAAGCGACTCAACAATGTCGCCACAAAACATGGCCCCCCACCAAGGTTGCAAATTACCCAATACGATGGCCCCCTCGTTGCGGAGCCAAAGCAAGTAGGGTGATAGTTTATGGGGACATATAGTGTTTTGAAACCTCTTTGCAATTTGTGCACACCCTTGGACGAATGGATCATATGTCCACCGATAGATAGCGGTTAGCAATTTCCCCATGTCCTCAACGGTAGTGGTGACATGTGGTGTTAGACGCAAACTCTTTGCAATGGGCAACCAATTGGCAAACAAGTGCCATGTCTCTTCCCGATCGGGGAAGGACCGGCCTTTCGAAGAAACATTGGTCTTAGCGTCCTTTAGGAGGCTTTGAACCTTGGATCGTTGTGGTACCGTCAACATTGTGGCTCGTGTGCGCACAAACGTTGTTAAGTATTCACCACATCGTATCACAAGATGAAGAACACACATGATGACACACCCTATACGGTCATCCACTTTCAATGGTGGACTTTCGATGCACCCTTTTGCACCAACACAACTAACTCCTTGTTTCCTATACTTCAGGAATTTTGCTTCAAGTCTTGTACTTCGTCGCCATTCACACCCTACCGATCTTTCTCTCTCCCTGGACCATGTCGCAAAAGAATAAATTGAACAAATTTCATAAAATGTTGATAGACCAAGTATATGACAAAGCCAAGGGCTATCGCCTCCAATAATGAGGACCGTTCGCACCCAAAGCCCTCGGAGCAACATGTAGCCACGGTCAATAATTTGTTGTATTTTTTTTAGTGTCTCTCCAAAGAGGACACGCACAAGATCCGTTTCATGCTCACTTACCAGAGCAAGGTCAAGGGTCCAATTGTAGAGCCAAGTTTGTGCTTTTTGCATGTGGTTTGCAAAACCACATGCAATTTGGCACCATGACCTTGCTCCACATGGAAGCCCATCACCACGCACTATAAGTACATAGGGGTGATCATCCCTAAATCTTGGGAAGTGCATTTCTTCTAGCACATCCCTTTGATCACCTGTATACTGTATCCAATCATCCACATCCCAACGAACCCAAACTCTTCCATCCTTTATGGTCGTTTTTAGTACTTGTCTCTCACTTAACGTGGACCAAGCTTTATCCATCGTTGCATACGACGGAAAGCAATGTGTCCAAGGGACGGTGCTTGCACGGGTTTTCTTCTCTTTGGCATCGGCCCACGAAATAAGGTAGGTAGGTAGGTCGACTCGGGACTGGGGTTGCCCCGCAGGGGGGACTTACCAAGGGGCTTTTGCTCACCCACCCACGGCCCTACTTCACGTGCCCCAACAAAGCGGCTCCCCCACATGGGGGAAGGGCGCGGTCGCCGCGAGCAGTACCCTACAGCGGGTTCTGCCAAGAGAGGTAACCCATGTTCGACCGAGGTCTCACATTCCTCTGCTTCAGGCGGATGATACGTGGGGGAGGGTCCCACCGCACATCCTCATCAACCTCCGGATTCTGGGGCCCAGGGGCCCGGAGCCAGGCCATAGGCCCTGTCCTGCAGGCACCCCCACCTGGGTTGGTTTTCAGTAGGTGTGAGGCGACTTGAAGAAGCACGTGCTACGGGACTCGCATCCCGTGGCGCACACTCACACCTCCTGACTCGGTCGAGCTTGCGCTCTCTCGGGGGGCCGGGGGTTCGAAGTAGGTCGTTGTGGCCGGTCGGTCAGTCGTATGGTACGGTTGCGGTGTAGTTTGGTAATTTAGGTTGGTCGGTTGCGTGATGGTAGAGCCAAGTTTTGTTCCTGGGCATGGTCGTCGGCGGGCGAGGCGTACCACGGTGTCACCAACTCTTTGGACGCCGTTCCCGTTTCGACCCGTGCACGCCTGGCTGGTTTGGTGTTGGGCCTTGCGTGTGGTCTGTTTGTGGTCAAGTGGCGGCTGCAGCTGCGGTGTTGTTGGTTCGCGGTCGTCTTGGCCGCCTCATGGTCAGCTTGGTTTGCGTGGGTTCCATTGCGCTGCTGCCGGTGGTCGTTCCGCCGCATGTTGTCTATGCAGCTGGCATGTCCGTGTCGGTGTTGGTCGGTGGCGTCCTGGTTTGTCCAAGTGTAGTGTTGTGTAGTTTGTTATCGTTGGTTGGTCGCGTTTGTATTGGCAGCGTTGTGGTGTTGTGCTGTGTTCGTGGGCATGGTCGTCGGCGGGCGCGGCGCACCACCGTGTCACCAACCCTTTGGACGCCGTTCCCGTTTTGACCCGTGCACGCCTGGCTGGTTTGGTGTTGGCCGGCTGGCGTGTGGTCTGTTTACGGTCAACTGGCGGCTGCAGCTGCGGTCTTGTTGGTTCGCGGTCGTCTTGGCCGCCTCATGGTCGGCTTGGTTTGCGTGGGTTCCATTGCGCTACTGCCGGTGGTCGTTCCGCCGCATGTTGTTTATGCAGCTGGCATGTCCGTGTCGGTGCTGGTTAGTGGCGTCGTGGTCTGTCCAAGTGTAGTGTTGTGTAGTTTGTTACCGTTGGTTGGTCGCGTTTGTATTGGCAGCGTTGTGGTGTTCTGCTGTGTTCGTGGGCATGGTCATCGGCGGGCGTGGCGCACCACGGTGTTGCCAACCTGTTGGGCCATGTTTCCGTTTCGACCCGTGCACGCCTGGCTGGTTCGGCGTTGGCCCGCTTGCGTGTGGTCTGTTTACGGTCAAGTGGTGGCTGCAGCTGTGGTGTGGTTGGTGCGCGGTTGTTGTGGCCGTCTCATGGTCGGCTGGGTTCGTGTGGGTTCCGTTGCGCTGCTGCCGGTGGTCTTATCGTCGAACCCTGCCCGTTTAGCCAGCACGTTTGTGTCTGCGTCGGTTTGCAGCGTCTTGGTTTGTACAAGTGTCGTGTAGTGTAGTTTGGGAACGTTCGTGGGCCGCGTCCGCAGCGGTAGAGTTGCAGTGTTCCTCTGTGCTTGTGGCCATGGTGGTCGGGGGGCGCGGCTTGCTACGGTGTCGCTAGCTCGTTGGTCGTCGCTCTCGCACCGACCCATGCATGCCCGGCCAGCTTGGCGCTGGTCGGTGCGCGCGCGGTCTGTTCACGGTCACGTTGCGTCCGCTGTAGTGGTTCTGGCGGTGTGTGGTCGTGTTAGTTGCCTCTTGGTTGGTTTGTTCGGCGTTCGTTCCTTGTCGTCGCAGCAGGTGTTCGCGCATTCGGATTTGTTGTGCGCAGGTGTGCCGCTTGTTGCGATGTTGGTCGGTGCCAGGTGTGTGGGGCCGGCAGGGTACGTTTGTACTGCGCGCCGCCCGCCCGCCGCGGGGGAGAAAAGCCATGACAAGTGGTTGGACCGCTGTAAAAAAAATTTTTCCCCTGTCGGTGCCCTGTTCCCTGCCCCGCCCTGGCAGTGTTGCATGCACAATCCATTATCCGGTATTATGTGGTGCTCCGTAGCCGTACTTCGGGTTTCGCTTGTGCCACTCATATGTACACCCCCGTCGGTGGCAAAGCCCCGCCGGTCCCCCTCGCTGTGACCCTGTGCTCCCCAGGGGAGCCCCAGGGCGTTGCTCCAGCTCGGTGGTGCTGTGCTCGTGCTCGTGCCTGTCTGTCTGCCGTGCGCCTTCTCGTGTCGTACGTTTCGGGTCATTCGGGTGGCGTGTCTGTGTCACGGCGCCGGGTGTGGTGGTTAGGATGGTTAGGGTGGTTCGGCTTGTGCTGTGGTGTCGGGACGCTCCGTCCGACGTGGCGGGTTGGGCTCGGCGTAACACACCCGTGCCTGTTGGCAGGGGGGTCGGCGCGGCCCCGTGCGGTGAGCTTGTGGCCCCCCGCATGCCCCGGGTAGGGTTGTGGAGGACAGGAGTACCAGGTAGTGTTGCAGCCCCCCTCCCTCTCATGGACGCTGTTAACTGTCTGCGGGGGCTGTGCCCCTCGTACCATTCGCATAGGTTATACGTGTCGTAACCTTACGCGTCCCAGGCGCTCAACTCCCCGGCGGAGGTGCGCGCTGGTCCCTGCAGTGCACTTATCTCCGGATGCTCGCCCTGGAAGGTGATACTCTGGCCGGTGGTTCGTTAACGTTCTTGTGGTTATCGGCCCGGCCGCGGGTCCCGCGTATTTGGCCGGGCCCTTTGCCCGGCCCCTTGTGGATCCGGCTCGCGGGAGAGAAGGGTGAGGCGGGAGGACGGGTCCGGGCGTGGCGCCGCCTCGTTCCCTGCTGCAGGTGGGTCGCGGGGTCCGAGAAGCGTGGCCCTCGCCCAGGGGGTTGTAGGAGGAAGTCGTGGGGTTTCCGTGCGTGCTTGACACCACGGGTTGCGAAGGCTGGCCTCCACTCTCCGGGCATCTGTTGCATGTGTCGGGCATGTTGACGTCCGTCTCCTTGGTTTGTCGGACCGTCAGGTGTTGCTGGGGTGTGTTGCGCGGCTGTGTGCCACCGGGTCGTCGCGGTAGGACCTGTCGCCAGGCGCGGCTCAGGGTCCTGGGGGGGCGTCCCGTGCGTTGCACCGGGGCGCCGTGGAGGTTACTGAAGTTTGCGTGCACAAGGGCTGGGCGTGCCGCCCGGGTCTCCGCCTCAGTGCGGACGGCGGGTTGCCGTCAATCGCCCAGCGCCAGCGCCCGGATCAGGTGGCGTGCGCTGTTCGACAACACTCCCGTGGTCATCGGTTCGGCCGCGGGCTCCGCGTGTTTGGCTGGCCCCTTTGCCCGGCCCCTCGCGGACCCGTTACGTGGGAGAGGAGGGTCAGGTGGAATGGCTGTCCCAGGTGCGGCGCTGCCCCCTTTCCTGGTTGCAGGCGGGTCGCTGAGGTCCGGGAAGTGCGGCCCTCGTCCGGGGGATGTGGGAAGAGGTCGCTGGGGTCGTATTTGTGTCCAACACCGTGGGTTGCCAAGGCTAGCCTCCACTCTTTGGGTGTGCGTTGTGCGTGCTGGGCAGGTGGACGCCGTCCCCGCTGGTGTGTCCGGTCGACGGGTGGTGCCGTAGCATGTTGCGCGGTCGCGCGTTGCTGGGTTGTACGAGGGGACGTGTTGGGCGAGGTCTGCCCGTTCGGGGTCGTTGTGGTTCGTGGCCGATCCCGCTGCCGCTGGCGCGTCGGTCATCGTCTGGTCCTCTGGTGGGAGGAGGCGGTCCCGGGTCCGCCGCGCCGTTTCTTCCCTGCGCGTGGCTGGTGTGGGACTCGTGCCGCGCGCGTGCGGCCGTGCGTCGTCGTTGCAGGTCCTGTCGTTGGTCGCGGGTTAGGGCCCTGGGGGGTTACCCGCACGTCGTACAAGGGCGCTGCGGAGGGCACTGAAGATTTCGTGCACCAGGGCCGCGTGCGCCGCCCGGGCATCCGTCTCAGTGCGGATGGCGGGCTGCAGCTGCCCACCCAGCGCCAGCACCCGGATCTGGTGGATCGCGAAGACGGGGCATAGGTTGGGCTCAGTGGGGGTTTCCGCCGTCGGTTCCGGGATGGCCTCCATCTGCTGCCGGCCGTCGAGGTAGAATCTCCACGCCGCTGACCACGCCCTGGTGTGCGGCCAGCGGCGCCGCGCCCACCGCCAGAGGCAGTAGAGGGCGTGGCCTGGGTGCCAGATGCCTGCCGCCCCCGACACAATGGCCGTCAGGGGGTCCGAGGGTTGGTTTGGGAGCAGGGGGGTAGGGTTGTCCGGCAGGCCCGTGGTCGCCCGGAGCATGGAGTCGACGGCCTCCAGGCTCCAATGGTTGTCCTGCGGGTGCGGGATGATCCGCACCTGGTAGTAGTGGCCATTGTCTAACACCATCATGGCGATGGTACCGGGGTCACGTTCGCGCGGCGGGGTTGCTGCGCGCGTCTTCTCCGGGTAGTGCGCCGTCAGGTTCGTGAGGTTGTGCCCCCTGCTACGGGCGGTCCCGTTTTCCCATGCCTCCAGGCCCTCGTGCGGTGGGATACGGATGTTGTCGGGTCTCCGTGGTGGGGCGGCCCGCTCCCGGCCTCCGGTGGCGGGTGCGGGCCTGGGGTCCGTCGGTGGCGCTATGAGCCTGTGTACCCAGCCCAGGTGTGGGACCCACACGCCCCCTTGGGCCGGTTGGTGGGCGTTGAACCACCAGATCCACGCTTCAATGAGGTCGTCAGAGACCTGTGTCCCAGGGGTGACGAGCGCCTGGAGCTGTGGCACAAAGATTTGGGTTGTCGGGGCATGTGGCAGGGGGACTACGGCGAAAAGCCTGTTCGGGTCGACGTTACGGTGATGTTCCCGGAGGGTGGCCACCAGCTCGCTCGAGGGCGTGGAAGCGTGGATGTCGTAGAGCGCCTTCAGTTCCGCGTCGTCGAAGGGATCCGTGCCCCGTTGCTGTGGCGGTCGGGGGGGTGGGGGGGGCATGGCCATCCCGTCTTGGTCCAGTGCCGCGTCAGCCGGGGAGGGGTGCCGTGAGGTGGCGCCCGGTTGTCCCCCAGGCACGTATTCCGTGCAGGAGTGCCCGTTGCCGGGGCATCGAGCAGGGCGTGGCGGTGGGCAGCGGGCCAGCGGGCTCCTGGGGGCTGGAGGTCCCTGTCGTCTCTGTGTCCGCCCTTGGTCCGCTCGCGTCGTGTCCCGGCTGCCGCGATGTGCCCTCCGTGGCCTGGCGGCTTCTGGACTGCGGGGAGGGCTGCCCCCCCCGCCCCTTGCGTAGGGCTGGGGTCGGGCGCGGGCTTCCTTGGTCGCGTGTTCGTGGCGTGTGGTCCTCTCGGTAGCGGATCGGCCGCTGACCCCGAGAGGCAGGCTGCAGATGAGCTGGACGTTTCGCCCCCAGTCTGGCGAGGGTCCGCTTGAAGCGTTGCTTGTCGCTCGCGCTCGGCCGGCGTGAGAATGGTGGGGATGTGTGTCCGCTCGGTGCGGGGTCTCTTGGACCGGCGTCTTGGGTCGGAGGTCGATGATGTTCGCCGAGCTTGGGGGTCGCGGGGGCCCCTGTGGTCCCTGTCCATATCCTCATTGAAGACGACTCGTCGCGCTGCGGGGGGCGGCGTGCGGCTGCGGCGACGGGATCGGCCAGGGTGCCTCGTTTCTTGGCGCTGCTCCGGCGTGTCGCCTTGCACCCTCGTGGCGTGGGGACTGCCCGGGCTCCTCTGTGGGGCGAACGGCTGCAGGGGGCTGCTGTATGTGCCAGAGGGGGAACCCCTACCGGGTGGTGGACCCCGTGGGTGTTCCGGTGAGTTTCGGCGTGCCGCCTGTCTGGGGGGCTCCGGGACGTCTTGGGACCGCGGCCGCCGGTGGCCTGAGGCGTGTCCCTGGTGGCCCGGTGATCCAGGGATGTTCCAGATATTATGGTCCTGCATGGCCGCCCGGATGCGCAGGGCGGCGCGCTGGTGCCACCGCCAGTGCAGTCCGCTCATTTCATCTGGGCTGTAGGCTCCCATATGCGCCATGAGCCTGGTGGCCACATAGCGCAATTGGTCGGGGCGGTCCATGGTGGCGGGGGGCGTGTGCCTTGTCCGATGAACAAACGTGACATCTGCCATGGTGCGTGTTCCCTCCGCGAGGTGGCGGGACCGGGAAGAAAGTGGCCATCGTATGCGGACCGCCAGTTCGAGCTGCTCCCCTGTGACAAGCCTGGGGATCCAGAAGCTTAGGTGTTGGGTCGCTTCTTGCTCTGCTTGTTCGCTGGGGTGGCCCGCATCACCCTCCAAGCGTGCATAGTCCAGGTGTCCCCGCCCCCAGGGCGGGGCGGCCCCCGGCGGTGGGGCGACAAGCTCACTCGCGGTGTTGGTGGCCGCTTCCACGCGCGTGCCCTCACCTGGGGCGTTGCGCTCAACCGTAGTCCGGTCCGCCGCGCCGCTCGCGGTCGTCTGCCCCTCGCCCGTAGCGGCAACCTGCCCCAGGGTGGTGTAGTGGCGCTGGAGGTGTGCTTGTCGTGGCACCGTGAGGGGCGTATCGTCCGTCTGGTCGCGTTGCAGCTCCGGGTGGACGGGTGGCATCTCCGGTGCTGGGACCGCCCGGTGTTCATCCCTGCAGGAGTCCATGAAGGCATCGAAGGAGTCGTCGTCGCGGTTGTGCCCGCTGGGTGACGTTCCTCCTTCGTCCGCGCGCTGGGGCGTGTCGGGTGTGGTTTCCCGGGCCTCTGACCCCGCGCTGGCTTCCGGTGGATCTCGCAGCAGCGCCTCCCCTGGCGTGCTCGTGTTCGCGCGGGCCGCCAGGTGCGCCCGGGGGGCGGCGCCCGCGTGATCCGCGGTCGAGGGCCGGTGGGGGCCGTCCGCACACCCGGTGTCCGGAGTTGGCCCCTCGGGTTCCGCGTCAGGCTGGCCATCTGCCAATGCCTCATCTCCTCCGTGTGCCGTGTCGTTCGTCAGGTCGGCACTCCGCACAGACGTCTGGTCCATTCTCCCGCCAGGTTCCCCCATTGGTGCTGGTGTCGGCGTTCGTTGCGGGGGTCTCTGCAGTCCTTCCGCGCCCACCGCGGGCGCGTCGCGCTGCGGTTGGCTCGGCAGTGTAGGCGGTTCGGCGCCATCCTCCGCCGGCGGCGGTGCCCCCCGGGCGTGGCCTCCCGCCACGGGGGGCGGCTCGGGTAGCCCCCCCTCGGTCCGCGGGCTGCGGGGCGTCCGCCGGGGCGGCGGTGCGTGGCGGATCCGGGCCGGGGCCTGGGCCGGGGGCCGGGTGGCCGGGAGATGACGGTTCTGCCGGTCGTGCCGGTGGTCTGGTTGGTGGGGCGAGAAAAGTTTATAGTGGTTTCAGCGCTGTGTTTTGCCTCTCCTGCTGCTTGCTGTTGCTGTAGGGTTTCCTGCTGCTTGTTTTTGGAGATGAAAAGCTTTTGTTTGCTGAAATACAGTCAATCCAGGATAGCCCAAGCCAATAGTATGCAAGGAGAAGAGAATCAGGATCAAAGCATGAAGGGCTGCAGTGGAAACAGTGAAAGATGAAAGGATATTCACAGAAACTGCAACTCAGGTCAAATCGGAATGCATATTCACAAAGATAGCTGAAATGTTTTGGAAAAGAGTTGGAAAACTGCCCCATGGTCACTCTCTCTCCATAGTGCCATCTCAGGAGATGTGCACTCTTTGTTTTCGGTCCCATATGTGCTGAGGTGGCAGGGCATGTGGCGATGAGGTCACTGCCATGTCACATGGGATCTTCCTTCTTAGCTAGGCTGACCAGGAATTGAACCCAGGACCTCTCAAAAAGAGGTGCCCAGCCCCCTAGGGTGCATACCACTACGTTAGCTAAGAATTCATGGAAAAACATAGAAAAATTCATAGGCTCTGCCTTGGATATGTCAGTTCTCAGTCAACTCAGGAAAAGATGATTTGCTTCACATTGAAAGGGGATTAAGGGGTCCACTCCAGGTAGGTAGGTAGGTATCTTCGGGAGCTCGGGATGCCTCCTTTGACATTGCAGGAAGAAGGTCTTACCAAGGGGACGTCCTGTCCCTCCCACTGCCCTATGTCAGGTGCCTCTTGAGCCGCTCCCGCATGTGCTTGGGAAGGCATTGTCGCGGCCACCCGGTCCATGTGTCCCAGGTGGGAGGGTGTCCCCACATGTGTCCATGGGTAGGGCCACATGCCCCCTCCTTTGGGCGGCAGCTCTGGGGGGCTGCCCAGCCGTGTGGAGTATCTCTCACCACGAGGGGTATTGCTCCCGCTTGTCTACGGTACGACCGCCTCACCCTTGTGGCTTGAGTTGCGGGGCCACTCTGCTTGGCAGGTGACCCCCTCCTGGACTGTGTACCGGCTCGCCTGTCACCGGTTGCTTCCATGGCTCCGGGTGACGTTTGCCATGGTCCTCGATGCAGCCTGGCCGGGCTCGGACCAGTGGCTTTGGAGTACCGCTCCTGCCACTGGCCCGGTGGGTCGGCTGGGTCGCCCCAGTGCGTCCGACCCATGGGGTATTGGTTCTTTCCTGTCCCTCGGCTGCCCTACGTGTGTGTAGCGTCCTGGGCCGTTGGGCTCCTGTTCACCGGTGTGCCCGCGCGGTTTGCTGTGGTGCGTCTGCGGTGTCCTGGGCCAGCTGGCTCTTGTTCACCGGTGTGCCCGCTCGGTGTGTTGTGTTGCATGTGCGGTGTCCTGGGCCCCTGGGCTCCTGTTTACCGGTGTGCGTGCTGTGTGCGGTGCGCGTGTGCCATGGGTGGATGTGTCCCTCTTCCTCCCCCCCTAATGTTCGTTTTTTTTTTTTTTTTTTGTTTTTTGTTTCTTTTTTTTTTTTTGAAAAAAGAAAAAGAAAAAAACAAAAAAGAGGAAAACAGAGGCGCGCGTACACTGCAGGCACAGGCATGGGCAGCTGGTGCGGCGGTGCTATAGCGTTGTGTCCTCTGGCGTGTGTCGCCGGTGCTGTGGCGGCGGTCGCGCCCCAGGGGTGCGGCTCGCGTGTCCTGATGTACATGGGTATGGGTCAGGGTGGGTTTGGTTAGGTGTCTCTTTGCTTCTGGTGCTGGCTGGTTAGGCGGCTGTGTGGGCTGTGGCTGTGGGCTGTGTCTACGCATTTCCCTCAGCGGGCCTGGTTTGGAGTCAAGGGTTGACGGTTTCGGGTTGTGGCTCGGGTTTGATTTGTGTTGGGGCTTCGGCCCGGTTAGGCTTGGGTCAGGGTGGGTTTGGTGAGGTGTTTCTTTGCTTCTGGTGCTGGCTGGTTAGGCGGCTGTGTGGGCTGTGGGTGTGGGCTGTGGTTGCGTTGTTCCCTCGGCGGGTTTGGTTAGGAGTCAAGGGTTAGTGGTTTCGGGGTGTGGCTCGGGTTTGATTTGTGCTTGTGTTCTGGCTCGGTTAGGCGGTTGCGCGGGGCCGGGCGTGTGGGTAGCGGCGTCCACGGAGTCGTGCGCCCGAGGCGGGTGCAGGGTGGTGCGTGTGGGCCGGCCGTTGGCCGGTGGCCTCACTGGGAGTCCCACACGGAGGGGTCGGCGGGCGTGCCGGGGGCGTACGCAGCGTGCAGGTTGGGCAGCAGCGGGCGCACGTGCAGGGCGTCGGCGTGCCCGATGGGGACCTCACTGAGGACCGAGGGGTTGGCGGTAAGTAGTATGCGATGCCCGGGAGGGGTGGTGGCGGGGAGCGGGAGGATGTCCGCGGCCCGCGACGTGGGGGCGAACACGGCGTGGGTCGGGTGCGGCCCCGGGAGTGGTGCTGGGGGGGAGCGGGACCACAGGACGGCGGTCTACTGTGAGGTGCCAAGTGCCGCGATGGTAGAGGAGCCGGACTAGGGCGATGCTGTGGCGCAGTGTGTGGGGCTGGGTGCTGGGCGGCGTGGGGACGTGCGGCGGGAGGGGGGGGTTTGGTTTGGTTTGGGTCAAGGCCTGTGCCGGACGCCCTGGCCCATGGTCAGCACTCGCCTTTGTGCCGACACGACTGGGCTAGGCGAATCGCGGTTGTCCGGTCCCAAGGCCTGCCGGACTGTTGACCGCCCCCGTACCCCGTGGTGGCACACACGGGAGGGAGATGCCGCCGTGCCTGTGTGTGTGGCGCGCGCGGGGCAGGAGGGCGGGGCGTGCATGCTGGTGGCGCTCGCAGGGCATGACGGGTCACACGGCTGCGCCGCGCCTGGCCCTGCCCGCTGGCGCCGGTGCCGCTCCAGTGTTTCTGGTTTCCCCCGCTGCGGCTTGGTCCGTCCGTGTCGCCGCTTGTAGTGGCGTCCCGGCTGTTCGTGTGGTCGTTGGGTGTGAACCAGGGTCCGCCACCACCGGGCCCTGGCTGCTTGTGGTGGAGGCGCGTCGGGGGGGGGGGCGTGTGGGGGGTTGTGTGATGCCTGGTGCTCCAGGCCCCGGCAGGGAGGCCATGGGAGCCTGACGCTGAGCCCGCCGGGGGAGTGTTCGGACTGGACACGCCGCCTCCCGGTCATTGACATGCTGCCAGCGGCCCCACGACTGCATGAGGCACGGGGGCGCGCTCCCTGGGCGCTCGACTGGGGGGGTCCACACCTCCTGACTGCTCTAGGCACTGGTGGTGTTGTCGTGGACTGGACCATCCGCCCACGGCGCTGAGGGACGGCAGGAGGAGGGGCTCCAGGGCGCGCTGAGCGCTGCCCTGCCCTGGAGCCTGCCCGGGCTCGGGGCCTGGGTGGCGGTGCTACTGCCCGCGTAAACGGGGGGGCCCAGAGGGCACACCACCCGAGTGACCGCTCCGTTTGGAAGGGGGAGGGGGGGGCAGGGGTCGGCAGGTGGCTGTCTGGCCTCCAGGGGTCGCCCACAACTGAACTGGAGTGCACGGGGCTGTGCTGGCCTAGGCGTCTGTGATGAAGTTGGAGGGGCACGCGCACACCTGGAGGTTCCCTAGGCAGGCCGCTCAAGGGATACCCACAGCAGTCAATCTGCGAGCCCTTCACAGCCTCCACTTTTTAGGCCCTGAGGGCGCCGACTCCGTGCACCTCTCCCGTCGGGGGGCAGGCTGGGGGGGGGGGGGGGTAGTGGTGGTTGGGTCTACCTGCTCACTTGTTTGGGAGAGGAGGACCACCTGCTGGGTTACCATGCGGGTCCCAGATCCCAACATACCCATCGTTCGGCGTCCGCTCCCTGTCCGTGAGGGGAGGGACCTTGATCACCATGTGACGGCCTGCAGTGAGGGTGCGGGGGTGCGAGGGCATGCTGGGGGGGGGGGGCTGTGCTGGGCCTGCTTTCGGCCCCATTTCTGTTGGGGGGGGGGGGGGGGCAGCAAAAGGCCTGCTCCCCTGTTTCCTGGTCCCCAAGGGGGACCAGCCCACGGCCTGCACCCTCGCTTTGTGGTGGCTGAAATTTGGGCCGACAAGGGGGGGAGGGGGGGGGGGGGCGGGGCGGTGGCGTGGGAGGGGGCACGGCGGAGGAGTGACGTCAGTGACGTGTGTGTCGTGCTGAGGGTGGAGAGGAGCCCACGGTATCGGGCCCGGGTTCGGCGCCTTTGGGCGTAGTGGTGCTCGTTGTCGTGTGCGTTGGCTTCCTTCGGCGTCCGGTTTGTTTGGTGACTCCTGGGCGGGGCCTGGCGTGGCGCCCCGTGGTGGTGCTGTGCTGGGAGGAGGTAGGGGTGTGGGTCTCCGGGCACCGTGCCGAGGAATATGCCCCCCCTGTAGGTAGGGGTGGGCAGGGGTTGCTGCAGAGCGCCTGCGCATGGTAGCGCGCACCGAGGGTTGCAGTGGGTGCATGGGGCTGTTATGGGGTGCGGTACCGCGTACACGGTGAAGGGCCCTACCGCTCGCTGGATGTGGCGGGGGATGATGTTGCGGAGGTCCGCCACCCGTGCCGTGCGGCCTTCGCCATAGTATATCCGGAGCGTGTCCTCCAGTGCCATTTTGGGGCGTAGTTTGCGAGCCAGTAGGTTCAAGGTGCTTTTGTGGGTGGCCTCGGTGATGGTGCCGGGCCCAGCGTTAATGCGTGGGAGCAGGTGGCTTTGGTGTTGTGCTGCGGCCCGTCTGCGGGCGGTGTGGAGGGCGGTGCTGTCGGCGGGAGGGGGCGTGTGGTGGGTGGGCCTTTTGCGTGGGGTCGGGGCGACGTGTAGGGGGTGCTTCCATGCCGGGCGTGGGTGGTGTTGCGGTGGCTGGAGGCCAGGGTAGGTGGTGAAGGTGTATACGGTGATGGGGGAGCGCTCATGCGTGGCCTGGAGGTAGTAGTGGTCGCGACCCGTGTTGTGGGTGACGATGACGTTGGGCGTTGGTATGTCGTAGTGGAGCGCGGTATTGGGGAGTTGTTTGGTGATGCGTGCCGTCGCGTCCCCTGTTTTGGGGGCGGTGTCGTGGGGCACGAGGATGTGGACTGCCCACGCATCGTGGGCGGGGAGGTCGAGGTCCGGTAGGGTGGGATGAATGGGGCGTCCCCGGAAGTGTGCGAAAGCTGGGTTGTGGCGTGCCGCCGTTTACTTGATGATGGACGGTGCCCATTGGGGTGGCGCCCCAACTTGCTGGGCCATGGCGGCGACGGCGCGGGCGATCGCCGTGAGGTCTGGGCCGATGCCAGGCTGGTCTGCCGGTGGCTGCAGGCCCCCTTCTGGTGCGGGGTGGTGCCACCATAGGGTGTAGCCCTTTTGTGTGTTATCGTGGGGGGTGTGCACGAGGCCTTGGTGGTTGGAGATGGCGGTCTTGAGGGCTTCCGCTGCCTCGCGGTGGAGGGTGCGCGTGTAGGCCCAGACTCCGGTGGGGGCGGCCGCCCCGGTGTGGGATTCGGCCGTGGTGGGGGCCGGTTCGAGGGTGTGACTGGTGAGGGAGGGTCTGTGCAGCCCTTCGTGCAGGGAGGCGCACACGTGTGCCCACCTGTCCGCCCATCCCTGTTGGGCGCTTCCTGTGTCTGCTCCTGTGGGTAGTCGCACGATGACCACGTGCCAGGGGTGTGACCCCGGTACTACGGTGGGGGGTGTGGTGTGCTCGTGAGCGTGTAGCCATACTGCGGTGTCCGCGTTCGCCGTCACGTAGTCCTCTCCTTCCGCTGTGTGGACGTTTTCGACGGCGGCCTCTCCCTCCAGGGTGAGGAGGAGGTGTGTGCCGGGGGGCTGCGCGTGCGTCTCCGCGTCCCGGAGCCACAGGTACGTGAGCGCCACGGCGCCGGGGAGGATTTCCCCCCACGTGAAGGTGCCTTCGGGTGATGCCCACTGCAGGGGCAGTGTGCGGCGTCCCCGCGAGTCGTTGGTGGCGTGGTAGTCGTGGGGGAGGTGACGTTTGGTGAGCCGGTGCGGCATGCGTTCGGTGGTGGCCGTGGGGGGGTCCCAATTACATTCCTCCGGTGGGGGTGCGTCTGCGTCGTCCTCCTGGGGCTGGGCCAGCGGCAGCGCCTGTGCATTGGGTGCGGCGTCGGGTAATCCGCTGTGCGTGAGGGTGTAGAAGCCCTCGGGGGTGAGTTGGAGGACGATGTCCCACTTCGCCGTTTGCTCTGGGGACCACTGGTGGGGCCCGTCCTGCGGTCGGTGGAGGGTGACCTGGTGGCCCCATCTCCAGCTGTGGTAGGCGAGGAGGCTGAGGACGGTGTCTTGCTCCGGGTCCTCCACGCTTTCCATGTATGCCGTCATGTCGGTGACGTCGACGGCGTACTCGTCCTCCCATTCTTGTGTGGGGGTGCCTGGAGGGGGGGGGGCGTTGGTGTACCCGTGGAGTCCTGGCCCCGTGACGTCGGGCAGGTCGCGCTCGAGTGACGCCCGGTACTCGGCGGGCCCGTTGCTGGCTTCGTGGGGTCCACTCCATATCCTGATTGGGTGTTTGGTTCCATAGGTCAAAATGTGTTATCACCAGTTTTGGTGGGACCAATACTAAGATAGAAATGCCTGGATGCTCAGTGCATCTCTAATACAACTAGAGTATGCCTCAAAGCATTGGAAAAGCACTTTTTCTTACTTCCCCCTTTGTGCTGTGGTGGCCACCACTGTCGCATTTTAGGAAAAAGGGATTTTTTCTTGGCCTTTCCTTGGTTTCCACATCTACTTTAAAATACCTATAGTTTCCCTCACAAAGAAAAATGGGCGCTCACCATGGCTGGCGCTCTTTTGCTGCTCTGTTTGTAACATTTCCTACAGAAGACTCAGCGCTCATGGCGCTGCCGGGGCTCCTGTGGCTTGGTTGGGTTAGTTTGGGAGCATGCCAAAACATGTGCATGTGCATCCCTCCCTCCAAGACGCAGCGCGACGCAAACCCAACGCAAGACACAATATACACACTCGCATGGGTTCTCGTAAACCTGCTGGCGACCTGTGACCTGTCTTAGGGCGAAGGGGGTCTCAAAAAAATTAAATTGCCCCTTGGTGGGGTCTTGGGTTCTGCTCAGTCTCTCCAGGCTGCTGCGTTTCGGCCCGAACACGGCCTACTCAGCGAAGCTGCGCGTGGGTATCTGCAGAGGCAGGAATGGGAGAATTATGGACGAATCCACGCAAAAGCGAAGCGACAACACCAAAATCCGTCAAATGACGGCCTAGAATTTTTCTAAGACGACACACCTGGGCAGAATCCAATTGTGCATCAGAAGCACATTTTTATAAAAATTATAGTCATCTCTGGATTTTTTAAATCCAGAAATTCCTACGCATAAAAAGGCGGCGCGCAGGAGCGGCTCCTAGCGAAGCGCCGGAAAATGAGGAAATAATGAAATTATAAACGTATGTCTCACGTAGTCTTGAAAATGACGAG